>JAUCMX010000026.1:9041273-9418773 GCA_033459395.1 Hemibagrus guttatus | reverse complement strand
CTGAGGACCAACACAGAGAGAGAATCAGGAGCTTCTACCCTCAGGCTATCAAGCTCCTGAATAAGGACGCTTCGGAGAGTCTGCTTATTCCTACCTCACACATAGAAACACATAAACAAACCTGTTTGCATTATACTGAAAAGATTACATAAGTGTATATATGTCTACAAAAACCCTCTTCTTTTTTTTTACAATTCTCTTATTTTTGCACAATGTACTATTTTGCACACGATGCAATTTATGTGGCTACGACAACTTACTTTAAGTCCTTAGCTCTGTGTTTTTGTATGTAGCTCTATGTTGTTTTAAATAGCACCATGGTCCTGGAGAAATGTTTTTTAATTCCACTGTGTACTGCGTCACCTAAATATGGTTGAAATAATAATAAAAGCTTCTTGACTTGACTTGATTTTGCATACTGTATAGTTTTGTATACACTGTATTACAATTTATTTGATCCTCATTACATTTCCATAGTGTTTCCTGGGTGAATCTATCATCTCCATCTGTTTGTTGTTGCACCGTGGGACAAGAAACTAAGATATACACCATCACTAATAATTCAGCATTATTAGTATACAAAGTCCTGTATTATTATTATACACAAATCAGAAAGCCAGTGAAACGATGCAAGATGACTACCATATACCACTGTTGGTTTTCCACAAATTTATGGTTGCTTTTAAGGTTGATGTGTTCATGATGTGTTCATGATTCTTTAATGAAACAGTGACCCACTGAGTCTGGCCTAGTTCTTAGAGTCCACTGTTGCTCTCAGCAACCCATCAAGCTTTTAAAGAGTCAACTCACACTTTATACGAGTGACTGAGCATCCGGGCTGTGCACAAAACCCCCCACACACACACACACACACACACACACACACACACACTTTATATGAGCATTACATGCACATCTACTGAAACAGTACAACGTAAATGCATTAACAACAGTAAACATTAAAAACTGCTCTTATTCAGTAGCTGGTAAGAACTTGCTGCTCACAATCATTACATAGTCACCTAATCGTCTAAACTTTATTGAGATTATTTGAGATTTTTTAGATTAAATCCCCCATCATATGTTTCCATACAAATATTTGTCATGAGCAAATATGAGTTCAATCAGTTTCCTGAGATTATTGCATTACTGCACCATCTTAATATTAAATGTATCTTAATCGTCAGAAACATGCTTTCACCCGTGAACTACTGCTGAAGAATCAACCATTTCAGTAATTCATTTTATATATTTATATTAATATTTGTGGCTGGTTTTACTTTTGTATTCTAACACAATGTTTATAGACTTGTTCAGTTTAGACAAGCGGCTCTGTACAGTCATTCCTACATGGCATTTTTTTCAGATGCTTTTTTTTTTCAGCTAAACTTATAACTGAATTGTGTGGTTGAGGATTAAGGCCCATGCCCAACAGTGGCAATTTGGAGGTGGGTTAATGTAAGCTCACATGCTGGAACTGGAAGTTAGTATGTCAATATAATGAAAAAAGTCAAATAAGAAATAAGTCAATAATAAATCACTGATGTTAGAGCATTGCATAATATCTTGTTGACTACATTTCTACAGAGATCAGATGTAATTCTGGGCAGACACGGTATAACATCCCTGCACTCAAAAGCACTGACTTTTTCCTGTAATGAGGAAATTTTGGTTGAGGAGCTTTTTAAAAATGACCTAATTAGCTATTGTTGTAGCTCATTATGTAAAGCTACACCCAGTGACCTTTAGCAAGTCACACTGCCTCAATGCCCAACTGTGTTTCTACTAACGGGATTTAAAAAAGAAAATACGCCAGTTTAAATAAGCTAGTTTTTTTTGGAAGCCTGAAAAGTCGTTAATCCCAGTTTGTTTGAACAGAAGCAATGTGTTTAGTTAGGCTTCTTTGCTGTCATAATGCATATAAATCCCCATTTTGCCTCACCTCACAACCTGTGTTTCTGTTTATAAAGCTAAGCTATAGAGCTATACAGTGTTCACACCTCAGAATCTGATTTTCATTTTCATTTATTAGTTTAGTAGTAAATATTAAGGTAATTCAAATTTGAATGAAATTTATGGAAAGGATTATGAAGACAGCCCAATTCCCAACACATCATCAAGCTTTATATCAGTTAGATCATGAGATTTATGCTAATGTGGAGTCAGAACTTTTTTTTCCCCTCCTAAATAGCTTAAAGACACATATACATACCGAAATGTCTAATGCTGTAGGTCAGGCAAATGTAATTGTAACGAATAATTAATTAATAAATAAAGTACAATATTATTATGTCAATATTTCCCATAGTTTACAGTCAATGGGTTGGTCTGGTGCTGTATTCTTACCTAGGAAAACAGATCAGAATTTGATTCACATTCACAACTAAAAGCTGCAAATGTGAAAGGACCCTATCTCTACAATGATGATTCAAGCACTCAAACACTTCATCATAAAATTGGGTTCTACCTAAACCACAGTTCAAGGTTTGGTTGACCAGCATCCAGATGTTTGGTGTGCACCTCTAAAGTGTCAAAGCAAACCAAGAAAAAGACGTTTAAAGGAGTTTGGTCCTCATGATGATGCAGAAGTCAAAGTATTGAGCCTTTTTCAGTAACTGCGTAACATGTTCAGGAGATTTTCAGGAACTTTTTTTTTTTGCAAAATGTAGGTTTATAAACCGAACATCCTGTATATGATTGCCATTTCTTTGTAAACACATACATGTTTCTCCCAACTTTGTCTCCCAGTTCGGCAATGGTGTGGTGTCTGATGCGTTTGCCATTTTTTCTGTCAATCCATGAGAAAAAATTTCAATACATTATTCCTTTGTCAAAGTCATTCCTGAAGACTATTTGAAAAAAAAAATATATATATATATAGAACTAAGTATGAAGCTTTTTGAAAGACATTTTGCTAAAAGTGTTAATTTCCCCAATGTATGAAGTTTTCTGGGAGACATTGAAAGATCAAGAGTCAGTGACTGACACTGAAGTCATTCATCAGCTTGTTTTCTTCCCACATGCCTCCTCCTAACCAACCAAGCCCTGATCTGCAGACTGCAAGCCCCAGCAACAGACAGCACACACACACATACACACACAAAAAAAAAGCTTTTTTTCTTCACCATACACACATACACCGGTCTGGATGTGAGTCAGCATTCAGAACTTGGACTAAAATTGTGCTTTGTGAAGTGTAAAGTGGGGACACAATGTCAGAGAAACCAGAAGCCCTCCATCAAGGAAATGCAGTGTGGGCTGACAAACGGAGTAATAAACGAGACACAAAAAAACTGTACCAGCACATTAGACAGAATAATTCATGCAAGGCTCTATTCCCAGCTCAGCATGCGTCCAAGATCGTGCCTCAAAAACACAGCAGCTGTGTGAGGAATCATACTGACGCATTGATGCCTCACGGAAATAACACTGACGTTTATGAGGAAAGGGGGAATCTTTGAGAATAACTGATGATTCTCAGAGAGAAAGAGGCAAATAATAAGAAAAGACATTATCTACAAAACAAAAAGCTTTGGAAAACACAGACTTTGACAGTAAGACAGAGCACTCATATGCAAATGATCACATAGTGACTTTCAATTTCGCGCTGATAAGTGACTTAACATGTGTTAGTCTGAAGTGTCTTCTGAGCATGGGAGCACCAGATTAGTGGCTTTGAAAAGGATCATAGGTCCAGGTTTCTTCATTCATTCGTCTTCAGTAAATGGTGTAACTTGGCCATGGTGGAGGTGAATTCTCATCTCTGTCCTGAGGACAATGGATGCAATATGGGAATAAACTGCAGGGCTTAATATTGTAGCCAATCCACACACATTCTTGTTTTAGAAAATTAGGAGGTAACCAGGGAAACCTAAAATCCATGTGGACAACACGTGAAACTCCGCTCAGACAGTAACCAGAACTCAAGATCAAACCAGGGACCATGGAGCTGTGAGGCGGCATCATACGATTTCAAACATGGGAAATGGGATCAGTGCATTCCTGACATAACTGTAATATTCACTGCAGTTATAACCTGGCATAGAAGAAAAAGAATCAACATTTGAATTTCACTTAGGTTAATGAAAACTCATCAGCTGCATAATCTAAACCAGCTCTAAACTCTTATTAAGAGAGTTAAAGATAATAAAAGAGACTAAGAGACAATAAGACTAGAGTATAAAGTGTCACTGCGATTGAGGACACTGATCTCCAGAGGGTTTCTAATATTCATCATGTTCTCCTCATCACCAATTCACACATGTGGAACTTCTCAGGAGTGTGTAAATCATGCATGCCCGTGGACCCGCTGTCCTTTTCCCAGCACGTTCTCAGATAATTTAGAAAACGCACAAACACAGAGTGGCGATGCATAAAGTTTCTCACACCATGCCTTTTTATCTCAGTAGAAAATCAGCCACTTTCCACATCCTCGGTGTGACCAAAGGTGCTTTAAACCATGCATGGGGACAATTTATTTGTAGAATAATTAACTTGACAGTAGGGAAATAGGAATAAGAACATTTATTAGTCTGTTAACCTTTTATGAAAATTCCGATTCACTTCTACATGACCTGTGGAGTCAGAAGGGTCAGAGACTGTGCCGTAACTCAAAGGTTCAAAGCTCAGACTGAACACTTCAAAGCTCTAGCATGCTCATGTTAACGTGAGCCTGAAAAGAAGATTGGTCCTCAGGTGCACAAAGAAAGACAGGCGTCCAGTAGGAACAGCTGTCACTCACTTTAGTGGAGTGAGCGAAGAAGATTGGAATCAGCTGGGCGCTGGGCCATGAGAGGGAATGGGTTTGATTAGGTAGCAGTTGCGACGCTCACTTGGGGCTGGAGGGGGAGTGAAAAAGTCGGAAGAAAGATATTTTACTCCCTAAAGGAGGTTTCTGGCAAAAGAGAGTGACATGGCTAAAAATACACGAAAATGCAACAGCTGAGGCCAGATGTGTCTTATTACACAAAAAATTGGAAAAGAGAAAAACAAGTCAGAATACAGCAATGAGAAAAGCTACCCCTGAACAGGCCTCACCCTTTTTCTTGCTTTCTCTCTCTCTCTCTATCTCTCTCTCTCTCTCTCTCTCTCTCTCTCTCTCTCTCTCTCTCTCTATGGAGTATTTCTGGAAACATGCTGACTTCATGGCTGTATACAGTATAAGCAAATTTCCCAGGACATGAGCTCACCAAAAAACAAAATAGCAGCGCTGATCTGAAAAGCTGCCATAGATATTAAAAAAATAGCTTGGCAAAATATCAGCTTCACATAATTTTCCACTTACACCGACGTCATCGTTCAGCCTAGACACATTAATTGTCTGACATCCATTTCTTCAGTGTTATACTGCAGCTACAACTCCTATAGCTAATAAAGAAAAGAAGTCTTTTATACAGACACAAAGATTAACCGCTTCAAAAGGCGTGGCATCCCATTCATTGTAAATTCTCCACAGGGTCTGTATCAACTACAAGCTTAACCAGGATAAATTGGTTACTGAAGATGAGTGAATGCTGAATGTTTTCACAGAGAATCATCATCATCTCCATCATCAGATAATGATTAATTTCCAACTTTCACCAGTCAATAAATCCTGCACTTAAGGAAAAATATGGTGCATGTTGTACAATATGGCTGCCCTCATAATGTTACAGCATTCACCTACACAATAATGACATTACCATAGACTACCATACCAAACATTTCCTGTACTCTATTTCTTTTAGAGTAAGGTGCAATATTCCATCACATTCACACATACATGTGTTTAGTTTGTGGACAATTTCAGTCAGTGTGAAATGGCAAACTGAATCGAATCCACATTCACAGGGTTTGAACTCACATCATTCTGGTTGCTAATACAGAAGGTAAACCTCATCTGTGTGTTTGACTTCCATATCTTCTGCAACTACTGTAATGTACTTCCACAATTTACACTAAATAGAACATATTTACTGCAGTGTTATTGTAACTTGCGACATCTAAGGTCTGGACAAATCCGGCAGGCTCATGTCACCGAGAAGAAAAAAGGTGTATCAAAGGTAAATTCACAACCTTCTTTCGGGATGTGATAGAGGTTAAGGCATTGGACTACTGATCAGAAGGTCATGAGTTGTAATCCCAAGTCTAACAAGTTGCCACTGCAAGGCCCTTAACCCTATAAAACGAAATAAATTGTAAGCCACTCTGGACATATCAGCCAAATGACAGATATGTATTCAAAAAAATGTAAATTCTCCATGAAGACTTAACAATAAAGGGAATGTAATGATTGTGTACTTTTAGTGGTAATTATTGCAGATAAAGTTTCAACAAAGAAGACAGTTGCCATTATGGTCACAAGTGATTTGGGGAAGCTGGTAGTAGTGAGTTTGTGGAAGGTTGTGAATTTGAATCCCAGGTCCACCAAGTTCACACTGCAAGGCCCTTAACCCTCAACTACTCAGTTGTATAAGATGAGATAAATTGGTAAGTCGCTCTGGATAAGGGCTTCAGCTAAATGCCCGGAATGTATGCTGTCATGCCTGGGCCCATGAGCAAGGCCCTTAACTCTCAATTGCTCAGTTGTATAAATGAGATAAATGCAAGTTGCTCTGGATAAGGGTGTCTGCCAAATGCTGTAAATGTAACTTAAACCACTGAAGTACCAACACACACTAACAATGGATAACTGTGATCTGTTCCTTTCCTACCATGATCTTTCACATGCAGAATCAGTATAAAATATAAAACAACTTTTAATTTATAATTTATCATTCCAGTTCATTTATGTATGTATACAGGAGAAAACAAGAAGTGTAAATAGTACTGTCCTATACACACAGTCTCCAAGTTTAAGAACAGAAAAGGTTAGATTTTTCAGCTTTGGGCCACATAACAGCTGTACAGAAGAGAATGAATTCAGTCATTAACAGTAGAGGAAATAACAAAATACTCTCCTGTTCCAGGCACCATGTTTCCCTTTAAAGTCAATATTGCTGTCGATCAAAGTCCTTCCATGACTTTCTGCATAAAGCTCACAATTCACTAATGCTACATGTATCTCAGTGACATGAGTTCAACTATATGAACATTGTACACTAAAAAAAAACTAATATGTGATCAGTTAGATTTAAGAAAAAATATTACATATAGATAGTTTACAGAAAATATGATGTATCTCAGCAAAACTTAATTTCATCGCTTGTACTAAACTTCATTTAAACATGCTTCTAATTACTAGATGTAGAGTAAGCGAGATCAATTCATGCAGTATTAACATAAACCAGTGACACTACAACTCATGAGGATGTTGGCAACTATCACTGTAGTATTAAATTTAGGCATTTAAAACATGTATGGTAAAATAATGCAGAAGTAATGTGTCTGTTGCAGGACACCAGTGCCATTGGTTTGATTCTTAGCTCAGCTGAGAGGTTGGTTTCAGGGCTTTGCTTAAATCATGTTGGATATATGAAAAGTAATTGTGCACACATTTGTATTAAGTGAATTCAACAAGCCTTTTTTTTCAGGTTCATCTCTGAGCTTTTCACAGTGAAAGATCCCATTAAACCACCTGATAATCCAGATGCATGACCCCCCACAGAGATTCCTCCTGCTTCATTTTAGAGCCATGTACCATTCATCTCCCTACTGCAAAGATTAATCTCACCTGCATGCACTCAGAACAACTACTCGCCACTCTTAATTGCCTCTGGCTTGTACATTAAAGAATAAATCCACCCTGGATGTCTTGCAGATTAATCTTTATAATTAACATGTGATTTATTTTGTTATGAAATTCCAAGTTGACTTCTCTTTGACATGTCAGCATGTTTTCGGTTTGATTAATGGCTTCCTACATTATCCCCAATGCCATTTGAATACCTGCTGATGACGGTGCTAGTGGGATTTATCTCTTGCTTCAGCTATATCAAAAGAGCAATGCAACAGCACATTAGTCCTTCAGTCTGTCCAGCTTGCTCTTCTTTTCATTAGTCAACTCTGCTCAAAAAGATCAGATTCTAAGCTTTATGCTGATATCACCGTCAATGTCATCAGGGTTGTTGATGTGTTGATCATCATTAAGAGATGCCAGACTGCACCAATGGAGTCAAATGGCATCTTTTCAAATTTTTATACAATCAAGAAATACCATGTCACAAGCCAGTCTGGCAACAGTGCGAAAATATCTCTAAATACCCTATTAAACAGTCCCAGTGTTTATATATCTGGCAGTTAGTACACTTGTGCATAAAAATCTCTGTAAATACCTTTAAATCACAGGGACTTTGCTCAATTCTGTAAGCAGAAAACAGCCACCGCTGCAAATCAGCAGCTACAGCAATCATCGTATCTTTACATCAGCCACAGTTATGAAGTGGTTCAGCCACGGTATTGCAAACATGAAGCCCAAAAGTGATTTAGAAACAGCACTTTCGGGGTGTTGTCCTAAACAGAGGGCTGTGAGCAACTCTAGAGCTGGACATGCTGTAGTTTTACAATGTGTATGACAAACAGATGACAAATGTACAACCTTTCAGGCATTAGAACATCATTTTAACCACATGTTTATGTAGATTGCTTCAGAAACAAACGGAATGCAGAAATACAAAAGGCAACTAGTGGACTTTAGTCCAGATGCAGGCTCAGCAAAATATTTCAGCAGAACAGACTAAGCCCTTGGGGGACTGTCTGAGACTCCAGTTTTCTAAACATGAACCATGTTCAGATTCAGTAGCAGATCCTCTGCCACAGACAATCACATGAGAAAGGAAGATCATAGGTTTAATCTTTCTTGGATAATCAGTAAAGTGAAAAGAAGTACTTGATGAAAAAACCCAATGTGAAAGATGTGTTTATTCTCCATTAGAAGTTTAAAATTTATGGCTCTTTTTTTACAGCCATTAACTCATCATAAATGTTCAAAGCATTGTATGCTATCTGGACTTTCAAACTTTTGTAAAATAAACAAAAGTATAACCCTGATCTAGATTATAAAACTTCAAGATAAGCACTCAATAGTTTTATCTCATTGTCAAGATGAATACAGAAATATTATAAACAGTTTTAGGGCCAGCTAACACTAATGTGTTTGTTATTGTTACTGTTACCAGTGAGCTTAAGTCTTGAGTCTTAAAAATGTCTCTGAACTCTGAAGATGATTTCCAGCCATCTTTATCAAGCCAGGAGAAAAAAGGATGTGGCCATGACCTGCTGTTTTCTCCTGTCTGTTCTTTCAAACAGAGCTTTAAGCTTCCTTAAAACAACAAAGCAAATACAACGCTATTGTGTCTGTGGCTTCTGATCAAGATCACTAAGTACCAGTTCATGTAAACGGGTGTGTCTCCTTCACTGTCACTTTCTCTTCCTACTGGAGACAACTTACCAAAAACAAACTGGAAAAGTTTTGACTACCAGTGTTACTCATTTCAAGGAATTTTAGGTATTTCATTTGTGTCTTGTAATGTAAACCTTGAAATGCATGTCTGTGATGTGTTACATATTTCTTAATAACAATAATAATTGGCATAGACTGACTTCACAATGAAGTCAGAAGTAGCAGAGAAGTATGTCAGAGTGGTGCAGGACATGTATGAGAGGAGCAGGACAGTGGTGAGGTGTGCTGTAGGTCAGACAGAGGAGTTCAAAGTGGAGGTGGGACTGCATCAGGGATCGGCTCTGAGCCCCTTCCTGTTTGCTATAGTGATGGACCAGTTGTCAGAGGAGGTCAGACAGGAGTCTCCTTGGACAATGATGTTTGGAGATGACATTGTGATCTGTAGTGAGAGCAGGGAGCATTGGTGGCTCAGTGGTAGGTTGCTCGCCTATCATGCGGAAGGCCCGGGTTCGATTCCCAGCCAATGCCTCAACCCCAGCCACTGGATGCAGTGCCAGTCCCAAGCCTGGAATAATGGGAGGGTTGCGGCAGGAAGGGCATCCGGCGTAAAACCTGTGCCAAGTTGTTGTGCGGACCAGTTGGTCCGCTGTGGCGACCCCGAACAGGGAGCAGCCGAAAGCAACTTCTAGTGAGAGCAGGGAGCAGGTGGAGGAAAACCCGGAGAGGTGGAGGTTTGCGCTGGAGAGAAGAGGAATGAAAGTCAGTCGTAGTAAGACTGAGTACATGTGTGTGAATGAAAGGGAGGGAAGTGGAACAGTAAGGTTACAGGGTGAAGAGGTGAAGAAGGTACACGAGTTTAAGTACTTGGGGTCAACAGTCCAGAGTAAAGTGTGGGAAAGAGGTAAAGAAGCGAGTGCAGGCAGGTTGGAATGGGTGGAGAAAGGTGTCGGGAGTTCTGTGTGATAGGAAAATATCAGCGAGAATCAAGGGGAAGGTGTCCAGGACAGTGGTGAGACCGGCCATGCTGTATGGTTTAGAGACAGTGTCACTGAGGAAGAGACAGGAGTCAGAGCTAGAGGTAGCAGAGATAAAGATGTTGAGGTTCTCTTTGGGAGTGACAAGGTTGGACAGGATTAGGATTAGGAACAAGTTCATCAGAGGGACAGCTCATGTTGGACGTTTGGGGGACAAAGTTAGGGAGGCCAGATTAAGATGGTTTGGACATGTTCAGAGGAGGGAAAGTGAGTATATTGGTAGGAGAATGTTGGACATGGAGCTGCCAGGCAGGAGGCAAAGAGGAAAGCCCAAGAGGAGGTATATGGATGGAATTAATGAGGATATGAAGCTAGTGGGTGCAAGTGTTGAGGATGCAGAAGATAGGGATAGGTGGAGAGAGATGATTCGCTGTGGCGACCCCTGAAGGGAAAAGCCGAAAGAAGAAGAAGAAGAAGAAGAAGAAGAAGAAGAAGAAGAAGAAGATAGACTGACTTCAAAATGTATCTTATTAAAGAGATCTATGGCTTAACAGCTAATAAAACACATTCAATGATAAAACAAATTTGAACAAATCCACTGAATGACTGTGAATCCATTTCTAGCCTCACAGCTTATCAGTAAATATGTTTTTTTTTCTTTCAAAACAGCATTCCTCAAAGGTTTTGTATATTTATTTATTCGTTGTTTGACTTTCAAGATAGAAGATAGTTGTACTCAAAACAGCAGAGCCCGTATCTCCTATGTTTCGTTTGTTCCGCATTGCTGATTGTAATAATTATGGTCACGTTTCAGACACTACATGTCCTTTAGTTAAAGGATTTTGAAGAGACGATATTGTTCTTGATTCTCCCTGTGTCTCTGAATGTTATGTGCTTGTGTGCTGCACCATGCTGATGGTGCACTGGTTTCCTGTGCTGCATACATATTTCTTTGTGTCTATGTGGCATGTGTGTTGCATGTAAGTGTGCAGCTGGATGCCTACATGATATTCGCATGACACACGCATGAAGGCTCCAGATGGTTGCCATAGTAACCTGCCATCTGCAGCAGTCTGGCAGTGGATTATGGCGGCACGGACCCGCCCAGGACGGACGAACACGCACGCACGCACACACGCACACACACACACATCCTTAAAGTCATTTGTGAAGACACATCAGGTCACAAAACGTATACTGTTTGTTATGGCATACAATAAAGAGGATTACACTCAAACAGGCAACAGTGTTCTTACAGATGGTGACCTGCCATCATCCTATAACACACACACACACACACACACACACACACACACACTCACATTTGTCTTATTGTTGCCATTGAATGGCAGTGACATAATTATTGTAACCGTATTAGGTTCACAAATTGCTAAGACTATACCTAAACCTCAAGGAATGAAAAGAAACAAGCAACAGAAGAGTTTTTCCTCATAGGCACTAGCCAAATATTCTGACAAGATCAAATCAGTCAGATATTTGGTCCCACCAATATATAAATACACCTCCCACACACATACACACACACAGACATCCAAACACCAGAAGCCATTTATCATAAAAGAAATAACATAAAATCAGTAAACATCCAACACTAACAATTTCCAACACTGAAGAAACATAAGCTTACTTTTCTTTCTCTCTTAGAGCAAACAATCTTTTACCTTCATCACATCCTGTTGTCTTACACAATTAAGATCTCCTTATTTTTTCCAAACACATGGAATCAATCACGTAGCAGATTATTAAAACAATTCCTTCCTCAAGTATCATATACTCAAATGTAACTAATAACAAAGAACTGCTGTATCATATAAGTTCATTAGGATGCTCAGAATAAAGCTTTGGGTATTCTAAACATTCTGAGACCTCACAGGGTTTTCAAGAATGCCTGTGATTTGATTGGCCTTTTGGGAAATCCACTGGGCACAGCTCTCCACAGGTCTCTCAGCGACAGCATGCTGGGTCACTGAACAGTATGCTAGCATCCGGTCAACAGTTTATTAACAGGGTTCCCAAGTGACACAACAGAGAAACGCTCGCCCCTTGTGTTAGCTAGAGCTTCCTGTGGCATGATCTCTGAGTGGGAGGGATAGCAGTACACTTTCTTCCTTGTCAGTCAGAGCTAGCCAATCATGGCTGTCTATGAGGTCATGAAACATGAAAGATGTCTGGAGTAGAATCTGCTGCTTCCTGCTCTCTAGTTGGTAGCTGTTGCATCATAGGGAGAACTAAACTATGATAAAAATCCTCCCCACACATTTTATTATATGCTGATCCTGGATTTTGTTCAAAGGAACTAGTAATAATGAAAAAGTATTCAGATATTATAGTAATATTAGGACAAAATTTAATTTACGATGAAAGGCTATGTGACTACTTCTTATACTCAAGCACATTTTGTAGATTTAATGAAATTCTGGATCTTCTCCCAAACTTCTCAGCCCAACAAATCACCCCACATTACCCTAAACTATTCAGGTGGATCCCTTAGAATAGCCTAACCAAGAACAGCTAGCCTGGCCCAGACCCAGCCTCCTTCAGTGTGCAGAGTGTGGGAAAAGCCTCCGGGACAGCAGAGCTTCATAATCGTTTCATCAGGCCTGAAAACCCTGAGGCCCCACTGACCTTTTCCACGTTCAGTGTTTCAAGAGCAACAGGACAATGGCAATGTACCAGGAGAAAGCAAAAAAGGCAACATATACATAGGTTCCTGATTCACACTCGCTTGTTCTTGGCCAGTAATCTTCAGGATATCAGGAGATAGTCTGCAAACACTGGAAAGCCACATATACCCACTTTACATTTCACCTTGTTTTAACTTTTATATATATTAGACAGCAGAATTTATTCTTACACAGAAATAAGACCTCTCAGATTGCATTACACAAATGTTGAAATAATAAAGAAAAGCCACTCTGTATGGATACACACAAAACAGAGTCGCCATGCCAACACACCCAAAGGACCAACAACACAGCGTCGCGCCCAGACCAGGACCTTTTAAAGACAGTGTCCAAGAGTGGGAGAGAAGGAGGGAATAGTGAAGGAGGTCAAGGAAAGGGTGAGAGGGAACATGAAAAAGAGGAAAAGAAAACGGGGTGGAGCGTCTGAGAGAAAAAAAACAGAATAGGCTTGAATGAAAACAGCAAGCAGTTTCCCAGAGATGATAAAGACACTATAAATAAAGTAGCTTAGTTTGGAAAAAGACAGGAAAGAGAAAAGAGAAAGAATGATGAATTAATGAGAAAGAAGGGCAGGGTGTGTGATCAGAGAAAACAGTAAGATCAAGACAATATGTAATCTGAAATTCAGATCCTGATACTTATTATATTTGTGTTTATATATGTTATATAATTGGAGCTTGCTGCATTGGTCACTCACTTGCTGATGATGTGAAAGGGTTAAATGGAGTGAAATGAAGGCAAAGGAGTGCTGGAGATGTACTGGAATGATATAATATAAACAGAGAAATTAAGACAGAGAAAAATAAGAGTGGAAACATGCAAAACCTTTAGAGAACTGGCTCCAGAATCAGCAGTGGCACCTTGTTGGTGTGGAAAAGTTATTTTACAAAAATTAGGAAACAAGGAAAAAAAAAAAACAGGTCCTCGACTTTTGCAATGTGTTCAGACAATGAAGCTCAGATACAAAGAAAGCTGCAAGATTCAGAAGGCAGACATTCAGAGGCAGGTGTGAAAGTACAAATGAACACAGTCAAGAGAGGAAGAACAGATAAGGGACAGAGAAAAAATAAAAGAAATAAAATAACCAAAGGATAGCAGCCATGTTTGTGAAGTGTGTGTGATGATAGCAGTTGCTGAGACAGCAGTAGCAGCAGCAGTATGGAGACCACGCCTGATTGCCAACACTTAATAGTGAGGATTACCTCTAGCCTGGCCTGAACTGGCCTGTGTGTTCCTACACGTACACACACACACACACACACACACACACACACACAGACACACACTCCACACCCAGGCTTGTGAAACTGTCACAAAGGCCATGAGAGCAGCAACATGACAAGGCTGAGCAGTTACAGAGTTTTCCCATGATAAGAGTCCAGCAGTCTTATCTACATGACCAGACCAGACATTTATTTGGATATGTCAAGAATGATCAATGATTACTGCATTTATTTATCTTCATCATGCATTCATCTTCAGCTTTGTCCTGATAGGTGGATTCCAGAAACACCTGGATATGAGGTAGGAATACACACTGGACCCATCCATGCAGTCCACGGCAGGGCATCATGCACACACATTCACATAGAGGGAAAACTTCTCATACCCTATCCACCTATACACATTTTTAGAATGTGGGTGGAAATCAGAAAAATTGGAAGAAACCCCAGAAAGACAATAAAACAAGCTCAGTATTGAATCAGGGATTCTGGAGATGTGAAGAAGTCATACTAGCCACTACAACACCATACTATCCCTTTAAATCATTATATTTAGATATTAAATAAATGACATTTTATATCTAATGTCTACAAAGGTAAAAGTTAGCAGAAAAACAGTGCAAAGCTGGATTTGGTCACTGTTACAGTATATAATTATTAACAATGTTAATAAGAACAAAGTTGCTTTCAGCTGCTCCCTGTTCGGGGTCGCCACAGTAGACCAACTGGTCCGCACAACAACTCCCATTTTTCTAGGCTTGGGACTGGCACTTCATCCAGTGGCTGGGGTTGAGGCATTGGCTGGGAATAGAATCTGGGCCTTCCGCATGATAGGCAAGAAACCTACCACTGAGCCACCAATGCCCCACAACCACATGAGTAAGAACATTGTGGCTTAATTCACAGCAATTTCTAGATGCTCTATATTTGATCTACATTTTGGTCTCTTTAATGAGTTTATATCTCTAAATATTCACATTCCAACAAAGTTCTTAATCATGAAGAACTGATTCAAAACATATCTGTGGTCTGATGGTGTGAGATGATGCCAAATACTGTGACTTGTGACTCAAATACATACCCATAACCACAGTGATATTTAAATACTGCCAAACACAACATGCCCTACATCACATTTAATCTGGTCCCACATGATGTCTGCCTCTCTCTTTCTATGAAACATCTAGGATCTCTCTTCCTCTCTGACATGGCTCTTTGTTTTTAAAAATGTCCAACAAAAACAACATTATTGTCTTTAATTAAGCTTCAGTCACAATGTTCATCTGTTCCCCCTCTCTTCCTCTTTCTAATGGTCTCTCTCTCCTTCTTTCTGATGCTCTCTCTCTCTCGTTCACTCTCTCGCTCTCTCTCTCTTTGCTCTGTGAGGACACTTCCTTGTGTCACAAGCTTTCTTTGTATCTGTGGCCAGCAGCAAGTACGTGGGAAGCAGCACAAACTGGCCTCCAAAGCCAAGGCCAAAACCTCTCTCTTACTAATGAGAGCAGTTTGTGTGTGTGTGTGTGTGTGTTGTATGTATGTATGTATGTATGTATGTATGTATGTATGTATGTATGTATGTACTTTAGAACATAAAAATGGAAAAATATTTTACACATTATTTGTATAACTTATGCAACCCAATTAAAGTAAATAAAATATAATCTGTATAAAACATATTTCTCTCTCAGTATCTTGTAACTTACAGCCCTGTGTTTTTATATAATACAGGTTCAGGGTAAAAGAGTCAGAGTCACATGGGGCTATGAGGAACAATTTTACTGTGTTTAATATTCTATAATGTTCAACATTTAGATTTACTCTTTTCCCTTGGCTTAATTACAAACAGTGTTCTATTGAGCAAATAGTGCACTACAAAGCTATTACAAGACCAATCTGTTACCCTATGTAGTCAGCAGATAGAGTGAATAGCAGGCCTTTTACAATTTGCCCAACCTGTTTGCTCAAAGAGATTAAAAAATGAAGAATATATGTCTCTGCGTTGGAATGTTGAGGATTATAGTGAGATAGTCAGATAAATATAAATTGGAAGTGTAAGGTTTGCAATATAACTGCTTTTATTACAGAGGCTTGTACCCACGGTGGCTCCTGCATATATCCTACCTAGTATGCTGGTTGTGCACTTCCTCATTAATTACAACTAAGAAAGGTAAAATTAATTTAATGAATCCAGTTTATCCAGTATGTATTATATGCTGCTTCTACTGTTCGTTCATATCGTTCATATATAATTACAGGCTAATTAGCCTTTCTTCAATTAATGTTGGAACAGTTTGGGACACCAAGGTCCTCCACTTCTGCTCATCATCATCCACTGTAACCTACTGCAACATTTTTCCCAGTCGCTTAGCAACACTACAAGCGACTGGGGCACCTCCATCTCTGTTGCTAAGCAACAGTGCAGAGATCCACCTCCCAAAGCGTTAAGCTGATTGGTAGCAAGACGGCCTGGCCGATGCTCCGCTGTGGAGTGTCTCACACTCTTAGAGAAGGTGTGATCTGTGTGAGGAAAAGCAATTTCGATGAAGAAAACACCTTCGGAGGAAATGCACTTTCTATTAAGGTACAGTTGTGCCAAAATTGACTTGCATTGAATTGACTTTAAGGGTCTTAAAATGTATGATTTAAAAAAAAAAAAAAAAAAAGGTTTTATGGCTGCTATTAAACGCCTTCATGCAGCTGTTATAACTGGATGATTCTCTCCCGAAGGAATGCCTGTCTACAAGCTCAGCCGAGTAACACAGGCCCCTCCTCCCCCGGCTGCTGAATTGTAAGTCTATCATGACGTGCACTCAGGCCATATTGAGCTGTCAAAACCAATAACATGGATGGAATGACAGATTCCAGGAGAGGTGGCACAGACAGAGTGGGGGGGTTTGATGAAATTCACCATCTGTTGTTAGGGCTTGTATTTGACCCCACATGCTTTGTACTACCCCTAAAGGTTGCAGCATCAACAACCTCCATCATTTGCTGCTTAGAAGCTGACAAGGAAATACTCAAACATATACATACATTCTATTTCTCTAATCAGCTCTTTTGCAGCTGGTTAAAGCATTTTACACACAAGCACACAATTTATCTATCAGGTCCAAAAGTGCCTTTTATTGAATTTCTGCCATCTTCCATGTATCCATGGAAGGGTCACTTGGGACTTGTAGCTGGAGGGGGTTACAAAGGTAGCTGTCTTAATTAGCACTATAATACTGAAATCCTGGCAGATGTCATAAAAATACACAAACACAGCCAAGTGTGAAAAGCAAGTATGTGCTAAGATGAAAATAACATAAAGCTGAAATAAATTAATAATTATTAAGTTAACATTGAGACATCAGAAAGCATTGTGGGTTAGAGTGATAAAACACTCATGAAACTTAAAGATATCATTGGCAACAGCCACAATGGAAATTGCCATTTTCCTCATTAATGGTCAAACAGCAACGTGTGGTTAGGACTTAATGGCTGCCAAGAGATGTACAGTGACAGGGATATGCATTTCTATTTTCTCCTAAAGCAATAAATTGTGTAGATGAGGTTGTCTTCATTATTACTTCATTAAGTAACTTTGAGGAACATCAATTAATAGAACATTTGTTGATGGGCTGTTGCTAGCTGTTGAGTTTTTTTCGAAGCATAAACACCCATTTATGTGTCTTCTTCTTAAAACCCAGCCAATTTTCCTTTGTTCACTTTAGGAAAGCTTCAATTAAAGATTTATTCATTCATCTTCTATGACTACTTTACACTGATCAGGAATTCCTGGCTCAGGAACACTGCACAAAGTGCAAATACACCCACGACAGGAGACCAGTCCATTGCAGGACACCATATAAACACACCCACACACTCATTCACACTTTGGAGTAATTAAGTCCACGTAGAAATAAATTTATTCAGGCATGGGGAGAACATGCTAAACCAAAGCTCAGGACAGATGCAAGGACCCTGAAGCTCTGAGGCACCAACGCTTCCTACTGTGCCACCATGCAACCACAATTAGTGATGTGTAAATTGAATTATAATTTGAACATGTTTGCTCAGTTACCTGGTAACATGTTGGCACAGCAGGTAATGCTGGTGTCTCACAGTTTCAGGGTCTGGGGCAACATGTCTTGATGTATTCATGTCTTGCACAAGGCTCCAGATTCACCCTGCCCAGGGTACTTATTGGAGATTCCATTACTTACCAGACCAGTAGTCCTCTGCTTTTTAAGGTTATGAATGTTTACAGATTCCTCTATAGCTTAACTCATTCCTCAAGGGTTCTTTGGAAGCCTAAAGCAAGGTCTACATATAAAAGCTTTTTATAAAAGGAAACCCTCTGTTGCAGGGTTTCACATGGAAGTTTTGGGGATTCCCCAAGAGGGACAAAACCAAACCTTTTAGGTTTTTAGTTTAGGTTGTCATTTTTAGGAAATGTAGAATGAAAATGTAGAAATTCCAGAAATGGTACAGTTCACCTAGCTTAGTAGTTTTTAGCTAGTATCTGGAAGATTGCTAAATGGAATTCTAGGCATGCATGAGAGCGAGACATCTGAGCATAGCCCTTTACCATTTTCAGCTGTATATTCTGTCTTAATCCGTAGTCAATTTGGATAAAACACAACTACCAAACCAAATCATAAGTGAAATTTAAGTACTTTGTACCATTGCTCATTTAGCTGTTTGCTCTGAATAAAAATAACCTGCCCAATTAATAAATGTAACTGGAGGCATCGTCCCTGTCAAACAACAATCCAGTTCATTGCTTGATCCTGTTTTTATTGGGAAGTGATAATAACAGCAGTGGCAGTGTGTGTGGAGGGTGTGTATAGAGCTCTGATCTTCATATAAAAACTCTCTCTCATTTAGAAACAGGTGTTCGCTGATGACCTGTGTTTGGGTGGTATGGAAAGAGCTGAGTCAGGTGCCCTGTGACAACGGGAGGTGCCAAAAATCTACACCATGTAATAGAGCTGCTTTACCTCTCCTCCTGCTGTTTGTAATGAAGGAACATAATCAAGGAGATGCTTAGTAAGACTTTTTTTTTCTCTTCCTTCTAGAAATGTGCAGACGTAGAAGGTTAACCTGTAGGGTCTCTGACCAACTTGACAAAACTTTCTGTTCTCGCTCGTCATTTTATTCTTCCTGTCTGTTCCTTTCTCTCCAAAGTCACTAAGACACTGCAGTGCCTCATGTATGAGGAACAATAGCTGCTTTTTAAAACCGATGTCAGAAGCAGCCAATTGCTTGACTCAATTGATTTCTCTTTAGAGAACAACAAGCTAGTCTTTTCAATCAGAAGGAGCTTGAACAGGGCAATAATAGCACATGTCTGTACTAGGAAGGACTCATTCAAGGACGCTTTTGCTGAAAGAGACATTTGGAAAGTATAAATCACATGACAGGGTTGAACAAACTTTCTAGCTTTATTACTGTGTACTGTGGGGTGGTGTATCTCCACTTGTTTTGGAGCTAAAACACTCTTTTGTACCAGTTTATGGTAGTGTATTACATGTCTGAATAGTTTTGGTTATTTCAGGTTTGGATTCAAAGGGAGAACAACTACATTAGTAAGTTTCAGATACTATTTTCCAATTTTAAGACCCCTAACATGAATAAAAAAGAAGTCCTTTACTGTTTGGTTAAATAGCTCTTGATGGCTGATGTAAAGAACGGCCTCATATTATTTCTATCAATTATTTTCACATATTTTACTTTAGGGTGATCACAGTGTTACATTGCATGTAAAGGAATCTAAGAAATAACCATACTTCAGTTATAATAATTAAAATAGATTCAGCAATGTTTTCAACACACAGTTTCTAGAGAACCAGGAGGTTTTGGGCAAAGCCCAGTTATCTGCTGTGCAAGCATAGTGCTTCTGAGGCTCTAGGATGTGAAGCTAGCTGATGAAGGACTTATAGGAAGGAAAATAATGTTTCACTCCAAACCTAACCATTTTACCTAAACGAAAAAAGAACCTCTCTGATGAAAAACATTATGGGAATGCGTGCTTGTTCATGAAAAAAGGCCATTCAAAAATTGTTAACATTTTTAAATATATATATATGTTTGAAACCCAGAAAACATTATGGTGTAAAGAGACTATGTAATGATGATCAAAGCAAATGCTATTATAATAAGATTTTTTCCATAACCAAAATATACCTTAGACCAGCTTAGCTGACTCATAAACCATGACATATAACAATTGGGTGACTGGGGTCTCAAATTTTCCCTCATAAATGTAAGCAATTATTCACTATTCACCCCCAAAGTACTGGTTTCACATGTAACAAATTGTCCTATTCAGTATAAAACTGGACACAAGGCTAGTTTTCATTCATGTTACAGCAAGCTGAACAAATTGCTAAAACAAATGCTTCTAATAAAGGCCATTTAACACTTGTTTATTTAGTTGAATGCTGACATTATACTGCTCAGATAAAAGTAAAAGGGCCACGACCAGGCCGATATTCTAATAAATACATTAAATTGTTTCCCACATGAGCAGATCGGCCACCCTGTGATTGAAAAGTACTCATTTCACCACTTTCAACATTTCAAGTTATATATCAATATCCTTGTTCTCTCATATGTTCTCCTTAATTTGGTCATCTACCTATTTCCACCATGGTGCCAGCTATCCCATTTTATGTGAAACCCTAGGTAAACTGTCAATGTAAAATCTGTCTATATATTATTAAAAATTATTTTTTTTATTTTTTATTTTAAACATTAAAGTTTATGCTATAACGTTATAGTACATGTTTATTAATCTAACTGTATTTTTAAACACAGGGTTGTTTTTTTTTCATTTGGGTGCATATTCCTATGTATTTTTCATATTATTTTTTATATTTTTTGACACTTTTTTAATATTGTTCATATTTACAATATACATATTCATCCCTCTCTCTGTATAGACCTATCTATGTCACTGTACTACTCAACTCATAATTTTTCTATTGCACCTTTCACACCTTTCACACATCTCTTATAAAGGTGTATATATGTGTACTTTGCCTTTTTGCTATTAAACATCTTGTTAGAAATAGTTAGAAATATTGTTGTACTTGTGTATGTTCTACAATGTCTGAAATGTATTCGAAGCAAGCACAATGTGTCTCTCTGTGGCAGTAATTATTAGTTAAAGAAAAGCTTTAAAGAAATTAAAACCCAAATGCAATAATGTAAAGAATTTGACAGCTCTGTTACAGTTTCTCTGAGATTGTGCAGGTTCAGAACACTGTGATGTTCCTCTTGGCTTGTATTTGTTAACAAGCTTGCGTGAAGAGTAACACCAACTTGCCCACTCAAGTCTGGTATGCACATGTAGAAAAGCAGTAACTCCCTCCCCCCGAATGGCCACACAAACACACAATCTAAAACACAAACTGAGCCAGACTGCCAGTTGATGAGCTGGCACACAGGTTGTTTTAACAGCTCTATGTGTCTGTGAAGGGAAGCCATTCTGTCCCCCTGGTGAATGAATTAGATTTATGATGTTCATTATAGTTGACTGCAATTCGGTTCACGCAGACTGGCTGTAAAGCACCGGGTGAAGAGCTGGGCCAACGCCATGTGGGGCATTTTGGACAGACTCGGCTTTGTTAATATTCATTCACACCACAGAAGTCTAAAGATCTTGATATTTTGGATCATGTATTAGGGATCTTTATCTTACTGTCTTTATACACACATAAACAGACTCAACATACACAAGTCTGTCTATTCTGAACGTGACCATAACACAGAGCTTTTGCTGTTCCACGCTTCCTGGTACTTATTATACACATCTAAAAAAAAAAAAAAAAACACACGTTGGACAAACTCCCATTTGATTAATTTCCCATAAAGCAACACAAGTCATGATTACTATCAACAACAGCTCTCAGGCTAGGGACAGCTATACTCCTAGTCTGAAGAAGAAAAGCACGATGAGTGGATGGAGGGATGCAGGGATAGGAAGAACAGTAAAATGAAAGCAAATGAGAAGCAGATTAAAGGCAGTTAAAGGCAGGAAGTGTTTGTTTCCTTCCTCACCACCACAGACCCCCACTGTGAGGACGAAGGCCTGGAGTGTGTGTGTGTGTGTGTGTGTGTGTGTGTGTGTGTGTGTGTGTGTGTTGTTTATTTCTGCTACACTATGGTTAACTACTATTTTACATCTGCCTCACTACATATCTATATTAAATTGTAGGATGTTTGTGTCAGTGAATTGGTCTCATTCTCGCAGTTATTCTTTGTGACAGTATCTGTATTAATATTGGACAATTTATTTATTAGACTTAGCAATTGAGAAATAACAATTTATGCTAGTAATGTTTTTGATACCTATGATTACACTTGATATTGCTATATTACACAGTCAAAACGGCTAGATATCATGCCTGTATAATCACCATGAGGATCAGTCTGTAAAGCATGTTCTAGAAACAACACATGTAAATACCACAATACAATGCAAACTATAATACAGGCACATTGTTATTAGTGCATATTATTTGATATTTGATACAATTTGACATTTCGGTTTATTGCCCTGTGCACTGTGCTCAAGTCTCCTCAATACCCAGAGACTGGACTAACACAACCCCCCAAAATGCCAATAATTTGACCCTTCTGAAACAGATTAACATCTTTTCCATGACCACAGGATGTGTCTTCCGACATGGTTGTTTAAGAAATGAGAAGCTACTCCATGCATCAGTTAGGGTTAAATAACTTGTTGCCAGCTGAAACAATCATCCATGCAGTAATTATCCAATGGGAGGCTCTTACCCATTTGCTTAGATAAATCCAGGTGTTAACTTTTTTTTGGACGGACAGTGTATGTAATTGGCTGGGGGTGGGATTAAAGATCTTACATTTAACACAGGCATTAAATGCTTGCATAAATCATTCCACGGCTGAGTGGAAAAAAATCGTAGCTAATCTGGTGGCAAATCTCAACAGCAACAGTGCTGCTAGTTTTCTGTCTTCCATTAAATGTAATCTTAGAATCATTTGTGAATATTTGTGTACAGGTCAGCTATTTGGCCGAAACCTACTTCTGCTACACTTAGATCTGCTGGGATTATTGTAAATTCCTTTTCTTCCACACAGTTGAACTAAACTTGTCTATGTTATATGCAGTAACTCTCTTACCTCACCTTCATTTATCTTCTCTGTCTCTGCTTTGTTTCTGTTTCTCTCTCAGTTTTTCTCCGCCTTGTTCTTCCAGACTGTTTGATCCCAAGCCCAAATCTCTGTCTCTCGCTCTGTTTCTCGCTCTGTTTCTCTCTCTTTCTTTCTCTCTCTCTCTCTCTCTCTCTCTCTCTCTCTCTCTCTCTCTCTCTCTCTCTCTCTCTCTCTCTCTCTTTCTGCCTCTGATGTTGTTCCCAGCATCCAGTGCAATTATTTATCAGGTCACATGATCAAATCAAAAACTATTACATGAGCCTTAATAGCTGGTCCTATAAAACAACTGGACCAGCAGATCTTCTAGAGATAACTGAGTTCACTGAAATGTCAAATCCAGGTTACATCATGTGGTTTCTTGCTCATTTAGTTCCCAAAAGATTTCAGGAAAACAACAAAGGACAACGGTGAATCTTGACACTATGCTAAGTCTAGGATGAGGTCTGTTCTATTTCCAGTCTCATGCACTACTTTCTAACTTCTAAAGTCAGTTTTTATTAAATCTAAAGAAATAAGCCAGACATTGTTAATTAATAAGGAAATGAACACATGAAACATAGGAAACTAGTTTAGGCTATAATAAGTCAAAATGTGCCAGATTGAAGTGTGCAAAGTTGGCAGATGAAAAGCCTAATTTATTTGGGAAGAGAAAGTAGAAGACATGGCAGTTAAGCAATCTCTTTTTGTCTCCCAATCTTTATGTCTGCTCCAATAAACATTGTACTGTTTCTGCAACTTTTGCTGTATTTCATCATGATGCCAGTTTCAATGCACACTACTTCCCAGATTGCTAGTCTCTCATGTTTAGTATTCAGTAGCCCAGGGATCCAGGAATTCAGTAATTAGGGATAAAATAGGGATAAAATAGTTTAATAATTTCATTTAAAAATTGTTTTTTCTCCTTTCTCTGTTTCTCTACTTTTGTAAAGCTGCTTTGAGACAATGTCCATTGTAAAAGGCGCTATACAAATAAATTGAATTGAAAAATAACCCAACCAGTGATCCTTCGAGAGACTAATTCTAAGATCTTCCAAATGGACTTATACTACATTTTCATTTCGCAGACTTGTAATTACAAGAAATATCTACTCTGGTTCATTCTTCCCTCCCTCAGCACAGATTTATTTTATGAACATAATACTACTCAAATATTAGGCTCAATATTTAACTTTTCTACTTCCAGAAGACATGTCCAATTTGTAATTATTCCTTTTACTTGTGTGTGAAGTTCAATTCAAGTGAGGTGAGGCTAGTAACTATTCAATGCTAATAAATAGCTTTGATAATGATGGTTTTTTGTTCCGCCTCTATAACAAAATGACAAAAAAAATTAAAATTACAGACCATCTGGCTATGATTTATTGGCCCAACCACTGGTCTAACTAACAAAACCCTGACTATAACTAAAGCTAGATCTCAAAATTACCATCAACAAAACCCACAAAGTTTATTTTTACTTCTTCAGCAGAAACGTTCTCCACAGGCCATGAACACTATGATGCTTTGCTTTCCTCCACCCCTGACTGTTTAATAAGCATTTCCTTCCATATTCTTTCTTCTTACTTCTCAGCATCCTCCATCTGTAGCCTTGGTCTGCAGGGGAGGTCAGACAAGCCCCTCGCTGCTTTAAGAGTCCGCACAGGATAAGCTTAAAGCCTGTCACCTCATTAAAAACTCCTGTCTGCATTTCCCTTAACGCACTTCCTCAGCTTCATATACACACATTCAGCAAGACAGGATATATAATCATAACCTCAGGCAGCTTAAAATGGGATGACAGAAAAAAAAGAGAGAGACCGATGGAAAGAAGGCAGACTATTAAGGTCATAAGTGGTTTTTAGTGTTTTCTTTACCACCAGCTTTCTCATCAGCTAGTTTCCCTAAAGGACCACAGCTCCATTTCATAACAATGACTGGCCCGACCAAAAATAACCCACAATCACTCTCACTCTCTCTCTCTCTCTCTCTCTCTCTCTCTCTCTCTCTCTCTCTCTCTCTCTCTCTCTCTCTCTCTAGTTTCAAGTAAAAGCTTTGTTCTTGTTCATACCCATCATGTTATTTCAAATACAACCATTTTTTAGCCTTTTTGTCACTAAGTGTTAAAATTCTACCAATTTTAACTACAGCTCACGGTTTCAACTGTGCTTCTCAAGGGAAAAGTTATTAATGGTAATGCCTGTTTTCCAAAAATGAACTTCAATGCATGACTGATCCTATGCATCGCCGACCACATAATATTCCATTCATATCCACACCCACATAAAAAGATCCTCACACACATAAAGAGCATCAAATTCAGAGTTTCTGCATGGGTGGAGGCAGATTTGTGCCACAGGGAGGCAACTGAAAACCTTGAAATAAGCTTTGACTCATATACTTTTCATAGTGATGTCACCATTAGTGTGTTCTAGGTGTTTTAGTCAAATCTGTAAAAAAAAAAAATTATACATGGCTACAAAGATAGGCTAATAAGGTTATAAGGCTGAGATTTTCACATCTGCATAATAGTTGCTGTTAACAAATGGCTTGTGTATGGGTTGTTGTTGTTTTTTTACTTTTGTAGTTAGGAACCAAGAACAGCACCGTTAATGGCTGTAATTTTTTTTTTTTTTTAAATTATAGAATGGTATAGGCTAGTAGCAGAGATAGTAGAGACTGTAGATTTATTCAGTAATTTATGTGACTGTCATACCTAAAAACCATCTTCATCAAGACGCCACACATGAAACACAATACTGGCTATAAAAGCATGAACTAGAACTACTTTCTCAGTGACTTTTTTTAATAGTCTTAGCAAATATTGCAAATCAGAGTACAATCTGAATGAAGGAACAAACAACAGAAGCAGAATTTTTGCATGGTTTGAATGAAAGAGCTGGCTAAGTGCAAGGTTTAACGTTTACATGCTGGTGTTTAGAAGAGACATGGCATGATTACAGACTTCATTTAAAATACTGCAATCATGAAAGATGCTGCCTATGTGTCTTGCAGTGCGTGTGGTCCTATGAGTATTTGTAAGAGTGATAAGAATCCATGCTATAAGGCTCATCTCTAATGGTTTTGTAATTGCAAACACAAGTTGAAACTGAGAGAAAAAGAAACACCTCATAAATACCTTGGTGTGCCTTGGCCCTCCACTGGAATACGGCACAGAAACTGTAGACTGATCTTACTAAAATGCCTAATTCTGGAAAACCCAAATCCCCTGCTTCCCAGCAAGCCTAAAACTACTCTCTCTTACACACACACCACATACACACAACACAGTCCTACCTCGTGTGTTGGTCGCCATGTCTGCTACCTTTTGAAAGGCATCCAGAAAAGCCACTGCTGCAAGCACAGTGGTTCTAAGAAAGGAGACAAAAAAGGTGCATGGAATAATGACATTATTTTTCCTCAGCCTGCAATAATAAGACTTGCTCTGTAATGACAGGTACAGATGGCACTCACCGGAGCTGGGCATGCAGCTTGGTAGCCTTGGCACTGAAGTCCTCCCAGACCGGATATGAACACTGAAACAGAACAAAGGTCCACGTTAGAAGCTAAGCAGATCTGTGTTTACAAGAATAACTGATAAGATTGTCATACTTGAATGGGGAATCTAATGTTGATCTGACGCATCTCGTAACACGATTAGAGCAAAACAGGGGTCAGAGGGTTACATCTGTGATATCTGTGTTCATGTAAACGTGTAGAATTTCAAACACAAAGCTCCATTAGGTGTAGATGAGACAAGCAAGTGTAGTCATGCGTTGTGTGATTTACACATCCTGTGTGCGATGAGTAAGTGTGTGTGTGTATATGTGTGTGTGTGTGTTGGGGGTGATTTGGCCTGCAGGAAGAACAATCCCATGATAAGGATCTGCCTTGTTACCACGGAAACAGAGAGGGCACAGTGCTCCCTGCGACGTTTTATAAAGGACAGCACTTCAGCATGTCCCAGCCATTACAAAACACAGAATTAAATCCAGATCACAATCAGAGGAACACATTAATGATTAGCATCTTGAAAGAATTACTGTCTGCAATTCCACGTAAAGTTATTGCAGGACGGAATGTACACTATGCAGCCTGTTCTTGTGCTATGTGTACCTGCAAGGAAGGGAAGGAGATGAGGAGGAAAGGAGGTGTGTTTGATCAGCTTGGTCTTTGTTAGTGATGCAGGGAGTGTGCTGAGGGGTGAAATTAGCCTCACTCGAGAACACAGCTGGAGGTCAGAATTCACTAACACCACCCCAAACCCCTTGAAAGTGTCAACCTCAACACAACTGTACCCTCTCCTGCACCAGCCTGACATCATAACCATGTGACTTTAACACTTTAACAGGGAGAAAGAGAGGGGCAGGAGAACAAAGAGGGCAAGAAATGATTTGTATATAAAAAGGGGGGATCTCATATATGATGAGAGAATGGCAGACAGGGGGAAGGGGAAAAATAAAAACGGGTGAAATAAGACTAAAATGGTATAGGATTAGGGATAGGAGTCATTTTGAAATGAAAATATAAATAAAACATAAGCAAAAGGACAGAAGAGAAACACCAAGGTATAGATAACTATATAACTAGAAAAAAGTCAAACAAAAGGTTGGGGAAACAATAAGAGAAGGAAATAAATTGTCAAGAGAGGTTGAGAGGGCAAATAAAAAACGCTGAGTAATTAGAATTAATGTGATATACATAATAATCTAGAGATTAGAGATCAGATAACACACAATAAAGTGGCAAAACTAAGGGAAACTAACTACTCAGAATGAATGGCACATGGAGGGCCAATCTCTAAATTATGACACAGTTAAAGAGAAGGGAATAAAAACAAAGTAAACATTAACAAAGAAAAACAATAAAAGACTAACTCTGGGAACAATAAAAGGAGGTGGACAAAGAAATAAGGTAGGAGAAGTGACTTAAGCCCTATCACTGGGTTTTTAGTTCTGTCTGAATTTTAGCTAGTATAAAAAACTTCCTGTAGAAATAACAAGTAATATATATCCTGTCTGAATTAATATAAAATAATATTCTTGATAACAAATCTGTAATATTTGTTTCCTCCAGGAGTTTTTTTTTTGTGATTGTTGCTACCCATAATGCTTGGCTTTTGTGCTTTTCATAAAATTGGTGAAATTATAAGCACCGGATTCTTCTTTTAAACTCCTACTGGTCAAGAGACAGACTGTATGGAACACCTTCTATGATAGCACTCATGTTCGACACACGTGAATGAAGAGGGCTTTGCCTGATTCAGAGTTGTAGAGTTGTGATGATGTCACATGCCCATAGTGTGTGATTGCATGAGTGTGTGTGCCCTGCGATGGGTTGGCACTCTCGTTCAGGGTGTATCCTGCTTTGATGCCCGATAACGGCTGAGATAGGCACAGGCTCCCCGTGACCCGAGAATAGATCGAATAAGCGGTACAGACAATGGAAGAAAAAAAAAAAAGCTACTCAAACGCGGAGTGTGTTTTAATGAGGGCAAACCAAGCAACATCACGGATATTTGTTGCAAGGGTCAATACACAGGAAGGCAGCAACAAATTGGAATAATCCATAATCACAATCAGAATAAGAAACAATAGGGAAAAAAACATGAAACACAGAAACATAATTATTGAAACATGCAGTTAGAATAAAGGTCAAAATGGTGAGTTTGCATTCATGTGAAACGCACATATATTGTGATGACACAGTATGATTTATCAATGTGATTTAGACAAAGATCAGAGATCGCTTATCTCATCTGATTCTATCATAATTACTTCACTTGTCTTCCAGCAGCATGACTTAACAGGCAGGTCAGGAAAATTTATCCTGTCCGAATAATACTTTAGATTCAAAAGGAGAGACATGTGGACAAACAATGTAAAGGAACAGAATAGTGAAAAGGAAGAAAATATCAGAACAAAACATGACATTAAGCAAGGTGATAAAACAGACAGACAGAGAGAGAGAGAGAGAGAGAGAGAGAGAGAGAGAGAGAGAGAGAGAGAGAGGAACAACAGAAACAAGAGAAAGGAACAAAGCCGTCAATTTTAATTTCGATACAAAGACTGAATTGTATGAATATTACATTCTGACAAACTGGAATTGGAGGCAAACAACAGACAAAACTGGAAAAAATGGGAAAAGAGGGACTGAAAAAGCATGTAAAGAAAGACTGCAAAAAAACAAGTAATATAAATGTTTTGCATTAAACCTAAAACATCTGATATTCTGCATAAAATTAAAAAAAAATCCAAATAAGAATAAAGACGCAGTAAACTAGTGCAGGTTTGAAAAGAGAGCACAGTCACTGGTGATGGCTCTAAACTGGAGTCACCTCGTTTGATCTGCCGTCTCACTGACGCGTTTGATGTCAGACATTTCACTGAATCCAGAGAGTGATATTCCCAGTGGAACCCTAAACACACACCCAGACTGTTTGAAGTGCTCTATTCTGGTGTTCAGGGCCTGAGGTCCATCATACTGAAGAGGGCTTGTGAGGAAGAGATAAGAGGATAGAGAGACATGGCCGACTCCCTCTATGTCCATATCCTCGTTCATACCTCATTAGCATATTCACCAAGCTAATCTCAGAGCTGAGCAATCCCTCAAGCCCAGCTCATTTTCACTCTCACTGTATCCCATCATCCTCTTTGTGTTCTCCCTATTTCTTTCCTGATTTGCCAAATGGGCCGCAGACTACTGGACTATAAGTGCAAGAATGCATCACATGCTCTCTGCAGAAAGAGATGCTCTTCTCAGATGTACATGGATGTAAAGGAAGAGGGTTTATTTTAACTTTAGCTTAAGCAGGCAGAAAAAGGTATTACAAGTGCATTTTTATCAGGACAAAGACAGCCAGAAGGTTAACACATGATAAAACAAGGACAAACCAAAGACAAAGGCATCTTTTTTAAGTGCTTGATATAAAGATTGTGTATACACAAAAAGGAAAATTTTAATGAGATTCAAATAAAAGGCCAAATTTATGGATACGCAAAAATCCATACCGTTTTTCTAGACGCTCACAGAAAATTTGCTGCATAATCAATCCTGTATTGATCAAATGCAGGACAGCAGCGTAAATATAGAATGATTTAATGACATCAGTTCTTTACAGCTCTATTCCTTGTCTTCAGTAGGTCCCAAAAAATAGGTCCCATAAATTATAAATGATGTGATGTGCCTGAATTCACAGATTAAACCCAAAGGAACATGGCTACCAATACTGACAGTAGTTGTTTAATAGTCATGAAATCAGAAATTGAAAGAAACCTCTCACGTTAGACAAACAGTACTCTGAGAATTATCTCCGTCTTACTCCGTCATACTTCCTTGAGAAACCGAACCAAATCGAATCAATGCACCTGTCAGAAAACATCTTCAGGAAATAGAACTGTGTTTCTGCCATTTTTATAGAATGACATGGCAGAATTGATTTATTTTGTTTAAACTAAAGAGTATAAACACTGCATAGCAAGAGTAAAAGACCTAATCTGTGGTGCCTTTGTTATAACCTTGTAGTGAACTTTTTGTTGAAGAGTATGCCTAAACACACTTCCAAATTTCTAAATGGTCCATTTCAGACCTCCTTTGAAGTATTATTATTGAGGTATTATTATTTTACCTTTCAGAAAGGATGCTAATTAGACCCCGCTTCAGGAAGCTAGAAAGCCTTAATTAACCAAAAAGCACATGAAAACCCTTTTATATGTGTTATACACCATATTCTAATAAAGTATGGTGTTATTTCAAGCTTATACACTTGTTATAAATATGGATGAATGAAGTTACTGATGATTGTGGAGTGATTTATACAGCAAGAACATTTTGTACCATAAGAACCTTTGTACAGTATATCATCACCCATTTTCCAGAATATCATATCTTAAAAAAAGAAAAGAGGGGAGCATTTATGTTTCTTACTATGAATGAATATTTCTTGTTCTGGCTGCATAAATCACTCCATACCCGTCTCTAGCTTCAATTGCCCATATATGTCTATAACCTCTGAAAAGACTCTACAGTCGCTTATCTTCTCAAACAAAGAGCCTCTCTCCACTTATTTCTCCACTAATGAAAAGCTATTGAACAGTCATTGCCTGGGAGTTTAAAAGACAAATTCTGTCAGTGCTCAAATGACTCATTTTCATTTCTGCTCCAAAAATGAATAGCTCACTACGCAGCTTAATTTCTTTCTTCTTTTCTATTGATTTCAGGGAAATCCAGGGAAACAGGAATGAAACCACATTAGCTTGATTCCAATGCTCCAGATAGTGAACCAGTTCAGACATTCAAACAGCAGTATAAGGGACAGAATAAAAACGGCTTTGTTGCTAAAAAATCCTTGTTTCCCAGTTCTCAAGAGAAACACCATGCTTAAATGAAAACTCAGTGTTTGAAAAAAAAAAAAAAAAAAGAAGCTACAGACTTTATTCACATGATCTGGAACAGTATACCAGTGATGTTGATAACAGGGCTCGCACTGTGAATTAGGTTTCTTAAGCACTGTGTTTGGAAAATCATCACTCACTTTACATTAGCAGACAGCAGTAAGTTGTTGACAGATGAAAAGAAGACTTTGCTGCATAATTTATGAAGAAGAAGGGAGCATACAGAGTTTGCCACACTAATGAAAACCAATGATAATGTAGATGCCTTGTGGCGCTGAGGCTGATAAATCGTTAGCCCCGGTGAAATATTTGACATCATACATGAATGTATTCATCTTTTTGTCTTCCGTTCATTACTGCTTTCTCACCTTGGTCTAAAGAGTTACTGACTCACAATAAATGTGCCTGATTGTGAAAGCTGACTTCTGCCACCACAAGGCTGATACAACCGAGTTCACTGAGCAATACCCTGGAGAAGTGTTGAGATGGGACAGTTGTACATACAAGCACTTGCACAAAAAGTTTCCCTATTCACTTATAACCCATTTTCCATCATCATACCCCTTTTCAGCACTCTATATGTCTCAGCCTCCAAAATTAGACACAGGTAGGTGATGTGGTGCTTGCCAGAGCAGCAATAAGGAATCTTTTCATCTCATTTGTAAAACTTATTTTATGTGTAGATTACCTCTTAACACATTTGTGAGAAACTCTACTAGTATGAAATGATCTCTTGAGCAATGGGGCTCAGGTTCTATGTAACCTTGTACATTTGGCAGGGGAACAATGCACACTGGATATGTGTCAGGATGTATATACAAACAGAGATGATCACAAAAAAAATCACATTTTTGTCAAAATAATCATCATTTTGTGTCAAGGCTTGATAAAAGCTTGATAAAGATGTCTGCTCAACCTGACACCGCAGACATCACACAGCACAAGATCTATAGAGGAACGTATGTGCATTGCCTTTCCAGCGCTCCCCTCCTCCACATCTTACACAAATGAATGTGGAAAATAGAAGAACACATGACTTGTCTGAGAGAGGGAGAGGCATTGATAGGTTGGTGGATTTCGGGAGACATCTTATGAACTGAGCTACTACTTTAAGGCCAAGCTGATTGCCTTTACTAGGCTGAGGACAAAGACAGGAAGCATTTCTTATGAGCTGTACATCTTACTCATTTCCATGAATGAATGAGCGAATGACGGAAAGAAGCCAATAATCTCTAGCTCCTACTTTTAGCACTGCAGCCTGGGACCATGTTGTACTGATTTATGGAAACCACTTACCATGGAAAACTGCTCCTTTCTCTCTCTCTCTCTCTCTCTCTCTCTCTCTCTCTCTCTCTCTCTCTCTCTCTCTCGCTCTCTCTGTCTTTAATTCTAAACTGCCATCTTTTTTCATGTGTATCTGTTTGAAAGAGTCCATACTTTGTGTTAGTCACTGGCCACTGATCAAGCATAGAAATATTGACAGACCTCCCATGCATGAATAAATGATCCAATGAATACGTATACCCTAGTGCCTCACAACAAATCATCATTTTTCCAAGAAATGGAGTCATTGTCAAGGTCGATGGGTAAAGTGATCACAATTGGGTCATAGTGGCACTGGAGGCAGGAAATTATGATCTACAGAGATGACAACAAAGACGGCTGATTATTTATAGGCCATCTGGAACCCCTTATTAATAGCCAAAGGAAATACGTGAACATGTTGACAAAACTAAGATGAACATCTAATACTATTTGAGTTATGTAAAATAAAAGCTATTATATAAGGCAGTTGCTAGAAAAACAAACGATCTGCTTGCATTTAAACACAAAAGTGAAAATTAAGACTTTAGGAATACTTGACGCTGGCAGAATTAAGAAAGCTAATGAAATCAGTGCTAACAGAGTTAACTGAAATGTAGAGACAATTACTGCTATTTTTTTTACCTCAGCATTCAAGCTAATAGCATATGAATGATGGTTTATGAATGATCAGCTGTCTTTATTGTCAATTCTGTAGAGCATAGCTTTTTAGAAAAGAAGAAATGTCTCAAGGAAGAAGAAGAAATGTCTCAAGGATCGCCAAGATTTTTTTTATTTCAAACTTTTACTTATGCAAAAGCCATAAAGGCCACAGGAACATCACCACACCTCGATGGCTAAATCAAACTGCATTTTAAATGAATACTACAACCCTTGGGATGAGCTCAAAAGCACATCCATTGATCAAACATATTTCATCTGGTACTACACAGAATAATCAGTCTTTATGAGGTTTCCCAAGAGTCACCAGACAGAAGAGACAAAATGAGTTTGACAGGTCCAACAACGCCTTAACCAAGCTGGCTCGCTTCCAAAACAACTCTTCCATCCAAGACGGGACAATTCATCTTTAATAAGCCTTCAGAAAGGCCGTGGAAACATGCTCGATTGATATAGCAGCCCTACACACTAAATAAGTAAGTGGAAGACCATGAGGAGTCTCACTAGGATTGTCATGTTGGGAAAAAGCTGGGTGGAACTGAGAAGGGGAACACATGCTCTTGTTCACACGTTCTCCAGCCCTGCAAATAGCACTGCTTGTGTGGATACTGTGCACTCAGGAAGCTCACGTTGCATTAGAGCCAATTACAGCCATGGTTTTATGTGCCGTTGGTGATGATTTGCAGCTGATTTATATATGATATCCTTCTAAGTGAATACAGCAAGTTAAAAGGATGACAAAGTTGCATCTCAGATGGTTCTTGTGCAGACTGAGGACCAACCTTCCAGTCAGCACATATAGTACATAGCTGAGCTGGCTTTGTGCGTGTGCATGTGTGTGTTGAGTGATTCTTTTCTGTACGCTGGTATGCACATCTCAGCAGGGGGCTTTTGAAGGTAAACAGGAGTGATATATAGCAGGTCCAGCTGGCAAACACATGAGCACTCACATCATTCAACTCTAGCCCGGGTGGTCAGAATACGCCCCCTTGCTGCTCAAATATTGGATTAAAGACAGGGACATGAGGTTCATATTCAAATACGTGCACAAGGTCATCCATATAAATCAACACATCTGGTCTAATAGAGTTCATGTTCTCAATGACAATGCATAATACAGTCTTATAACATGCCTATTTTATTTGTAGTCAATGCTTGTTCATCTCCAGCCATTCAGCTGCATTCTTTCAAAGTAAATTTGACATACAATGGATTTAGGCCACAGCTCAATAATTTGATTGGGTTCCTACTGTATTCGTCCAGCCGAACAAAGGCCATCCAGACAGCATGCTGACTGTCAGACGCATATAAGCTGTGCGCAGTCATGCCCTCAGGGTGCCATCCCCCAGCAACAAAGGAACGCGGGCAAAGAGCTACACAATCCAAGAGCAAACCCGACAAACTATGTATGCATGCAGAGCATGGGTTTCATTCATACAACAAAGGAAACACTAGTGCTGAAGTCTGTACATCCACAGAAACCAGATGGCTGATTACTCAATGTTCTGAGAAATCACAGTGAAACTGTAGCATCCAGAAAGGCATTTAATAATTTCCCTGTGGTTGTGAAGCCATCCCAGCATTCATATAAAGAACAAGCACCACCACAATGAACAAGCAGCGTTCTATGGGTTCATCTGATTTTATGATCGTAAAAAATTCCCCACAAGGGATTCAAAGAGCTTTGAAATGTCACCAAGCTTACCAAAGAGAATACATCTGCTAAGGAATGAACAAATCTACAAATGAGAGAATGCTGAATGAAGAATAGAAGAATCAGTGTAGAAGATTAGGGTCCATGTCTGAATGTATAGACTGTTTACAGCTTATATTAGTTTATAGTTATCGTCCTTCTATGATATAATATCTTAAATTCAACTATCATCTCCATTATGCAGAAGGCCAAACATAGATCAGTAATCTGGCACAAAGGTTGTCACAATGAAACCATGACTGTGGCATTTCAAGACGTGCCCAGTGAAACACTGACCTCATTTTGGCCTCATCTTGTGCTTCAGTGCAAACACTGACTCCAGTGACCTAGTACAACAAACCTATTCTATAATAGGTTATATATAAGACAGAATGTGTCATGAGTCATGTTAGGACCCATATTTCTGCAATCCCATGGCGCATAGGTGACATGCAACCTAGGAAAACCAGCATGGGGAAGATGATCAGTGTGTGTCACAACAATGGGAACAGAGAGAGTGGACATGAAATAGAAAGATGGAGAATTCCTATGGAGGAAAGGTCATGGATACTCAGAACCTTGGTAGATCTGGTTCCACAACAGTCTCTAAGTCAATACACCCTTTCAGCTCATTTTCTTGTTCACCCAAAAAAAGAAAGGACAGATAAACATCCAGGGGAAACCCACAGAACTAAGCTTTCTACCTTTCCATCATATGCCATGCCACATATATGTTCCATTGTGTGTCTTTAAAACTGATACTGGACATCAAATCAATCAAGAGAGACATCGGGTACCTTTTCTGTAGTGCGCAAGACAGCAAGAGCACCAACCATGATTGGATGGCAGAGAATTGTGAGGCTGTTTGTTCAAGCATACTGAAAATGCTTATTCAGTAGCAGATGCGTCTATTTCAATGGTTTGGGGGGATTTATTTGTTTCCTCACTTTGTTGTAATTATTAGGGATACAGAGGAATTTTGTTCCTTTATTGTATGCTGCAACAGCCCCCATCTTTCCTGCACAGAGCTCACCTCCAACCCACATAAACCAAAACCAAGGAGGTCACCAATGTGGCTAATAAAGGAAATGATTTTATCAAAACTCCAACATGCCGAAGCACCTGCGCCTCTTTATAGTCTCCTGGACGCAATGCATGCATGTGCATGATAGATATGCGGTGCTGGAATCTGATGCAGATCTGCAGCGACGCACGAGAGAGAGAGAGAGAGAGAGAGAGAGAGAGAGAGAGAGAGAGAGAGAGAGAGAAATCACGAACGCACTGGATGCTGCATATTAACGCTATACATTATAACCCACCTTCATGTCATTGACAATCGCCTGGAAGAGTCCACCGAGCGCGTCGCACTCCTTCTCCACCGTCTCCACATTTATGTTTTCCATGTTTAAAGAGCAAAAGGGAAAAGAAAAACAGAGCGAACGAACACGATGACCCGGGTATTCCCTTCCGTGCGGAATAACAGTGCGGTTTCCCCTTAAACGAAGGAAGGGATGAGAAAATGCGCAGAGAGAGAGAGAAGGGATAAAAAAAAAGGAGCGAATGCGATTGAATGAGTGCTGAGCGTCGACTGCCTCCCCGATTTAAAGAGAAAAGAGAGATTCACTCCCTTTTTTCTCTGCGCGAGGAGGTGAAGCTCGCAGATGGCAGCTCAGGAATCACGGTCATCTTCTCCAACCGAGCCGGACTGATGGAGCGACGGCGCGATGCCGGAGCGGAGAGCGCGGACAGAGCGCGTGAGTTGGACGCTGCGGCGTGAGCGCGCGCTACTGCTCTGCCGCTGCACCGAGCCAGGCGGTGATCCGAGCCACGGGAATGGAAGAAGGAGGTCACGTGGAAAGGGAGGAGGAGGAGGAGGAGGAGGAGGGTCGAGCGAAGAGAGGCGTGCACGCGCATTTACGCACCGACATGCATGGATAGTCCAGCACAGACACGCACGTCTGTGTGGGGCATTTACCTTGACTTGCGTAGTAACATATAACTGCACCAATAACATACAACTAACAGTAACATACAACTGCCTCACACCTCCAGGGTTGGAGGTTCGATTCCCGCCTCCGCCGTGTGTGTGTGGAGTTTGCATGTTCTCCTCGGGGGTTTCCTCCCCCCGGTCCAAAGACATGCATTGTAGGTTGATAGGCATCTCTAAATCGTCCGTAGTGTGTGATTGCGTGAGTGAATGAGAGTGTGTGTGTGTGCCCTGTGATGGGTTGGCACTCCGTCCAGGGTGTATCCTGCCTTGATGCCCAATGACGCCTGAGATAGGCACAGGCTCCCCGTGACCTGAGCATAGATCGGATAAGCGGCAGACAATGAATGAATGAAAAACATCCACAAGCTTTCACATACTGATGCCCCCATCAGTGCCCCCCAACCCCCGAGCATAGGTACACGTGCAGTTATATCTTTTAGGGCATTTGCACTGACTTGTGTAATAACACACATCTATATCTACACCCGATCTCAGCGACTAAACATTTTTTTTTAAATCGATAATTGTCCAGATCCCAAAACCAGCCACACACACGCACACACACTATAGTACTACCAAGAGCACAAATTCTGAATCGACCCACCATCCTAATGTTTGCAGCTCTTGCTCATTTCTTTCACACATCTTGCTCATTTGTGTCATATTAACTCAGCTATATTATTATTTATTAATAAAAAAATGTATTTTAATTGTTTTGCTTAACAACATAGCTAAACAGGTGTAAATGACCTAGCATGGCTAATCCCTCCTTTTCTCTCTAGAGCAACAGAACTCTCTAGAATATTTTTTGTTAATCCATATTTATCCACATTATGCTCTGGAATTAAAGCAGCACATATGGCTAGATATTAGTCAAAAATACACTGAATTCTATGAAGAGGAGGCTGTGTCTGATTTCTTTCCAGCCCAGCCTGTAGATTCTCGCAGCTTACAGTGTTAGTCATAGTTAAATGAAGTAAATAAAGTCCAGTGCCTGAACCACTGAGCTAGCACATCCCCAAAGCACCCATGAAGCCTTATAACATCAGTGTCTGATCTCACTAATGCTCTTGTAGCTGAATGAACATAAATACTCCACAGCTACGCTCCAACATCTTGTGGAAAATAGCCCAGTGGGAACAACTGAGTATTTATGTCTATAATTTTGAAATAAGAAGCTCAGTCCTCCACAATAACATTTTGGCCATATTCTATATCTCACTGTTGTAATATTGAACTCTTAAGACTTCTTAAGACTCATTTTCTACCTATCAAAATATTAAATAAAAAGAAAATACAAAAAAGAAAATTAAAATATTAAAACTTATTAACTTATAATAAATTACATATACATTTTATATATATATATATATATATATACATTAAACTGTATATATATATATATATATATATATATATATATATATATATATATATATATATATATATATATATATATATATATATACATCAATTACATCTCTATAGTGAATTTTGTACTACACACATGAAATATTTACAGAATTGTGTTTTGAAGCTAAAACAAATCACAAATATGCAAATTCAAACTTGAAGACAAATACACATTTTTATTATTTGTACAGAAAAAAAACTACATTGCAATCTGAAAAAAAATACAGATATGTTAAAATACCAATCTTCTACAATCATTTATTTTTATTATTCTGATTTGAGCTTTTATCTTAAAGGTAATTCTTTAATAATAATAATAATAATAATAATAATAATAATAATAATAATAATAATAATAACCAAAGGAGAAAAGCAGGGACAATGTGGCATTAATAAGGGCTCATAAAATTAAATTAGTTGAGAAATCTGCAAAATTAAGCATCATTAATTACAGTTTTATTCAATAATAGGACAGATAATACATTTGAGCTCATACGTTTTCGTATGCTTGTTGTAAAACATTATTATTTTTTTAAATAAGAGATTTTTTAGTGCAGTTTATTTATTTTATCCTGCACTTAATAAGCCATCTCCTTCAGTAAAAATCCACCAGGTCCTCCACATTGTTTAAACCACATTAAGAGTTAGGGGGGTGTAAACATTTGAACAGGATGGTGTAAATTATTTTTATTTTGATGTAAAGATCCTATTTTCCATTTAGTACTACCCTTCATAAGATATAGAAGACATAATAAAAACAATTTATACCAATCATCCTGTCCAAAAGTTTACACACCCCTCTTGCTCTTAATGCGTCATATTACCTTCTTTAGGATCATTAAACATCTGGACCTTTTGTGTAATAGTTGTGCATGAGTCCCTCAGATGTCCTCAGGGTGAAAAGATGAATCTTAACATCATACAGCTGCTAATGAAGGAGTCCGAGGTGCAGGAGATGCAGAAAAAGCCAATCATCTGCAGGACCTGGAGGATTTTTCTGAAGAGCAGCGGCTCAGGACGAACTAAGGAGTCATGAACAACTATCACAAAACATTAAAACTGAATCTCCTTGAGGAACAGCAGAAGACTAATGTACTGGAGAGAGAGACCTTGCTGAGAGAATGAGAGCGACTGCAGTAACGTGTTGATCAGCTGGAGGTGACTCTGGCTTCGGAGCGAGAGCAACAGGAGCAGAAAAAAGAGGAAGAAGAGAAGATCAAGCAGTACATGGAAGAGAGGACTACTCCACTTCTGAAGAACATCAACGGGTTCGAGGCTTCCCTGAATCTCTTTGTGGCATGGGAGAAGAAGAAACTACAGGACAGACAACACTTGATGAGAGAATGGAGATCAGCTGGATGCCAAGTTGGCTTTCGAGGGAGAGCAACAGGACCAGGAACATCAGAAGATGAAGCAGGATGCCAGCAATAAGAAGAGATACGGACAGCAAAGAGCAAAGTACATCATCAACAATTGTACAATTATCAGAATCATAAAACCAGCACCAATATTTCTACTGTAAATGCTTAATAATCTTAAATTTCATCCTGTTATTTAATTATTAAGATATATATTTTAAGCAACTGCAAAGTGCTGCAAAAGTTTGAAAATCCTACGTTTACATACCTAATCATGCTAAAAATATTAATTTTTTATTCACTACAGAAAACTCTCTTCAGGTTTTAGGTAGCCCTGGTGTAACACAGCATCATCTTGTGTGAATGTTGCTGGCCTTCATCTAATGCTTGAAGTTCAACTGAAAAATCTGTGTTGTGTCCAGATTTGCCAACCAGAAGAACACACTGTACTTTAAAACAACTACACATAAGAGCTAAAATAGGTGTTAAAACAGATACTGCAAGATCTATGACTCTTTCGAAGAAAGATCTGAACTATCATTTAATATTTTTTGCATGTTTTAACAACCTTTTAACAGGAGCCTCTCCTTAGCAAGGCTTCTGCCTAGATTTTGCCAAAATCCAGACCATACTGCTGAATGAATCAGTCAAAACATAGGAACATACAACATCTTCTGTGAAAAACCTGGCATAGGGCTACTGTAAGCTCTAAACCTTACTAACAGCTGTATAAGCCACCTACTAAAAAGGTTCTGAGAGAAGAAAAAGGGTGATCAGACCTTAGTCCCTCTTAGATTAATATGATGCCTTTATTTTTATTCAAGCATATTATACATATTTTAAGCATTTTGCTCTTTTAATGTAAATCCAATTAAGCCAGGAAAAGCTGCTAACGTTATCATTAAAATAATTATAACTTTAAGGGCTTGTTGGAGTAAAAGAAAGAAGCAGCCTGAAAGTCTTATGAATAGTTTTATCTAAAAAAAAAAAATTTTAAAGGAGCCTCAGTGTTACAATAAGAAAAAAATACAACAGACACAAGATGCGACCTGCACCAAAGAACCAAAATTATTTTTAGAATAATTTTATTATTTATTTAGACCTGTGTTTTCTGTGCTGGGGTGATGATAGAAGTTCACTTTTTGAGAAGTCTGGTTCGTGCTGTCTGCCACTCCGAGCTGATATCAAGGAAAAGGTTATGCAAAAAGGACCACACAGAGTCATGGCTCGAGTAGCAATGCTTTCTCAGACAGACTAGGAGTATTTATACAAAGCAAAAGTGGTCTTTGTCATTATCTACTATATGTACAGAAGTATTCTGGCCCTCACAACCAGCCTGTGTAACAGTTTCTTCACACGCACACACAAACACACACATACACACACACACACACACACTCACTCACTTACTTTCTCACTCAAGCATGTGAACTGAACGGTTCCAAACTCACTCACTCACACACACACACACACACACACACACACACACACACACACACACACACACACACACACACACAAACACACACACACACACACACACACACAAACACACACACAAACACACACACACACTCACTCACTCACTTTCTCACTCAAGCATGTGAACTGAACGGTTCCGAACTCTCACACACACACACACACACACACACACATGCGCATGCACACACACATACACACACACACACACACACACACACACACACACACTTGTAATTCATCTTTGTGGATATATTGGTATAAAAAGTCCTGTTAAAATGGAGATTTAAAAAAAAAAATGAAACCAACCTGAAAAATCAGGTTAGGGAAAAATCTGAAGAAAAAAAAAAGTTAAATTATCTAATTGCATAAGTATGCATACTTCTAAACTAATACTAATTTATATTTTATAACAGCATTCAATCTGTTTGGGTAAGAGTTATACAGTTTGGCAAATCAGTTCATTTGTAATGAGTAACTGTGATAAGGATGTAAATGAAGGAAGGAAAGAAAGAAAGAAAGAAAGAAAGAAAGAAAGAAAGAAAGAAGGAAAGAAGGAAGGAAGGAAGGAAGTCTTAAAATCTGGTGAGGATCTGTAACTCATGAAGCAGGTGAGTGCAGGGACCGAGGATATTTTTACTCATCCTGATGAAGGATCTCTTCATAATCAGGGCAGCTTTAATAAAAATAGCATATAGGCTACAGGAACTTTATCTCACAGAGACAGATTGACTGCTGACTATCTAGTTACAGAGAACAAGAGAAAATGTATTTCAATCTGAATTTTCCATAATAGACTTGTATTTATTTGTGTATTTTGAATAAATTGTGCATGTTTACTTTGAAAGGTTTATATATTATTTAGCCCTTAGCTGTATAAATACTGACCTAAAGAGAACTTGTAGTGCAATGTAAGGTAAGGTAATGTAAGGGAGTGTACTGTAATGTCAGTTTCGTTGTCAATAAAAATTTTACTTGTGTTGAAAGGGTAAATATAGGGGGACAGAGGAGTTCTGGTAAGGGATTACAGTGACAGGGATCAAAGAAACACAGAATAGATATGGTATGATGCATCATCTTTTAGTCACATTTGAGCTCTCTCACTTACTCTCTCTGGGGGGTCCACCTGCCAGGGCATGCATTACTCAGTCTGCCGGAAAGTGCTGGCATCAGCATCACAGCATCAGTCCTGCTAGTCTCCACAGAGCCCATCTAGCATGCCTAGACCTGCCACTCAAACCACCAGCCACATCCATCCATTCCTTCAACTGCACATTTTCATCTCATCTTTCATCGTGTCACCTTCTAGATATTTATATATTCTTTTCTGACTTTCACAATTCAATTTGATCTCCCCAAATGCCCTTAATAAGTCAGCAAAGACTTCCTCGCTGTCTGGAGTCTGGATTTTTTGTTTTGTTGCTTTGAAATAGCTTACTAATTAAGATTTGCACAAATTGCAAGTGTTTATTCTATAAAGTGTGGTTTCAATCAGTAAAAAGTTTTTCAACAAAAAAAAATCAATTTATATACAACAAATTAAAACATATGACCCTACTGGAAGATACAGAGCTACTGAGGTGGCATGGTAGATATTTTTTCGGATAAGGTATAGCCATGACAATGTATTGAGACCACAATTTAAGATTCTTGCAACCATGTATTCATATATAAAGGACATAAGTGATATTTCTTAAGATCTATTTTGTGCTAACAAAGTGTCTTATTGAAGGTAACTAACCTTCTATCCATCGATCCATTGATCCATCCTATACACTGCTGATCCTATTGCGTCACAAGAAACCTGAAGCCTACCCCAGGAGACTCAGGGTACAAGTCAGGGCATATATACCCTGGACAGGATGCCAGATCATAGGACACAATCACACACACACACACACATTCACACTCTACCAACAATTTAGATAGGCCAATCAGCCTGCAATGCATGTCTTTACGATGTGGGAGGAAACCAGAATACCCAATGGAAACCCTTGAGGCATGGGGAGAACATGTAAACCCCACATACAGGGAGGAGGCGGGAATCGAACCCCCAACCCTGGAAATGTGACACAAATGTGCTTCATGGTAACTATTGTATTTTAAAAATAATTGAGACTAAGAAATCTTTTCAATTAGACAACTGTGGCCAAAAGAAGCAAAGCATGGGTATAATGTGACGTGGATCATTATCCTATGTCACCTTAACTTACAATGCTCAAAGAAAATAACTATTTCTGCTTGTTCTTGACAAATTATTAATTGGAGGCCACATATTAGATATGATGTTATTACAATATATTAATTTTTGGACTCAAGTAAGACAATTAATGGCCACAACATGTTACTTAGTTACGGGCCCTTTTTCCCTTTTTTTTTCCCTTTTCTTTTCTTTTCTTTTCTTTTCTTTTCTTTTCTTATCTGTCCAGTGTACTAAGTAAAAATTGGTTACAAAGTAAGCATGTGACTCTGAGGTACATTTATCCTGCATCCCATTTAATCCAACATTTTCACTCTCTTAGAGGAATTCTATTGTTTTCATGTTGTTGTCATTCCTCCTGCCAAATAATTGTCTTCTCTTTACCTTTTCACCAGGCAGCAGATGGACAAGAAGGACAGAGGATCCTGGACAGGACAAAGCAGTTTAAATTGATAACATATGGCCCACATTCTAATGCAGTTTCCTTGGATAAGAGACAACAGAAAATCACACCAGGGGCACAGTGGTTCCATGGAGAGAGGCACGCACAGAGACAGACAGAGAGAGAGAGAGGGAGAGAGAGAGAGAGAGAGAGAGAGAGAGAGGAGAGTGAGAGAGAGAGAGAGAGAGAGAGAGAGAGAGAGAGAGTGAGAGAGAGAGAGAGAGAGAGAGAGAGAGAGAGAGAGAGAGAGAGATTATTTTAAGTGAATAAGGGGAAAACATGAGCAATGATGGCGGAATAGAGAATCTTTCAGTGAAAGTGAAAGATTTTACAGTATTAGGATTGTAGGACATTACACTGTTGGAACTGATTATGAGAATGAAAGCATATAAGAAAAAATATGAAAATAATATATTACATTTTAAATAAAAAATAATATATATTAAAAAATATCATTAGCTGCTTTTTTGTCTTCATTCTTTAATATATAAAAGTTACTGGCAAATTATTGTGGTATAATAATCACCTTCAAGGAGGCACTACACCACAGTGGTTATTTTCATATCCTCTGAAATACACCACCAGTCCCCCCACCCCCTCAACCCAACACACACACAAACACATACAGAATAAATCAATAACCTGTATCTAAAACTTATTCCTACCAATTTAATTGTGTACACTGCATGTTTAAATCTGCCAACATTATCTCAAAGGGTCGATTAACAGCTAGAACAATTTGTATGAAAAAATATTGAGGTTACCCAATTTTCTGTATTTTATGTATGTAAAATATCAAATTTAATTACGTTCAATTTAATTGACAGTATCGATTCTAAAATACTCCCAACTTCACACCTTTTATGATGCAAATAGCTTCAAGATGGCTGCCATTCATTCATTCATTCATTGTCTACCGCTTATCCGATCTATACTCGGGTCACGGGGAGCCTGTGCCTATCTCAGTCGTCATTGGGCATCAAGGCAGGATACACCCTGGACGGAGTGCCAACCCATCTCAGGGCACACACACTCACTCATTCCCTCACAATCACACACTACGGACAATTTAGAAATGCCAATCAACCTACCATGCATGTCTTTGGATTGGGGGAGGAAACCCCCGAGGCACGGGGAGAACATGCAAACTCCACACACACGGCGGAGGCAGGAATCAAACCCCCAACCTTGGAGGTGTGAGGCAAACGTGCTAACCACTAAGCCACCGTGCCCCCCATGGCTGACATTGTTATAGCTAATTAATTTTTATAGACAGTTTTTCTACACTGTCAATAAACACATAAACAAGTCTACTCAAGATCAGTTGAGGTAAGTGTTATGATTTGAATTTGCAATTTTCAAGATGCTAATCTGGCAGCTATAAACATGTCTGACTTGTCAGCTTCAGACACCTTTGTATTGTAAGTCACTTCCTCTTTAGAAGCATGTGACTCTCTGTGTATTACACTGTTATATCCTCTGTGCATGTGTGTGTGTGTGTGTGTGTGTGTGTGTGTGTGTGTGTGTGTGTGTGTGTGTGTGTGTGTGTGTGTGTGTGTGTGTATAGAGGAAGGGGAAGGGGGGTGTACTGACCTTTGTAAGTGGCATCCCATCAGTCAGTTTATAGAAAACCATGTATAGCACAGACCATTCAATCAGCCAGTGCTGGGAAATATTTACCACAAGTCAAATAATCATATATTATTTAGAATCATATATTATATTATTTATATATTATATTATTATTTAGAGAAAATATCAATATGTTGTTATTTTCTAAAAACGCTTAAAATCTGGAAGTAAACAGGAGAAAGTAAATCTTTCTCTGTCAATCCTTTCTGTGTATCTATATGCTGTTGCTTTGTTTCAGACTTTTACACACAAGTACACTTTCAGTCAACACTAAATTCCAAATATATTGTGTAATTGTAGCAGTTTAACTCCAAAGGTCAGGAGAAGACTATTGCTAAACTGTAATCTGGGCTCATGCCATTACTGTGGGAGAATAAAATAACAAAAATGATTAAATGTGTCAAATATTTATAGAACATATTTTGAACTTACACAAGCCAAAGCAAACCTCTGCATCGTTTTGGGATCTTTTCCACAGTTGAGTCTCAGACATGTCATTGAGAGCACATTCTTAGTTGTCTGGCTATGAAAAATAGCAATCACATCCGCACCAAGCTTACCATTGCCGGCAGGGGTTGTGTAGTGCTAATATTAGCTTTCACTCCAGGGAACGGGGTCTTTATGTGTAACCACAAGCCACTAACTGGCTCTCGAGTGCATCTGCAGGGCAATTTGGTGCTCCGTTTTATTTCTGTTCTTACTCAAGTGTTCGGATTTTTTTTCCGAATTAGGAGGCATTTAGAAAGGGTGCTATTACAGAGCCTGAGAGGTGCTTGTTTCAAAATAGACATGTGCTGCATATGGAAAGGTTATAGTCACACATAAAACATGCCATGAATGACAGCTTTAGGGAGTAAGAGGGGGCCATTGCTCCTATTTCAGCGATAGGCATTTGTTGGCCACTAAAAACCAGAATGTTGTCCAGTTGTATCCATACTGACTTGCATGAACATGGCTGTAGTCATGGCTGCAGTGAAAGAAGTTTAGAGTACCTAATATATATAACTAAAAAACAACATATAAAGATTCAATTGAAGCAATACAGTATAGATATGTTTATACACCTGTTTAAAGTGATTTTTAACCTAATCTCTCTTTAGCACATCTGTAATTACCACACACAATAGTTTTGGCATTATCTACTGCACTGAGAAAAGTACAAAAACCTATTTACTGAAACTTAATTATAATGAAAGCTTAAGGTTGTTGAATATCATCAGCTTTAGAGAGATTTAGAACATTTTTATAATTAACATCTTATCTTCAGTGGCGTCCAAGATTTATTTTGTGATGAAACCCTGAGTCGACTTTTTTGGTTTAAACTTCTTTCATCAACATGTTGGCCTACACTGCAAAAGAAAAGACATCTTACGAGTATGCCCACAGTTTATTTCCTATTATAGGATTACAGAAAAATCCATTTAGAAAAATCCATTTATGGATGTAATAATCCATACTTCATATAAATATTTTATATAGCTGGCTAGATAGACAGACAGACATATATATATATATATATATATATATATATATTATATATATATATATATATATATATATATATATATATATATATATATCTTTCTTTTTTTTTTTCTTTCCATTTCTTTCACTTCTGTAAAGCTGCTTTGAGACAATGTCCATTGTAAAAGGCTGTATACAATTACATTGAATTGAATAATGTGGCTTATGATAATCTTGATTTATGGTTTTTTATAATATTTGGTTTCTGATAATCAGTATTAGAATCTAGATGCATTACAGACCAAGTTAAATTTAGTTACATAAAGGATTATTAGACAATGACAATTGGCCGGAAAAGAAAAAGGAGATCTTGCACAGGATTCCCTTTAAATGTCGCAATACACGCATAGCTCACATGAAGTCATTGTGTTTATGGTAGTGAGAGGCCATGCTACTCCATGCCAGTTACATTAGTGTTTAATACAGAGAAACAACTTCACACATAACATCATCAACAAATGTGTTCTTGCTAAGACCACCATCAATGTGATTGAATGTGTTTAAACAGATATAAAGATGGATAAATGAGGCAATGAGAGCGCTGAGACAGTTTTAAGGACTAAAGCTGCATCACTGTCTTTAAGTGCAGATGAAGTGATGGCTCAGCAGGTCATACAGCAATGTGGGTAATGTAGGAAACTGCTCACTGAAGTCAGAATACACTGGGAAAAAATGACAGCACGTAAAAATAACGGTGTTGAATATAGTCAGATTTATGTAGCAGTTACTGTTCTAGGATTATCACAAGCCAAATATGATCATAAAACAAATTAAGATGTTAAGATGTATGCTATAGTTAAAAAAACATATTATTTATATATATATATATATATATATATATATATATATATATATATATATATATATATATATATATATATATATATATATATATATATATATATATATATATGCCCAAACACCATACATAAATTATTTGTGATTGATTGATCAAATCAATTATAATAAAGGATCAGTACATTTCAAGGTGCACATGGTGATTTTCTTTCTTTATTTATTTATTTTATTTAACTATAAAAGGTTGAATTAATGGTGTAAATGGAGGTCCATAGTATTGAAACGCAGGTGCATTACAGAACAAGCTTGATTTTTAAAGATTATTAGACAATGTTATAAAGCAATCATTACTTTTGTTAGCATTGATGTCCCACCATGATGTCAAAATATTTAATTATCAATATTTTATCAATATTTTTTAATGCATCTGAGGGTTGAGTTTTCCTTTAAGAAGATGGTAGTAAATAAACAGATCTAAGTAAGCATTCATTTAAATAATGTAGAGTATATTTAATGAAATACTCAAAGATGGAAGGGATAACCTGCTTTCATGAGCACATTTCAGCTTAAAACCAGCTTACCCATCTAGCTCTTCAAACTGGGTCAGAGTGAGTCATTCAACACTTTCACTCTCTGTGTCTCTTCTACCCTGCAGCACCCTGTGCTAGACACCACAACACTGCCTACGCTTCTCACACTCCTGACTGGATTCTCCCACAGGCTTCTGAATAGCAAGAGAGGCTGTTGGCAGAAGAAGAGCACAGCTGAAACCTGGCCAAGGAAAAAGCTAACAATGCCTTCTGCTCCCGAGCTGCTGTAGACCAGTGAAACTGCATCGTGCATGGTGCATGATATACAACACTATTATAAAGGGTTAAATTCTGTGTCTTATTTTTTACTTTACCTTTAAGTAATCACTATGGTGCTGATCAGTTTTGCCTTAATACTGCCTGGATTTTGTCCCGTCTGGATTTTGCAAGCTTCTTGCAGCCAAAAATGCTTGATTTTTTGAATTTATTTCAAAATCTGCTATGCAGCTTGCAGAAACTTACTTGAATTTGCGAAAGTGTGTGCACAATTTTTAAACTCCTATCAGTCAAGACACATATGTAATTACTTTCTATTCTCATTCGACACACATGAATCCAAGAGAGAGTTGTGATGACATCACATGATGCATCTTGGCCCAAATCTGCCGAAATTTTGAAAAATTTGAAGCTATTCTGAATATTCTAACCAAACTTGCAAAATCCTGGAGAGATTGTGTATTGTGTTGTGGTAATACAATATGGCATGGAGGATCGTGGGCTTTCATCAGGAAATCTGTATAAGATCTCCTTTTTTTATTTTACCTGTCGGGCCAACAAAAAATATAACATTGTCTAATACATTTAAATTCAAACAGGATTTATTGTATAAACTGCAGAAATTTAATTCCAGCCTTCTGGCACTATTCTACTTGGCAGGCAGAATTACAGCCAAAAAAAAAAAAAAAAAAAAAAAAAAAAAAAAAAAAAAGCTTCTGGTCCAGATTTTCTTCCCCCATAGTGATACAGCATCCAGTACATGGTGATTAATGATGTTTAGTTCATTGTATGGGTTATGGTACATCAGACGATGTGGTCATTAGCAGTGTACCACACTGGAAAATCAAGTTATTACTTCAATCAAATGGCTACTTGAGAAGAATGATTCTCTTCCCTTCTGTTCCTATAATATAATTCTGTCCATGAGGAATATTATCATTAAACTGGTCTAATTTTCCAAATCAGGGAAGTAAATCTATGACCCATAGACCCCCATTTACACTTTTTTTCACCTATCTTGTTAAATCAGCATTAAAATATTCAATCCTTCAACCACATCCAAAGCCTAAACATTTTAGTTCCATACAAGTGTAAACATATCTGTCTCTCTAAGCTACATCTGGCAAACAAATCCTCCCCCAAACAACTGAATGTTGAAGTTTACATGTTCATCTTTAGTAAGCGCTTTATCCTGGTCAGAGTTATAGTGGAGCTAATCCTGAAAACACTGGGCACAATGCAAAGTACACTGCACACACACACACACACACACACACACACACACACATATTCATTCATACCTGGCACAATTCAAAGTAGCTAGTCCACATAAGCAGCATGTTTGGCAACTGAGAGGAAAACCAGGAGGAGAAATACATGCAAACACAGAAATTTTCAAAGCTCCACACAGACCTAAAATGCCAGGCAGGAGGCAAAGAGGAAGGCCAAAGAGGAGGTATATAGATGGAATAAATGAGGATATGAAGCTAGTGGGTGCAAGTGTTGAGGATGCAGAAGATAGGGATAGGTGGAGAGAGATAATTCACTGTGGTGACCCCTGAAGGGGAAAGCCGAAAGAAGAAGAAGAAGAAGAAGAAGAAGAAGAAGAAGAAGAAGAAGAAGAAGAAGAAGAGGAAAATTCATAAAACAACAAAAAATTTTAAAACTAAAATTTATTGATTTCCATATAAACATAAAATCCAGCTTTCATATCATTAAAATTGTATCAGGATAAAATCCAATCCAAGACACATGAAACAGCCAGGTGTAAATGGGGTCATAACTTCTGAAAAGCTCTAAGAAACAAAACTATATATTTAGACTCTCTGTCTTTTTTTATCTACAGTATACACTGCACTTCTACTCTCATAAGTGCATGAACTCAGGAGCTGAACTTGTGCCTCAGATACTTCTTAAATTATTCAGAAACCTGCCTTATACTGAGTAAGCACTTTAAACCTCATGCAGGTTTACAGTATTATGGGTGACTTAGGAAAAAAAAAGAAGAAAAGAAATGTATGATACCTTGATCTTTGGGGCTGAGTGACACTAATGTGTAGTCATCATTCCTTAAACTGACACCGATCCTTGTACAACCTGCTCGTAAACCTATAGGAAGCACCTGCCTGCAAGCACTACACAGTTCATGTGTATCATTTAACTTTGACCCTTTGTGAAATTCCAGAACCCTCATCAGGGTCATCTCATAAGTGGAAAGAGAAGACAGGAAACCAGTGTGTATGTGTGTGTGTGTGTTTAAGCACTGGGATGTTGGGGTAGAGGTCATTAGCCTTGCAGCTATCAGTGATTTAACACATCCTTCACAGTGGGATTGCAGAGGACACATAGCATGCACTGCATACGATTGATGTTTTAAACAGCGTGCTGTACATTCAGAGGAAAAGTCTATTCCGGTGGTAATGTTCTAGAAAATACAGTTGCAGCCATCTTTGATAATGAACCTCTTCAGAAAAATGTCAAAAATTCTTTTAAGTTTAAGTAGTAAATCATGTTAGAATATGTACTGATAATACATAAAATCTTTATCCATATGCTGTGGATAATTCAATAAGAGTTTGCTAAAAAAATAATCAAAGTTATATTTGCTTAAAAATTGCTAAGTCTTTCCCTGACCCTGACCCCTTCATCTGTTAAAACTATGTACAATATGAATTATGCATTGCCTTTAAAGCAAGGGGGCAGAGCTGAACTTTTACTGTAGGCAAATACCTTTACTGTGAGTGAGGCTAATTTCACAGGACAGAAAATTTTACAAATACAATTAATGTAGAAGCCTGTAACAAATAAATCAAGCTGCAAGAATGTTACAAAAGTGCCTGAAATTATGTGATTATAAGAGGCTTAAAAATATGTTCAAAGATTAGAAGTGGCACCATTAAAAGAGCTCTCATTAATAAGTTTTATAAATGAAAAAGCGGGGTACTTTTCTTTTCATTGAACCTATATTTAACCAGGAAGTGTCTTGAGATTAGAGCAATAGCTCAATAGCTGGTCAAAATAGATCCTATAGTCTGTTTCAATTTGAAATATAAATCTTAACTTGTCATATAAAATATACTGTTTTACAGGTCCAAAGACATGCATTGTAGGTTGATTGGCATCTCTAAATTGTCCATAGTGTGTGATTGTGTGAGTGAATGAGTGTGTGTGTGCCCTGCGATGGGTTGGCACTCCGTCCAGGGTGTATCCTGCCTTGATGCCCTATGACACCTGAGATAGGCACAGGCTCCCCGTGACCCAAGAATAGATCAGATAAGCGGTAGACAATGAATGACATTTAGAAAGTAGTGTTTTGTATGTCTTTATTATGTTTGTATGACTGCACATAATAAAGAGTCACTTGTCTGTGGATGAAATGTCTTTCTCGCATTTGTGTGAAGCAGGAATAAATGGATTAAACTATGAACGATAGTCCAAAGTAGTTTAGACAGGAAGGACTGGCTACATTTCAGAATGACTAATGTACATAATAAGGAGGAAGCACAGGTTTGATCCACACAGGGGGTCTCCTGTCACACGTCTGCACACACACATACACACACACACCTGTCACTAAGACGAAATGTCACCTTCACCCTGCATACACTCCCTGCATGAATCAGCAACACTTTAATATTCTCTTTCACCCTACTTATTTAATCTCTTGTACTCATTCCATCCTCTCATCTGTGCATCTTTGAGTCTGCATTTCTGACTTGTGGCTGTTCACAGGTGTAGAAAAGTCAATGGCGTAGCTCTTCATGCCAATCTGTATAGATCATTCTGTGTGATAGAAGGCCAGCAGATGGGGCTGCTCCTTTCCCCTCGGTGATTGACCTATCCAAGCATCGCACTGTTTTCTACCCCACTCTTCCACACCTTCCTTCTCTTGTATCAATGCTTTTACAACAGGTAGCAAATGCTCCTCAGGGACAGAATCTGTCCCTGTCTTCTCGATCCTTTAGCTATAATTGGCAAAAAGGAAGGTGCTTAAGTGGAAAAGACCCATGACTTTGACCTAGACTCTAAGAAAACCACCCCTCCTCTCTCTTTGTGTCCTCTTCTGTCACTGAATGTAGGTCTCTGCATGCCTACAGCCATTAGCAGCAATCAGTTCTGCCCCAGTTATTGAGACATCATAAAACACACACTCAAAACATGCACAAACAGAAATGACGCATAATCATACCAAAGTGTATTTTTCCTAGAGAGAATATACTGCATATATACACATATAGAATAATATAACAATATATAAAGTATAATTCCCTTTAAGAAGTACATACATGCTTACAGGGAACAGCAAATCAGCATAAGCAGATTAACATTGAGGTTTGATGACATATTTTGCATTCTTTCATGAATAATGTAATATAAACAGTAAGACAGCTCCGTCTGCAGACATGTATTTGAGTGGCAGATGGGTGTGTCTGCGTCTGAATATAAAATCAAAGCCACACACTTCTACCATTATATGAATATTTGTGAATATGATTTAAAAATCCTCTCAGAACTCCTGTCAGGGTGTCTCATATTAGAAGTTGAAATATTGTTAGTTGTGAAGATTTTTTACCTTGACTTACCAGAGAATTTGATTAGATCCTTTAATCAGTGCCGCCAGGATTTTGCAGAGTTTCTATGATTGTTGTGGACAAAAATGTTTGATTTGGCTACACCCTTTTTTCAAAATTTGAGACGCAACTTGCAGATTTTCTGTGCTTTTTTCTGGAAATCTACATGATAAAATTGCAAGCACAGGATTTTTCTTTTAAACTACCAGTGAAGACTTACTATGAGACCTTTACTCCATGTTCAAATCACATGAATCAAAGAGGACTGAATGTGTCGCGATGACGTCACATGACAGGTCCAAATCTGCAGAAAATTTGTGTTAATTTTGAAAAATTGCATGCTCCTCTGAATATTGCAGAGTTTGGGACTGTGTAATCCATGGAAAAGACTGAAATAGATTTTTTTATTGTAAACATTTACATTCATTCATTGTCTACCGCTTACACAAACTATTCTCGGGTCACAGGGAGCCTGTGCCTATCTCAGGCATCATTGGGCATCAAGGCAGGATACACCCTGGACGGATTGCCAACCCATCACAGGGCACACACACACACTCATTCACTCACACAATACAGACAATTTAAAGATGCCAAGCAACCTACCACACCTGTTTTTGGACTGGGGGAGGAAACCAGAGCACCCAGAGGAAACCCCCGAAGCACAGGGAGAACATGCAAACTCCACACACACGGCAGAGGCAGGAATCGAACCTCCAAACCTGGAGGTATGAGGCAAACATGCTAACCACTAAGCCACCGTGCCCCCTAAACATTTACATATAAAGATCATTTTTTTACAGAATTATTTTTATATTTTTATGTGAAAGCTGCAGTTTTGTTTGAATCATAATAGATTTAGATTTAAATATATATGTATGTATATATTCATATATATTGGATGGGTATCAATATTGGTTAATGCTCAAGGTTTCAGCATCACTATCAATTTCAGAGAACAAAGTGGTATTACGAAATAATCTAGCCATGGGGGTCACAGTCCAGTGACCTCTGTGCCGGTCCCAAGCCCGGATAAATAGAGAGGGTTGCGTCAGGAAGGGCATCCGACGTAAAACATTGCCAAATTTAACCATGCGAATCGTCAGTACGAATTTCATACCGGATCGGTCGAGGCCCGGGTTAACAACGACCGCCATCGGTGGAAATTGGGCTACTGTTGGTCGAAGACGTAGAGGAGGGAGGAGAGTGCACAGACAGAGAGAGAAGAGGAAAGGTAAGAGTGTAGGACTGAGAATAGGAACTCTGAATGTTGGTACTATGACAGGGAAAGGTAGAGAGCTGGCTGATATGATGGAGAGAAGGAAGGTGGATATACTGTGTGTACAGGAGACCAGGTGGAAGGGTAGCAAGGCTCTTAGTATAGGAGCAGGATTCAAGCTGTTTTATTATGGTGTGGATAGTAAGAGAAATGGGGTAGGTGTGGTCCTGAAGGAGGAGTTTGTGAGGAATGTCCTGGAGGTGAAGAGAGTGTCAGACAGGGTGATGAGTCTGAAGTTAGAGATCGAAGGGGTGATGTTGAATGATGTTAGTGGTTATGCCCCACAGGTAGGTTGTGAGTTAGAGGAGAAAGAGAGATTCTGGAGTGAATTAGATGAGGTGATGGAGAGTATTCCCACGGGTGAGAAAGTGGCGATAGGAATGGATTCTAATGGACATGTTGGTGAGGGGAACACAGGTGATGAGGAGGTGATGGGCAAGTTTGGAGTTAAGGAAAGGAACCTTGAAGGACAGATGGTAGTGGACTTTGCTAAGAGGATGGACATGGCTGTGGATAACACTTATTTTCAGAAGAGGGAGGAGCATAGAGTGACTTACAAGAGTGGAGGTAGGAGAACACAGGTAGACTACATCCTATGTAGAAGAGGCAATCTGAAAGAGATTAGTGACTGTAAAGTGGTAGTGGGAGAGAGTGTAGCCAGACAGCATAGGATGGTGGTGTGTAGGATGACTTTGTTGGTCTGTAAGACGAAGAGGTCAAAGATAGAGATAGAGAAGAAAACCAAGTGGTGGAAGCTGAAAAAGGAGGAATGTTGTGAGGAATTTAGACAGACGTTGAGGCAGGCTCTGGGTGGTCAGGTAATGCTGCCAGATGACTGGGAAACTACAGCAGAAGTGATCAGGGAGACAGGGAGAAAGGAGCTGGGTGTGTCATCTGGAAGGAAGAAAGAAGATAAGGAGACTTGGTGGTGGAATGAGGAAGTTCAGGATAGTATCCAGAGGAAGAGGCTAGCCAAGAAGAAGTGGGACATGGACAGGACTGAAGAGAATAGACAGGAATACAAGGAGTTACAGCGCAGAGTGAAGAGGGAGGTGTCTAAGGCCAAGCAGAAGGCATATGACGAGTTGTACACTAGGTTAGACACTAGAGAAGGAGAGAAGGACTTGTACAGGTTAGCTAGGCAGAGGGATCGAGATGGGAAGGATGTGCAGCAAGTTAGAGTTATTAAGGATAGAGATGGAAGGGTGCTCACAAGTGAGGAGAGTGTACAGAGGAGATGGAAGGAGTACTTTGAGGAGCTGATGAATGAGGAAAATGAGAGGGAAAAAAGAGTAGAAGGGGTGAACTCTGTGGAACAGAAAGTAGATAAGATTAGAAAGGATGAAGTCAGGAAGGCTTTGAAGAGGATGAAAAGTGGAAAGGCAGTTGGTCCTGACGACATCCCGGTGGAGGTCTGGAAGTGACTAGGAGAGGTAGCAGTGGAATTTTTAACTAGTTTGTTCAACAGGGTTTTAGAGAGTGAGAGGATGCCTGAGGAATGGAGAAGAAGTGTGTTAGTGCCGATCTTTAAGAATAAGGGTGACGTGCAGAGTTGCAGCAATTATAGGGGGATAAAGTTGATGAGCCATACAATGAAGCTATGGGAAAGAGTAGTGGAAGCTAGGTTAAGGAAGGTAGTGGAAATTTGTGAGCAGCAGTATGGCTTCATGCCCAGAAAGAGCACAACAGATGCAATTTTTGCTCTGAGGATTTTGATGGAGAAGTATAGGGATGGTCAGAGGGAGTTGCACTGTGTGTTTGTAGACTTGGAGAAAGCGTGTGACAGGGTGCTAAGAGAAGAGCTGTGGTACTGTATGAGGAAGTCAGGATTAGCAGAGAAGTATGTCAGAGTGGTGCAGGACATGTATCAGAGGAGCAGGACAGTGGTGAGGTGTGCTGTAGGTCAGACAGAGGAGTTCAATGTGGAGGTGGGACTGCATCAGGGATCGGCTCTGAGCCCCTTCCTGTTTGCTATAGTGATGGACCAGTTGTCAGAGGAGGTCAGACAGGAGTCTCCTTGGACAATGATGTTTGCAGATGGCATTGTGATCTTTAGTGATAGCAGGGAGCAGGTGGAGGAAAGCCTGGAGAGGTGGAGGTTTGCGCTGCAGAGAAGAGGAATGAAAGTCAGTCGTAGTAAGATATGATGTGTGTGAATGAAAGGGAGGGAAGTGGAACAGTAAGGTTACAGGGTGAAGACGTGAAGAAGGTACAGGAGTTTAAGTACTTGGGGTCAACAGTCCAGAGTAATGGAGAGTGTGGGAAAGAGGTAAAGAAGCGAGTGCAGGCAGATTGGAATGGGTGGAGAAAGGTGTCGGGAGTTCTGTGTCATAGGAAAATATCAGCAAGAATCGAGGGGAAGGTGTACAGGACAGTGGTGAGACCGGCCATGCTGTATGGTTTAGAGACAGTGTCACTGAGGAAGAGATAGGAGTCAGAGCTAGAGGTAGCAGAGCTGAAGATGTTGAGGTTCTCTTTGGGAGTTACAAGATTGGACAGGATTAGGAACGAGTACATCAGAGGGACAGCTCATGTTGGACGTTTGGTGGACAAAGTTAGGGAGGCCAGATTAAGATGGTTTGGACATGTTCAGAGGAGGGAGAGTGAGTATATTGGTAGGAGAATGTTGGACATGGAGCTGCCAGGCAGGAGGCAAAGAGGAAGGCCAAAGAGGAGGTATATGGATGGAATAAATGAGAATATGAAGCTAGTGAGTGCAAGTGTTGAGGATGCAGAAGATAGGGATAGGTGGAGAGAGATGATTCGCTGTGGCGACCCCTGAAGGGGAAAGCCGAAAGAAGAATTAGAAAGTGGTATTGCGAAATCTGTATTACATACATTTATGGATATGATTAATGTGCAGAAATGCTGTCACATGAGCAAATGATAGCCATCTAAACAGCATTAAACACTAACAGTGTATTTTATAAACGTTTATGAATATGAATGTCGAAATGTATGCTCCTGTGGTGTAGCCAGAGTAGTGTCTCTGAATGCAATGTTCTCCTTTTTTACAACTATGTAGTACACATGTCTAGATTTGAATATGTAAAGGCTTTTCCCACATGTAATATGTCACTGTACACATTACAGGTGCATGACTAAACCTTTATACTGTACTTCTGTCTAAGCAATAGTCAAAGGATGATCTGGCATTCTCTGTATTTGCTCCTTAATTATGGAATAAACTCCCACATTTGGGGGTTCGATTCCCGCCTCCGCCATGTGTGTGTGGAGTTTGCATGTTCTCCCCGTGCTTCGGGGGTTTCCTCTGGGTGCTCTGGTTTCCTCCCCCAGTCCAAAAACATGCGTGGTAGGTTGCTTGGCATCTTTAAATTGTCTGTATTGTGTGAGTGAATGGGAGTGTGTGTGTGTGCCCTGTGATGGGTTGGCACTCTGTCCAGGGTGTATCCTGCCTTGATGCCCAATGATGCCTGAGATAGGCACATGCTCCCCATGACCCGATAAGCGGTAGACAATGAATGAATGAACTCCCACATTACATTCACTTCTTCTTGTTGTTTTTTTCAAGTCTCAGCAAAAACATATCTTTATCCTTTAAAATTTGAATTGGGGGAAATTTGAGTACTGGAGATATTTGTTCTGATATTAATTGCACTTCGGATATGCAGTTTTGGTGGAATATAATGTTGTTGATGGTGCTTGTAATTGTACTATTTTTCAATTTCCTAACTGTGAAGCACTTTGGTCAACTCAACACTGAGTTGCATACGAAATCATAGTAGGATTTAATTTAGCTGCCTTTCATTATGCTTTGAAGCTTATAGCAGAGCATTTCAATAGTCAAGTTACGAGACTTTGTTAGAGGAACTTTCTAAGAAAAACACAGCAGGTGAAGGCACACAGAATAAAGCTGAAGGTCACACAGCTCAAAAACTATGATGTCTACCTGACCTTTGTAGTCCTTTTACAGTACAAATCCAATATATTTCATCCCTCTAGAATGTGTTTGAAAGTTGAGACATGATGCAACCTTCACTCAGTCTGCTGAAAAGCCTCAGGCTGAAGTCGGGTCACACTCTTCTGGTACATTCTGAACTACACTCAGATGACAAAGCCATTTCTCAAGAGTTGTTGTCCAAGTGTCAGTATACCTGTAGAAGCAAAACAAATAGCAGTGCTTTTAAAAGAATAGACAGGCTGTAATCCATGACCTATGGCCATTTGTTTTGTTTACATAATTTGCACTTTTCTGAATGAACACATAAGTAAGTAGCACTTGCTTATATATATATATATATATATATATATATATATATATATATATATATATATATATATGTGTGTGTGTGTGTGTGTGTGTGTGTGTGTATGTGTATATAATACTTTTTTTCTGGAGAAAGAAAGAGTAAGAGAAATGGAGAAAAAACTGGTCCAAATATGTTACGTCACATTAATTAATTAATTAATTAATTAATTAATTAATGATTCAAAGAGATGTTGAAACCAGACTTTTGGAATTATGAATATTATGAAATGTATCATTTGATCATGTATTTCTCTACTGCTTGTTTTGTATCATTTCAGATCCATTTTGTGGCCAAAATTAATAAATGATGTACCTAACGGGAAAAAAATAGGCTAGATAGTCCCTGTTAGTCCGTGATGCTGCAGATATAGATCATTACTTGCTTTTTAAAAAAGAACATTATAGTAGAGGTAGACATAGCATTTAAAAAATCAGCAGGATTTTCCAGATAAAAAATACTCTAATCAGTTATTTGTGATGTTTGCTGACGGCAGCATATTTATTATAGGAGGTTGGCTGGAATTAATTAATTGCTGAATCATTTTCAGCAGGCAAAAAATGTTATTCTTAGAGCTCTAGACTTTTTGATCCTAGAATTTGTGTTTTAAAACAAATTGAAACAATTTTAAATGAGTCACTAATTATGTGAATAATTAATAATTATGTGAAATAAATGAATTAATTTGACCTATTTTAGTGTGTGCCATGAAAGCCCCTAAAAAATCACTGCAAGTAATGAAACACAAGGTGCACTGACATGAATTCTCTGCAATTTCACTCTGGGATTATTCAGCCTTCAGATCCTTTATGCATGGCTATAGCTTTCATTCCTTTGATGACATGGAGGATTGCAAAGAGCCTCCAAAGTATGTGTGTGTGTGTGTGTGTGTGTGTGTGTGTGTGTGTGTGTGTGTGTGTGTGTGTGTGTGTGTGTGTGTGTGTGTTTTGAGGGATATTATGGCTGAAGATGGAAGACCCTCTTAACATCTCCCTCTGGGATAGATTAGGAGGTGAAGACAGACCTATCGCTCTCTCTATCTCACGTTCTCCTCCCTCTGCCCTTTCTTACACATACGTGACTATGACAGGACTCATATATTCATGTATGAATGTAGACTCATCAAAATTCATTCTAATAAATAAATCATGAACTGGGATTCTCAGAAGAGTCAAATGTGCATAGTACATATTTAATTAGCATGACACACATATGTGCCTCTGCTGAGATAATCATTAAGCAGGGCACTCATCTGATAGATCACAAGGCATAAGGGTGAACTTCTCTCATGCAACTAACAAGCATTTGCTTAAATGTATTTTCATACTGATGTTACTCTGGTCATGATACTGATGTGTGTTCATAATACAAGAGTGTAATGGGCTCAGGATATGGCCTCTGAATATGAGCTTGGGTTCAGTAATGTTCCTTCGAAACTGTGACAATCAGCTCACACTGTGTGTGAGAGTGTGTGTAGTATGGTTATATACTATGTGCCTCTGAATAAAATCTATGTACATTTGTATCATGTACTATGTATACACTAATTATGCTACCATTCTAGTAGTCAGTACATACTGCTGAGCTGCTGCTGCCTATAATGCAGTACTTCTAGTGTATTTACTAATGGCTTACTAACCACACACACACACACACTTTGGCATTCAAAGAATTATGGGTGATGGGTTAACTATACTCCTGAGACTTGGAAGAGAAGTTTTTTTGTATGATTATAGTGTTGGTGTCCTAGTTACAGCAGCAGAAATAAATTACAATATTAACACATCAAAAAAAATGGAGGGAGGATGGGATGAATGGAAATAGATGGACTGATCAAATAATTGATGGGGGAATGCATGGATGAACACAAAGGTGGGTGAGTGAAAGAGAGAGAGAGAGAGCGGAGAGAGAGAGAGAGAGAGAGAGAGAGTAGTGAACAATCTCTGTTCTTTCTCTGTTGTATTTACAGAACAGAGACACAGAAGACAGACAGACAAAGAGAGACCAAATGCAAGTGAAAAGACATTAAACACAAATATAAGAGACACTGCAGGGTCTACATGGTCTTTTTTCTGACAATTTACATGGTGGTGAGATAAAAAATGAGTGCAGTGAACTTCCCACCAGTCCATACAAGCTCAAGAACGCCTCTCCAGAGTTGAACAAAAAGAGAGAGAAAGGAGGAGAAATGGGTTACTTGCTCCCCGCCTCTATACTCTTTCACCCCATCCCCTCAGCGTCTTTCTCCTCTCCTGCCCACTCTGTGAGTGGAGCGCCTCTGTGCTAATGAGCCTAGGACCAATAGCCCTCTCTCAATTCATCTCAATGTGAGCACCATTCTTTCTCTCTTTCATCCTTGTTTTCTCTCACCTTACCTCCCACCTCTGCCTGCCCCCTCTCCTCTCCTATCACATTAGTACTTATCTCTTATAAGCATCCTTACGAATTATGAAATTGTTCTTAAATAGTACCTATAAATGCCAACACAAGATTGCTAAAGGATTTTATTCCATTTCTGTCTGTCATGGTCCAAAGTAAAGTTCTCATTAAAGAGAATCGTTCACTCTGAGTTACAGCTTTACAGATTATTCTTTACAGATCTTTCTTTGCTCCGAAAGAAGAGCGCAAGAGCTATTTTACAGTCGAATTGCTGACAGAGAGAATAGAGGTATTGTGGGTTGGTTATTGGCAGAATGATGCATCACTGCTCACTTTAAGGGAAACTAAAGAATGGAGCTCACTCAGTCACATGGTGAAATATTGCTATTTTCTACTATTATAGCTCAGAAAACTACTTTGCTGAACTGAAATATAATTCTGTTTTGTGCATTTGTGTTTGAGCACAAATAGAATTATAGCATTTGGTTACACCGTAATGTGAAAAGAGTAGAAAAAAAAGTCAGTTTTCACAAACCCTCATGTGAAGGTATCAGCTGGTGGGATAATTTCTAGATATCGCTGTGACTTACATAATTCTTGAGAAATTTGACATTATCTCCACCTACTGGCCTGCCTTATGCGTGTACTTTTGTGCGGCTGAAGATTTCAGAAAAATTAATTTTCAAAAATATCCCGATGTGTGTGTACCTAAGAGGAGGAATGTGGAGGAAGAGAACAGATACACTGTTGAGAAAGGTTAAGAGCATTGGAGACACCTGTATAAGAAGAAAAGGCTAATTGATACCTGGAGATTCTGGGAAGAAATCAAAAACAAGGCACTCTTAGATTAAAAAGAAAAAAAGGACAGCGGTGCTATCCACATCCTGAACTAATCTTAGCATTAGTAAGCAGTGAGTAAGAATTAAATCAAGTTTCTAGACTTAGTCATTGATGCATAAGCTTTTAACATCTAGCAAAACACTGTGTCATAGCTTCTTAACTCCTCCAGCCTTTAAAGTGTTTTTATTCTTTGTTGATGAGTCACTGTTTCTGTTGGATACAGGACTGGCTAAACAGCTAAGTCAAGCACCAATCATATATAATGAGTGCTTGTTGTTGAATTGTGACATGTAAAAAGCTCAGGTTTCCAACCACCCCAACACTTCTCCAGATGCTTTACTCGTATCCTTACAAAATTCAGCTAAAGTATAAATTGAATATTTGTTTTGTCTGTGGTCTCATGTTTTAGTACTGCAGAGTTGTTTTGGCTGTACCATATATGGCATGCTCATATTTCTGTTTCTCTGAACCCTATGGGTTTCTTGCACTCTTACTGTGATCTTGGCATTGTGATTCAGTGAGCACAGAGTGGCTGCAGTGTTACTGCATTCAGTTGGACTCTTCAGTTGTGGTTTCTGCAAGCTCCTGCATTCTCAGTGGTCATATTTCCTCACAGTGGGGGTTGCATCCAGCTGGCACGAGTGTCTCTCAAATATACACACACTCCCCGTTCTCTGTCACCATTTCAGGGAACGTGACAAACCGCAGACGGCCACAGACGATAAAGCAACTGCTAAGGCAGGAAGGACTGTTGAGGCCAAGCTGCCATGAGCTGATGCCAGGATTTCCTCTAAACATTATTCTAGCCTCTTCTTGCTCTCTAATGCATCCCCTTCCTTGATCTTACTTTTTCCTGACAATATTAAGAATTCAAAGCAAAAGCTACACCTAGAAATGGTTAACACAGCCATAATACATGAATACAGAGTGAGGAACTGGACTGTAAAAATCACCTTCTCCACATACACCCCCCCACTGCAAAGACTAACTAGGCCAATAAGGCTGTGCAGTCTCCATGACAATTTGCTGGAATGCTGGAGCCATCAACATGCTTGGCTACATCCCTCTCTTTCACTTGTTTCTTTCCTTTCACTTAATCTTTTAAATATGATTACACATTGCATTTTAAGCACAGGTGCATTTTTCATTATGTCCAATGACACCAATTAAGCTTAATGTTATTCATGTGGTGCACCAAGACCTGGAAAATAGCAAGGAATGAAATGAACATGAGTATCGATCAAGGTCAAGGACAAGAAATGAAGTTCTTCTCACATTTGGCAGTTTTCTGAACACCCCTTAGCAGAAAGACATCTTCGACTCTAAACCACAACTTAAACTGCTGTATGATGAAGCAACAAGGTTTTAATCACCATTTCCCATCTGTGCTCTAAGGAAACAGGCCTGGTACAACACTAATCTTTGAGAAAGACCTTTAAGGATACAGGGGTCATGGCTATGCAGGATGTGACCTTGGATGAGTCAAGGTTCAGATAAACTGGTCTCTTTGGCCCTTGGATCAGAGTCATCCAGTAGGGGGTTGAAAAACAGAGCGGGACAGGCCAATATAATCCTGAAAGATGGTCATAAAGCTTTCCAGAAAAATAAGAGAACATGTGCTTTGACATTGTCTCTCACTGTTGCTTCATCCTGACACCTCAAACAACTTTCTTGCCTTATTACATCGTTCTTTCTTGGGGTGGCACGTCCTGTCGGAACCCTCCCTCTTTCCCACGCTCATTGAGCTGTCCTCCATTCTAAGCAGAGAGCCACAGTTAAAGAAAGGGCTGAACTTTAACCCCATAACCCATAGTTTCCTAGAAGTGCTGAAGTTTACAAATACAGGGGGAGGCACTGTAAGAAGGCACTTCCACAATTGAGCTTTGCTTCTGTTTTAGTTACTCAGACACCCCCAACTTAGTTTAACAGTTTTTTGGCTGCATTATTTTTTCTTGAGGCACAGTAGAACTCACAATCCAACTGAGGGGAGAGAAGGAAAAAATAAATAAAAAAATTTAAAAAAGCACAATAACTGTTTTAGATGCTGCAGCACCAGGTTACATAATGGGTAGTGAGGGATGACCAAATACAAGGTGCTCATGTAATACTGGGAAAGACTGAGCCCTGCTGCCAGCTATTCTTTTGCTCACTTTTCAGAAAGGCTCCACTTGACCCCTCACACTGCCCCTTACTGGCCAGAAATAGACTAGTAAGGAACACTTCATGCCCCAGGCTACTCAGATCTCACTCCATTCTTCAGAAGGCAAGACACAAGGAGGTCTTGAATGCACATTTTCTTTGTGGATGCACAATACACGTCAGAAAGTGATTCGTTTCCCTTTCAAAGATGTCTATTGAAGTTTAAGATGATCGTGGCGTAGCCAAGACTAGTCTTGATTTTGGCTACTTCCATGCATTCATCATGTGCGATACAGCAGTGTGGGAAGGATGTATGTGGTATGAAGGGATTTAGTCAGTCAAGATATAAATGGGATGTATGGTTAACGATGGAGGAAGAAGAAAAGAAAAAAAAAAGCAGTACAGAGAGCTTACATAAACCTCACACCCCCTCCATGCTGATTCACAACAACCTCTAACATTTCAGTCCAAATGTACCTGCACCTCTTATCCTCCTGTAAAATGGCACTTCTAGTCTAGAGGGTTAGAAGTGACATGCTGGTGAAGGACACAGTCATCCCCCCACCCCCTTAGGTGGTGAAGAATTAATTGCCAGGTACACACTAATCGCCTCCAGGTTTGGACAGCCTTCTTGAAAGAAGCAGAAATAGTCTATCTAGAAAGCCCACAATGTAGTCTACCAGTACACTTGGGCCATCTGGCACAGTATTCGGTCTAAATGCTACAGCTGACCTTTTAAGGTAGGCATTGGTAGCAACTATCTTGGCACATTTGCATTCAGAAAGTATTCCAGATAAACAGAGGTTACATACTTTCTCTGAACTGTATTGACAAGTAATGAATCACAAAGGAAAGCTCAAATCATGTACTAAATTTAAGTCTAACCATGACAAAAGTTAAGAAAAAAACTCCTTTAAACATCTACACTGCTTGATGTGGCTGTCACTGATAACGTGAATTACTCCTAGTATGCAGCAAACCTGTGGAATGATTTTCTGGATACTCATGTTAGTCACAAAAACAGTAGTCATTATTGCATTGTATGATAAGGCAGCACCACCTAGTGGACATCAGGAAAAGTTTAACCAAAAAAGATTCCCCCAAAAACTAGTCATTTTTTTAGAAAATCTTAAAGATTTGTACAAGACAGTTAATCACCTTTAGTTTTGAGGATCAGTCAAAATCAATAAAAACCACAGCAATATGAATGCTTAAACACCTTTATTGTGCCCAATCAAAAAAACTGAACTTCACAGCTGTAAGTACTCAAACTCAGCAGACCACAATGAGGTAGAATAAAAAGACAAAGCAGCTGGGCTCAAGAGGCTCAGCAAGGAATCAATGTGGAGAAATGACAGTCCAGGTACAGAACACAATCTTTGATCTTTTGATATTCCAGAGGCTGGAAATAAAGTGACATCTGCATTTGGTCTACTAAGGCGCCAATGGTACATTCAAGTGAAGTTTAGAGTTTTACATTCAACAAGCAGCTGTTTGTAATCTGAGGTCATGCCCATAGCAATACCTGCTGATGTTCAAAAATAAGTGATTAAAAACCTACCCCTTTCCAAGTGCAAATTAAAAAGTGCAACAATAAAACTATGTGCAATCTATGGCCATTCACATTTCTGATAGAGTTGATCCAAAAACTTGATGCAACCCAGTAAAAGCAATGCCTCTGGATGGCAAGCACTAAAAAAATTCTGGGTTGGTGATAAGATTACACCCAAATCCCTTGTTCCACAGAACGTAAAGCTGGACAAGGGAGAAAACTCTCCAGAAAAGTTGTGGAGAAAGGAGAAAAAAAATGAGCAAAATTAAAAAGCCAATAGGTAGATTACTGTTCAACCTTTGTAATGACTTAAAACCGTATTATGTAAAAATTAGTAAAAATAACTGCGTAAAATGTCTGGAAGATGAAAGTTGGGCTTTATGTATGTGTTTCTAAAGTAAAAACCCCAGCTAACTACAATGGGAAAGCAGCTAGGAGAAACCAATTTAAAGGCACTGTATGGCTTCGGTTAGTTAAAGAAATTTGCATGACTGTTCATGAAGGGAAAAAAAAAAAAATTCCATAAGAGAGCGGGGAAAAAAAAAGAAAAAAAAAAAACACTTCTGAACCATGGCCTTATTCTCACCCCAAAAATCCAGGGAAACTTTCAAAATGTGTGGGGGCCCCTGCAAACCCATCATATCACTGTGCAAAGTGCCAATGTGAACAAGCCAAAAAAAAAAAAGTGCCAAAGTGAACTTTCTACAGCGCTTGCGCAAACCCACACTGTCGGGGATGCTTGCCACAGGCCTGGCGCTGGAGCTGGTCTGGAGGCATGGTGGCAGTCCAGGCAGGAGGACGATGCTGCCATGTTAAGCAAGGCCTTTAGCTGGAGTCCCTATTCTTCTGGTTGCGCATTAGAGGGCGGTGGTTACTCAGGATATCCATGGAATGCTGCCAGTGCCAGCATGAGCGACAGTAGTACTTGAAGCAGGCCTGTGTATGATAAGCAGATAATGAAGAGCAGAATTTGGTCTTGTTTGGTAACATTTAAGTTACAAAAGTGAAACTCCACATTGCTTAATCTACAGGCCACACAGGTTTGTTTTCTACAGCACAAGCAACAAACAGACCCATGGCAATTAGACTGATGTAAATTTATCATTAAGTGTTCAGACCTTTTCACACCCTGTGATCAGTGTTATGTTCATGCCAAGTTAACTGTAGTAAGTGAATTCCTTTACCCTGCTACTTGCATTATTGTGGCATTGAACAAAACTTGCAATTTAAATGATACAAATCTAATTAACATTAACAAAGCTACACCCTTATGGAACACTGAAGTACAGGTTTAGAAGCTGTACAAAATTTTATGCTAAAGCTTATCTTGTGCTAACACTTGTGCATTGATGACTTCAAGACTTGATCTGAAAATGTGCTGAGAGTTAGGCAGGTTTGAATTACTTATAGGCACCTCCCACACACCAGGGGTGGGGGTACCACTATTTCAACAGGGTCAATGACTCATAGCCAGGAGGTCCAATTTGCAGCTAGTGATCACCTGCATTATGAAAATTTTAAATTAAAGAATTCACTTAATCATGTTTGGCTGAAGGAAAAAAGTATAAAAAGCAGACCTACAAAAAAATTAAACTTAAATTATAAATTTAAACACTAATACTTTGTCACTGCTAAACTTAGAATAGAAAGCTTCTAAAGTACTGTGCAGGTGTAATGACTGAGCTGTCTTTTACCTGGTCTCTGCAGAAGAAGGGTCCAGGTTGACGGCTACACACCTGACACATGGAATCTTCCAGATATGGGTCAATCTGAACCTTTAAAAAAAAAAATCCTCCAGTTAAACAAATTGGGTTGGTCTGGACATTTAATATTCACAGATTTCACAAATATGCTGCCTGTCCAAAACAAAAAAAAAGTAACTAATTTTGTTGGACCACCTTTAGCTTTGATTACAGCACACATGCACCATGGCATTGTTTCAAGAAGCTTCTGCAATGTTACATTTATTCCCATCCAGAGTTGCATTAATTTTTCACCAAGATCTTGTATTGATCAGAGAGCCAGACCACTGCACAAAGTCCCCTCCAGCACATCCCAAAGATTCTCAATGGGGTCTGGACTCTGGTGGCCAATCCATGTGTGAAAATGATGGATCATGCTCCCTGAACCACTCATTCAGAATTTGAGCACAATGAATTCTGGCAGTGTCATCTTGGAATATGCCTGTGCAATCAGGGAAGGGAAAAAAAAAAATCCATTGATTGAATAATCTGGTCATTCAGTATATTCAGGTAGCCAGCTGACCTCATTCTTTGGGCACATAACATTGCTGAACCTAGACCTGACCAACTGCAGCAAACCCAGATCATAGCACTGCCCCCACAGGCTTGTACAGTAGGCACCAGGCATGATGGGCATATCAGGGTAAGGAGAGGTGGATGAAGCGATGCACCCATCACTCTGGAACAGGGTAAACCTGGACTCCAACCACATGACTTTCTTCCACTGCTTCAGAGTCTAATATTTATGCTCCCTAGCAAACTTTGCTTGATGCATGCCAATAATTTGACCCTTCTGAAACTGATCATCTTTTCCACAACCACAGGATACATCTTCTGACATGGTTGTTTAAGAAATGAGAAGCTACTCCTTGCATCAATTAGGGTTAAATAACTTGTTTCCAGCTGAAACAATCATCCATGCAGTGGTTATCCAGTGGAAGGCTCTTACCCATTTGCTTAGTTAAATCCAGATGGTGACTTGACAGGCAGTGTATGTACCAACCCTGACTAAAGTAGTAAAATTAAACATACCTTTTTTGTAAATTTGGGGGTCTTGATTTCAACAAACGCAGCACTAACAGCTTTCAGATAACTGCGTTGGTTGTTAAAGGTTACACGACCAGACCCTGAAGGAAAAATTTTTTTTTTTAAAAAGTCAATACAAATAAAAGCCCTTCAAATCAGAATGGTGCAAGAATGCAGATATTAGAGGGATAAGTAAATGCTTAATTCTTTTTTTAATTTCACTACAGTTTTTTTTTAAACCTTAAACTGCACTGTAAAATACAATGCAACAGTTTGGATTGTGTTCAAAGGTGGATTCATGCTCAATACATTCAGCATTTAATTCTTAATATGCAATCCCTTACAGGGTGATTTAGCAAAGCTATCAAGTATAAAAGCAAAGGTTGTCTACATGGTATATTCACACTGAAATTGAAACAGTCTTACCAATTGGATACTTGTGCTTGTCTGTGTCTATCCCAGCATACATGACGCCTCCAAACAGATCATTCATAATGCTTGCCAAAGCCTCAGCATTGAGCATGCCATGTAAAGCTCCCACAAACACTGTGTTACTGGGGTCTAGCCTCTGAGAAGGGCAGCGAACATAATTGCTGTCTGAGATTACCCATGGGATCACCTGCACCTAGAAGACACACAGAATGAAGTAGTGTTACCCACAGAAGATGAATACTATAAATCATGCTCTAAATGGTCAGAGGTTTGTGAACACCTGACCATCACATCCATAGGCAAGTCTGAAATCAAGGGGCCTTGAGCATGTTCCCACAAAGTGAAGTCTTAAAACATGAGGTCATGGTTGATTTGGAATAACTCTGGCCATAAAGTCTTAACCCCAACTCCAGTGAAGGCCTTTCAGATGAACTGAAATGCCAACTTTCTTGCCCATCACTAATGCTCCTTTGGCTGCCATGCTACAAAATCTAATGGAAAGCCTTCCCAGGAAGCTAGAAGTTAGTACAATAGCAAATGTAATGCTTACATCTTTGCAGCGCATTCTCCTGCTGGACATTTTGAAGTAATACTCGCTGTAGCCCTCAGGATGAAGCAGATCCTGAGTGCAGGCCTGCAGCAGAGCACGCACAGACTTCTCACACTCAAATACCAGGTAGACATAACCTATAACAGACAAGTCTTAGTCAATGCATAGACATGGAACTGCTTGCAAACTGAAAGGACACCAATCATGGACAAGGAATGAAGGCAAGTCTTGTACACACCCCACACCACATGCAGGTGCAACTACAATCTGCTGTTTGTGCAAAAGCCCATAGGAGGTCACATGAATTTCTACAGCAACACCAGTTATCCTAAAGTCCAGTGCCACTCACCCAGCTGCTGGTGCACACCACCTCCAAAGTGTTGGAAGGAATTGAATAACCTACCCACTGCATTACCTTTAGGCATATTACCTTTAGGAGGGCAGCGAGGATGCTTGCCATCCTTACCAGGCCACTCCACACTCAGTGGGCCATAACAGTTAAATGTGTTAATCAGGCCAGCTAAAACCAAAACAAGAAAGGGAAAGTGTAAGCCCCATATCTTGACCACCACAAATCATAAATGCTTAACCAGTTTGAAAAAAAATACAAAAAAATACCCCCTCACCCTCAGTAATGTCCCAAGGAACTCCTCCAAGGAAGACCTTGCAGGAGTAAACAGGGTTTTTGTAGTTTCTAGAAGGGAGCTGACCACTCCATGTGAAGGTTGCTTCATTAATTGCTGGCATGTAAAAGAAAGATCAGAATCCATTGCATTAATGAAAGGACTATACCAAGCCAGCAACAAGGCAAAGACCAATGAATCAATAAACAAAGCCAACAAGTTCAATTAACAGGAAACTAAAGTTACATTTCTAATTATATAAGGCCCTACCACCAGCTAGTGTCAGGAGTTGCACTAACCAATCAAAACCACTGTGTTTGTAGCTCTTCAGAGATGCATGTTTGCAAAACAGTGGCAAGTGTCAGTTCAGTGGGGTAAAATGTGTCCTCCAGGGGAATATTCTAGATTTAGTCAGCATTTATAATACATATTTATTTAAAAAAAAAAAAAAAAGCCACACTAGCCAATCAGAAATTGCAAGCCTTTAAACACCCGACATACCTGCAGCTTGTCTGTGAAGACGCGCCTCCCTCTCAATGCTGAATGAGCCATCGGAGGTCTCCAGCAGATCCCAGTTGGGCCAGACTGATGCTCCAGGCCAGCGGCGAGACACACTGTTGCCTGGGGGAGCACTGGGTGGAGGGGTCAAGGGAGAACTGTCATGGTCCATGCGGGAGGCAAGACTAAGCTTTAATGGGTCTTTCTGCATACTAGGCATGAAGGGCACAGAGGGGGAGATCCTCAAAGAGGACTGCAAAGAAAAGCAAGATTAAATAAAATGGTAACCAAATAAAAAAAATTCTTAAATAAATTAAAATTAAAAGTTAAATATACATAATAGCACATTCCAAGCAAAGAAGTCATACAACCAACTTACCAGCAGATCAGAAAGATGATCAGAACCAGAGCTAAAGCCACTGGTCTCAGAGTCAACAGGGCTGCTGGAATGGGAACCCAGCAGTGAACGCGAGTTCATGCGTGCCAAAGCTGGAAACTTCTCTAGGAAGTCTGAAGCACCTGTGCTGGGCTCATTTGTGATTAAGCCTTGAGGTTTGTTCAGGAGCTGGCCCAGGGGGCTTCCCAACATCCCGAGCACTGCAAACGCCATTCACATTAATGTAAATGCTGACAATAAAAGTCACAGGGGTGAATGAAATGGCATTTACAAGGGGAAATGGAGAAACCTTTCAAGAAATAGATAATGGTGGTAAAAACATGAGCGTTTAAAGAAACTGAGCTCCTCACTTAGTGCTTAACCATTATGAGGAATAGGCAGGGCATGAGGCAGGCAGGGAATCTGAGACAGTCTCCACATCACACTGACTTGCTTTATAAGCCTTGTTTTGAATCACTGAACTACTAAGCTATTTTCACAGTAGTGATTACTGAAGCAGAATTTAAAACAGACATGAATTACAATCAATCTACACATCAAAAATAATGTTTCAGATCTGACCATTATTTTTCACCCAATAAGATCATTTTAATTTAAAAAAAGGCATAAGCACACATTATGGACAAGCCCTTGTTTACAGGAATGTTACTATCCAACTTCAATTTTAACAAATGAAACTACAAACCACCACGCTACTGTTTTAGTTCCGTCATGTCAATGTACAAATCTGGAAAAAATTTGCCCAAAGATAACTGAAAATATCTAAGAAATAGGGGCTTGAATACATTACTCACTTGAGTTGTTGTTTGGGGCTGATGAGTCTGAGTCATGGCTGCTCCACGGCCTCTCCCAACCGGATAAGCTGAGAGATTGCAGGCCCAGGCCCAGCTCGGTGACATCAGGCAGAGCACGAGATGACTCCTGCCCATTGCTGGGGAAAAGCATCCTACTCCGGATAGCACACGGATCAGAGTCTGCACGCTCTGTTAATACAATCGAGAAAGAAACAAAGTATGTGTATGCTCTGCATCAGCTGCTGGGTATTAAAAAGACACGCAGCTCAAAAGCAGCCTCTACTGATAAACACTGATTCTCTCTAAGCTCTGTCAAAGAACAAATCTGCAAGCTGGCAAGCCGGACTGCACGAGGCCGCTGCAGATGCCATGCAGCGACATGTGACCGAGGTGCCGATGCCCTCACACTCTGCTGCTAATGATCAGCCCACAGCCCCCCAAGATACCACCAAATTCTTCTCAAATTCCCCTGCAAGCTAACAGTCTATGTAGCCTTCCCCAGGGCTGCTGTCCTTGGTCTGAGGCAGTGCAAATGAGGCAGCATGCAGGCTGGGGAGAAAAGGAGATGGGAGAAATGCCTGGCAAATCACAGAAAGGTGGCAGCCTGAGGCTGCGTGATCAGAGGCTGAAAGATGGAAGCGCTGCATTGCTCCCTCTGAGCTGGATGCCATCCAGCAGCTCCAGGCCTGATTCAGCAGCATTAGCGCACGCCTCAGGCGCGTGATGTTGCATGACCAATGCAGCACTAGATGAGGTAATTTGCATATGCCAAAACTAAGTGAATGAAGAATAAACATGCAACTATTCACACAAGCTAAGGCGGCATTAAGACAAGGTTCTTATTTTTGGGAGATTTGTTTCCAGGACTTGTATACATTATGGTTTTCTGATCTAACAGACCCAAATAATCTTGCTTGCAAACCCAAAGAACCAGAAACAAGTCGAAAACCATTTAAGGACACGTTTCACTAGAACAGAAACACATGCAAGGTAAACAATGGTTAGATATCCTTAACCGAAATTACATATGCATCTTAACTTCCTAATTTTCTAAGACTTAACTGTTAAGGCTCCACCATGAAAAGAAATATCAATTAAACCCCAAAACACACTGAAACCCGATGCCCCAGTTACAGGCTTATATATAGTTAAATAATGTAACAGCAGTAGTGCACCAACTTCTTGCTGGGCTGAAAAATTGTGCACTGGGTCCCATTTAGCAGGCATTACAGCTACATGGGATAGAGCATTTGGTGTACCTTTAAGTTAGCTTGACTGAAGCTATAAAGTTGCCCTATTTAGGTTCAAATAAGCATCTTAAACCTACACTAAACTCACATTTCCAAGTGAAACCAGTATACTAAAGGTGCAAAGGCAGCATGTTTAATAGCACACATCAGCAATTTAAATAAGTAGGTTTATTTATTTAAGAGTTAATAAAGTTTCAGGGGGCACAGTGGCTAGCACGTTTGCCTCACACCTCCAGAGTTGGGCTTCGATTCCCACCTCTGCCATGTGTGGGGAGTTTGCATGTTCTCCCCATGCCTCGGGGGTTTCCTCCGGGTACTCCGGTTTCCTCCCCGGTCCAAAGACATGCATTGTACGTTGATTGGCATTTGTAAATTGTCCATAGTGTGTGAATGAGCGTGTGTGTGCCCTGAGATGGGTTGGCACTCTGTATAGGGTGTATCCTGCCTTGATGCCCGATGACGCCTGAGAGGCACGGGCTCCCCGTGATCAGATCCGCAGTAGACAATAACTTAATGAAGTTTCATTGGCAAAGCAGGATTTATCAGGACAATGTGCTAAAGGAGTTCTGCTAAACATCTTGCTAAACTTTCATTCCAAACTACACCCAAGCCTTTCCACACAATTATGGCGTGTAAAATCCAGTTCTAATTGTTACCCATCAACGAATCCCGTTTGGTCTTGGCACTGGGAGTGGTGCACACCCCGGTCAGGTCCAGAGAGTTCCCTAGCATGGTGTTCATCCTGCGAAAGATGTCTGCATTACTGCATGTGGACAGGGCTGGTGTCTCTGAATCCCAACGGTTAAGGGCTCTGGGATTATCTCTCTGAGACAAAGACAGAAAAGTAACATTACTCACAGAAATAATCCACTAAGCAACCTCTACTTGTTCTTGCTGCTTGTATCCTTTATCTTTAGTACATTTTTTAATTTTGTGAAAACTTGAACAGTGTACCTTTAAAATAATTCAAACTGTACCTCAAGGACTACTGGTATACCTGGGTAAGACAAACAATATATCCAAACTACTTGAGTGGACTACCCCAGAAAATACGGAAAATTATAGTTAATTTTTTTTAACTAGTTTACCAGTGAAAGCCGAAGGCGTCGAACAAATAAAGCTTTAGTTTTTTTTTTTTTTTTTTTTAAATTGCTTACATCTATGAAAAACAAATTATAGCAGCGAATCAACATGGTTGACCAAGGACACGAACAACATGACTGACAACCCAAACACAGGAACTGGAAGCTAACGCTTAACAAATAACATTAATAAAACAAAATAAAGGGGCATTTTCAAATATTCCTCTATTAAAAAAAAGGAGGGGGGGGGGGGGGCTTACCAGAGAAAACGCCATGGTAGAATTATCAAAGAGAATTATCTAAAACACCAACAAACTTTCTGTCACCGTAAGATGTACTTAAGCCCTCTGAAGAAAAATCAAGCCCTCATTGGGAACATCTGCGTGTACGTTAACTCGGCCTGACCTCGAGCTGCGCTCATTGGCCTAGCAGATCAACCAATCAGAAGCCGAAGCGTAATTGGCCCACATAGGATGCACGTGATCGTCGAACAGTAAATGGTTGAAATTAGGGGCGTTTCCAGCATTATTATAATAAATGACTTTTTAAAATGTCATTTATTTATTTGTCATTTATGTCATTTAAACTAATTTGGTAGATATTTTGAGTTTAGATCATATGTGTTATATACCAATAAAAATAGTTTTTCCATCTTATCTACTGCAATAGGAAGCCATTTGGGATTCACCTATGTATTTTTTTCCCTTTTTCTTTTTGCTATTAATGAAATTTCTGGCCTTTGAGTGCAATGAGGAGAACCTTCAAAGTGGATGTTGAAAAAGGTGTTAACTTTTAACAGCATCTAAAAATGTATACCAAGAGATGTTTTATGTCATGTCTTTTCCATTGCAGTTGAAGTTTCTTTCAGAATCCTACATTATGGGTAGTACTTGACCATGTACCAAACATATATATTTGGATCCTTTAGTTACAAAGAGGTCAAATTGTAATGCTAAAGAATACACAAATATTTAATTCAATTGTGTGCTTCCAGCTTTGTATCAACAGTTTGGGAAATATGGCTGTGTTAGTCAAGTGTCCACAAACATTTAGCAATATAGTTTATATATTGGAACATCATTTAAACCAACTCAGAAGTGACTTGCAATTTGGACTGATGTATATTTAATAGGTTTATACTGTGCAATTATGATATTTTAATATATTTATAGTAATATATTTATAAATCATTATATACATAATATACATATTGATTTGATATTACAGAATGCCTGACATTTTCCTACATTTCATTTTCAGCTTTGGCTTCAAGCGACTGAAGTCCATCCTAATCAAGAGCTTGTGAGTTCATGTCCCACAAGTTGCCGGTTGAACAGAGTGAAGAGTGAGCCTGTAGTAAGAAGAGTATGAATTCTGTTGTGCTGTCCTTAGTTGTTGGGTATTGGCAGGCTGCATATCTGAGATTTATGCTTATACTCTCTTCATAACTGTAATGGTTTTAGAATAAACCTTTGTTAAACATTACAGGAAAAGACCAGAGTGCTGGTATTCTTTACAGGACAGTGGTGGGGGAAAAAGCTACACTAAAAAAAAAAAAATTAAAAATAAAACTTTCCAATGACCATGAAACAATTTTAATTATATGTTGTTGCAGCCATCAAAACCAGTACCTTCCATAAACCATGACTATCTTGTTTTGTCCTTTTTATTGCACAAGTTCTCCAATTATTTGGATCCAGGGAACCAAACCTAAATATATGCAGACCCTCTCTCTACAGATTTGTTTAATTATGTACTATAATATTGAATATTTTATCAGAGCAATACAGCCTTTATTTTTTTGCACTGAGAACAATTTTATTTTAGTCATTACCTTTATGTTGATTATAGATCCAATTACTTTTGCCTGCAGAGGCACAAATAAATTAAGGTAATAACTACAAATAACTAATAATTCTGGGTTGATCACTTAAGAAAATATTACATTTTCTGCTACTTTAAAAATACCCATATCCTTTTTTCTCAAATTCACCTCTAGTGGGCAGGTTTGGCCACTGCATTTACTACAGCAGTGCTCAACTGGGTTGCCAGAGATTCAACTTCAGCCCTCCAGAACTGGAGTGTGGTGGTCTGCTACTGTGCCACAACACTTCTGATCACACTCATGAAAGTGTTCATGTAACTGATGAGATGATCACATGCTACTGAGCATGATGAAGTGTTCCCTGATCTAAAGGGCACCACTTGCACAAAACTGAAAAATGTCTGTATTATAAAGTTATAGTAACCCACTCCTTTACTCAGAAATAGGCAAGAACATCAGTGTAATGCATTAACATGTTTTAATATGGTATTATACAATTTCAGACTTTTTTTTACAAATAAATTTGTCAGTTTTGACCATATGTACTATAATCCATTAAAACCCCTTCATGCATCACATTTTATGTTCATGTGCCATCATTCAGCATACATCCTTCTACAGCAATCTAATGTTAAGTTATATCTGCCACCCACAAAGTGTTAGACTTGTCATGCTGACAAATCTAACAAAGGAAAAACACAGTTCTACAACTGTTCAAGATATTAAATCAGTAAATAACAAAAAAAAATAATAACTTAGATTACTTATTTAATTGCACACTTTTCTTCCCATATAGACTACTTTATACTTGGATTGTCTGTATTTGGCAAGGTCAAGCTGTCATATGGAAACATTTACAAGCCTAGACAAGATGGCACATTAAAATAATACTTCACGTATAATCACAGCTTGCACAAGCTGTCTGGGCAGACACCCAATCCCTCTAAACAGAGCTGGCCACTGCTTGATATCCAACACAAAAGGACTAAGGTAACAAACAAATGATTAGATTACACCAAGCTAAGGAGGAATACATATGACAAGGGGACACAAAGCTTATTTATCTAGAAGGAGGAAAAAAAAAAAAAAAAAAAAGGCAGCTGATTGGCTCAGACCCTGAAGTGGAAAAAGCAAGCAGCCTTACAACTCCATTGTTTACTATTAACTCCTTATTCAAAACATTTCATAACAGAACTAAGGCAAGTGCTAGTATGGTTGTACCATCTGAGCCTCCTGTTCAGTGGAAAGATGGAGAGATGTTTTCACAACCCAAGCAGCCAGGCTGAATCAAGTACAGGCTGCAATAGAGTCACGCCATTTGAAGTAAATGCCACCTTTATCTGTAAAATAAAAATAAATACATTAGACTTTCTTTAAAAACTGAAATCTTTTACACAGATTACACATACCTCCGGCTGTGATTAATAAAAGGGTTCTGATGCATTAGAATCCATTTTATTAATCACACAGAACTAGGAACCCATTTCCTAGTTATATTTCAGTTTTTGGAAATGCAAATACGTTTCCAAGTTCTGGAGTTTTATTGCATGTGAAATCAGAACCATTCTTCCGATAAAAATCAAAGGATCCTGGTCTTTCTTTTAGGGCTTCCCTCTAAAGCACCATCAATGACAAACACCACATGCATCAGGTTATAAATTGCTGGACAAATTGTTGCACATGGCTAGGAAATGCATCCTTGTTAAATGGACCAAAGAGGCTCCTCCCACTCAATGGTATAGAGATTTTTGCTGTACTTCATGAGAATGGCAGCTGTACTTAAGGATGAGAAATTTGAGAGCCTGTGGTCACCATTTATAGACCACTTGCATTCAGATTTGAGAAGAATAGTCTTGCTTATAGAATAGGGCCCTATGGGGTGCTGAATCCTTGTCCAGATCAGAATTAAAGCATCTTTTAAAACTAAAGGCAGTCAATTGTAAGAATGGTCCTTCCCCCTCCCCTTCTCCTTTTGAATTCAGTTCTATAAAAGGACAGTCTACAAAATAATTGCTTGCAGATATAAATGTGAAAATTTATATGTATTACAAAGGGCTTTACTTAGTCAACTGTTAACATTTTCAATTTTGTGTGTATGTACATATACATGTATAGGGACATTGTAACTTGCATTATTTTTGGAGTTATTGTACATTTTCACATTATAAATTATAATAGATGTTCTAAAGCCACCATGTTTTACTTACTACCAAATTGTACACTGAATACATGTAAAAAAAAAAAAACATGAGACACACCATCTTTAACAGAACTGCCTTGATTTCCATCCAGGTTGGGAGGACTCAGATGTTGCTGCTGGATACCAACGCATCTACAAGGAAAAAGTAGTAAACCATATTCAAGTGGGGTCATTACATGCCATTATCCTCTGTGTGCAACTCCTCCTTGTCAGGAAAGAAAAACCCAAACTAAGTGCACTAAATTACTTTTTCCTTCCCCCCAAAAGACAGAATCAGAGGAAAACTTCAGCTCTGAAAACATTAAATTATGGTAGTATAGTATACTAATGCTGTACAAGTAACCATCAGTTAACGACCATCTGTGAGAACAGCTATTCACGCCGACTGGCAACTCCATCAACAGTTTATAATCAGCTCTTGTATAAACTATCTGCAAGAGGAGGGGCAAAGAGCATGGGAAGTTTGCAGAGTTTCAAGGGACTGAAATGGCATCTTCTGTAATTGTACATTTTAATAGGAAGCCTGCTGTTATCACTTCCTCTCACAGAACAGTTACACATTTGCTCTACACTACAATGTTGCATCAAATTCTATTTAAAGTATTTGAATCTAATTCTTAAGGGCCAAAACTTACAGCTTTAAAAGTTTACTATAGCAGATACCATTATTGAATCCATGCCAAAAATACTACATGGTGCACCATTTAGACACTAAAGAAATCACCGTTTGTGTGTATAGACACAGATATAGGCATCAATGTTTGCTGATATTCAGGGTATTTTGTATTGGAAGCTTCAAAAATTTACATTTATGCTAATGAGGCTTTGTCCAATTATAGTTAAAGAATCTTGTTAGAATTAATTTCATTGTGAAGACACTCCAATAAGAGGTTTAACAAGATGTTAGAATATTTTGTATTTAATGCAAAAAAAAGAAGCACACACACCACACCATTATTTATATTGGGAAATTCATCTGTGACTACTCTAATGAGGAATAGAAAAGCATTTGCAAATTACATGTGATGTACAAGACAACTTGAATAGGCCATTATTGGTTGTGAAAGTCTAAGGAATTCAGGGACGTGGCTGAAAAACAACATCCACAAAGCATCCTTTAACATTGGTTTAATTTGTTTCCTATATAGTTAGCAAAGTTTATAAAGGAAATGGACAAATTTCAGGCTTTTAGCGTCACCCACATGGCACCAATTTGTTTCAGACATCAGCCAAGTGTGTGCAATAAACACATTTGTTATGCATTACATTTTACAGTTACAGTTACAGTTAGGATTTTACAGTTAAAATATCACCATAATTGTTTATTGTACTTGTAACATCTCAGATTTTCTAATTATGATTTATTGAACATTTGAAAGGTCACCTGGGCATGGAGAGCTGCAGCAGCTGCAGCAGCAGGGTAGGTGAATGCAGTGTGGGGAAGCCCAGGGCTCAGCTCTGCTGTATACAGAGGGTATGGAGACCAGGCCTCTGGAGATGCAGGAATCAGCGCTGCCCCAGTCAGATCATCTAAGGAAGCACAGCAAGCCATACAGCACACACTCACACCTCCATATAAAACTGGAACTCATGTCCAAATCTTAGTGTCTTTCAAAATACTCAATCAAGACACCTACATATTTGGCAATATTCAGATCAGAAAAGTTAAACGTGGTGTGAACTGAAAATCTCAAATGCGTAAATACTGAAATGGCAGTCAGTGCTCTAATGATGCATGCATGTGCTGGAGGTGAATTAGTCTGTTCCTCAGCTCTAGGCAACTGTTTGCATGTGCAGTGAGAATGCTAACGTGTGGGCGTACACTTACATGGGTCCCGTGCTATGAAGTGTGCCCCTAGAGCTGGGTGGATATTTGTGGGGTTCGGCGTGCCCATCAGCTTACTCTTTGCCATCTTCGTGTTGGCTTTAGCAAACTCTAAACGAAGGGTCTGCGGGTTCTCAGGGTCAAATCGAACGCCCTGGAGACACAAGGTGGGGGATACAGTAATAGGAGTGGGCCTGTGCCTGGCAATGTGGAAGAATGGGCAGTAGAGTGCACTAAGCTGGTGTCCACATGCAGGTGATAAGGTTCTTTTACTTGACAGACAAGTCCTACACTAGGGCTGGAAAATAGGTTGTTAGTCAAGAGAGAAGCATGTTCAATACTTTAGATGGGGCAAAACATGTCACATTTGCCAAAAATCACAGAGCACAACTCTATGGCAGAACAGCCAGTAATCGGTGTGGTCCATTTTAAGGGAACCCTATGCTCTACTCCCTGCCAAGGCAAAGCTCTCTATAATGAGAACTCTGAAGGGTCCATCTCCAAGTGTAGCCAAAAGCCAGGGTCCTAACGTCATGTCACCTAATCAGACATTCATAGAAACAAGAGAAAAATACTGACAACCACTAAAACCAACCTCATCCTGCCATTAGATTCTGCTTCCAGTTCATTAGCTAGGTGATGAATAAAAACACTAGTCGCTATATGATTACACGATGTATTTGTTTAAGGATTATTTATTTTTAGGGGGGGCCAATACTCTACAGAAGTTCAGCATGATCAAATCTGTTCATAACACAAGTCAAGTCAATTGTATAGACCGCTTACTCATCACAAATTTGTGCAGTACAATAAAACCTGTTTGGAGCACATGTAGATTTGTGTACTACATTTTAAATGCAATGAAAAGACAAACAGTAAATTGCAAAATATCAAATGGATTAGCAGCCTTTAGCCAAGAAAAATAGCAAGCACCATAAATCACATGAATTACATACATAGAAACCTCAGACAAAAATCTATCTAATGGGGTCTAGGACCAAAAAATAATTGGTAAATGTGAATCAGAGGTGCAGACATTGAACTCCATCAGCTCATTCAACTCAGTTCAGTTGAATTATATCAAGGATGGTCAAGGTTTTAAACAGACTAGCTATTCAAAGATTCTAACATGCTATAATTTTAGAAAAATTAGAAGTGATTTTATTCATTTGGGTAGTCTGCTTTTCACATGTGATTCATTTATTTCAGTCAGTCAACTTTATGGGAAGTAAGAATTTACAGATTTGTCTAGTAAATAAATTTGTTGACAGACCTATGTAAAAATCAAGCTTAAATTAAATCTGACCCATTTTTAAAAAGGCCTACAATAAATTAAAGAAACCTATTTAAAACAGTTACTACTACAACCTTAAGCAGCTTTACATAAAAGCTGTACACTTCTGTATACATTTACATTCTCTAACGCCATTAACGTCCATTATAAAATGGCCGCACTTCCCCAGTTGACCATTTTATTTTCTTATTGCATGCATACCTTTTACAAAATTTAGGGCCTTAAAGAGCTTATTTTTGTGCAGCCTTGGACATGAGTGCCTCAATTTCAGCTTCATTAAAAGTTGGATTGTAGTTTACTTTTCTTTTATTGAATCTCAAACACATTAGCCCATATTAGCATATGTTATGTAGATGTCTGCACACAACATCTAAACAATGAACTAATGAGCAGGAGCTTGAGTTTATGCAGCTGAAGCAAATTCATCAACTGTACTCAAATCACCACTCACCATTGGCTCAGTACAAAGTGTATGCACGTTGAACTTGAGTCATGCAGTGTCAGTTTGCTTTGCAATGTACATTATAATGTGGTAGAACAGAGCCTAAAATAGATGATCAGGATTAGTTGGTAGTAATGAACCATGCTCTGCAAAATAAGTAAGCAGGATGAGTAGGATTCATACTTTAAGACAACATACAATAACTTCGTCATTTTACCATTAACCTTCAAAGTAACTGCAAAAAAGGCAATATTGGCATCAAGGAGGCAATCAGCAGCTTTCTGGAAGTGGTCTTAAGTAAGCACTCAACCATTTACTTTGGAACAACTTTACAATGGGCCACTGTGAAAATGCTTCTTCCAGAGTCCACTACGTAAGCTTTAAAGGTTGTTGAGTGGACCACACCGATTGTATAACTGATGTTCAACTCTTAGTCCATCAGATTAAAACTAGTACTAAATGCATACATATAAAAAAAAAATTGAAGAATCAGAATTAAAAAAAGTTAGACTTAATCTTAAACCCAACAGTAAAAAAAAGGAACACAATGTTTAATAAACCACAATGTACATGTCCTACTTCAACACAGCTGACTAATCAATAATTCAACACATTGCTTACAGATGACCAAGTGCTTACATTTAAGGCGTTTTTTGCCGCTTCAGCACCAGACCGACTGTCAAAGGTTACAAACCCAACAGGCTGGAAAAGAAGGAGGGAGAGTCAGTTCAATTGCACTTTACCCTGAGGGTAGAGAAAACTCCAGAATTACACAAAGGATGAACAAGTTGGTGACCAAAAATACCAGAGAAATTTTAATTATTACACAAATACATATTCAACTTGAAGCAAAGGGTAAACAAAGGCTCTGAAATGCATTACCACTATACTGCACATACATTTTGCCAGCTCACCTGCTTTGATGTTAACTTGATCAGAGAACCTTCATAACCCTGTAAAGCAGGGGGGGGGGAAATCCAATTATATTTCATGACATCATATCTTTCCTGAAGAGAAATGCATTTTTCATAAGAAGCCAAACAATCTTTAGAATTACCTTGACCCAAGGGACTAAACCTTAAGCTTAATTGGAAGGGTATATGCTTATTCATCACATGTAATCAGGACCAAAACTCAGACATGGTTAAAAGATTAAGCAGAGTTAAGCAGTTAAGTGACTCGTGCAATTTGATCATTTTAAAAAATGCTCCCAAAGTCATTTTAGTACAATTATAAACAGTCAGAGACAACAGCTGCAGAGTGTAATACTGCACTGGGTTATGGGAAGAAAATGTACAAGAGCAATTTCCCTAGTATCCATTCTTACCTTAAATGGTCTAAATAGGAGGTAGAGTTCACGAGGTTTGATGTCTGTTGGCAGGCCACTTACAAAGAGTGTCCGCACCTAGAGAGAAGGTGAAGGAAATGGTCTCAATATGAAATGCATAGCACAAGTTTTATGAGAACAAAGCTAGCCACAAACAGGAGAAGTATTTAGATGAGCTCAAGTTGGAGAATCAATCAGTTTAGAAATCATGCTTAAGCTTGAAAACTAGAATTAAAATAGCATAGCCTCGGAAAAGTCTAAACTGCAAGACTTTATTCTTTAAAATCAAGGATTATTCATAATGTATAGCAACTTAAGTTCTTAATTCTGACTGAAAGGCTCCCCCCCAAAGATGGCACCCATGATTACCTTCAATTAATCCATATCGGTAATTCACTTGAGACATCAACCAACTATAAAATGAAAAAATCATTCTATAACTATTTATCCCAGCATTCATGGGTCTAATGACCTGTATACTAGACAGTTCAAACTAGCTCAAATGGAAGGCTCAGCTTTACAATAGACTGCTAACGGACAAACAGCATGATGGAGTTTCCTTCCTCTGCTCCACAGCCATGAGGTCAACACAGCCATTCCCCACCTAAAAACAGATTACAACCCTCCCAGTCTTCTAACTTGAAGCGCTGGTGTGTTTTACAAGTTAAAACAAAGCCTCATTTTACAAAATCTTACTGATGTACATTAAGACTGCATTCCAACCCCACCATGATTTGATTGCGGAGGCTCCACTAAAAGCTTTAAATCTTTAGCTCTCCTAAAAAAAAAAAAAAGTTTAAACTGGAGCCTCCATACTGACTCAACACAGCATGGAATTATTTGAAAGAACAGTAAGAACAAAGAGGACTAGAAAATGCAACAGGCATGTTAAGAAAGCTTCAGACTTTGTGCATTATTTATACATTGAAGACTAGTAGAATACCCCGGTTATAGTTAATGGAAAAAAAACCACAAGCAACATTGTGTCTACTCAAGTTTGGGAGTCAAGATGATTGCACAAATCTAGTGATAACTTGAACGGAGCTCAAATTGAAATCAGAGCCGACTGCAGCTGCTGTTCTGTATTGGAAACATGTAATTAGCCACTTCAATTAAACGCACAAAAAAGGCTTGAACATCCCCATCCAAGACTAATATTAAAAGTTACACAAAGGGGAAAAGAACTGAATGAAAACTAAAGCAGTTTTGAAAATTTGGTCTAGATATTACATTCCCAAACCTGATACACATTCATTGCTTTGGTTTTACGCGCACAAGCACTTCTGAAAATAAATAAAATAAAAAAAATAAAATAAAATAAAAAACCACATTAAAACACAGGGTGTTAACAGTATAGAGGATTTTGTCGGACATCTATAACCTTAACCAGGTGTTACCAAATGGTTACAGAGATACAAAAGTAATACTGGCATAGAAAAAGGAAATACACTAACTGCGCATTAAAAACAAAATCTATCCTTACAGAAACCGAAATCTTACCTCCTCTTCAACAACGTTGTTGTTGGCCTCGGAGTCGGATTTGACACTCATCCTGGTGGTTGAAGAACTTAAAAAAAAAAACACTCAAAAACAGCAAACAAACTTTGATCCCCCTTCCGATGCTGAAGTGCATCCAATGTGTCAAAGTGCGCGCTGGTGGTGCGGCGGTGCCAAACCCGAGGAGTAGCAGGTGAAAGAAAAGGAACTGAAAGTGAGTTGGTGGAGGGATGAAAAGGTGGGAAAAGTGCACCGTGGGGAAGAGAAAGTGGATGAAGTGGCGTCTTTACTGCTGCTCACATTTATATCGTTTTAAAGGTGTACAAAATGGGAGCACACGGAGAACCCTGTGCCATGTTGCCCTCTGCGCGCAAATTAGGTCATCAGTGAAGATGTGAAGGTCTTCAAAGGCAGCAATCACAGGCAGAGAAGCTACAGCTGGTCTACATGTACCTAAGCCCAGCCCCTGCAGGGTTGCCAGATTGGAGTAATTCTTTTTTAGTCTTTAGTCCTAACCGTTTTATGTATGGTGTCCAAACTTGTAATCCTTTACTTAAAGATTAGTTTTGGGAATAAATGAGACATATTTTGAAATCACCTTCATGCCACCCCAATGGTTTATAGACCATTTACTGATCAGGTGTTGTCCCATCGCTCTTTATCCAACATATGATCCTGACAGTCACAAGCAACCTATCTTTTCCACTCAGGCATTAATCTCAAGTTTTAAGATTTTTTATTTTAAATAAAACATTGTACAACTTCATAGCTAAATTTCATATTTATTATAATTGTTCTATTTCTATAATTTTCTATTTTTTTATATATATATATATTACATTTTTTCCACTTTGTCTTTTTATGAAAAAATAAACGAAATTATTTTCAACTGCAAGCTGTTTTAGGTAATAAACCTAAATCTAAGATGTTTGTTATGCTTATTCAAGGAAGAAAAACCTTGCTAGAAACCAGTACTGTGTGTGTGTGTGTGTGTGTGTGTGTGTGTGTGTGTGTGTGTGTGTGTGTGTGTGTGTGTGTTTGCTAAATAAAATAACGTTTCAAATCCATCCATCTGGAAAGTTTTCTTACAGCCAGGGACCCCTGAATAGGCTGATTGTTTAAATGTGTACTAAAACATATATTTTTATTTATTAAGATTTAGATAAAAATCCATTAATTCAAGAGATCAATCAAATAGGCTAATAATGATAAGATCTCACTAATGATTTCAACATTGGCAATGCTGAATTGTGATTTTTGTTGCATATCAATATAAAGAAATGAGTGATTAATATTCACTGGCACTTGATATCCAACGTCTTATCCACTGAGTCATATTACTATCTGTGAATGAAGTCAACAAACAAACAAAACAAAACACGGATGAATTTTAAGTCCGACTAATAATATTGTTTAACTTGTAAATGTAGTATGAACAATCACTTTTTGGCAGTCCACACATATCCCGCTTGTGAATATGGAACAGTTTCAGTTTGAATGAGTCAGGGCTAATTGTTCTTTAAAGGCCACAATGTTTCCTGACATTGTCTGGAAACACAATCAGAGCTAAGGTCTTTCTGAAAGTTTGGAACATTTGCCTTTTTAGGGATTGACATAATTCAGCTTTGTATTTTATGTCTAAATAAAGGCAAATTCACTTTATCACATTTTAGCATACATTAGGGAATACTATTTATGAACACATGCTCACTGAATGGAACAAAGTCACTTGGAAATGTTTAGAGTATGAAATAATTTGATACCTTGTGCATACATAATCTAAAAAAAAAAAATACATATTTAAAATGTTAATACAGCATTTAAATATGACACAAATCAAATAATACAACACACATATTACACTTCTGCATACTTTGGATATTTTAGATGTTGGTGCAGTTTCAGGTGATAAAAATAAAGCAAAGCGGGAGATAATAATGCAGTTTGAGATAGTATTATCAGTGTAAAGCTCTTGAAAAATGACATGTGCTGTGATTAGGTGAGTGGAACTGACTGGCACAGAGAGCAGTGCTAATGCTAGATATTTTTCAAGGAAATATGATTAGACACTATCCAAAAAAACAAAAGCTTTCAACATCATTTTGTTCATGACTTCTCTGATGTTCTTACATTACATTATAGTTCTAGTCTGTTTTGGAAGATATAAAACATATGACAAGCCAATGAGGACAAATTCTCTTGAGGTGCACTGAAGCGCCACTGTGGCCACAGGTATTGTTTCTCCATCAAACTTTCATTTCCCATTGACCGCTCATTACTGGCACAGAATCTCCACCACACAAATGGCATGAAGTGAGACCCCAAACCCCTCCAATGAGGCCTTCATGCTCTGTTCGAGAAGAGCAGGCCCTTTGTTCCAAAAGCCACCTCATCTTGCACTCCTCCACCCTACGCCTCACTGAACCCATCCCATCATATCAGCGTCACAAAGTTCCACAGCACTTAGCTTGTGTTCCCAGTGTCCTCTGTGCCTCAGTGCACATCCACTGTCCGCTGAAACTTCGGATCTTCCGACATCTTCTGGAAAAGAAGACATCTCTGTAATTGATATTTTTGAGTGTTAGATGTTGAATATTTTAGTTTACAATTTTAGTATTCTAATTACTAATCACTATATTAGCCTTCTCTTGTCATTTTAGTACTAAAGTCTCGTTTCATTCATTATAATCAGGTTAGGAAACCATGGTGTAAAAATGTTACACAACAGCGCTTAAAGAAATAGATTTGAAAGTGCTGTTATTGTGTTCTTGATGGAGCCAGTGAGTAGCCAATACACACAAGCTCACACACTCACATCTCTGCACCATAACATCAGCATGATGGCCAACTGTGATCTGTGTTGCTTTTAGCTTTGCCTACATTCAATCTGTCACTCATGACTGAGGACACACAAACACTTTAAACAAAGCTCTGGAGTTCATTGCTTCGCTCTCAGGGCCACTTAACAGTAAAAACAAACCAACTGCCAAAATTTGCCATGTTTTTTGTTGATATGGAAGTCAAATCAACATAAACTGAAATATGATCAGTGCTTGAAATAATCGTTGATTTTGGGGGGGGGATTTTTCTAGCTTTTGATTTTGTTCATACTGAACATGTTTTCATATGAATAGATATGCAACATTGACAAGTTTCAGGCCTAGTTTCAGGCACTCTGTTTAATATCTTTATATCTCTTACTATCTTACTAAGTAACTGTATAAACATATGAGTGCCTTCATGGATCAGTTCATCTTCAATCTTAAGTGATTTATCCTGGTCAATATAGTGGTGGATCTGGATGCTTGTCCATTGCAGTGCGCACACACATTCACACACTCATTCACATATAGGAGTCACCGAGCCACCTGGCATGTTTTTGGTAGAAGAAGCCCAGAGAACTCTGGAGGAAACCTTTGCAGATGTGGGGAGAGAATGCAAAACTCTGAACACACTGTAACTCTAGATCTGGATTAAACTTTGTGGAGTTTACTGGCCCTGAACACTTCCTGTTTTGCCAGCGTGTCATTTCTGATATCAAAACATGGATTAATAATGGTATTAAGTGCCCCCCTTCACTGGCTATGGTTTAGCTTTGAGATGCTTTCATACGTAGTAAAATAGGACAAACTAATCTAGAAATAAATTCAGTTTAACTAGTAAAAATTCACACAAACCTGACATGAATTAGTACACAATTAAATGCCTGTTAATCTATTATTAGAGCTGCCCCATGCTGTAAGGAGAATAAATAAATAAATATTTGATAATTTTATACATACATCTAATCATTGTGAATGTATAATGTTTGAACATCACTCTCTGCTTTATTCTCAGATTGTACCAGTCAGAGGCCTGACTACTTCAGCAGCATCAAGCACGCCCACACACACACACACACACACACACACACACACACACACACACACACACACACACACAGATCTATTATTGTGCAAGTACATCAAGCTTCTCAAGCTAGCTCTGTGCACTCTCTGTACAATGAATTTGAAAAGCAGTCAGGTATGAACTAATCTTATCAAATATTGAACAGAAGTTTGGAGATTCAGTGATGCATGTTGCTGCTAAAGACTGAATGAAGGTGCTGTGTTAGAGCTTAACTGGGAGAGGAGACTTGCAGATGACAAAAGCTATAACAGATAAGAAGGACATCCATGTCTAAAAACAGTTTTTTTTTTAAGTTTTTAAAAAGTTTTATTTTTTAAACTCTTATGTAGTTCAGTACTTACCAATGAATATTCCACTGACCTAAGTTATACAAAAAATAATGTTAAATTTTTTGTTATATATTTTACTATATCTTTATTTCAGAGTTATTAGAAATATTAGAAATAAATAAAAAATATATATAAGAGAATATAAACAATATTTAATAATAATAGATTTACCAAGGTCTTCCCAGTAATTTCACTTTTGGGTTTCATGTTTACAAAATTTTATTATTTCTATATTTCTTTTCTGGGTAATATTTCATTTCAAAATGACCCAGCCTTTATATAATTAAATGATAATATAAATATGGGTTTTATGGTTCTGTTTTATGTATTAGTAAACTGAGTCAAGCACATTGTTTCATAAAATAAAAATAATAATAAGAATTGTAATATTTTTCAACAACAACATTTTTAAACAATTTTTCAAAACTATAAAATGGCCATAAACACCATAAATCAACATCAACATGCAAGTGTTATTAAGTGTAAATATTGTAAAATATTATCTAATAATATATGAATCTCTCTAATTAAGCCTGTTCTCTTTTTTTTTTTTCCAGAAGGAAACTGTAACATTCAGCAGGAAGGAATTGATAAAGAATGGTGAAACATACCAGAGTGTACATGGGCTAGAGGACTGGGGGTTCAGAGCATTGACCTGTAGTCCATCATCTCTACAAAGCCTTGCTTTAGTCACCAACAAAAGATGAATATTTGATAGAGATCCTCCCCCTTGAGTGGGCCTGTCGGACTGTGTTTCTCTCCACAGTTGAACATCGTGCTCTCTGTGCTCTTAAGGGGACACAGACGTTTGCATAATTTACATCCCAAATGCTGTATTTCTCCATCTTACGTTTGATTACCTAAATCTGTGCAGTCTAAAGATCCGAGTCCACTAAAGAGAATCATTAGGGGAACAAATAGTGAAAATTATTACGTTAAATCTTTTGAAGATAATGCCTGATACAAAATGAGGACTAACTGAGTCATAAATATTTCGGTCATTAAAAGAAGATAAAAATGAACACAATGTGTTAGAAGTGTGCTTCAGTCACCGTTTGTGTGAATTTTTAAAAATCTAACAAATCGTGTCCTAAAAGAATATACAGAAGCATAGTTTAAAAGCTTAAAACGATATTAAATAATTGTGGAGACAAATTATTAATTTGCTTTTGATAAGTAAGAAAATAAACTCCCATTTGGGTAGCGGACAATGATTTTTTGATGCTCAGTTTACCCCTTTTACCCCAGTTTTTTTTAAGACTCTGTGTAGACCCCTACAACACATGAGTTTCTAGAAAGGTTCTAAGTAGAAACCCTTTAACACTAAAGTAAAACTTTATGTTAAGGTTTCCATAATTAACATTATTTATATTATTTACTGTATTAGTTGTTATTTAAAAAAACATGAAATTCAGAATTAATAAGCCATAAATGTTAAACAATTAATCTTCAATCTTTTAAAAATTCAATTTGCCAAATTGTGAACATGGATTTACCAAGTCATAAGCGAGGCTGAATGGTGGGTGCCAATATTTACACCCTAAAACCCAAATTTAGTAGTTTATAAGCATGTAATTTGTAATATACTGTAATTTAACTTATGCGAAGATTATCTGGACCTTTTCATAGTCATTAGTGGGATAAACATTAGCTAATGCACCTTTAAACATTATTTAATTCAAGTTATTAGCATTAGTTATTTATACATTATTACTTATTTTTATTTTTACACATTATTACATAATTTTTTTTTACCATGTGTTTTGTGCATTAGTTCTGAAGTTGTTGATGTCAATTATTCCACTAATAAATAAACATATTTTTCAGTCTGATGACAAAAGATTGTAAGGGAATGCAAAACACACTTGCATTCCCTTACAATGCAATCTCTACACCTTGTATATACACGTTGTTATACACCTTGTTCTTTTGAACAATTTTGAACAAAAAAAAGTTGTTCAAAATTGTGCCTCACATGTCTTTGTGGGTTTTATGAAGCTGCAGCCGTTGTTATGCTCTGCACTTCATGGAGTAGGAAGATTAACTTTGAAGAACAAAAGCTACATTGATGAGCTGAAAGTCAGCGAGGATGGCAGCTGACAGCCGCAGTGTGGACAGACAGCGAGACAGGGAGAGAAGACCACTAGAGACCACAGAGTCACAGGTGCTGCGATGGTCAACTAGTCACCATGTATTCAGCTTTCCATTTCATTCCCATGATACAGTAAGTTTGAGGACATCATTCCAATGATGAAAATTTGTGGCATAGCTATTCACGTATCATGAATAAGATCACATTTTTGGTTGCTGAACCTCAGATTTGCTGCTTGTAAAAACAGTTGCTGCTCACATTAGCTGAAGTAACACTCCTCCAAGGGCTGTGGGAGATGCCGTTTCTCAGGGAGGATACCAAAACAAAACACAACTTCTGCTGAGAATGTAAAGTCAACTAATAGACCTCATGTTATATGACTCCTTTCTTAGTACAAGTCAGCATGCATGCTTCTGAGACAGGACACATGGTAGGATCCTCGTGCATTCATTACTGATCCAAACATCGTAAATCATGTAAGATTGAAGGTTGAAGATATAATTAATGAATAATTTAATTGAAGAATTAAATATCTGATTGGCAGTATGCAAAAAATTGCTTCGCACAAAGATTTAGGACAGACTGTAAATCACAGACATTGGCTTAATCTTTTTTTTTTTTTTTAGTTTGAAATGGCTTATTTTATACTCTCATTTTATATGTACATAAATAAATAAATAAATTATATATATAAAGAAAAAACTGATTTTTCATTTTCCACTGCTCCACCAATGTTCTTTTTCCTTTATTTGTTAACCAAGGCCTCAGCTCTCCGCCTGTGTTTGGATGGTGCAGAGGGTGCTGCTGTCATCCAAAGAGCTGATACACACCACCTGCCTTGGCCTCTTGTTGACCTCTTTCCCGCCCCCACAGCAGAGGCATTCCACTACCTTCCACTGCCATGTTTACACCAAAGACATGTAGCCTGAGCTCCTATCTGGTGCTGATAGGCTCCTTCTCTCCTCTCCATCAGAGAGTGGACGTCCAATGAAGGCAGTTCAGGTCTACACCATTTTAAACCACGATGTTCATCTCTCACTACTTGAAACTTAACTGCTGAAAGGTGTTGCATAATTCATCTTAGCTTGTTTTATGTGTAAATAAGAGACTGAGCTGCCAAGAGCTCATCTTCCTTCATCACTTCATCACATGACTTCAAACGACAACAGAATTATAGCCAAAAAACATCGTTCACTCAGTTCTCTTTGTTGAAGAATTTCTAATGTGCATTTTCTGTGATTTGATTTACACTGAATTACTGTGTACAACTGCAAACATTTAAACCAAATCTAATGACCACATCATACACATGCCTGTACTGACCTTAAAACCTGCACATGAGTAAAATGCTTTTTGTTTTTATTTAATTCAGCGCAGATGGAGCTATGCTATTGTCGCACATATTCTTACTTCACTTTACACTGTGCAACAAGACAACTGCCTTCTACTTATATGTGCAAACCACTCTCATGGTTTTCTCATCAAGTCACACTGTGATACTAGTTTTGCTTATGTAGTCATTTCCTGGTATACATGGTAACGTCCGTATTATAGGTTTGATCTCTGGGATATTAAGTATTAAAATGTCTGATCTCTGTTAGGTCATATAACCAACTTGTGTACTTCAGTTCAATAATGCTTTATATTTTCTGAATATTGGAAAGTTAAAACAGTGCAAGAACATTAAATACACCGAACAATTAAATGATTTATTATTTTGTATTCGGTCAGGACCATGGTAGTTTCAGAAGTCTATGTTTTTTTTTCTCTCGTAGTCATCTCCAGTTGTCAAGCTCAATATGCAAACAGTGGCTAATAATGTAGTGGCATGATGCAGTCCACTTTGCATAAAACTACCACCAAGACAACCTGATCAGCAGTGATGATCTGATCTCACGTCAGAGCAGCTGAGGAGGACACGTTAAAAGACAAAAAATGCAATCCTGCTTTGGCTACAGACTCTTTAGTTGGCTATAAATAAACACTTAATATTAGTCCTATTTTAACTTGTGCAACGTCACTCATTACTAGCGTAATACGAGCATGATGAAGTGCATTATATACTATTGAATAGATGGTAGATCAACAGGTTTACAAGACATTAATCAAATGTATAAAATTAACTTGATCAAATAAACTGGTCTAACTGGAATCAGAGCATTTTATGGAAAAATGGACAAATAACAAAAGATAATCTAACAATCAAATTTTCAACCTGGTTAAGACCCTGGCCATGACAAAGACTGCTCCAGGGAAAGCCAGGCATGTCCATATTCTTCATTCACCAAGCTGTTATTTGATTGATTTGGGATTTTGCCCTCTGAATCATACTATACGGATTACAACTCAACACAAATCCTGCAGATTGAGTGTCTCAGAGAATCAGTCAGGGATAGCTGCACATACTTTAGAAATGCAATACAGACTTTGAAAACAGAAAAGTTCAAAGACACAGAGGTTTTATAACGTGTGAAGTATAGTAATGAGGCCGACAACACAAATTCCATTGGTGGATTCTTGGCTTGGACATAGTTTGGGAGAAGATGGAGCCCCTGAATAATAGAGGGGGTTTTACAGTCCAAAGCATAATGTGTGGTTTTACAGTTGGTGACAGCTGACTTTAATCAGAGTGTCTGCTAAGACCTTAATTACTCGTGCCAAATGGTTTATGTTGTAAATACAGCCGTATCGAATGAGGGTGTAGTGTAACCTCATAGTGAACTTGATGTTGTAGTTTGTGCCATGGAGGCTTTATTAAAAATGCTAAGTGGCCTATAACATAATATACAGTGTTCCAAAATGCAAATAATGAAATGCCAATGTGTCACATGAAATACCTTCATTCTTTTTGCTGCAGGCTTTTCTGCAGTCGAGCAGCTTATTCTGTGTTTAGGATACACTGAATTAATACATACAGGATTATAACTCATGATGGACATGAGTGAAACACTTTGCAGCACCATCTGCTGTTTCAGCTATAGCATGACACTCGATGTCCACTAGTCCAGAGTTTTTCAACCTTTTGTATGAGGTATGGCACATTTTTTATATTAAAAAAAATCTACGGCACACTAACAACCAAAAATTTAACAAAATGACATACTGTAGCCTAACACAGTATACACCGATCAGGCATAACATTATGAGCACTGACAGGTGAAGTGAATAACACTGATGATCTCCTCATCATGGCACCGTTAGTGGGTGGGATATATTAGGCAACAAGTGAACATTTTGTCCTCAAAGTTGATGTGTTAGAAGCAGGAAAAATGGGCAAGCGTAAGGATTTGAGAGAGTTTGACAAGGGCCAAATTATGATGGCTAGACAACTGGATCAGTGCATCTCCAAAACTGCAGCTCTTGTGGGGTGTTCCTGGTCTGCAGTGGTCAGTATCTATCAAAAGTGGTCTAAGGAAGGAACAGTGGTGATCCGGCGACAGGGTCATGTGCGGCCAAGGCTCATTGATGCACATGGGGTGCAAAGGCTGGCCCATGTGGTCCGATCCAACAGACAATCTACTATTGCTCAAATTGCTGAATAAGTTAATGCTGGTTTTGACAGAAAGCTGTCAGAATACACATGCATCACAGTTTGTTGTGTTTTGTGTTCTGCCACAATATTAGGCAGGTGGTCATAATGTTATGCCTGATCAGTGTATATAATGAAACATTTAATCTCTCAATTTGTTTATACTCTCTCATTGTGAAACCTGGGCTCTCTCATTCACCATTGTGGGTTTTTTCAGCCAGTAACTACATTGCAGGCACAGGTGTTCAACATTGGCAAATTATTTGTAGTAAATAATCTAAATTTCAGTTTTTTGGACCAATTAAGTGTAATTTGATCATTTCCCATGGCACTTGTGTGCTTCTGCACAATGGTTGAAAATCACTACACTAGTCAATTGGACTGTTTATTACTGTCAATATGTTTGTTTAATTTATTTCTATCATTTAGTTAATTTATTGAAGTATTAGCCGGAATGAGATGGATGCAATCAAACATCCACACTTCAACAATCCAAGTACAAACAATCCATCCACCTGCACAATTCTGGACATTTGAAGTGGAGGAAAATGAAGAACCTAACAGGAAGAACATGTGAAACTCAAAACAGACACTAAGCCATGATTTATGGCTAAAATAAAGGAGATTTTCAGGAGAATTGTGAAACTATGGAATGAGATTTGTGAGAACATATGAAAGAGTACATAGACAGCTATAAAGGCATTGGAACCCAAATTTTTTATTGATATTTGACGATTCCCCGCATCTTATAATTGTGATTAATAAAAAGAAAATATGTACTCTGACCATTTTTTTTTGTCCAATAAATGCAAAATCACAAACAACTGGTCTTTTAAAGATGTCAGGTTGCGACATCTTTTAAAGACTACTTTCTTTCTTTTTTTGTTAACCCTGTTTTTTAACACTATACAAAATCAGATAAAATATCTAATAATATATAATATAAATGGTACATTTTCATAATTTATGTTAATCATGTAATCATTATAACAGTCTAAATGTATTATCTGAGCAAACTAGAAAACCTGGAAACCTGGACAGAATTTATTCAAAGAAAACTTATTAAAAATACATGAGTTCAGCTAAACATATGTCAGCTTTATCGTCGGTTATTGTTACAGTGATATTCAGGATTAGTCCCAAATGACTCTCTATTATTCATATGTATTACTTAGTACACTATATAGTGCACTTAGTAGGTAGAGTCATTTAGGAAACAGCCATGTGAACTTTTTTTTTTGAGGCTGTTACCGTCTGCTGCTTCATTGAGTCAATATACAAACTCAAATGGACCGGCTAGTTATAAACACTCCAATGTCGTTTAGTTAACATATTTTGCTGCAAGGTAAGACATTTTTCTGTGAATGTACAATGGTGTAATTCTGAAGATAGCCAATAAGTCAGGGTCAGATTTCAGCTGTTATGCTGGCTGGCTAGTTTCTCATTTCTTCTCATGACATTTACACATAGCTAGCTCTGTTTGAGCTACTAGCTAGGAACACACTGATGTGCTGCTTAGATGTAATTATATCTGCGTGTGTTGAAAAAGATGTACAGACGTTGTTTTGTGCTAGCTTCATGCTAGGTGTCATTGCTTAGCTCACGTGTGCTTGTACCTTTTCCTACAGGGTTTGCTAGCAAGGTGCTATGCTAATTCTGCTTTATTGCTAGCTTGTTAGCCAGCTAAGGTTAGTTACGAAGACAAGAATTTGAATACCTATTATCAATGTAGCCGTTTTTCGGACAGGTTTAATAATTTGGGGTAATTTACCATCTTAGCCGAATGACTAGCGCACAGGGTAGAGAAGAAAGTACATATTCTTGCGTACTATTTAGCATGTAGCAGTGAAAAGACTAGAGATGCTATACATTATGAACTCTATTTAGTACGCTAGTATGCGATGGATAGGTGCATGAACTTTTGTGCTTTTCTAATGTAGTAATAATAATAATAATAATAATAATAATAATAATAATAATAATAATAATAATAGCGTATCGATTGTAGTTTGTAGTAATTATCTAAAAGTTATTATAGCCTTAGTATGGACAAGATGTATTGGGTACTTTATCTCGGGGGTGTGTTAACTAACATTTAACTAAAACTTATTTTCACAAATAACCTTTGCACTTTGGCACTGTTATATAAAGGTATGTGAAGCTATACACTATATTACCAAAAGTTTTGGGACACCCCTCTACATCACTGAATTCAGGTGTTGTTTTTTCAGAGGTTGGTTGTGGCCCCTTAGATCCCAATCAAAGGAAATCTTGATGATTCAGCATACCAAGACATTTTGGACAATTTCATGCTCCCAACTTTGTGGGAACAGTTTGGGGATGACCCCTTCCTGTTCCAACATGACTGGGCATCAGTGCACAATGCAAGGTCCATAAAGACATGGATGAGCAGTCTCCGCTCTAATTCATCCCAAAGGTGTTCTATCGGGTTGAGGTCAGGAATCTGTGAAGTTCCTCCACACCAAACTCGCTCGTCCATGCCTTTATGGACCTTGCTTTGTGCACTGGTTTGCAGTCATGTTGGAACAGGAGCATGAAAATTGTCCAAAATGTCTTGGTATGCTGAAGCATTAAGAGTTCCTTTCACTGGCACTAAGGGGCCAAGCCCAACCCCTGAATTCAATGATTTGGAGGGGTGTCCCAAAACTTTTGGCAATATAGTGTAACATCTTTGTTCATTGACAAAATGTTTAGTGTTTTAATTCTTAGCCTTGGATTGAGAATGAGTTACTAGAAACAGTAATGTATTAATGTAGAAGCATTATAGAACAGGTGCTTTTAATATAAAACAATTATCTGAATTACAGTTTACACTATTGTCAGATCTGCTGTTAAGAAAATCACTCAACACTTTCTGACCAAACAGATTTGAAAATTGAAGATCACCTTATTTTTTTACATATCAAAGGTCACAATGAAATGTAATAAATGTCGAAATGACTTTTTTCCTAGGTGGACAGGCCTGAGGCCGTGGCTAGGCGCTTCAGGCAGAAACCATGCAGCAGAAGCGGAACATCCAAATCATAGAATGGGAGGACTTGGACAAGCGCAAGTTCTACTCTTTCGGTGTGTTTATGACCATGACCATCCGTGCTACGGTCTACCCTGCCATGCTCATCCGCACCAGGCTGCAGGTTCAGAAAGGAAAGTCTCTCTATAGCAGCACCTATGACGCGTTCCGGAAAATCCTGCGAGCCGAGGGGATTAGGGGACTTTACAGGGGCTTCATGGTGAACACCTTTACTCTCATATCAGGGCAGGCATATATCACGACGTATGAGCTGGTAAGGAAGTACGTCTCCAATTACTCCAAGGACAACACTGTAAAGTCGCTGGTGGCAGGAGGGTCGGCATCACTTGTTGCCCAGAGTATAACAGTCCCTATCGACGTGATCTCTCAGCAGCTCATGATGCAGGGTGAAGGGAAGCATCTGACACGCTTTAAAGTCAAACCACAAGTGACATCCGGAGCAAAGAACAGTGTCGCTTTTGGACAGACGAGAGACATTATAGCTCAGATATTTGCAGCTGATGGGTTCCGTGGGTTCTACAGAGGATATGTGGCATCTCTTCTCACATACATACCCAACAGTGCAGTCTGGTGGCCTTTTTACCACTTTTATGCTGGTAAGCTTTTGTGCTCCAGACAATGCTTCAGTTTTGTAATTATATAATGTTAGTAGTTGTTTTTATGTATGTGAAAATAATAATCCATAAGGAGAGTTCAGTTTGCCCTCAGGCATTTCTAATTAGGCATACACCTATGGATATGGCTGACCCTGAGGATCTGCAACAGACAGACCTTAAAAGATTTATCTGGACTGTGTTAGGTGTGGGTTTTTTTTACCACATCCATACTTGTCATGAACGTGTATAAGGAATTGTAAAGCAATGTTATTTGTCTTGTCTCTCATTTTACGCATATTGTTAACTGAAGGAAAATGGGTGGTAGCATAACAAGCAGCATTTTCACACCATCTCACTGCATTTGTCCACGTCATACTGAAAATACTAGAGGGGATGTTGGTGTGTCTCTGCACATAATGCACTTTCTGCTTCTCCACAGAGCAGCTCTCCAAAATGGCACCGAGTGACTGTCCACATTTAGTACTGCAAGCCATGGCTGGACCACTAGCAGCTGCCACTGCCTCCACTGTCACCAATCCGATGGATGTAGTTCGAGCCAGAGTTCAGGTATTTTACTTCAGTGTTTTTTTAATCATAGGCTCAGGTTGCTAGTGTATTTTTAGCATTTGCTGAATTTGCAGACAAATCCCAAACGCAATTGAGGCAGAGTATAATTCAGCCTTGAAGCTTATCTGCTGAGGATTAAGGACCTTGTTTAAGGGCCAGTAGTTCTGTGTAGCATGAAACCTCAACTGCTGAATTTGTGATTGTTTGTGACAGTAAAATGAATACACTGTGTCTGCATTGACAGGTTGAAGGCAGGACGTCGGTCATCGAGACGTTCAAGGAGCTGCTCAGAGAAGAAGGATTCTGGGGGATGACCAAGGGTCTTTCTGCCCGCATCATATCCTCCACTCCTACAGCTATAGTCATGGTGGTCGGCTACGAAACTCTGAAAAAACTCAGCCTCCGTCCAGAGCTGGTTGATTCCAGACACTGGTAAAGGAGCCGTTGCGTCTCATCAGTGACTTTGAACCTCAAAGTTCATTTCAGCTTTTTTTTTTTAAACCACTTGCCTCATGACTTTTTGCTGTGGTGTTGATGTAATTTTATAATTGATGGTAAAGGGACTGTTTCATTTGTCATTACTGTGGATGATGCTTTATCCACTTAAAACAAAAAAATATTTTATTGGATAGATGGGCATTTTAATGTGTATTTTAATTTATTTTTGTTATTAACTAGGTGTTTGAATTTTTTTTATTTTATCTCAGTGGGGTAAAGTTTATTTTAGAATTGGTGTATGTGGTACTCGCTACCTGTCCTTTGCCACTTTGTGTTAAGTACTGCACTGGATAATGCTCCCCCTGACATCTCTTTAAAATTCTTATTTCAAATCATGGTAAGAGTGACTAATTTTTAAAATGAAAAATTATACTGCTTGCACAATGTGTAAGGAAATATGCAGTGTAATTGTAATTCTCTAAAAATTCACTATAAAGATATGATCTGTCAAAAGATCCCTGTCAATTTGAATTAAGTTATGTTTTGCAGGAGCTTTTGTTCTGAGTGTTTAAGAAGTGAGGCAGAATTCAAGCCAAGCATACAGCTGAGGAGCCAAGGGTCTCTGTTTCTAGGGTTCTGGTTATGGGACCAGCCATATCATGAGTATTTTAGAGCTTTAATTATTGAACTGGCACAGTGGAGTAAAGTTAGTACACTCATGCACTTACAGCAGAAGTTATGCTGTAGTTAATATTTAGCCCGTATTTAGTCGGTGTTTCCATCAAAGAATGTTTCAAATATTTTATGTTTTATTTGTTATAACACTTTTCTACATATCCACTAGAGGGCGCATAGACTGCACTTTTTAAATTGCATCCAATCCAATCCCAACTACTTATTACACACTCAGAACAGCAGTAATGGTGTGTAATTATGCTAGTGCAGCACATTTTCATTTGGTTTTCATTTTTAAAATGACACGTCTGAGTCATTTTACCTCTGGTAAAAATTAAGTCTAATTAGGTGTATTAGATTACATTTAATAAGTTGTGGTGTTATCTACTAAGTGCATAAATACCCAGCTGCAGATCAAATGTCTTCTGCCAACACATGATAGAAAAACATCCCTTTCCAGCACCCACTCACACACACATGATGGCAGCTTCAGTCTCTGAGCAACTGCACAGACTCCTGTGGTGCTATTTTATGAAATTGCCTCAGCCAACTGAATGTACTTTCACTCTGCTCTGATTTAGTGCTCTGTGGGAAAGCAGGGAAGTGATCTTCCTCAAATCCGCACACCTCATTGTGTGGATATAGTGCCAGTCTGTTGGAAAAATGCTTCATCCTTGGGTCTCAGACAAAGAAAAGGCCATGTGTTTCTTTCTCAGCTAATGCACAATGACACACACACACACAGTATGGAAAAAATTTAGGGGCGGGGGAGATATAGGATGTTCTTTCAGTGTATGCATGGATTTCTCCTTCTCCAATTTTCTCCCACCTCCAAAAACAAGGTAGGAATGGCGGGACTAAATTATTCCTAGGTTTGTGCGTGTGTGTACATGCACATGAGTCCTACGATGGACTGTCTTCCAAGGAAAGGTGTATTAATCCTTGTACCAATTTTTTCTAAAATAGGCCCTGGGCCCACCCTGATCAGAATAAAGCAGTATACTGAACATGAATGAATGAAAATACATGTAATTAATCAAAATGATTCATTAAAGACAAATATACATACTTACCTAGTCGCTTCAGATCTCAGACAGTTCTAGCATCATCTTCAGTAACCATAAATGGTGGTGGAGCTGAGTGAATTCCAGGAACATAAGAGTGGGAGGAAACCATTTGAACACGAGGAGAACCTGAGCTTTGAATAGAACTAGAGAGGCAACAACACTACACACATTTTGTATCTTTTAGATTTCTCTGTGACTCTAATAGTGTTTAAACTGTAATAAAACACTAGATGGAAGGAACACTAGGTAGTGAAAATGCTTAGACTTGCAGTAAACCCTTCTAGCACACAGAGCTCATTTTCTTTTCTTTCCTCTCAGGGCTGAGGCTTGCCACAAGTACTCGTACTTTACAACCCCACTGTAAGTAATAGCACAAATATCACTAACTACATACAACTATTAACACACCTTGTTACATTTCTTATTGTCTGTAAGCAGATATTACTACAGGATAAATACGACTGTACTGAATGAGTGATGGGAAGGTCTGATGCTTTGGTTAGTGATTAGCCTAAGGTCAGCACAGACAAATGACAGAGAGAAACATTAACATACCACTTTCCATCAAATCAATGTGAAGTCAGAGCTCCTGCATGCTGGACAGCCTGGGGCTTAATCTATACACCCACAAGCATTATAAATGACTAAACTGAGCAACAGTTGCACCAGATGCCCTAAAGAGCACACACACACACTTAATAAGTGTGATATTATAGGGGATAAGGGTTGACACAGAAGGTCAGGTCTCCTTTTTGAGTTACATGGATGATGGATGTCCTTTCCATTAGTCACTGACAAGGCTGTGGTTTAATCTGAAGATTGTGTATGCCTCATCCAGCTGAGGTCTGACAGGTGAAGAAGGATGTGACTTAAAGCTTGTTCACCCCCAAAACGGCATCTGAATACATTTAGTATTCATACTATGACTAAAACATTGATAGTGAGATTGTTAATACAAACAGAGAAATACAATAAATCCTATATAGAGACAGCTGAACATGGACAATAATCAAGGACAAAATTGAGTTAGGGATACGTTGATTATTTTCCAGTTACAGGATGTGCTGAAGTGTTCCTCTTGAAAAACAGCAAGTTTCCAATACTGACAATGTTTTATGTATTTAATTATTTAACTATATGGAACATCTGAAAAAAATAAAGTTCACTAACATTATTGCAGCTATAAGCACCCGCTCACCACCTCTATTGCTTTGTTGAAGTTAAGATGAAGATGAAATGCAACATGTAGGTTTATGAGAAAGCAGTAAGTAAAACCTAACACAAGAAACCTCTTAAAGGAACTGTGTTAAGACACTTGAGACTCCTAAACTATTCACGCCATAGAAATGTACTGTATGTATGTACGTGAAGTAGATACTATAAAGAAAATATTGTACTTAAAACTATTGAATTAATATAAACCAATAATTTGAAACTCATCATTTCAACTAACAAATTTAAAAGGTATGTATACTGTTGAAAAACAAGTTAACATAAACAGACACCTAAACTGTATGGTAGAGTTTTATATCTTCTAGATAAAAATATAAATAAAAAAAAAATGCTTAAGGTCTTTTTTTGAATGTTGATTAACAAAAATTTTTAGTCAAACATTTTTTTTTTACTAGTTCCGTATAGGGTTGAAAGTTAAAGGGTTAAAACAAAGAATTCCCAGATATACATTTTCCATGCATAATGAAATTTTGCTGTCTGAATGTTTTTTTCCATCTTGAGACAAAATCAAGGACTAACTGAACATCTTGTGTACATTTACATCGCTTGGATTTCCTCATTTGTAAGTTGCTTTGGATAAAAGCATCTGCTTAATGATTAATGTAAATGTACATGAATTATAATGACACAACGATTAGAACATTAACACAAAAAATTAATAAACACCATCTGACTAATCAAATTTGAGAATTGGACAGAACTGTGGTTTAATATTAAGCATCATGTTTACCACAGAGATCAGCAGAAAGCACCGAGGTTTAGCATATGCCGTTATGCAAATCAGCAACTCTTTAGACTCATCTTGTCCCACGTTTGGTTCGTTTCTAGAAACGAAATCTCAAACCACAAAGAACATCTGAAGATCCGAATCGAACTTATTGATTAATGGGACAAACTGCAGGCTGTTGAGGGGTGAATACGTGTGTTGATTGGTGCTTTCTTTTTCCTGAACTTCCTGGGGGAAAGACAAAGTGCTCTCTGGCCTCACTCTACATTTATTATCAAGTGCTGTCCAGGAGGCAGTTTGTCAAGGAGATAAATGAAGCTCTGTCAGAAAAAGAACAAATCAGACAGGAGAGGAGGGTGGGCCTCATTCTCTCTCTCTCTCTCTCTCTCTCTCTCTCTGACTCTTCATGTATTTCCTGGGGCACCCTTTCCCCATCATTCCCATTCCGCTCAGCTAGCGAGGAGGGTCAAAGAATAAATTGCTTGTCCTGGGAAATGTATTAAAGAATAAGTGGAAAAATGGAATAATTTCCAAAATCCACACAAAGAACAAAGTGTAGAACAAATCTTAGACCATGGATTTGATTTCATAAATTAACCCTAAAATACTTTTAATCTATGTCTGGAACATGGACACTACATGATCTAATACACTTCCATTCATAATCTATTTAAAACAAAGAATTCCCCAATATACAATTTTGAATAATGAAATTGCACTGTCTGAATTATTTTTTTCCCCATCTTGATACAAAGTGAAAGACTTAACTGAACAGCTTGTGTACATTTACAGCAGGATTAATTTGAATCGATAAACAGGAAAAACAATGAGGTATGAAAGGACAAGGACTCATCAGGCAGTGCATCAGTGTGCAAAGGGGGGAGGGAGGGGGGGAGGGGGGGAGGGGGGGAGGGAGGCTGTGACGCTCGTCCCACACGCCCGTCTTCACCAGTGGTCCAGTGGAGCACAGCACAGTGAGACAGAGAGGAGGTGGATGAGAGGGGAAGAAGAAAGAAAAGAAGGAAAGCGTGCCAGACTGAGATTTACATAGATTTCTACAAAGCCTACTAGACAGGGTTTCGTCATTTTTATACTTTTTATCAAGTAGCTTAAACCAGATAAAAACAACTATGCCGAACTTCGCAGGCACCTGGAAGATGAAAAGCAGTGAGAATTTCGAAGAGCTTCTCAAAGCCCTTGGTAAGTATTAAATCAGACCCTTTTCTGCTTTATTTTACCCTTTTGGCACTTTCATTCAAGAACTTCTGTGACCACTCTGATCACATGGAGTCATTTGTTTCCTCTCTGTCTCGCCAGTGACATCTCCTGTCCTCTCAGTTTTTCAGTAGCATATTCAGGGATTAAGTGGTGTGAAGAGTAAATCACCATTATTCTCAGCCTGTTGCACTGCCTTTGTTTCTTTGGAGGCACATTTCATTCTTATTCAAATCCTCGGTTTAAAGAAGTACAGAGGTTTTTTGGCCCTGGGTTTAAAAAAAAAAAGAGACTAAGATTTTTTATTTTATTTATTTTTTTAATTTTATTTGAAAAAAAAACCTATAAAAAAAAAAGCTTATTTAAATCAAGGCTTAATGAAATGCTGATGTGCTTTAGTGTGTTAGTTCATTTAAATAATGAAAACCATTTTCTGGTGAAAGTCATAAAGTTTGTGCTGTAAAAAGCATCTGTATTTAACCATCACACCCCAGCATTTTGGGTTGATGACTCAGCACAAGTTCTTGAGCTAAAACTGATTAATTTGGAAAATTGAAGGTTACACTTCCAAATCGCTCTCCACACTTTCCATTGTTCTGGAGTACAGAAGATTTTAAGAGGAAGAAATGCACTTCAAATGAACATAACAACCCCATAAAGATGCCAGTCTGTTTAGAGCAAAACTGTACCAAGAGCCTGCGAGTAATCAGCCTGTGAAGAAAACTATTGAAGTGCAATGAGAACAAAGCAAAAAAAAAAAAAAAAGCCAAGAGCCATGACATTCCTTCCAGTCAACGCCTTGTCATTGCATCGCCATATTGGCAACATCTGCTGATAACAATCTGCTCTGTGGTAGGTTGATGGCTTTTTATGCATAAACTTACACACCACTGGCATGTACTGAAAAAACCGTCATATAGCCGACAAAAATGTGTCAATCATGTCACATAGTTCTCATTTTTCCTTTTCGGTTAAACACAAAAATTATTCATGTCTTCCTTCTGTGTAGAAAAGACAAATCACATAATTGTACCAAGTGTGAAGGACATTCAGGAAAGAGAAACTGAGGAATTTGACACTACTTTGATCTACAGTCCCTTAAAATTTATCACAGAAATGCTTTCCAATGAGACTTCTTAGCACCTTAATATGGATTGTTCAAGGTTACATTATCTTTTTGCTTATTATTTATAGTCTGATTTTATGACACAACGTGGAAAATAATCAGTGATGGGATGACGTGTATTTCCCGAATGATGTTATGTCCAGAAGTGTTTTATTCTTTTTATACCACAATTTGCCACCACTATTTTTAATACTGTACATCTTTTTTCTACTTACCTTATAACAGTGATAAACAATTGTTACCTCACCAGCATTATTTCTCTTGAAGTTAAAGACATTTCCTCACCATATTAACAATTAAATACATTAAAAAATTGTTTATTTTAGCCAGTCCCTGTGAATTAGTTATTATACTTTACATATAACATATGTGAAAAAGATTGTACAATGTTATAGCTTTGCAGCCAAACTGTTGTTCAAGTCATATTGTTAAAAACATAATCCACTTTGTGACCAATCAGATTCAAGAATTCAATAACGGTATAAATTATATTATTATTTTTTAATGTTATACACAGGGGTGAATGCCATGCTAAGGAAAGTGGCTTGTGCTGCAGCCTCCAAGCCTTCTGTGGAGATCCGTCAGAATGGAGAGCAGTTCTACATCAAGACCTCGACCACCGTCAGGACCACAGAAATCAACTTTCAGATAGGGCAGGAGTTCAATGAGGAAACCGTAGATGGACGAAAATGCAAGGTAATCACAGAGCATTGGGATCATTCTTTTTTGCCACACATGATTATACTGTACAAGCTGTTCTCAATTCTGAAGAGATGATTACAATTCGCTTACTCAGTTCAGGCTGGTTTCTGGTGTCAGGGAATCGTAGAGGTGGGGGATGCAAGTGCAGATTTCTATTATCCAAAAACAAATCTAACCAAATACCAAAAACAAGAACCATAAACTCGATTAGAGGACACCTGACAAAGCACACAGAGTGGGAGCAGGACTGTGGTAGCCACAGCAATATACAAACCCAGCAACGAAAGCTTGACAATAAGACACTGAAAGACAGGAACTTACATAATGGTGCTAATCAGAGTGACATGAGACACAGGTGCAAGTGATTGATTTGCTGGGGGCTGATGGGAAATGTAGTTCTATTTAACTGTAGTAATATGACAGCCATATTAGACTGAATTTTAATTATTTAAATGTAATGTTCTATGGGATTACAGTGTTGGTTATTGGATCAAAACTGCATAATATATATATTATTAATTTATTATATTGTATTGTGTGGGGTAAACTTATTTTAAGATCATGAATCATTTTAAAATATTGACTTTTTTTTGTAAATTACTCCACCATGCCTTGTGCATTTTGTCATTTATTTTTTGCTTATTTTTATCAGAAGCAGTTTCAAGAACACTGTATGACAGTTCACTAAACAGTATAAGGAAGTTGACCATTTTAGGCTAATCTGCTTTTTGCTAGCTGTCTGAAACAGTACTTTACTTTAATTGAACCAAATAAAAAATTCAAGGATATATTCACCAGCCACTTATTCTGTGTTTTGATGCATTTTGATAAACTAAAATGATATTTGTGCAGGCCAGACACAACATATGCATAACAAATATATACTGATCAGGCATAACATTATGCCTAATATTTTTTTTGGTCCCCCTTTTGCTGCCAAAACAGCCCTGACCCATCATGCACTGTGTATTCTGACACCTTTCTATCAGAAGCAGCATTAACTTCTTCAGCAATTTGAGCGACAGTAGCTCGTCTGTTGGATCGGATCACACGGGCCAGCCTTTACTCCCCACGTGTATCAATGAGCCTTGGCTGCCCATGACCCTGTCACCGGTTCACCTTTGTTCCTTCCTTGGACCACTTTTGATAGATACTGACCACTGCAAACTGGGAACACCCCACAAGAGCTGCAGTTTTGGAGATGCTCTGATCCAATTGTTTGACCATCGCAATTTGGCCCTTGTCAAACTCGCTCAAATCCTTACGCTTGCCCATTTTTCCTGCTTCTAACACATCAACTTTGAGGACAAAATGTTCACTTGCTGCCTAATATATCCCATCCACTAACAGGCGCCATGATGAGGAAATAATCAATGTTATTCACTTCACCTGTCACTGCTCATAATGTTATGTCTAACTGGTGTATACACATACAGTAATGACATAAAGGGAGTGTTTTGTAATGTAGAACAGTTTTATTACTGATTGATCACAAGGACAGATGATGCACCATTCTTCATAGAAAAAATAAACTCTTTTGAGAGCAATCAGTGTGACTAATCATCATTAATAGTAAGAGATTTATGATTTGGCTGATCAAACTACTGAAAAGCATTAATATTGAGTCAAAAACTGGCTACTGACAGAATCAGCATGTGATGAACGTTTTGCTGAATTTGAATAAGGATGCTCACACATTTTGCAGTCAAATCTGTCAAGTAGTGGTAAGCTGCAGTCTGTTGCTAAGATTGTGTACAGACAGGTCTAAACCTGATAAGACAAGACTAATCTAAGACAACCTCATCTTCTTAATCTGCTAGAGAGGAGGTTCTTTCTTCATAGTACATTATGCACTGATGTCAGATGTGGAAAGTAACAAAGCACAATTACTTTGTTACTGTATTTGTGTTTTTTTCCCTGACACCTAATACTTTTGACTTTTACTTTCTACATTACAAAAGAAAAATCTCATATTTGTTCTCAGCATCACTGCATTTCTCTATAATCATATATTTATAAAGTCTAAAGGTGACATTTTAGTATCAGCTTCAAGGATATGTTTCCTAACAAGTCTAAACAGATTTGACAGTGTGAATGAGACCTGAAACCTTTAATCACGGTCATCTATGCACTGATACATACACAAAGGCCGATTGTATTATCTTCAACTAATTTGAATTATCAGAGTTAATCATGCTGCTAAGAATTGAGTGATGGATTCATTTCAAGCTTTATTTGTTACATACAAAGAGCTATACAGAGTACAATGTCTTCATAGTGAACACATTGGTAGTAGGTTTTTTAAACTGTACATCAGATTATGAGGTAGATGTAGACATACAGTAGTACACATAAGCTAAAAGTAGTGTGCAAGACCAAATTTGCAGTAAAGGACATCCAGAAGGATACACAAGAAGATAAGGTGTTCAGCTGATTCTGTGTCAAATAAAGTTTAAAATATGTACATAGAAAGATACAAGACACACCTGTGAGATACACATGAGTAAATATAACTATGTGAATTGTGATGCATGTAAGATGAGTAAGATGAAATGTGATGCATGGTAAGAGGAGTTATTTCAGGGTTATGAGTTATTTATTTAAGGTTCAGTGTCCAATAGCCAATAAATCCAATAAAGTTCCAGGCAGGATCCTGCACAGTTCAATTCAGTTCTGAGTTCAAATCCCAGATCGCCCAAGCTGATGCTGCTGGGCCATTGAGCATAGCATTTAACCTCAATTGCACAGTTGTATAAAAATGAGATAAAAAGGTAAGTCGATCTGGATAAATGTACAAAATGTACAATGTAAATATACAATGTACAATGTACAAAATGAGAGGGAGGGAGGGGCATCTGGTGTAAAGCCTGTGCCAAAATCAAAATATGTGGATCGGATGATCTGCTATGGCAGACAGCAATAACATTCAGAAGTCCAAGGTAGCAAACTGAAATAGAAAAAAAAAAAGGTTGGGTGCTGACATTGGCCCAATGTTGGGCCAGCAGACTTTCAGCTACTTTTAAATAAACCTTGCCAAGGCTAACCCAAATCACCCTTCGCTTGTTTCAAGGTTTGGTGCCAGTATAATTTTGTTTGTTGGGGCAACATTGGGCAAACAGGGCTGGCAAAATTTCAGCTACCTTTAAATGTAGCCTGCCAATATTGGCCCAACATCAGCCAGTCTTTCGGGCCAACATTAGGCCCACATCAGCATGCTTTTTATGAAAAAGTCCTTCAACATCCAACATCACTGACCTAATGTTGACCTAAAGCTGTTTAGGGAAAAGCAACATAGCTTCCCAAAATAGACACTGGGAAAACATCAGTTTGCTACCTGGAGATATTTTTGATTGAGATTGCGGAATGCCTGTGCGAAGTAGCTTCTCCTGAGTCTCTCTGTGCTTGCTCTCATATTCTGAAAGCCTCTTCCTGAACGCAGAAGACAGAACAGTTTGTGGTTTGGATGAATGAGATCTCTAAGGATTTTCCTGGCATTATCTCTTTACTGCTTGATGCAGATGCCAGGCAGGCCAAAGAAAGCTCTGCCAACGGAACGTTTGGCCAAATGTACTACCCTTTTCATAGCATATTAGGAATAAAGCTGTTGTTAGTTAGCCTTAGCTAATGTTTTCCCATGTTTCTTGGTTCTTTGTGAAGACAGCACTAAATATATCAATAGTAAATAAAATGAGAGTGTGTTGTACGGCAGACATCTTTTTTCTTTTGGGAATCTTTCTTGAATTTTACAATCATACTTTAAGTAGATTTAAAGGCTTGTACATTTCTACTTTAAATTGAGTGAAGAATTTGAAGCTGCTGAGCTTCAAACTTTACCAGAGGATTTATTTCGTTGAGTAATAGCTCTTGAGCAAAGACATTGGGTACTTTTGCCATCTCTGTGGTAATAAAATAAATAATTATTCATGCAATAGTAATCATCCAAACTTACCTACATTTAATGTAAGTGAATAAAGCTTGTTTTATGTCCAGAGATACTATGAGTCAATTACGCTTCAGACGTACTAATTAAAAATAAACAATGAAGCCAGTTAGAAAGTTATCAATGCCATTTACTCGGGTCAGAAATGAGCTCCATTTGGTTCCTTGGTGTAAAAGTACATGCTTGATTTTGTCTAAATCTTCATGGTGGTCAGTCTGGTAGCAGTTTTACTAGGTAACCTTTATGACTACTGATTTTTACTAGCTACATAAAAGCAAAAAAGAAAAAAAAAACAGCAAGGTTTCAGCCTAAGTCATCTGTTCTTTTCATTAGGTGCATTAACTTTACAGTAACACTTTGACACCTACATACGCCATTCATTATTAACATAAACCTGCACGAACATTTATACATCTGAAAACTTCTTCCTTAACTTTTATTTTAACTGAACACAACATTCATCAAATGATAAAGTTGTTGGCATAAGAGATGTGTTATGACACCTTCTAGACCAATACTTCTGGTATGTCATAGTCTCATGCTTGTTATAATGCAGCAACATGCCAAATAAAGTTAAAGTGAATTTAATCTTTTTTTCATTCTGGAACAACATCTTCCAAATGTTTTGGTTTGTGTCAGTTTTCATAAATAGTTTATACACTGAGAGGTCCAAAAGGTTGAGACAAAAAGTCAGATTTTTTTCCATTTAAATTGGAAATAAACAGAACGTTTTAGGGAAGTAATATAATATTTATATAATATAATATTTAATACTTAAAAATTCTAGATCCCTATTTAAATGTAGGCAAATTAATGATAGTGAACATGTTTTGTATAAAGGGTCAGATTTTCCTCATGTCTAATCTCTTCTATTGAAGCACATGTTCAGATAAGGCTCTGATAGATTTGATCTAATTGGATCATAAGGTTTGGCACAGACTTGTGGAGTCTATGCCAGCTCAAGCGCACACTTACATTAAAATAAAAGGGAACAAACAAAATATTCTTACCAAAACCAAATACTAAGAAACTCTTAAATTCATGTTCATGTATTTTTTACACAGATTCTACTTTTCACTCAAGTTGTTGTTGATAATATAATTAGTAATGAAAATAGTTGTATAAAATGCAAGCATTTTCAATATTGTTCTCAGACTTTTGGACTCCACTGAAGGTTCTCTGTAGCTCTTTGAACCCTGCATGTAAATGTTTCCAATTTTATAAATTGGTTTTTCTGAAGACCTTTACAAAACATGAAAAGAAGCTGCTATTGTATTAGTAAACTGTTGCGCAGTGTCTCCATGGGTTACAGGAAGACATGCAGCGATGACTCCACTGTCTGGGGAAAGTTCAGAAGCCCCGAGTGGGACTCATGGGGCCATTTTGAGGCTTTATAAAAGGGAGAAATATTGCAGTGACTCATAGCCAAGCTGTGATGATGTAGCAGGGTCAACTGCGACGGTGCCCTCAACTCGGCGCTCTTATGAATCACACTTTCAGATCAATGGCCTTTCAGTCTTTGATGTTCTTCAGGAATGTCTGTGCAAACATTATTTTTATGCTGATATCACAAACCTGCAAGCTGAAAGTAGTTCTAAGAGCAATCTTAAAGCTCAATAATTAATATTTCACTATTAATTTACCCAAAAAGGCTTTATTTCTCTCTAGTAGCATTAACCTTTGAGTTGTTCACAGAGCTTGGCCACATGGGAGACGGAAAATAAGATTGCCTGTAAGCAGACACTGTTGGATGGAAATGGACCGAAGACCTACTGGACCCGAGAGCTGAGAGGGGATGAGTTAATCCTGGTGAGGAAATTCTTGAGGACTCTGATAAAGTAGACGCTCCATTACAGACATACGATATACTGTATCTTAATCACCATTCACACTCTATGATTCATATTCTCCAGGCAGAATGGATGGTGATATGGTGGTATCCGATTTTTGAGGTGTACCTCAAAACATAAGGTAGTGGTTAAGGCACATTCCTTGAACGTCTGTGCGCTCCCATCAGAAACACATCTCTGATTTCTCCTGAAAACTCAAGAATTCAGCATGGCTCTACATCTGGCCTGTTTTGGTTTTATAGACCAGATGGACATCAGTAAATGGGACTAATAACTAAGCTTTACTGGGAAGGAGTATTTCCCCTTTACTGCCTTGGCAGTCCCAGTGGGACATCAAATGCGTTCCTCACTTGATAAAGTGACTGTGCTCAGCTTAACAGGGGTGGGTTTTTTTGTCGTTTTTTTTCCAAGGCTCAACATAGGTAGGAAGGCTGTGAAAACACTTGTCCTCTGAAACAATGTCTGTATATTATGGATGCAATTGAATATAAATACATTATTTGGTTTGAACAACAGATAATGTCTTCTAAACAAATACAACTTGAGATGTGAATAGGAGGCACACTTCAGGTTATATGGTTGTTTTTTCACAGAAAGGGCATCTATGTGAGACTGCACACCACTAGGACTGGGATCCTGTGGGATGCAACAAAAATGTCACACCACTGGGAGTTTTTCATTTTCATACAATACAATAGCAGATGTGAATTTGATGCTTAAGGCTCATTAATGTGAATATGTAGTGGCCTTTACTATGAGTCTGCTTTAAATTGGTTGGTTCTTTGGCTACTGGTTTAGCTGTATTTTGGGAAATTGAGCCAATCAGATTTGTTGGAAATTCACAGGCATGTACAAACAACCAAAAATATAAAAATAGTGAGTGAGAACAGAGTGAAAAAATGGCAGAATGTCTGTAGTTTAGACCAATTAAGAACTTGAGTTCACACACCAAACTGACTGTGTTACCATTTTTTTTTTCATTGTTTCTGGGAATTAGTAGGCCACGCCCATGTTTAATACCAAACTGATAAAGACCATACAAATACCAAACAAATACAGATCCATATTTGAATAAGGATCCACCTTGTATTCCTTTTTATTTCCCAATGACATCACTGTGAATTTCCTGCTCTAGTGATAAGCCCATACAAAACAGACGCCATCTTTTCCCCGTCATTATGACTCATTGATAAGACATGTTTTGACTTGCCCCAGGAAGTACTGTAGTGTGTATTCAACAAGTAAGATATATTATAGCTTGGCTTTGGGTCAGGAGCATCTGTTTGCCAGCAAAAACATGACCCACATCAAAGTCATTCCTAGCTGGTGGGGAAATGTGTCTTTGGTGTACACGAATGAATAAATAAGAAGCAGTACATTTCTTAGCTTGGTGTTCCCTTATCATGCCATCAGAAGGATATTTGATTAGTTCTAAATGATTCAGCCAAATTATTCAAGCGATTGGCCCATATTTTGCGTTTTGTTCTTTCGCATGTGGTATATCGACCGTATGCAGTGAACATACTGTAGTTGGTAGAATTAATTGATTAAGGAATTAATTGAATCTAAAATTATTTCAGAACTTGGCACATTGCACAAACTGTACCATCACCCAGAGGACTCCCAAAAGCTGGCACACAGCAGCAGAGTACCTGGAGGTGACCCAGCTCAGGCTGCACTAATGATCCTCATTGATCATATTGCATCAGGGAATGCTAGAGGAGCACAGTGCCCCGACACCCTTCTCGCTAATGTCTCCCAAGACGCCAGTGCACTGGGCAGATGGCCTGTCTTAACTTCCATTTTTAAAAGGGTGGCTGAGGTTGTCCAGCCCTCTTTTCCTGCTCTGGGACACAGATGGTGCTTGGTGCTGACAGCCGGCCTGTTTGTGTCCTGCTGTGCTTTTTGAAACCCAGTAAACACAGCAACGAGGTGTTGAACTGTCCCATTTTAATTCACCTCAGCAACAATATCACCGAGATAGAACACAGCCTCCAATACGTACTGTTAGAGCTTAAATTTAATATTCAGTGGGAACACATAGTGGGAATGTAACCATGTTTTTCATCATCATAATTGCATTCCACTCGTGTATGAAAGCCATCACTCACGTTAGACAGTCCACATACTGGAGCGAATATGAAATTAACTGTTGCCTCCTATATTCCAGTCATTTGTCTGAAGATAAACTGTCAGTATAACTGCATTAAAATGTCTCGCTCTATTTTCACGCTTTAGACGTTCGGAGCCGATGACGTGGTGTGCACAAGGATTTATGTGCGGGAATGAGCCCCATGAGAACCAGATGAAGAAATCAGTCAGCGCTCACAGGAGTGACACTTCATTTCCATGTTACATTACAGGGCTTTTTGTACCAATTTGTAGAAACCTGTGGAATAGCTTTCTTACACATACTGGACCATGAAACGTATAGACACGTGTAATACTATGTAAGTGCTATTCATTCTATAACCTGCCGTATATTTTTTACATTTTTATGTTTAACTGCTTTGTACTAGTTTCATTAAAGGTACTATAAATAATACTGGTCTCCATCATCGGAGTTACACTGTGGGAGTCCTTTCGTTTCGCAGCAGTAATAAGAACACGGCTATTTAAAAAAAATCATAGGAGGCATTTTACTATTAAATTATTTTGTTATTTTATTATCAGTACCAATAGCAAGAGCATGAATGATTAAGAAAAGTGTTGGCTTTACTGATGTTTAACTGTAGAAATGTTTGGATTATAAGCAGCCACATGAGTGTGTAAGCTTACTCACATAAGTGCATTGTGGGTCTCCATGTCAGTATTGTGGTCTACATGACGAAAAACTGTCTAAAACTGCAGTCTAACATATTTGCTGTTGCTAACTTATTTATAATTATATAAATAAGTTCATATTATTTATAACTTACTAACTTAACATATTTGCTAACTGGCAGATCTCAGCATCAAGTATTAGGCTTTTTAAGAAAAAAAAAAAAAGACATTTTCATTAATGACAGCAAAGGAAAACATCAAAACAAATTAAACAAATTGATAATGATAATAAATAAATAAATAAATAAATAGATAAATAAATAAATAAATAAATGTCTACACAAATACGAAACAAATTATCTAATAATAATAATAAAATAAAATAAAAACAATAAAATAAATAAAATTATTAATTAACTATGATTAAATGTCATTAAATATAATTCAAATAAATGAATCAATTAAAAACCCCAGTTTGTCTACCCAAACAGACCCTCAACAAATTTAAACAAATAAGAAAATATTACAAAAATTAAATACGGTATTAAATGGGATGTGAAGCACCAGTCACCCTGCACTTTTATCAATTGTATTAAATAACTGAATTTATCGTATAATATTATAAAGACTTAGTTTTGCATTTTAATATAGAATTGAAAAAAATCCTAGAGGTCTGGAAGAGACCTGATGTTTATTTTTAATTCAGTGTGAATTTTCTACTCTCCTCATGAATCCTTGCTGGAGTAGACAATGAGGTAAGTAATTGTTTATAATGAAAATAAATACATGTCTACAGTAGAGATTAAAAAGCCCAGTAATCATAATCAGAACTGGAAAGTTTTGGAGAAGCCCTGAAACAGCTGGTATTTTCTCTTGATTATAAATTACATCACCTGAAGTGTTAGTATCCAGTTCCATATGAAACTGATTTGGAGTGCCGAGGTCGTCGATCTTGTCTGAATACAATTGTCCAATCACTAACATCTTGAAACATCTGTTTGGAGCAAGAATATGCAAACATCTTATCATCATATTTCCTATTCCTTCCTGCTTTTACCACAGAGAACACAAACTTTACAGTTATAAACCCTCCTTTTGTTTAACAGTCTAAGGAGGGAGGAATAACAATTCTCAGTAGAATGGCAAAATGTCCAAGAAAATGAAAACAAATCCAGAGCATCACATTTCCACTTGAGCATGGGGAACTTAGCAAAGGTTACGAACGTAGGATGAAATAGTCTACAGTATAAATACAGTGGAAAGGCCTGATATTCCCACACCCAGTTTGTGAGAAACAAGTTTTTTGTGAGAAACAAACCTCCATGTGTAAAATAGCCCAAAACTGAGCAAAATAGTCTTCAAATGTGAGACTGAGCCTTTTCCATTTTCTTCTGTTAAATTGTTCTGTTTTTTTTCTTTCTTATAAAAGGCCTTTAGTAGCTAAGACAGCAAATTAACTCATCCTTATAACATTCTTTGCTCTTATAATTCTAGTGATTTCTTTCTAAACCTATAGTGTAGTCTATATACTGAAGTTATTAAACCATATGGCCTATCTCATTATCCAGTTTGTCAGTAGCTTCTTAAAGTTTTTATCTTCTTTAAGAAAGGAATTGAATGTGATGTGGCATGCTGGAATAGGAAAATAATCAATAACTGAATGCTGGGATTACTGATGCCACCCTGCAAGGGATTACACCAATCAGGCATAACATTATGACCACCTGCCTAATATTGTGGTCCCCCTTTTGCTGCTAAAACAGCTCTGACCCATCGCAGCATGGACTCCACTAAATCCATGAAGATGTACTGTGGTATCTGGCACCAAAATGTTAGCAGCAGATCCTTTGAGTTCTGTGTCCCTCCATGGGCCCAACCTTGCAACTTACTGGACTAAAAGGATGCTTACAAGACTTAAAGAATAGATAGAAGGATTGATAGACCAACAACCATGGCAATAACAAACCTGCTGTTTCTTCTTCTTCGTATCTGTTCAAGTTCTTATGTGCATTAAAATATATGAAATACTGACAACAAAGTTCAACTTATCCGTTACTGTGAATGATAATTGTCCTAACACTCCCCCTGCTGTTAATTGTAGACAATTACAGCTACAGAAATTGCTTCATTGTTAAGAGTCAGTTAACACTGTTCTAATTACTCCCAAGCTGCACTTAATTCCAGGATTTGCTCACCTGTTAGAGGAACATGATGCACTCCACAACCCAGATGCTACAGACTGACTTATCTAAGCATCATAGATTTGATTTCTTTTGTTGTGCAATCCTGTAACAAATGTAGCATAAAATAATATAGAATATACACTATATTGCCAAAAGTTTTGGGACACCCCTCCAAATCATTGAATTCGGGGGTTGGGCTCGGCCCTTTAGTTCCAGTGAAAGGACCTCTTAATGCTTCAGCATACCAAGACATTTTGGACAATTTCATGCTCCCAACTTTGTGGGAACAGTTTGGGGATGATCCCTTTCTGTTCCAACATGACTGTGCATCAGTGCGCAATGCAAGGTCCATAAAGACATGGATGAGCGAGTTTGGTGTGGAAGAACTTGACTGGCCTGCACAGAGTCCTGACCTCAACCTGATAGAACACCTTTTTGGATGAATTAGAGCGGAGACTGCGAACCAGGCCGAAACTGGGACGTCTGCCTTTACATGCACATGAATGTAATATGAAGTTGTTCCACCCTTTGCAGCTATAACAGCTTGAACTCTTCTTGAAAGGCTTTCCACAAGGTTTAGGAGTGTGTTTATGGGAATTTTTTTGGCCATTCCTCTAGAAGCGCATTTGTGAGGTCAGGTACTGATGTTGGATGAGAAGGTCTGTTTTAAAGTCTCCGCTTGAATCCATCCCAAAGATGTTCCATGGGGTTGAGGTCAGGACTCCACACCAAACCTGCTCATCCATGTCTTTATGGACCTTGCATTGTGCACTGGTGCCCACTCATGTTGGAACAGGAAGGGGCCATACCCAAACTGTTCCCACAAAGTTTGGAGCATGAAAATGTCCAAAATATCTTGATATGCTGAAGCATTAAGAAGTCCTTTCACTGGAACTAAAGAGCCAAGCCCAACCCCTGAATTCGATGATTTGGAGGGGTGTCCCAAAACTTTTGCCAATATAGTGCAATTAATGACAGGAGACATGCAGTTTTCTTTTCCTGTGAATTTTACTGTTAACTACAACTTTGTTTTATTTCAATCTTTAAAACAATAATGAATAATACAAAAGTCTGTACATGAGAACATAGAAACATGCCATCACTTTTTTCCCCCTTTTCTAATATGCTTTTACATACAATCTCAACGGTCATCACCGTATGGTGCACAAGAAAAGTGGGGCAAAATGAAACTTTCACAACTTTTCAGATTTGGACTAGAGAGGAGGCAAAACAGGACAAGAACAGTGAAGAGTTTCTAATTTCTACTCAGTATTATATTAGCACGGGCAGTGTCACAAATTTCCACATAAGGTCAAGTAACAATCCTTCAAATGAAATCTCTACATAGAGAACATTCTTTAAAAGCCCAGACAAGTCACGACCACAAAGGGGTGATGAAAAGTTAAAAAAAAAAAAAAAAAAAACTAAGAAAAAAAGGAAAAAACATTGTAACAATAACTTCCTTTGGTAAAAAAGGTAATTGTTTATAATATACAGACCAGCATCAGTCACATCTGCTAAGATAAAGTCTAAAAGGTGAACTACATTATAATGTTTATTTGAATATAAACAGTCTGGAGTATATACAAGTTATATACAATTTCAAATAATCTGCGGCTGCTGTCTTATTTCGAGGCTGGTATCTTAGATAACCGTTAATGTATGATTATCTTCAGGGGTGTGTAAATATTTGAAAGCACAGACCTTTTATATGGACCTGTACAAATTAACGTACAACGTCAGGCTAGACCATGCTGCATGACCTCATACAGAGAGCTTTTTAGAGCTTTTTTCTTTACCATCAGTGCATTCTGTCTCATATTTATTCCACAAATCCAGTCTGGCTGAAATTCACAATAGTGTTTGTGAGGACACGGTTAACACTGAACCGAGAAAATAATAACAATAAAAAGCCAAACAATAGGGGCGATATTGCAAAAAATACTACAACTTCACAAGACAATAGAAATAAAATAAAAGTGTTACACATTGACTTGTGAGATTAATAGTACATCTTCATGATTAGCTTTAGACTTTGATTACTGTCTGGATTTATTTAATTTTTTTTTTTTTTTTAATCTTTGGAGATTTTTTTTCCCTCCATGGCGAGTTAAAGAACATGAAGATGTACTAAGGAGTTCCTAAAAAGCTAAAAAAAAAATGGACAAGATTGGACAATCCATGGCAACCAGCATTTAAAACCAAAAAAACCCCCCCCAAAAAACAAGCAAGCACCATCTCTCAGAAATGACAGAAGGACAGAGAGTGGAGTGTTATGGAGTGCTGCTGTAGGTGACCCTGTATCTGTTGATGGTCTGGAAGTGAAGGATGCAAGGTTCACAGCTCGTTTTACAGGCCCGCAGCCCTTCCTGGCCTTCCCCCATCAGCCACCTGTGATTGTTGGTGGCCAGCTCGTTGGTCACGTGGTTCTTCCTCCATGAGTCTAACCAGGTCTGGAAACGCTGGTGCAGCCGTGTGCTGACTTGCTGGTGGGACTGGACACAAATGATAAAAATAACCTGTTATTAAGCCTAGTTAATAAATAGCTTTTGCTATGTAGCATATTTTTGCAATCCAACAAATCGATAAATAAAAAAAGAAACCCAAACAAACAGATTCACTGTGAAAATAACCGAGCTGCAGCCAACAGTCCCAGCTAATTAATTCTACCCCTAATCCTTTTTCAATTAAGCAGCTCCTAAGCAGATGGCCAGAAAAATCTCCTACCCCCACATCACTTCATAGGTAGTCAACAAGCAAATGTGTACAGTATTAAGGAAAAATATATTGCTTTCAATGTGCTATAGTGTTAAAAATTGTTTACTGGCTAGCATAATGTTGGTTTATGATCGACACAATATAATTCAGCTAACTTGAAAGAATCACAAGCCACACCTCCTTTACTGGGACTGGCAGATTACAGAAGAAAGCGTAGACGGAAACAGACAAAGTGATTTGCTATCAATAGTAAAACAGATCAGATTTCATCAAGGCAGAAACTCTGCTTTTAAACTCCTGCTATTTGACCAAGCCTTTATTTCAAATAAAGCTCAGCATCTGGAGCAGAGAGATTAAATGTCACGATCATTTGCATACCTGATGGGCTCTCGAGAGCGCCGTGCGTCTGTACATGTAATCCTCCGACTTAATAACGTACACCATCTTGTAGGAGTTGAGCTTAAACATGCATTCCATTTTCGGGTCCTCGGCACCATCGCTGGTCTTCTTAGCCGCTTCGCTCGCCTCTCTCATCTGCACGTGTTGCCCTCGCTGGCACTTCCTGATCCGTCGAAGGTTTCTGACGGAACAGAAAGAAAACATTGCATGAAGGTGTAAAGTCATCTGCAAAAGCCGTCTGCCAAAGCATGTATTGCAGTACATCACGTAACCCACGCACCAAGGCTCAGCCTCTCAGTGTGATGAGAAAGAAACACCCAATCATAATCATAAACGAGATTATGGACAAAGTCTACAGTGCACCTCCGTTTGAGTCAGAGATTCCCTTAACAGGCGCAAATCCGTGGCAAGCCGTATTTTGATCAAGTACAAATTCAGATTATGAAAAAAAGAGAAAAATAAATGGAAAAAATATAAAAAAAAATCCCCGCTTCAATAAATACTAAAATTAGAAATGTACTTACCGCACAGGTTACAGGTGAGAGCGGGGACTGAAACCATGAATATTTTGTATTCAGGACTCCACTTTACAGAAATTGAGACGCACAAGCCAATTCTCAATAAAAATAAGAAATGACAGTTAAAAAGCCACGATAGGTGTTACTTGAATGTAAGTATCAGCAGTTCAAACTTGATTATGACCATGCATAAAAATCTGCTTGCTCTTATTTTTTTTTAGCTGTTGCATTATTGTATACAGGGCAAACTGTGAAGCAACATAAATATGAAATGTGGGTTAAATAACCTAAACTGCCCAATCACACACCCATAAGAAGATGCACAATACAAAAAAAAAGCACAACCATCACCACATGTCAATCAAAAAACGGCAAAACATGTTGCCAGTTTGTATGTGATTAATTAAAAACAAATTAATTTAAAAAAAAAAAATCTTTTGGCATTATACACATTGAGACATGCAAAGCCAAACCACAAAAAATAAACGGATGAATGTACAATCCACAAAAACATCCTCCCATGCAAGTGCTTAAACTTTGGAAAAGAAATACACGCACATTTGAGGATACAATTCAGACCAGCATTTTATTGACAAGCTCCCCCATCTGAAATACAGCTGTATGGGAGTCACACACCATGGCAAGTTAGACTTCTATCCACAGCAGCCCTCTGTAAACTCACAACCCCAACCAAAAGCACACACTTCAACGGGAGCGCACTGCATCTCTGAAACATGTAACACAGTTTGTTTTGTTGTTTTTTTTTTGTGCTGAGAAAAGACTGAAATCATAAAGACCTTAAAACCATTTATAGGAACACATAAAGCAAACACATTGAGGAATTTTGCTCACATCATTTCTGTGAAAATCATTACATGAACATAAGGCATAGACTTTTCATATTTGATATATTAGATTCTAATAATAATAATAATAATAATAGTAATAATAATAATAATAATAATAATCATCATCATCATCATCATCATCATCATGTCTGATCTGTGTGACCTTGGCCTCCTAAAAAGGTTATGCAATAATAAATCTCAAGTGTGAGCCCATTTTTAGCACTCATTATTATTATTATCATCATCATCTCACTGCATAATTTTTAATTAGCTAATGTATGCACTTCAAAGGAACATGACTGTCTAACAAGTCTGTTAAGAATGGTTTTATAAAAATAGTTCTCCATACTTACATTGAAAATACAAAGATTAAAATTATATGCACTTTTCCAGTTACTTGCATCACGGCTGTAACAAAGGCAGTCAGAACTGAATAATTAAATGCAGTTGTATCTATTAAAAAAAACAAAACAAAAAAAACAAACAAACAAAAAAAAAACAAACGTTTTTATATGTTGAGCAAAAGGTCTGAAATAAATAGCAATGCTCTAAAGACATAATATCAAACTTACAATGTGATTCATAAATAAACTATATACTAGTCCTGCAAAGTCCAAGTCCAGAACAGTTGGGTGAATTCTCAGCTCCAAAAAATTCACTGAATTAAACTCACAGAAATCACCAAACTGTACAGGACTGCAGCAGAAATGGAACATCCTCAACAACAACTCCCATGTCCATGAAATAAACAGAACACAAAGAGCTTGTCCTTACTTTTGGATGGAAAAAAAAGCAATGACACCCCACTGAACATTGCACTTCTGCATTGCACTCGGTCTATAATGCCATCAAAACACACTTGGACCAGCTAACATAAGTGGCGTGGGCGTTCACACGTCGAGTAAGATGAGTCAACTTGACATTCTGTGGAACCAGAACCTCTGGACCTTAAATGACCACTGATGTTAATCATCTATCTATGAGGTTGAGTTGACTTTAGGAAATGAGCCATGCTAGGCTCAGGGCTCAGGAGATGGAGCAGGGCTGAGCCTCACCTGGGCAGAAACACAGGCTTCTGGGAGAGCTGCTCCCTCAGCTCCGGGGACGTGGAATCCGTGTTCAGGTAGCGGTCGACGTAATCCGGCCAACGCTGCAAGAAAGGAGAAAAGGTCTGTGTGAGTTTCGAGAATTTCAACCAAATAATGACCAAAGTAAATCAAAGCACTGCAACTGTGTAGCAGTGTACCTCAAAATCCATGTGTTCATCAGAGTTCTCCTCCTCGGTGTCCAGCAGCTCCACAGCCAGCTGGACACTCCCCTTGCTCTTCTGGAATAGGAGCTGTGGTGAACATGTAAGTGTCATTATCGAAAAAATGAAAACAGCCTTAACTGTTACAAAGTATATAACTTAAATTCAATTCAATCATGAAGTGAAATGAAAAAGTACATGATTGTGTAGCACGCACACACACACGTCACTAGATGGCATTTTGGCTATACAATAAGGTAGTTATAGTCCATGTAAAAGATTTTATTCTAACTCGGGTCTTTATTTTGTGTCGCAGGATCTTTAACCAGATCTAGTACGCCTGCACTATTCAGAGCATCTTGACAGTAAGCAACACAGCCTGGTGAGGAAACACCAAGAAGGACAGGAGAGCTCTCCAGAGGGTGGCTGAGTGTACCATCCGCACTGAGCTTCCTGACCTGCAGTCTATCTACAGCAAGCACTGCTGGACCAAGGCCAGGATGATGGTGAAAGACCTCAACCTTCCCAACAATGACTCTTTTCTATGTTGCAGTCAGGGAAGCGCTTCTGCTCCATGAGGGCAAACACAGAGAGAATGAGGAGCTTCTTCCCACAGTCCATTTGGGCGCTCAACCAGGAGAATAATGCACTGATCAGGCATAACATTATGACCACCTGCCTAATATTTTTTTTGGTCCCCCTTTTGCTGCCAAAACAGCCCTGACCCATCATGCACTGTGTATTCTGACACCTTTCTATCAGAACCAGCATTAACTTCTTCAGCTTCAATTTGAGCAACAGTAGATCGTCTGTTAGATCGGACCACATGGGCCAGCCTTCGCTCCCCACGTGCATGAATGAGCCTTGGCCGCACATGACCCTGTCGCCAGTTCACCACTGTTCCTTCCTTGGACCACTTTTGATAGATACTGACCACTGCAGACCGGGAACACCCCACAAGGGCTGCAGTTTTGGAGATGCTCTGATCCAGTCGTCTAGCCATCACAATTTGGCCCTTGTCAAACTCGCTCAAATCCTTATGCTTGCCCATTTTTCCTGCCCATATATTAGGCAGCAAGTGACAAAATGTTCACTTGCTGCCTAATATATCCTACCCACTAACATGTGCCATGATGAGGAGATAACCTGTAAGTGGTCATAATGTTATGGCTAATCAGTGTATATTCATTTAATTAATATTAACAGATCACTGTATTTCATATGCTTTAAAATATTTCATATTATTTCTTTTTGCTGTTGAAGCTCATTACCACTTTATTTCCAGATATTTCATTATGTTCTATTTTATTTCTATTTTTCTTATCTTCCTGACTGTTTTTTTCTTACTCTATAACAATCTGACTATTTTTATATAACAAAGACAGCCATAAAAAGCATTTCACTGCATGCTTTAGCATGTATGATTGTGTGCGTGATAAATAAAATTTTAATTTGAAAAAGTCATCTCTGTAACACAAACAAAACAGCTAGTAAAAAAAAAAAAAACCTGTTCTAATAGTAAGGAGTGCATGTGAACTTAAAATACAGCTTGGAAACCTAATGTTTCTAATGTAGAAATTGTTTCACTGTGTTTTGCAAAAGTTATTAAGGAGTAGAGATTTTTCTTGAATAAACAATGATGACTGGTCCAAATCCGTTTACAAAATCTGATAAGGTCAAACAAATTTGCTTTAATGGCTTCCACAGAAAAAAAAATCCAGTACATTCATCTTCTTCCAATCCTCATTACATCCAAGGATTTCCTTCTGAATTAAGTGCAGTGTTTGATAGCCGAGCGGAACGGGCTGTCCGCTTTATTGAGCGAGCCAGTGATAGGTTAAAGAAAATGTCATCACTTTCAAGCGAGCATACCTTGAAGCAATTCTCTTCTGCCATTAGCTGTTCGGCTTTGCGCTGGTAGTTCGCCTCGGCGCTGGCCCTGGATGACTGAGTGGATGTGGTTCCACCTGTTGCTTTATTGGAACATTCACTGAGGTAAAGCTCCGTCACCTGAACACAGATCTCATCACTCACTATGTGCTGGAGCTGAAACGGAAGGAAGGAGGACCAAAAAGGACAAAATTAAGGACAATGCAACATTTTGTGAAACATGATGATAGCTTCAGGTGTATCAGAAGGTTTTCTAGGCTGTCTAACAAACTAGGTCCGCTTTGATTTTTGGGCACATTTACTGCCATTATTGCATAAGAACAAACTCCATCATGCTCAATAAGAACCAGATGAAGTAGGAAAACAGCAATGAAAACAAAATCAATTATTTATGCAGATATGTAACAAGTATTAAATGAATAGACTACTTATTATAGTGACAAAAAAAAACCACTCGAGTCTGGTTCTGTCCCTTACCTGCCTGACAATGCTCTGGATGAGCTTGTCCATGGTGAAGGCAATGTAGGCATGGATGGTGAACATCTCCCTCAGCTGGTCCTCATACTGAGATGTCTCCATATTCCCATCCAGAAGATTGCGCACCATCTCCAGAAAGGCGGAGTAGTAGTCCTCAACATCAATGTCCACTAGAACAGAACCATAAAGCATGAAATAAACCAGGAGTTGTAGCAAGGGTGAACAAACGTACTTGTTATTTTTTGTAATCATACAGAAAGGTTTCATAGGATTCAATGTAACATGCTTCACACTGGTTTGATGCACCATTTTTTGTTAAGGTTGTAAACAGTGCTACATTAGAAACTCTTAGTGAATTTGTATGCTGCATGATTTATCCACCACGGCTTGAGGCCACATGTTACAATAGTTCTAAAGACGCCAGACTTACGGGGCTCCCTCAGGCGCAGCTGGACAGCTGGACTGTCATTCTTCTCTCTCTTGAGCCCTAGCACATTGCGCTCCCACTCCCTTTCCCTGGTCTCCTCCTCGATCTGTTTCTCAGCCTGGTTGTAGATGCGCAGCAGCCTGGAGCACAGCATGTGGTGCAGCCGCAGGAAGACATACCAGTTGTTGTTGACATAGAAGAGGTTGTAGGCCTCGTCATAAGTGCTCAGCTTCTGCTGGGCCGGCGTCGTGTGGCTGAACAGCAGCTTGGATTTGGGCTGAGGTGTTCCGTTAGGCTTCTTCACTCGATCATCTTCGGGATCTGGCTCCTCCTCTTCCTCCTCCTCCTCCACATCAGACAGCTCACCGCGTCGGGCAAACAGCATGTCAGGGATGAAGTGGTAGATGACCTGCTTGATTTTATACTTGTCATCCTTGTGGATGCTGGACTGTCTCTTGACGTGGTGGATGATGAGGGCAGCTGCGTCCTCCAGGATCTGACCGTCTTCATATGGGAGAGTCATGTGAGGGCCTGATGGAGAGGAGCCGTTGTCTTCTGATGCCTCTTGCCGCTGCACGGAATTGTAAAATGCAGATAGTAAAATTAGCAGTTATCTTCGAGAATTTTAACATAAATTTCACTGTGTTTTATGATGCACTGCTTCAAAACACTAGGTTTTATCACACATCATCAAGCAACTAGGGAAACTGTAGGCTGCTTTCTCCGTTCCAAGGCTGCTTTAATCAGATGCTTTCTCAGATCCAAGTTACATCTTTTTCCGCCACTGCTTATACTTCATCAGAGAGCAACTGAACAGTCCGAGGAGAGCGCCATCTCCCCTTTCACATACATGAACTTGCAGATGCCACAATTCATTAGTGTCACTCTGACAGGACAAAGCATTGTCATCTCCCTCAACATAAGAGCACTGACATTTTTGCTCACTTTGACTCTCATGAACAGCAGCTGCATCGTCCAAATTTGAGATCACGATCTCCTGACGATAAAACAAACGCTTTTCTGCTGTTGATTTCAAGTGCCCACGTGTCACATGCCTCATGGCTTAAGAGAACAGGGACAACTGTTCACAAATATCAAAACTAAACATGAGCCATTACACAATCTTCTTTAGAGTGGATGTCTTTTTCATATTAGCACAAGATAAAAGTTCTCAGTAAGGTTCTGTCAGGTTCATGGTCCCACTTCATTTTAGATCTTAATTTTTTATATAAAGCCCATTGCTCATTGAATGTCATCTCAGAATGACTCACTTGTACCAATATCTATCTACCAAAAACAACATAAAAAAATACAAACTTTAACTATGCCTTACTTAGTAAGTAAACTACACAATTCTATTATTTTAAGTTATTTTTCAATTACAGTCAGGTTAAGGAATAGCAAGTTTATATTAATTTGCTTCTTGTAATACATTATTGTTTCTATATCTGAATAACTGCTCCTTCACAGGAACTTATACAACAGACTCTCCACAGAATGCAAGCTTGATAATAATCAGATTAAATGTGCTGTTATTTAAAAGATAAAATAAAATGTATAATTGTTGATTTGGTGAATCATTCTATAGGTAAATATTTATTTAATGTTTTTATTTAATTATTTTAGTAGTATTTATACAATTATTAATGTTATTACTATTTATAAAATAATTATTAATATTATTTTAATTTAATAATATATTTATATTTATTTAAAGTACTGATAATAGCTAAATAATGCAAGTGATAGCAGGATATAGCTTGTCTCACAGGCGTTCCACTACAAGATATAACTCATTCCTTGTCTACCGCTTATCCGAACTATACTCGGGTCACGGGGAGCCTGTGCCTATCTCAGGCATCATAGGGCATCAAGGCAGGATACACCCTGGACGGAGTGCCAACCCATCGCAGGGCACACACACACTCTCATTCACTCACACAATCACACACTACGGACAATTTAGAGAGATGCCAATCAACCTACCATGCATGTCTTTGGACTGGGGGAGGAAACCGGAGCACCCGGAGGAAACCCCCGAGGCACGGGGAGAACATGCAAACTCCACACACACATGGCGGAGGCGGGAATCGAACCCCCAACCCTGGAGGTGTGAGGCAAACGTGCTAACCACTAAGCCACCGTGCCCCCTACTGCAAGATATAACTATAAATTAAAATTTATTTATAAATCCATTTTTAAAAAAATAACAGTTGGAAAATTATTGGGGTACAATTAAAAAACATTCATAGCTAGTAGCATTGCATTACATGCATATGAGATCACTTGTCATTGACTGGGAAGCGACTTATACTTAGTCAGTTTTCTGTTTCAGATGATACTACCCTTCTAACATTTATACACTAGACAGCAGAGGACATGGAGAACATAGTGTAAGCTCATAGTGTACAGCTCATCATTTGGCATGCACCGCTGGTCTAAATTTCAAATATGCTAAGCAATACGAATAAGACTATCGTAAATATATTCTGGTACAGAGGTACTATAACTCATTTTTGGTGGCTTAATGGTTCAATTTTACACTTTTTATTGCCCCTGCTAATGCCTCCCAATCACTTGATCCATTTTCTTATTTCCCATGTGCTTCCCGAAGACCAGAAAACTAATTTGTAATTTATTTTTTTTTACCAGGGAACATAAGAATCCTGCACTGTACAACGATCCACATATATTTACTTAAAAAGGAAAAAAAAAAAGAAAAGATGGTTATAAAAAGTGACAGGATTTGTCTTACCTCATCATACTGAGTCTCGATCTCATTGAGCAACGTCTTGGAGCGGAACACTTTCGTGTCGTTCTGTTTGAAGTTAATACCCTGGTGGTCTAATGACTTGAGGTAATACTTCTCATTCTGCTCCCTCCAGATCTTGTTAAAGCCTCTTTGAGCCTCGCGCCACTCTTCGTCTTTCATTTTTAGTCTGAAAACACAGTTATACCATCTGTGCCCATCACATAAGAAAAAAAATCTGAAACAAAGTTGCACCTGTCAAAGTATTTTTTTTTATAATAACATTAGGGACTTTGTGAAGCTCAGGTTAGACAGCTTAAGGATCACTTTCTTCTTTACTTGAACTGTTTGAAATGACATTGAAATGTATTACATCTGACTGGTTCATTTTAACCATGTATCTCAAGCTTACCTTTTTAGAACAATCGGTACAGAGACAGCGGGGTTTCTCTTGAGACCGTCAATTATGTCTGCAGCTTTGTCCCCGTATATCCTCTGAATGGCTTTGCGGTGAATGACCTCGGAGGAACCTCCCATGGTGTTGTCCAACCTGAATTTGGCCTGTTCTTCTGCTGACATTCGTGAAAGTTTCTTCTGAACCATCTCCAGAGCACGGATAGTGGCCAGGTTTGTCTCTAACACCACATCCAGCTGCCAAGAAATAAAGGCATAGATTAAGTGGTGTAATTCAATAAAAAATAGCATGAAACCAAGTTGTGAGAAATCTCATACCTCAAAGCGCTCATCCTCACATCGGTATATGTGCTCTTCATATTGTGTCTTTTTTGAGCTAACAAATGTGGAGTCCTCGGACCATGACGGGAAAGACACCCATGTGTCGTTCAGAACCTGAACATGGTGAAGCATTAAGAATTAAGTTGATTAAAATTCTATGTACACATTTATCTAGTTTTGTTACCGATTATGTTGTCAAAACCTCTATAACGTCATTATTTGTTTCAGCAAATCCTTAAGAACAAGCCAACATGACTACTGCAGAAAGCATGTCGCTAAAATGCAAGAACCCATAGATCACAGTCACTTACTTCCTTACAGAGTGGAGTTCTCCCTGTGCATTTGGGTTGCTGGAAGCTCTTAGGCAGAGCTCTGTAACTGAAACCCAGTCTCTTGCAGGATGAATAATCAATCTCCATAGCAATGCCCTCTGTGGCACGCTCTTTGGGAAAGCTCTCTATTTGGGCACACTCTTTGTAACCCAGGAAGTTCTTGAACCAAGTAAACAGCTCTGGGAATTTCCTGTGAAAAATAATTATCAAAATGTTTGAAATTAGTAATGAGGAAAAAAGAAAATCACACCTCATTACTTGGGCCCCTTAGCACTGCTGTTAGAGAGATATTTTTGCTGTACATTAAAAAAAAAAAAAAGAAGAAGAAATTTAGCTAAAATGGCATAATCATAAAAACATAGAAATGCACTGTTACCAGTACTGGTATTGGTCCTATACTGGGCTCACTTGTAAAAGAATGTGTGACCCTTAGTAACCAATACCATGATTTTATGTGCTGTAACTGTTAATTCTCAAATGCCAGCAATCTGGACATATTTCACGATTATCAAAGCAGACTGCAAACTGTGATCTGTGATAATACACAGAGAAAGTACTCAGGCATCTTCAAGTAACCTGATAAAAACATCTTATTGTGTTTAATATCGAGCATGAGAGCGGCCGACACAAGGGCGCAGAGCATTATCTGTGTGCAAGGTCGTTAAAATGAGTAAGATGCTAACAAAGAAGCAGTGAAGTGCAGAGCAAAATGTAATACTTCAGTTGTGCAAGCGCCAAGACACATGTTTCCTTTCACCAGGGTCTACACTGAGTATGAAGGTGCAAATTCATGTGATATAAATATTAAAAATATTTATTTGTTGTCAGTCTGGGGGAAAGAAAAACACATCAGTGCAACCCTTATAAAAGCAAACTGTATATAGTTCAGGTTCAATCTCAATTGCTCAGCTGTATACTTGGACAGAATCCCATACTACATAGAAAAACACCAGCTTCTTTAATAAAGCTAAATATAAACACTACATTCTATATCTAACACAGCTTCATAACGCACAACATAAAGGTCTTTCACTGGTGCGTTAACATCACACTTACCCTAAGAAAGGTAGCACCAGCTGCACTAGTTCTGCTCGGGAGATCACCTCTTGATTGAAGATTACTAAACAACGCAGGAAATTGTCATAGGCCTCTGCGCTTCTTAGTGCTTTCCTCACCTGAGGTTAAAAAACAAAAAAAATTATTATTTTTTTTTTTTACACATTTTACATATTCATGTGTATTGTGTCGTCTGTATTCAAAGCACATATTACACACTGCTCTAGCATGGGTGGACAAAGCAGTAGCCCTGGACAAGCTGCCTGGTGCACTATACACATCAGGCATTATGCATTCGGGTTGATGATAAAATGATTTTCTATAAGCATATAAATTTGTTTAGACAAATGATGAATTGTCAGAATTAGAATTCAGCAGGCATGTAGAAATTAAACCAACAAAACTGATGAACCCTGAGATAAAATTAACAATACACACTCGACTCATAATTAAATGTGCAAGGACAAAATAAGGCGTATTTCATAGCTGAGAAGTTTTCCGGTGACAAAGAGCACAAAAAATGATGTGCTACATTAGAAACTATGTCAGAAATGTCACTATGTCAGAAAGACAATAATTATATTCCATTCTGCATTAAAGCACTCAACAGGCTCATCTTATTATTACATTATGACAGCCAGTTTTGTTGCATTTTTATAATTCTGGGCAACGGAAACATGGGAGAGTAAGCACCCTGGAGATTCCACCTGCCTTGTGGGCTAGCTAATGATCTGTCCACCAGTGGCAAAAAGGCAATTTTACATAGACTTACCTTTTCAAAAAACAAAGATTCGGTGCCAATTCCAAATTTGCTGCCTTCAGCCACTGGGTGTTCTTTCCCCATAAACTTTGGCTTCTTCTATTAATAAAAAAAAAACAAGTAGGCAATGTTTCAGTATGGCAAACAAAACCACCAGTGTGTCCTTAACTGCAAATATGAGGAACACTAAAATCCAGGGGAAAAAAATGTCATGGCATTTATGAAACAGCACCAGTGAAGCAGGTTTACCTTTAAGGGGGGAGTAGCACCAGGCCCAGAGTGTCTGCGAATCTGGCAGCCATTCTGATTAAATCTCTGCTTATTGTTGTTGAGCTGAGGCCTCTTTAGCACACCACTGGCATCCATGCGCACAGAATCGGGCTTATCTGTGCTTGTTTTGCCCAACAACTAGCAAGAGACGACCATTTTTAATTAGCAACCACACTTGTACAATCATTGCGGACTAAGTTACGATTCTGCAAACTGCGTACCACAGAACTGTTGGCATCTGGCAGGAACTGTCCGAATTCAGATAGCAGATCCTCCTGGTTCTTGAAAAGTCTGGCAACTTGAGCATACACTTCCTGCTCAGTGAGAGCTGGAGTATAGTTCCCACCTGCTTCCTTTGCATTCCGCTGCTCTTTCTGCACAAATACCATTTCTTTCGATTAGACTAAATAATATGTCTTTAAAATAAAGAAACTCTCAAGTAATCCTTAAAAAATGCTCTTATCAAATATGTTTGCTGGTTTGTTTCAGTGCTTCTTATAAAAAACAAATTAATATCAGTAATTTGTTTAATCTAGTCATTTTTAGATTTAATATGTAGACACATATGCATACTGTGACTACAAAAAGATTTCAGCTACATCATCTTTCAACTCTAATACAGGAGATATTATTTTCATTCAGAACACCACTACACCACTTGCACTATGAAGCACTGTTCTTTTCTAAAAATTTTGCTCTCTTATCTGCACCATCTCTCCTCTCACCTGATATGTGTGCAGAATCTCCAGAAAGGCCTTGTAGATGTCTGGTTGGCCTTGAAAGCGGTTTTTGATCTTGTTGACATAGTTGATGGCGTGGTTAAACTCCACGGGCTGGTTGTTCTGCAGTGGAGGAGCACTGGCAGGTGTGCTGCTCACCGGCGTGTGAGACTGGACTGAGGGGGAGCGGGGCGAGGCGTAGGATGGGATGGACGGATTGTGCTGGCTGGTTGGGGTCAGGGCAGGAGACTGCATGGGCTGCAGGGAACATGGAAGTGTGTATTGAAGCGTTTTATTTAAGAAATGACAAACACACAAACGTGCTGCATATGACCTGATATATTGCTATATAAAAATGACCGTCATTTAAATGTTTTACACCTTTACCTCAAAGTGTTCTAAAGTTTCACTGCCTAAATCGACAACATCACCCAAAGTCACCTAAACAACCACTATACAATTAAACATAAAAGACTCCTGTAATGGTACCTTGCTGATCTTGGCAGGCGTGGGCTGGCTGGGCATGGGGAGAGCAGCGGTGCTGGTGGGGGGTGAAGTCTGGCTCTGGTGCAGAGCCTGCTGCGTGATGGGGATGTTCTGCACTGACACACCATGTGGCGTGATGTGATGGATCTGACCTGGGGTCGTTACGTTCACCAAGTCGTTCGTCTGCACTTCTATCTTGTAACCAGGAGGCAAGAAGGTATTAAAACCCATGATGAGGTCTGGATGGCCCTTAAATAGCTGTGACACTCTATTAATCACTCCCGGTGTGTCGATGCTGGAAACACACACAGACACATGATACACATCAATAACCAGTAAGTGCTCTGACAAGTAATTGCATAGTAATTACTTAACAAGTACATGCTATAAACAAATAAACACATTATTAATAATAAAGCTAGTCTACTGATAAATATGTGCAAATAAATGTACTTAATTATGTCAAAAAGAGTGATCAGCTAATATAATAATGGATGAAGTACCTACACTCATGAGGAAACTCAATCTCTCACTATCCAAATTGGAAATAGCTCATTCCACTGCTGCATGTGGGCTCGTATATGATATATAAGGAATAAAACGCACCATGACGTGCTGCTACAAGGAAAAAAATCAACGATTCTTTGGTGTGATGTAAAGAGACAGCCGCTGTTCCCAGCGCAATATTTTCCAATAACAGCATGAGCCAAAGTGTGTCTTACACTGCAACAATTCACCAACACTATTTCTATCACTTACATTAGCAGCTATAAAACAGTCAACCCTCTTATTTTCTCTTTAAGCTAAAAAAGACAAGACTTTCCAAGTGTTGTAAAAGTTACTGCTTTACCTCAGACTGCTAAAGTGCTGACACTGCCGATTCCTTCTAAAAACATTAAATAAACATTTACTGAAAGATTTTTACCCAGATTTTTAATGTTATTTTTAATTCGTTTTTACCACAGAGATGACAAAGTATTAGAACAAGTACAGCCAGGACTACTAAGAAAGAATTGACCATCATCTTCTGACCAATCAGAATCGAGAATTCAACAGCGCTGTGGTATAAGATGTACTAACGTTTTTGAGGTTTTTTTTTATACAATGGTTCAATACTGATTAAACAATACTAACTTCAATAAAAGAAAACAAAATACTGCTACAAATTCTACATTCGGTCCAGTCTGCATTTCCCTACAATGATTAAATCATTAAACTCACATTATAAAGAAAGTAAACTAAATATTTTCTACCAGCACAGTCAATTCAATCTGACCTTTGAGATTTGAATTCTTTCATTATATCCAGGAAGTCGTTGTAAACTTGAGGCTGATTTCCGAATTGGAGCTTCACTTGATCAAGGTAAGAAAGAGCGTCTTCCACCTGCAGGCATCCAAACACAACCCAGCAATCACAATCAGCAGTTAAAGTACACTCATGTTGGCAGAAACAACTCTGTGAGGTCTGCATATGGGCTGAAGTTGTTACCTTAAGCCTCTGGAACTGCTGCTGGCCTGGTGTTGGAGCAGAAGCAGGTGGGTTATGAGAGTGACCCTGACCCACGGTGGCTCCTGTAGGCTGGACCACGGGGCCGTGATGATGTGCGCCAGCGTGCACTGCAGGACCGTCACTATGTCCATGTCCTCCAGAGCTCTGAGCCAAGGGCACCTGAAAGGGAAAATGAAAAAATGTAACTCAACCAGTTTAATAATCTGAACCACTACTGCACTTATTTCTTTCTAGATAACAAAGATGGCTAAACATTACAATAAAGATGTTCAAAAAAGAGAATTAACTGTGCAGGCTGTATTTAATTTCAGCATTGTCTTAGCATTGTATTTAAAGCTGACGTGCAGACAGCATCCAGCACATACCTGAAAAGTCTGAGAGACCTGAGAGTACTGTACACCAGCAGCGGGCTGCATGTTTTCTGAGGCAGCCCCGTAGGTGGAAGATGCAGCGGCAACAACGCGGTGATGAAAGCTTTCCGCGCCTCCGGGGAGCCGCCGCTGAGACCCAAACGCTGTTTCCTGATCGTCCGAGCGCCGCTTCATTGTGTACTCATACTCCACAGCTCAATGCAATCTAAAACAGTGAAGAGCAGATCAGAGCGGATTAATGAGGAGCAGAACAAAGACTTAAGAGTGACTAGAGACTGACATTACGGCAAAAACGTAGTATCGTGAAACCTGAAGACATTTGTGGCTCTGAAGATGTGTGGTGATATTTCCAGATTCTAAGATATTTAGAATCGACTAGACGAAAAAAAAACAGCTGATACTGGCATATGGTGATCAGCAATTTGTTACTATACAGTTATAAGAATGATAGCTCTCTACTGTATATTGTTGTTTTTAACATGATACACAAAATCATCACAATAACAATGCCAAGATCAGACCTGAAGGTTTAAAGGTAATACCTGAACCTCTATTATCGATTATAGCAGAAATTTTAGAAGCATGATTTGGACGAGTGTACAAAAAGCATGTTTAAAATAAAGCAGCAATAAATAACCAAACTTAACGTAATAAACAATAAACTAATTTTTTTCTCTCAAATACTGCATAAAATTTCATCGGGTCGTAACAAAAAACAGTCACCCTTCAAGTACTAAAAAGCACTAAAGTTACAGGATTAGCTCACTTTCTCTCCATTTTTCCTAATATAAATATCTAGTCACAGTATTGAACACTGAAACATTTTGCAATAAAATTCTTACACAAATACTAAAACATCTGCAACTCCTTAAATTTTTTACACAGCTCTGGCTGAGAAACTTCACACGTGGTGTTATGTCCATCTGATTTGAACCCTGTTGTGTTCTGCTCTGTGTACTTCTTTAGGCTAGTGAGAATTAAAAAAACTGCACTCAGGTGTGGACAAAAACCACCAGTCCAAGACCAACCAGTCCTCCAAGAGTGAGGTCATCTCTGTCCAGTCCCAAACAAACTTTATCACGGTTCGATTAAAGTCTGAATGTGATTCAACCCTGAATCGACTCAAGTGCAGGAAGTGAAGCAAACACATTGTGTATTTTGGGCTCTATGCAGCGTTTTTCTTTTTATGCGAGCTGCTAAAGTGAGCCATGAGGCACAGTCTGACCTGTTGTGCTATGGACACACAATGTGGTCAGGATGTTTGGAGCGATAAACAAAAGGAGACGACAAACTTTGGATGTCTCAACCGAATAATATATAAAATCTACTGAGTAATATATGTAAACATAATTATCTAGTAAGTTATAAAACACTGGCTTAGTGTTCTTTACACTCGAGTGACTTTAGTGATTTCTAAACACGCTTGGCGAATGTTTGTTTGAAGTTCACTCAATTATGTGCTGTGTGAAACTGAATCAAACCAAGCAGCCAACAAACCAAAAGTATCGATTTCAGTCTGTTTCTGAGTAGACAAACAAATTAACAGGTGTAAAACAAAGTATGTTATATTACTAAATGCTCCAGGCAGCTCACTGAGACGAGTGTCGTATACATTTTCGTCTTCAATCACTAGTCTGCATAGTCAGTGTTTTAGATTTAAGTAAATATGCCAGATTGTTGATTGACCTAAAAGAAATATTGGCCAGTCCCTCCAGGATTCTTGCAACAGCAGAAATTACCAAGCTTTTCCGCAGATTCGGGCCGAGACTCGTTATGTGACGTCATCACAATGTACATTCAGCAAAAGCAGTCTTCGAATTCACGTGTGAAACATGAGTACAGCTCATCATGGAAAGTAATTATATACATCTTCACTGGTAGAAGTTGAAGAATCAATTCAAGCAGTTATCCGTAAAAAAAAAAAAAAAAAAATTCTGAAAAAGCCAGCACAAATCAAGAAACTTTAGACAAAACAATCACAGGAAAAAAAGTCTGACATCTTGGAGGAACTGGTTGATTTGATTAGAGGTTGGGAATTACAAATTGCTCCTAGATGTGAATGTGTGGCCAGAATCTTTCCCGAAGTGTATTCCGCCTCATTCCCATGGAAAGGATCTGTCTAGAATCTCCAGGATATAGCGGTTACTCAATAAATGCAGTCACTCCTTAGCTACTGTAAAGTTCTATACAGGTGTATGTCCCAAATCAACAATGTTTTGGAATAAAATTCTTACACAAATGTCTGAGTATGAGCTACTTGTTCTAGGTATTGACAACTTGTAAAGACTACAACACACTAAAACAATCTCTGGACATTTAAAAAGTAACATAATAATGGAAAGACAGCTGAGCTGGACACGAGAGAAGAGAGATTTCAGTGACTTTAGCTCGCAGTCTGCAGCTGCCATTAACACCGAGGCCAATGTCAACAAGCCGCACTGCAGCCTCGCTCTGCTCTCCAGCTCTCCTCACTGACACACAGCCCCATGTCCAGGAAAAAGTGTTCAGAGCTCTCTCAACTTTCTTTAATGAGGAATCTCAACTCCGGACGTGAAGAAGAGCGGCCAAACCTTTTTTTGAAAAAGTTTGCATAGTTGTACATAGTTTGATTTCTTTTTCCTCCCCCACCCCCGACCCTCTGTGTGTGTGTGTGTGTGTGTGTGTGTGTGAGAGCGCGCGTTACAGGCCTGAGACTGAGACAGCTGGCAACCATTACACACCACACAGCTAGATAGCTAACACTGAAATATATACATTGCAGTAAAAAAGTGACCCATAATACTGAAATCAAGCAACGAAACAAAACAATAACGTAAATAATAATCAGTATCTGAACCTCTTCGAGAATTTATCCTGGTGGTGGACTCCGTTACCATTAGCTAGCTTTGCTAGTTAAATCAGTTCCCTCGTATAATTACAACAATATCAACGAATCCACCACGAATTGTGGCTGAACGTCTCATTTAGGGCGACAAATTATAGACTCTTGGGTGAAGTATGGATTAGCAGATAAAAAAAAAAAAAACACGGTTAACTAGTTCAGCCAAGCTTGCTAAGTCCATAGCAAATGTTAGCTAGCGAGCAGGATTGTTAACGTGGATAAGTGAACGTACTCTGTCTGTATGCTTTTCTGATAAATGTTAGAATTATTACTTCTGTATTAACAACCGACAACGTTTATGGGGGGGTGGGAATAGATAAAATAATAAAATGTACAAATGGCGCTGTAGTAACTCATTCCTGAGCAGCCTGTTTCTTCTTTGGGTTCATGCTAAGCTTGTTTTCTAGCTAGCTATGAAATCAGGAAGTCCTGCTAAATGACTTCTAGCGGCTCCACCAATAAAAACAATGCTAGCTATCAACTCGGACTCCTGCTTTTAAAAGGAAATAAATAATAACCTATAACCAATTGCAGTGCGTTAGTTGATCGTTATTAAGCCTGGGAGAATGATTAAGTTTATAATGGTATGAACGCGTTAGCTCACCCAGATGCTAGGCTCGCTAACTAGATGCTAATGCATCCGATTAGCAAGACGTCTCAACTCAAATATAATGCAGTTTATGTTTGTGTTCACAAGCACACATAATCTAGTTTTAAACCATAAATGGACAAAATGGTTAAACCAGCCCACGATATATGTAGCTAGGAAGCCAATGTGCTACCCATAATGCTTTAGCTAGTTAGCAAGCTAGTTAGTAAATACATCAGAAAACTCACCTCGACCGCAGACAACAAAGTCTCCTCGTTAAGTTCAGGTCTAGTCACTCCAGATTTATTTGGGAAAAATATGAAAAAAAAATCGTTCAAAGCTTCAGTAACGTAAAATCAAATGGACGTGTTAATGAGGAGAAATATAGTAAGCCTCCATCCAAGCCGCCAGAACTCCGGGAACATGCTAGCGTGCTAATTGGCTCAAATCGGGAAAACAACCTCCAGAACGATTTTCAACGAGAGGGCGTGTCATTGCGCTGGGAACACCCATCGCCCAAATGATTGGTTGATCCAGTGCCGCTTCCCGCCTAATCTCCTCAAGTAAACGCCCACCGGCCAATGTAATTGACTGTTTTAGCGACCAACATTATCTTATTGGCTCTCAGATGAAACACATCAAATATGCATTATCTTCTGCTTGAAGAAATAAACACAGCTGCAGATGTTCAAGACATCTGCTTTATGAAAATTTGTGTCCTCTTCATCCTTAAATAGACCCTAATAAGCACAGAAAAAATATGAGTACTTGTTGATGGTTGCATTTTTGTGTTGCGGAACATCATTGCGCAAACAAACAAACACAGATGTTATTTCTATATTATTAAGTTGAAAATTAAGTAGTTATGAATGCAATTACATCTAGGAATACGGGAATCGGATTTCTCCTTCAGTTTTAAACAGCATTCATGATGTGTGTTAGTGTTAATTTCGTTAACGAAGACGAAAAATATTCGTTAACGACCATTTTCTTTCTGTGACTAAGACGAGACGAGACTAAGACGAAACTAATATCTGATGATAAAAAAACTATGACGAAATTTAAGACGTTTCTTCGTTAACGAGACGAGAACTGGACTAAAATGCTTTTTTAGGAGTATCGGACATTCATAATAAATGATCTCTTTGTATTGGCTCACTGTCTTTAAAAATGTGTGTCCCTGTCACTGGACTGGATAAGGGGCGTGTCCATCTCAGACAGTTAGCGGGTAGGATAAATAAACTCCAACTGGCCTGGCGAGCTACAGTGACTTCAGCACCTGAAGCTTTAGGAAGAAAGCGAAGAAGTGATATATGGAAGCATTTCTGTTATAATTCCTCTGGGAAAAAAAACACAAAAAACATTGTGCACTGTCACAGAAATAGACGTTGACAGTAGACATTGTGCCCTGTGGCTATAAAATAGACGGAAAGAATACCAAGAATCTTAAAAGGTATCTGAAGGAGCATCGCCCTGCTATTTATGCAGCTTCTGTCACGGAAAGTCAACTATTTAGTCTTATTTAAGTACTTTTTCTGAACGTTAGGTCAGTGTTACTGGATGTGTCCACAGGGAAATTCGCTAGCAAGTTTTAGCTTTCTGTTAATTAACGTCAGTTAGCTAGCCTTACTGCATAGTTCTTCATAGAGCCAGCCTTTCATAAATGTACAATGCTTCATTATATATTGTACAACAGTTCAGCTTTTCTGCAGCATTCACTTCTGTTTCTAATAAAATCTGTATCATGTGCTGTAGCATGATTATTTAGGCCATAGCCTGTTTGTTGTACTAACTTAATAGCATGCAGATAGCAAGCTATTTCTAAAATGACAGATGTATATGGAAGTTGTACGTATGCTTAAGTCTGGAATACACTACATGATTTGCCCCGATTTTTTCCCTATTTACATTCTGGAGAAGTTGACAAATTTCATTTTTTTAAAAGGAGTAGTGTATGATGGTAACAGACTATAGATTTCATCCAGTCGGAGGATATGAAATATGTTTGTTCATGCTTTGAGTCGATTTTAGAACGTATATTGTTTTCATCTGTCATGCGTCTCCTAGCAACAAGGCACACGTTTATGCTCCAGTTTGTTGTAATCAGATCTGCAGTGTGTGATCCTCAGTCGTTTAGTGTATGTCCTCTGTGACTATTACAAAGTTGGTAAGTGCATGATCCTCGTTATTATACAGTAAATACTTTTGACAGAAAAAGGTATGTTAGTATTATATGTTCAGCTGCTTTTGAACATCTGTCTGTTTATTGCACATTTATTTGAAGTTTTAGAAAATAAATGCTGTTTTTCCATAACAGCTAAAGGAAACATTTTTGGTTTTTACTTGATACTTGAACCATAGAGCACTTTTACCTATCCTTAATGTATGATCCTATCTTATAAATGAGCAAGGGCAGCACAGCAGGCTGATCTCCAACTAAGAAAAAGGGATATGTAGAGCTGCACAAGTGCTAAGAGTGCAGTGTCAATATAGCTTGTTATCTTGATTCACATTTCTTATAAGCTTAATTTGTCTAAAGAGAGAAAAATTATAATGACTATTTTTGTCGAAATATTACATAAAAAATTAACAAAATTAAAGCTGGTAACTGCAGTTTGACTAAAACTAATGACTAAAACTAATGACTAAAATGCAATGACTGTTCGTCGACTAAAACTAGACTAAAACTATGAAAGACTAAAATGACTAAAATGTGACTAAGACTAATAACCATTTTCATCTGAAGATAAAGACTAAGACTAAATCAAAAATGGCTGTCAAAATTAACACCGGTGTGTTATGACTTAAGACACAAATGACAGTCAAGTCATGATGTGTATCCTAGTACAGTTAATGCATCACAACTGTTGATTAATTTTCTATAACAGCATGGCTCTGATAATAGTTACAACTGAAACATAAATTATAGATCATATAATGATGCACTCATTCTAATGCAATCTCTCATACACTAACAACTAATCTAAGCCTGATAATAGATTTTAAAAGTTTTCTTGTTTAACAAAGAAAAGTGTATAAAAGTTAAAGTGAAGTTTTTTGGCAAGAAGAAATTTATTGGGTTCCAATGCAGGTCTCCCATTACAGAGGTTAGTTCCTGTAACTTATTGCGTTCTAGTAGTTATAAACGGTCAGTGCCTCACCAATCTCATATATTTTTAATGTCTCTTCAAATCAATCAGACAAAACACAACTTCTCAGAAATCGGAAAGCATAACCTCGTGTCATGAAGGCTCACATGGATGTTGCATAAAAAGCACAATGTGTTGAATGCATTCAAATTTGTAATCATTGACAAATAACTGCTTCATAGAAGAAATATCACATATCTCTGACATACAGCTGAATAAATACTCTAAATACTCAGTTTTAAAGTTGGCTTATTTCTTTACTTGTTTAAACATACATTTTTTTTATTATATTAGTTGCATCTGCAGTTAAAAGTATCCTGAAAGTCGAGAGTACCACACCCTCAGCACTCCTGCTTCTCACATCTTTGGTCACATCAAAGACTATGTGCAAAATATTTGTAGAAAAAACAACAAACAGAGCCACAGCCAAACAAAGCTGGAATAAATACAGTGCTGAAATAACAATGCCCACAATGCATGGTGGATCTGGAACATATCCCAGGATCAATGGTGTGAGGCAGGACTACAAGCTGGATCGGAAGCCAGTCCATCACAGGGCCTTATACATGAACACATCAGCAGATTTATGCACTTGTAGAGGCAATTTATAATCACCAATCACCACCTGTATGTTTTTGGAAAATGGAAGAAAACCAGGGAACTCAAGAAAAACCCAAGCAGATAGCAAAACAGAGTGCACCTACACAGAGAAAGGGCTGCACTGGCATTCAAGTACTCAGGAACAACTCTAGCAAGCCATTTCTTGAAGGTCATAAAAGAATTTGAGATTTTTATCACAGAGACAAGTGAATTTTGAGTTGTAGACACGTAGCCGTGTGTATTACTAGGTGCCACTCTCTTGCAGATTGCAATCATTGATACAAAACACAAGCGCTGATTTCATATAGATATAAAATAAATACATAAAAACAGAAATAGGAATATCTAAAGAACTGCAGCTTCATGTACTTCAGTTTATATTTCAGGACGTTTTAACAGCCTTCTTATATGGTATGGAGCTTGCTGCATAATGTTCTGTTGTGCAATGTTCTGCACTCTAACACCATGCAGCATGATGTGATGGCTCTGACCTGGGGTCCTTATGTAGTTTGCCTGCAGTTCTATCTTGCAGCCAGGAGGTGTGAAGTTATTAAAGCCCATGATGAGGTCAGGATGGCCCTTAAATAGCTCTGACACTCTGTTAATCACTCCCAGTGTACCGATACTGGAAATGCACACAGACACAACATACACATCAATAACCTGTAAGTGCTTTGGCATGTAACTGCACAGTAATTACCTTAAATAATAACAATTATAACATATTTACACCGATCACTTGTTCAAAAGTTTACACCTCCCCTTAATGTATCTTGCTGAGAGCTTGAGCATCAGTGAATGTTTGCACTTTTTGTAATAGCTGTGTGAACCTCTAATGTGAAAAGATGGATCTCCGTATCAAATAAGTTTATTATTGTGTCTTGTGGGCTATGTGTAAACATCAGTTATGTGAAATAGCTTATTCAGGTCAATAGTAAATTAAAATAAAATGCAATTTTTATGATCCCACTTATCTTTTTTAATGATTAACATTTGGTTCTGTTCAATTCTGTACAGCATCTCTAAACTTATAACCTCAACTCTATTCATCAAAGAATAAAACATTATATATATTTTATGCTGTTATATTATTATGTTATGTTTCACACTGGGAAACCTCTAAAAAATATCACTTAAATGATAGCAGCAATAAACAGTCATTTCCTCACCAGCCTCTCTTATTTCCTATTTCTTAATCGTACATAGACAGACAGACTTTCTAAGCGCTGGAAAAATTACAGCTTTACAGGTCTGACTGCTACAGAAATGCTGACCTAGAAAATTCTAAATAAAACTGCTAAATAAAAATCTCCTCACTGAAAACTTCACCATATTAATGTAGACACATTTTATTAATTTGTGGAAAGACTCATTGCATTAGAATGATGGCATTAACATGCAACAGGCCTTGTAGCCAGAACCACTGTCTAACCTGCACGATTATAAAAATAGGTTCATCAACATCTTCCAACCAATTAGGTTTGAGATTTCAGCAGCACTGTGGTGCAAGATGCTACACTCTGACTAGTCTACACACTCACAGTAATCTTTGCAAAATGATTTAAGCATTAAAAGTATGCTCTACATAATTTGAAACCTAATATTTTCTACCAGCACAGTCAATTCAATCTGACCTTTGAGATTTGAATTCTTTCATTATATCCAGGAAGTCGTTGTAAACTTGAGGCTGATTTCTGAATTGGAGCTTCACTTGATCAAGGAAAGAAAGAGCGTCTTCCACCTGCAGGCATCCAAACACAACCCAGCAATCACAAACAGCAGTTAAAGTATACCCATGTTGGCAGAAACAACTCTGTGAAGTCTGCATATGGACCGAAGTTGTACCGTAAGCCTCTGGAACTGCTGCTGGCCTGGTGTTGGAGTAGAGGCAGGCGGGGTATGAGAGTGACCCTGACCCACGGTGGCTCCTGTAGGCTGGACCACGGGGCTGTTATGATGTGCACCAGTGTGCACTGCAGGACTGTCACTATGTCCATGTCCTCCAGAGCTCTGAGCCAAGGGCATCTAAAAGGGAAAATAAAATTTCAGCTGCTTTGCTCAGCTGAACCAATGCTGCACTGGTTCGCAACTAAGCATTACAATAAAGATGATCAAATAAGCGAATTAGCTGTGCAAGCTGTATTTAATTTAAGCATCATCTATTTTAAGCTGATGTGCAGACAGCATCCAGCACATACCTGAAAAGTCTGAGAGACCTGAGAGTACTGTACACCAGCAGTGGGCTGCATGTTTTCTGAGGCAGCCCCGTAGGTGGAAGATGCAGCAGCAACAACGCGGTGATGAAAGATTTCCGCGCCTCCGGGGAGCCGCCGCTGAGACCCAAGCGCTGTTTCCTGATCGTCCGAGCGCCGCTTCATTGTGTACTCATACTCCACAGCTCAATGAAATCTAAAACAGTGAAGAGCAGATCAGAGCGGATTTATGAGGAGCAGAACAAAGAGTCGATAGAGAATAAAGAGTGATGATACAGCAAAAACATTATTTTAAGTATTGTAATACCTGAAGACATTCATGGCTCACAATATGCCTCATATTTCCTGATAACATAATGATAATGGAAAATGATACTGGCATAAAGTGCACATATCAATCGACTACTTGTTACTATGCAGTTATAAGATAACTAATTGTTAAGTATGCAAGTAGATAGGGGTGATGCACCTTCATAGTTCTTTATTACAATAACAATAGTACCCCATCATTATAAAATTGCCAATACAATAACATTTGGCATGTTAGGATCCTGTCAGCTGATATTTTGTGCTGTAAACTTTGACTGATATGGTAGATCAGTAGGTATGTTTACATGTCCCCATTTGGACAATTTCAATACATTCAGTCTGGGTGCAGATTCCTAAAGTACTGTTTATATGTATCCTAAATACTGCAATCTTATTCAAATATTTATTTACATGTGCACTACATATATTCCGAACTAAACTTGTGCACAAGCATAGAACATCTGTAGTCGCGTTCACACCACTGCAATGCACATGTGCACAAGGTACACTATATTGGCAAAACATTTGGGACACACCTCCAAATCATTGAATTCAGGTGTTGTTTTCGGGTTGGGCTTGGCCCCTTAGTTCCAGTGAAAGAAAGTCTTAATGCTTCAGCATACCAAGACATTTTGCACAATTTCATGCTCCCAACTTTGTGGAAACAGTTTGGGGATGACCCCTTCCTGCTCCAAAATGACTGCACACTAGTGCACAGAGCAAGGTCCATAAAGACATGGATGAGCGAGTTTGATGTGAAGGAACTTCACAGAGTCATGACCTCAACCCGATGGAACATATTTGGGATGAGTTAGAGCGAAGACTGCGAGCCAGACCTTCTCGTCCAGCATCAGTACCTGACCTCACAAATGCGCTTCTAGTGGAATGATAAAAAATTTCCATAAACACACTCCTAATCCTTGTGGAAAGCTTTCCCAGAAAAGTTGAAGCTGTTACAGCTGCAAAGGGCAAGACAACTCCATATTACATTCATGTGCATGTACAGGTGCATCTCAATAAATTAGAATGTCGTGGAAAAGTTTATTTATTTCAGTAATTCAACTCAAATTGTGAAACCCGTGTATTAAATAAATTCAATACAGACAGACTGAAGTAGTTTAAGTCTTTGCTTCTTTTAATTGTGATGATTTTGGCTCACATTTAACAAAAACCCACCAATTCACTCTCTCAACAAATTAGAATATGGTGACATGCCAATCAGCTAATCAACTCAAAACACCTGCAAAGGTTTCCTGAGCCTTCAAAATGGTCTCTCAGTTTGGTTCACTAGGATACACAATCATGGGGAAGACTGCTGATCTGACAGTTGTCCAGAAGACAATCATTGACACCCTTCACAAGGAGGGTAAGCCACAAACATTCATTGCCAAAGAAGCTGGCTGTTTACCAAGTGCTGTATCCAAGCATGTTAACAGAAAGTTGAGTGGAAGAAAAAGTGTGGAAGAAAAAGATGCACAACCAACCGAGAGAACTGCAGCCTTATGAGGATTGTCAAGCAAAATCCATTCAAGAATTTGAGTTATCTTCACAAGGAATGGACTGAGGCTGGGGTCAAGGCATCAAAAGCCACCACACACAGACGTGTCAAGGAATTTGGCTACAGTTGTCGTATTCCTCTTGTTAAGCCACTCCTGAACCACAGACAACGTCAGAGGCGTCTTACCTGGGCTAAGGAGAAGAAGAACTGGACTGTTGCCCAGTAGTCCAAAGTCCTCTTTTCAGATGAGAGCAAGTTTTGTATTTCATTTGGAAACCAAGGTCCTAGAGTCTGGAGGAAGGGTGGAGAAGCTCGTAGCCCAAGTTGCTTGAAGTCCAGTGTTAAGTCTCCACAGTCTGTGATGATTTGGGGTGCAATGTCATCTGCTGGTGTTGGTCCATTGCGTTTTTTGAAAACCAAAGTCACTGCACCTGTTTACCAAGAAATTTTGGAGCACTTCATGCTTCCTTCTGCTGACCAGCTTTTTGAAGATGCTGATTTCATTTTCCAGCAGGATTTGGCACCTGCCCACACTGCCAAAAGCACCAAAAGTTGGTTAAATGACCATGGTGTTGGTGTGCTTGACTGGCCAGCAAACTCACCAGACCTGAACCCCATAGAGAATCTATGTGGTATTGTCAAGAGGAAAATGAGAAACAAGAGACCAAAAAATGCAGATGAGCTGAAGGCCACTGTCAAAGAAACATGGGCTTCCATACCACCTCAGCAGTGCCACAAACTGATCACCTCCATGCCACGCCCAATTGAGGCAGTAATTAAAGCAAAAGGAGCCCCTACCAAGTATTGAGTACATGTACAGTAAATGAACATACTTTCCAGAAGGCCAACAATTCACTAAAAATGTTTTTTTATTGGTCTTATGAAATATTCTAATTTGTTGAGATAGTGAATTGGTGGGTTTTTGTTAAATGTGAGCCAAAATCATCACAATTAAAAGAACCAAAGACTTAAACTACTTCAGTCTGTGTGCATTGAATTTATTTAATACATGTGTTTCACAATTTGAGCTGAATTACTGAAATAAATGAACTTTTCCATGACATTGTAATTTATTGAGATTCACCTGTAAAGGCAGACATGACAGTTTTGAAATGGCTCGCAGTCTCTGCCCTCATTCATCCCAAAGGTGTTCTATAGGGTTGAGGTGCAGGCCAGTCAAGTTTCTCCACACCAAACTCGATCCATGTCTTTATGGACCTTGCCTTGTGCACTGGTGCACAGTCATGTTGGAACAGGAAGGGGCCATACCCAAACCCCCAAACTCCCACAAAGTTGGGAGCATGAAATTGTCCAAAATGTCTTGGTATGCTGAAGCTGAATTATGCTGAATTATTTGGAGGGATGTCCCAAAACATTTGGCAATATAGTGTATTTTTGAATCCTACTGAGAAATCAGTCAGACTTGTTTACCTGACTATTTTTATTTATTTATTTTAAATTTTGCGTATTATTTCAGATCTACACCACCCCTTTAATTCCGATCTAAATATCAGTCGGCTCAAATCTCAATCCGATCGATTAAAGTGTTTCCATGAAGGCTTATGAATTCGTTTGAGTCATCAATCCGATTACTAACAGATTATTTGGTTGTATGTAAATGTACTGAATGTGCAGGTGCTTGACTGGTCACATAATCCAAACGCGACCATTTTGCAAGATCCGTATAAAAAGTTGTACATGTTCTCCCAGTGCCAGCGAAGGTGATCAGATTCCCGTGTTAAAAGGTAAACGAAATAATATCATGTCATACTTAATTAATCATTGTTAGCCTGGGAAAATGATAAGCATTATAAATAAACCGATGAAATATAAATGCGTTAGCTCACTCGGATGCTAGCCTCGTTTACTTGCTTGTCATGCATCAGATTATAAAACTGATAATAGTGCAGTTTGTTATTGCTATCACAAGACCATACAGTTTCATTTTAAACCCAAAATAGACAAAATGTCGGATGTAAAATCAGTCCAAGTTTTATGAAGTTAGGCTGCTAATGTGCTACTCATAGGCTTTAGCCGGTTAGTTTATTTAGTTAGTAAAACATCCGAAAACTCACTTCAACCGCAGACAACAAAGTCTCCTCGTTAAAACTAGTTCTAGTCACTCCAGATTTATTTAGAAAAAAATATGGGGAAAAACGTTCAAGCTCTAAATATTGACCAGGAAACAAACGTCAGGTTTTGAGGGGCGTGGTTTAATCATCGCATGATCTGATTGGTTAATCTAGTGCAACTGTCAACACCCCCCAAGTAAACGCCCACTGACCAATATGATTGGCTGGTTTAGAGAGTACTATGAAAGAAGCTGAGCTGCAGATGTTCAAAACATTTGTATTATAAATACTTGTGTGTCTATTACATCTTTAAATATAGTGTAATAGGCCTAGAAAAATGTAAGTGCATTCCATTTTGGAGTTGAGTAATTTAAGCAAACAAACACAGGTAAACACATTATTTACATTCATTAACTTCATTGGTGGCTCAGTGGTAGGTTTCTTGCCTACCATGCGGTAGGCCGGGGTTCAATGCCCAAACCCCAACCACTGGATGCAGTGCTGGTCCCAAGCCTGGAAAAATGGGAGGGTTGCATCAGGAAGGGCATCCGGCATAAAACCTGTGCCAAATGGTTGGTCCACTGTGGCGACCCCGAACAGGGGGCAGCCAAAAGAACAACTTGTACACTAACTATGCACTCATGTATGAAATCACATCACAGAGCTGTTAAAGACTATGTTTAAGAGATTTGTAAGAAGAACAGGCAGAGCCACAGTGAACAGAGCTTTCTAAGTGCTCAGCAGGTGAAGGCCACAATTTTGATACAACAAATCACCTCAATAATAAGTCATCATTCTGAGGTCATCATGAATTCATTAATTCATGCATTCATGTAGTGGATCCACAGCCTATTCTGGGAACACTGTGCACAAGGCAGGAGTGGGATGTCAGTCTATCAAAGGACAAGAGGCACTAATACGTTCAACAAAATCATTCGCATCTAGAGGGAATTTAGAGTCACCAGTTCAACATCTGGGAGATGAACAGAAACTGGAGGGCACCTCCAGAAAGGTCTGGGGTTATTATTACACTGACATTCAAGTACTTGGAGAAGCTGAGCCTTCAGTTGTTTTTTGAAGGTTGTAAGAGGATTTATAAAGTGAACAAGAGATTTCAAAAAGGAAAAGGTGGAAAAGAACTATGTGTATTACTATGTGCCGTTCACTCACAGACTGCAACGAGCAAGATGAAACACAAGCCCTGACAAGTGACTTCATACAAGTAACAAATAAACAAATAATAGATAAAAAACAGACATAGGACTATCCAAAGAATTTGTGTATATTGTATTTCAATTTACATTTCATTAATACATTTATATCATTTAGCAGACACGTTTATCAAGAGTAACACATTTATCTCATTTATAGAACTGAGCAGTTTAGAGTTGAGTGCCTTGCTCACAGACCCAGCAGTAGCATCTTGGTAGTTCTGGGATTTGAACTTCACACCCTTCACAATCAGTTGTCCAACATCTTATCCCCTGAACTACACATTTTAACAGCCATATTGTAAAATTGTATTTTAATCAATGTAAGATACACCCATTATTATTAACAGCTTATTAACCAGAGTCTATCCCAGGAACGCTGGTTATAAGGCAGGAATACATCCTCGATGGGAAGCCAATCAATCATTAGACATACTTATTCACCACTATGGACAATTTTGAGTGGCTAATCCAACTACTGGTATATTTTTGGCAGTTTGGAGCAAACCAGAAGTATTAACAAAGACAGATAAGATCATGATAGAACCCCAGTCCCGTGTACTTTGAGCCACCAACGGCACAACCATCTGCTGTGTAGCATGGCTCATGTAGTTCTTACTATTTATTGTTTGGTAGCCTGGGATGTACTGGTGTTCCTTTACGTTCACGCTCAGTGATTGTGAGATGCTCCAGATCCTCAGTGACCCTGAGCAGGATAAAGCATATGCTGAGAATGAGTGAGATAGTATTTTTTCATTTATACATTAAATACAAAAGAAAAAAAATTCCTTTCAGCAGTGAATGAATCATACACTGCATTGATTGCTGCTAAACCCCAAATCCCACCCTAGTTTTTAATATTATCATTACCATCCACCCCAGGGAGCAGAAGCGGATTTACTTCTGCAGAGCTCTAATGGAGCTTCACCAGCAGATGGAGATAAAGTGCAAAAGCAATGCTTGTGGCTCCCCTCATCATGGTGAAACAGGCACAGCTGGGCACAGCTGGTTAAGCAGACATTTTTTGGCAAGTGACACTATAATTTGTTATTTCATTGTTGTAAACATAACTCTATGAGCCATGACCACTTTTTGTGTTTAATTGTTTAAGTGGGACTATAATTATACTTTCCCAGCTGGAATTTTCCCATTCTGTTGTTGGAAATATTGTGTGTCTAAAATGAACTGTGTTGCTCTATCATCATTTTTCATATGTTATAGTTTATCGGTAAAGTGCTTTTATCTAATGAGACATATAATGTTTAATTTAGACCTGATACTGTGTGGGCCACAGTTCTCAATGTGTTATTTAGGAAGCATTATTATTAACATAACACATCATAACACTAATGTATGGAATCCTGCAAGGCACAAAAAGACAGACTACTATTAGTGACAGAGTTGTGAAGACAATGTTGATTCAGACACTTGGATGTTAAACCTGGCAGATACATGCAGTGTCAAAAAATCATCCATCCATCCATCCATCCATCCATCCATCCATCCATCCATCCATCCATCCATCCATCCATCCATCCATCCATCCATCCATCCATCCATCCATTTTCTGCATCAGGGTTGCAGAGAGTCCATCACAGGGGACTTGGGTGTACAAGGCAGGGGACATCCTCTATAGAGTGCCAATCCATCATAAGGCACAGTCGCGCACACACTTTCTAACCCATTCACACATTATGGATAATTTAGAGATGCCAGTCAGCCTACAACACATGTCTTTAGACTGATGGAGGAAACCAAAGTACCTGAAGGAAACCCCCAAAGCACAGGGAGAGCATGCAAACTTTGCACACACAAGGTGGGAATCGAACCTATAACCTTCTGGTTACAGTGTCATGTATGGTAAATAATAAATAATAAAATAAAATAAAACCAAAAAAATAATAACTCAACAAGAGCAAATATATATAGTCATGTGTAATAACAGCTGCTGGTGCATCTGTGCTGCTGGTGCAACTTTAGAATAACTTGTAAAGCTGTCTTTTTTTGTTTATTTTTAACTCTCATGGATGCAGGTTAAAGTCCATTCTGCAAGGAATATAGCATTTTACTAAAAAAAAAAAAAACTCTGTAAGACATGAAAGCACAATTAAGTTATGTGAACATATTTTTTTTCTCTTTAACTCTAATTGTCATGACAAGTATTGGATGTTGGATATAAACTCAAGTTTAGAAGTTTTCAAAATGCAACTTAAAATAATCATAGTCTTGACTACTTCTGAGTAAGTCAAGTTGAGTTTACTCATGTTTTTAAGGCAGCAGGTGAACTTTTATTTCTAAGTGTAACCAACTTGAAATGTTTTACAGTGTTCACTATGCTACGGAATAAAAATGGCCGTTCCATATAGTTGAACACTAAAGTGCAGTATTAATTTACACACAAGAATTCATTCATTCAACTTCAGTAACAGCTTGATCGCCTTCCGAGTGACGGTGAAACAGGAAGCGATCCCAGGAACACTGAGGGAGAAGTGGGAATACACCCTGGATGGGATGCATGTCAGTCACCAAGCACGCCTCACACACTCTTTAAGACCTCGGAGCAATTTATGGTTGTCAATCAAGCTAGCATGTGTTTGAGAGGTGTTTCTGTGAGGCAGTCATGCTATCCACAGCACCTCTGTGCCTCCCCAAAAACATAATAACATTTTCATTAAAAAATCCAAGGCACTAGCCAGTTCAATATGTTGTAAAATATGAAGACAGTTGCATAGTATCTCAAACAGGTAAGTCATATATGATTTTTTTCAGGACATATAAAACAGAAAAGTATATTTTACACTGAGGTGACAGTTTATTAGGTGTATATTTAATGTACAGGCAACTTAGTGTAGGTTAATAAGGTTATCGAATGAAATATATCTGTCTTAAACACTGCTGCTCTCTTAGATGCTCCATTCTCAAAATCAATATCAGCTATGTCTCAAATGCTACAGTCTATTTTTAGACAACACTCTGCTTGACATCCTTGGATTTTTGTGTGGCAGTAAAAGGAACATTTTTTTTGCACTAAATGACAAATTACTTAATAGTATCTCAAACTGTTGAACTGAACTGTCTCCAAAGCAACAACCAACACTTTGAAAAATGTCCACCATAAACTGTTCAAAACAGCAAGTTTTACTCAATTAATATTACTATGACTACTACTACTACTACTACTACTACTACTACTACTACTACTCCTAATAATAATAATAATTTATGTGAACACCAGAACATTTGCCTTGTCCTTCCAGTAAGGCGTATGATACCCTGTGTGTATGAAGTTTGCATCTGCAGAGGTTTCCTCCTGGTACTCCAGTTTCCTCCTCCAGCCCAAAGACATCTCTAAATTGTCCATAGTGTGTGACCATGTGTGCAATTGTCCCCTGCGATGGACTGGCACCCCATCCAGGGTACCCCCTGCCTTGTGCCCGGAGTCCCTTGTGATAGACCCCTAGGCTTCCTGTGATCCTGTTTAGGATAAGCGGTACAGAAAAGGATGTACAGAACAGCAACAGGAGCTGTATCATGACAGAGCCAGCAAATTAAAATGAAGGCTAATTAATTGCCTACCATGCTCTCACTTTTAGCAGCAGGCTATTGTTTAGCCAACTGGCATGAATGTCGGTTGTTTAGCTTCCTAGTTAAGTCACAGCCAATGAGTTGTTTTTCTTGTAACACTGTAACAGCTCTGACTGAAAAACGTATGGATTTGCTTGTTGAATAGATTTGCTTGTTGAATGGATTTTCCTATTTCGGTTTATTTAAGCTGCAGGTGTGGTTTTAGTTTACTCACTAAATGCCAGTTCATAGTTAGCCTCTTTACTAACAAACCACTTAATTTGAATAATATAAATGAAACTCAGTATGTCTCATTAAAGATAGTTTTTTTTTGTTTTATTTTACCAAATTATCAGTTCTTTTCAGATCAAACATAAAACATGTCCTGTATATTGTATTAATTTACAATTCAAATAGATTTCAATTCCTATCAGGTACAGATGGATTAGGTAGGAAAGATTTAAGTAAGAATCTGAGTAAAACACCCCTAAAGGATCAAACTCTGTACTTTCATAGTATAGTCCCACATTTCGATGAGTCCAAAATCTCCCACAGGTGTTCAGGTTAGATTAGGAGGTGCATAGCATATGAATTACACAATTTATTCTGCATCAAACCCATCAGAGAGGCCTCAGGCCATGTGGTTGGTGATATTGTCATCCTGGAAGAGACCACTCCCATCAGGATAGAAATGTTTCATCGTAGGATCAAGGTGTCCATCAGAACAACATTGTACTCGTTTGTAGTAACACTGGCCACCTGAACACTCATTCTGCCTTTGAATATGAAACACTACTAGTTTCTATGTTCTTGTTGTTTATGGCAGTCACTAACTTACAACTTGAGTAAGACAAAATGGTAACTAAGACATTGAAATAAAAAGAAAATTGGCCATATTTCCAAATTGATTCTCCTGATTCACTTTAAATAAAAAACGATTCCTTTGCGACTCAGGCATAACTGCTGTCGTAAGGATGCGGCCCATAAAATTGCAGTAGGCCATAAACTTGCACCAGGCCATAAACCTGCACTAGAAAATATCTTATGTTATGTTTAAACAACACAGCTTCTTACGCTACTCACCCATCCTGCAGTTAAAAAAGAGCAAAATAGATGTCATAATAATAGCAGGATTTGTAGAAAGAACTATTTTCATTATTACATTTATTATCAAATGCTTCAACTGTAAATTGAAGTAAGACATTTAATGAAAGACATTCCCAGGCTGATAGGATATTTTTTTATTATCTCTGAAATTACCATCCACAGGCCAGCACAGTGGTGTAGCAGGTAGCACTGCTGCCTCATAGCTCCAGGGACTCTTGTTCGATCCTGAGCTTGGGTTACAGTCTGTGTGAAATTTCACATGTTTTCCAAGTGTCTGTGGATTTTTTCTGTTTTCCCCTATGGGTAGGTAGATTAACATCACTAGAAATTGCTCCTGAGAGTTGATGAATGTGTATGTGTGTTCACTGTGGCCTGCGGTGGATTGGTGGATTGCCTGGATTGATGTGTTCCTGATACATGTCCAGGGTTTCTGGGATAGATCTCCCTCATGATCCTGCTCAGGTCAGGGTGATGATCATTACAATATAAAAACACCATTATGTATAATATTTCTGTTCCTTAAATGAAGTGCATTTTGACATATAGGATTTTTACAACTGGGGTGCTACTTTGCTCCTATGTATATTACATTTACAAATATGTATTTAAATTAAAGGTAAAAGGAATTGAAAAGACAAATGTCCTTGACAAAACACCCCCAATGTGCATATTTCAGATAAGCAGCTTAAATCATTAATTGCCGCTTTAATTCTTTATCCATACGGCCTTGTCGGATTGCTTTCATTACCTGTACACAGTTTGATTTGACATCCACAGTCAGTACACTTCAATTGCCAGTTACTGAATATAAATGATTTACTTTCCTCTGTTCAGACTTCACATACGGGTGTAAACTGCTCTCCGGTGGGTTGAGCAATGTTGAATTCCCCAATGTTGAGTTCCAGTTTTGTTCTGTTGCATCTCTGATGTTCTTCAACTGTTTCTTGTTCTTCCATTTCCACTTTCTCCCTGTCTAACTGAACACATGCTTACTGCTACTTGTTATTCGCTCTCTTTATTTTGTGCCTGATCCAATCCCATTTTCAGCATTTTGATTTGCTCTTGGTTTGCACTTTTTAATGCATATTTATTGCTTATTTTTTGGATAGTGTCATGGTTGTTTACTGGGCAATTATATGTGAGTTATTTAGATTTGTTACTCTGTGTTTGAGTACTGTAGAGCAAAATGGATTTTAATATAGGAATCATTTTATGTTTTGCACCTTGTTTGTTTTAGAGCTCCATATTGCGTCTTTGAAAAACAAGATTGTTGGAATACGCAGAAAGGTCATGTACACATTTGTGCTTAGTGAATTAAAATACAGTTGTACAATACATTCATTTATTGTCTACCGCTTATCTGATCTATTCTCGGGTCACGGGGAACCTGTGCCTATCTCAGGCGTCATTGGGCATCAAGGCAGCATACACCCTGGACGGAGTGCCAACCCATCGCAGGGCACACACACACACTCATTCACTCACACAATCACAAACTACGGACAATTTAGAGACACCAATCAACCTACAATGCATGTCTTTGGACCGGGGGAGGAAACCGGAGTACTCGGAGGAAACCCCCGAGGCACGGGGAGAACATGCAAACTCCACACACACATGTCGGAGGTGGAAATCGAACCCCTAACCCTGGAGGTGTGAGGCAAATGTGCTAACCACCAAGCCCCCCTTTGTACAATACATAAATATTGTAATTGAAACTACAATATTAACAGTATGTAGCAAATTTAAGTGAGGTTAATTTGAAAAAATTTACAAAAATACATGTGTATAGGAGTGTCTCCAATAATCAGTGCATGATGGAAAAACTATATATAACTAATATATAAATTGATAAATCTATATACAATAGGCACATAGCAGTTTGTAACTGTAATAATTGCAGATTGACAACCATTGCAATGTAATAACATAGTTATTATTGATTCCAAAGTTGAAGGACAATGACATCATAAAGAAAAATAAAACCTAAATAACTTTTTCATTCATTGTCTTCCGCTTATCTGGAGCTGGGTCGCGGGGGCAGCAGTCTAAGCAGGGATGCCCAGACCTCCCTTTCCCCAGACACTTTCCTCCAGCTCTTCCGGAGGGACCCCGAGGCGTTCCCAGGCCAGCCGAGAGACATAGTCTCTCCAGCGTGTCCTGGGTCTTCCCCGGGGCCTCTTCCCGGTGGGGCATGCCCGGAACACCTCCCCAGGGTCCTGGAGGCATCCGAAACAGATGCCCGAGCCACCTCAACTGTCCCCTTTCAATGTGGAGGAGCAGCGGCTCTACTCTGAGCTCCTCCCGAGTGACAGAGCTCCTTACCCTATCTCTAAGGGAGCGCCCCGCCACCCTACAGAGGAAGCTCATTTCGGCCGCTTGTATCCGGGATCTTACCCTTTCGGTCATGACCCAGAGCTCATGACCATAGGTGAGAGTAGGAACGTAGATTGACTGGTAAATCGAGAGCTTCGCCTTCCGGCTCAGCTCCTTCTTCACCACGACAGACTGGTACATAGACCACATTACTGCTGCCGCTGCACCGATCCGTCTGTCAATCTCACGATCCATCCTTCCCTCACTCGTAAACAAGACCCCGAGATACTTAAACTCCTCCACTTGAGGAAGGAGCTCCCCTCCAACCTGGAGGGTGCAAGCCACCTTTTTCTGGTCGAGAACCATGGCCTTAGATTTGGAGGTGCTGACCCTCATCCCAGCCGCTTCACACTCAGCTGCAAAACGCCCCAGTGCATGCTGTAAGTCCATGCCTGAAGGAGCCAACAGGACAACATCATCTGCAAAAATCAGCGATGAAATCCTGTGGTCCCCAAACCGGACTCCCTCCAGCCCCTGGCTGCGCCTAGAAATTCTGTCCATAAAAACAATGAACAGAACCGGTGACAAAGGACAGCCCTGTTGGAGTCCAACATTCACTGGGAACAGATCTGACTTACAGCTAGCAATGCGAACCAAGCTCCTGCTCCAGTTATATAGAGACCGAACAGCCCTTAACAGAGGGCCACGGACCCCGTACTCCTAGAGCACCTCCCACAGAATGCCATGGGAGACACAGTCGAATGCCTTCTCCAAGTCCACAAAACACATGTGGACTGGTTGGGCAAACTCCCAAGAACCCTCGAGCACCCTGTGGCGGGTATAGAGCTGGTCCAGTGTTCCACGACCAGGACGAAAACCGCATTGCTCCTCCTGTATCTGAGGTTCTCTGGAATAGACTTTCCTTGGGAGGCTGAGGAGTGTGATCCCCCTATAGTTGGAACACACCCTCTGGTCCCCCTTCTTAAAAAGAGGGACCACCACCCCGGTCACCCAGTCCAGAGGCACTGTCCCTGACAGCCATGCTATGTTGCAGAGATGTGTCAGCCAAAATAGCCCCACAATATCCAGAGACTTAAGGTACTCAGGGCGAAGCTCATCCACCTCTGATGCCTTGCCACCAAGGAGCTGCTGAACTACCTCAGTGACCTCAGCTTGGGTGATGAATGAATCTACCTCTGAGCCCTTGGCCTCTGGTTCCTCTACAGAGGCCGTGTCAGTGGGATTGAGGAGATCCTCGAAGTATTCCTTCCACCGTCCGACAATATCACCAGTCGAGGCCAGCAACTCTCCACCTCCACTGTAAACAGTGTTGGCAGAGAGTTGCTTACCCCTTCTGAACCGCCACCTTATTGTGGTGGAGGGGGTTGAGTACCCGAATGAACCTAGGAGCCATGTTGTTGGGGGCCTAGTGCTCCTGGTAGGGTCTCCCAAGGCAAACGGGTTCCAGGTGACGGGTCAGACTAAGAGCGGTTCAAAACCTTTATGGAAATACAATCAAGGACCGTTACGTCGCCCGGACTGGCGTCACCGGGGCCCCACCCTGGAGCCAGGCCTGGGGTTGGGGCACGCAGGCGAGCGCCTGGTGGCCGAGTCTTTGTGTGTGGGATTTGGTTGGGCCCTCTCCGCCCCTCTCTTCACCAGAGTGTCCAAGACATGCGGTTACCTGGTTACTCAAATTATACATTGAAAGCAAATGATCAATAAAAAAAATACCTTATTTACATTTATTAGAATGTCATTAATGTCTGTATTCCATTAGCAAGGATTAAATGGTTTGTGCATTTTCTTACTCTATGCAACAAACTCAACCATTTTTACACAACTCATGTAAAAACAAAATGTAGCCATTGTCAAAAATCTTACTCACTACATTTTTTGAATGTTTAAATTAATTTATTCTAATATTCATTGTCAAAATTCCAGTGTGAGTCAAAACAAAACGTTACAAATTTGACTATATTTAACCATAAAGCATAAAGGTGAAATGAGTGCATTATGCAAGTGACCTTTACACACTGACTGTCACATCGATCCACAGTTCGTATTCAGCCAGATATAGCTACTTTGAAATGCTGCTTTGAAAGCTTTGAAACCTGATGTGAAATTTAAAACAAGCTAAGTAAAGAATGAAAATTATTGACGTAATTCTCTAAGAAAGAAGCTTGCAGTCGACTATATCAAAGAAGAGTCAGTACAAAACATCCAGAAGCTTTAATAAAACAAAACATAACAAATCAAAGAGAGATCACATGAGAAGCAAGATATTAAATGAAATATGCTGGCTGGTAAGGGAGCAGTCAAGAATATCCTCATAACCTCTTGTTACTTGCATGGCTTGGACAGGAGTTCATGGATGGAAGAGCATACATGTTCACTCTTTTCAATGTGATTTTTTTTTGCTCCTGTTGAGAGACTCTTGTTTCTCCCTAGTTGTTCCTTGCACTTTGCCCACTTTGTGAGTAGATGTCCCCAGATGCCAGGCTGTGAACTTGCACAAGAGCCATGTGAGGTGACGCTGTAGAGCTGGGTGAGAAGAGAGGTGGACAGTGTGATGAATGGTGAAAGGGGATGATAAATGTTGATTCTTGACCAGTAAGTCAGGCAAAAATGAGCTGGGCATGATGAGCACCCTGCTTAGACTGCTAGGTCCCTGGGTCACTGCATTCCTTGTTATCTAGAGCTGATAGTCCCATATTTTCCATGACAAACCCTCAGTATTTTTCATGGTGGTGGAGAATGTTTGGTTTATCGACTGAGTGTGCTTTGATAATATGTACGATTTGGATGTGATTAGGAATTTTTGACACTTTAGCTTGGCAACAGAGAGAGAGAGAGAGAGAGAGAGAGAGAGAGAGAGAGAGAGAGAGAGAGAGAGAGAGAGAGAGAGAACAAAAGAAAGCTGACAAACAAAGCAGCATACTAAGTTCGACTTTTCCAATGTTGTGTTTGAAGTCATGCCACAGTGTGATGCCTCCATTATCATCCTGGGTAATCGTATCTCTGCCATCATCATCGGACTGAAAAATGGCCCATTGTATCAGGGCTGACTCTCCTATTTCCTCCAGTGTGGCTCTTTTCTGTAAATGAGCCCATTCTAAGTGTGATGTATAACAATGCCCTTCCCAGCTGGACGGATATGAATGAAATTGCTATTTCTTTTATTCTTCCAAAGACTTAATCACTCAGAAATATTCACAGATACTTATACACTTTGAGTAGTATTTGATTTTAAATAATGTCTTTTTAGTTTTTTTGTTCTAGTTATAGCATTGTGACTAACCTCTGTATTCAACAGCAAGCAAATATCATGGGGACAAAGACTGATTCCTAGACAGCAGTAATCTCAAATGAGAGTATACATCCGGAGACTCTAGTGAGAAACACTGGCTTAGACACCTGGACAAAATTTTTGGTACCCTTCCACGAAAGAAAAAAAAACCCACTGAAATAACTTGAAACTGACAAAAGTTATAATAAATAAAAATTGACTGAAAATTGACTAATGAAAATCAGACATTGCTTTTGAATTGTGGTTCAGCAGAAGCATTCAATAAAACAAACAAATGAAACTGGCCTGGAAAAAAAATAATGGTACCCCTAGAAAAGACAGAAAATAATTTGACCATAGGGCCATGTTAAACTAAAGTGTCTCCTGTAATTAGCAACACAGGTGTCTTCAAACTTGTAATCACTCAGTCTACCTATTTAAAGGGTGAAAGGTAATCACTGTGCTGTTTGGTATCATGATGTGCACCACTTTGAACATGGGCCACAGAAAGCTAAGGAAAGAGTTATCTCAGGAGATTAGAAGGAAAATTATAGACAAACATGTTAAATGTAAAAGCTATAAGACCATCTCCAAGCAGCTTGTTCCTGTGACATCCAAGTTATTTCAGTGACCACTGTGGGTTTTTCTTTCTATAATGGAAGGGTACCAACAATTTTGTCCACATGTGTAAGTAATAGTGGAAATGTGTGCTGGGAAAGGAACTTATTTTGAAATTTCTTAGTTTGGCCACTGCTTCATGAAGTCAGCTGTCAAGTAGAAGTGGAAATTAAAAAACCAGCATTGTCCAACTAACACTATCGATGGAAACCCAGATGTCTAAATAGTACCGTTTTGACAGGATAAGATTTAATGTCTCTAATTATTATGACAGGTTTGTACCAAATGAAGACAATTCAATGATTTCTACACAAGATTTTCCTTGTGCAATACACCTTGTTTTGAAAGTTTTAACCCTTATTAAAGTATTCAAAAAGCTTATGGTTGCACAATAGTAGGTCACGTGACAATAACACGTATTTAGGCTACACCTGTGTTAGGAACTCAGTAAATTCTCTGAAACCTTTAGAAGTATCGTTTGTATTTGAAATACCAAACGTCATTGGTATTTGATTATTTTTATGTTTGGAACTTAGCCAGTACTTGTTTCTGGTTTAGTTTTGGCAAGACTGTATACTTCCTGTAGTGACTTTCGTTATTCTGAAGAAAAAGTACAAAAACTTTTTTTCCACAGGATATGTTGCAGTCTAGGGGGCAGCTGTGGTGGTTTAGTGGTTATCATGTTTGCCTCACACCTCCAGGGTTGGGGGTTAGATTCCCACCTCTACCACGTGTGTGTGGAGTTTGCATGTTCTCCCCGTGCCTCAGGGGTTTCCTCTCCTGGTCCAAAGACATGCATGGTAGGGTATGTGCCCTGCGATGGGTTGGCACTCCGTGTATCCTGCCATGATGCCCAATGACACCTGAGATAGGCACAGGCTCCCCGTGACCTGAGAATAGATCGGATGAGCGGCAGACAATGAATGAATGAAGCCTTAAAGATGTCATCAGGAAATTGACTGGGTTTTAGACAGAATGTCTGTGAAAGTAATTTTGTTGTTTTGTCTTGTTTCTGAAAGCCATAGATGCGTACTGTTGTTAAAGATTATGTCTGTCACCGCAATACTAACAAAAACTGTGTCTCCGTATGATCTTGATCTCCTGAGAAACACATTCTATTTCTTTTTCAAACTCATATGTGCTTGGAAGAAAAAAATATTTGGGAGCAGGGACAGGAAATGAATTTTAAATAGCAGTTATGAGTTCAAGGTTTTCTCTGAATTTTCACACTCAGCTGTAAGATTCCTCAAGGCATTTCACACACTTCTTCATATTAATGCTAATTCAGTAGTTGATGGGGGGACGGATGGAGTGTGGATAAGAACACAGCAGCAGAGATAGCATTGTTAGAAGTCGTCAGCTCAGCAAAGCAGGAAAAACACATTAGATCAGGACAATGATTCATTCTTTTGAATCAAATTTATGTGAGTAGACAGAGCTTTAGTCAGACGGACCGAGACACAAGACAAAGCAATTAGACAGTATCGATTAGGTTAAGAGCTTCTCACTTTAAGGTTTATTAGGCATTATGCATATGGGGGCATTGGTGACTCAGTGGTAGGTTTCTTGCCTATCATACAGACGGCCCGGGTTCGATTCCCAGCCAATGCCTCAACCCCAGCCACTGGATGCAGTGCCTGTCCCAAACCCGGAAAAATGGGAGGGTTGTGTCAGGAAGGGCATCCGGCGTAAAACATTTGCCAAGTTGTTGTGCGGACCAGTTGGTCCACTGTGGCGACCCTGAACAGGGAGCAGCCAAAAGCAACATGTATTTCACATTTCCTATAATGCTGACCTAAAGATTAATCAGTGGCACATATGGGAAGTCTTATTGAAGACAAATTTGACTCTACTGTATTGAAGCACTTGCTATTTTCAGCTTTTTCTATTTTTCATAGTTTCTTTAAGGAAAGTGACTTTTTAAGCCTTTTCCATGCCGCCTCTCAGCCTATTGCTCCTCTCCATTGACAGTGTCCTCTCTGGAGGACGTAATGGGCGAGTGGCCATGTCAGCTTGACACATATTAGTGTTTTGCTCTTGAGGTTTGTTGTGAAGTCCTGCATTTTTTTCACAGCTTGGTTCCAAGACTCGGTTCAACAGTTTGTTTTCAGCCTTCTGTGAATGGAACAGTTCTGGCCATATCAGAGAAGATGCCATATTATATGATTTTTAAAAATCTGTTACGATATAATAAGCATACGCTATGTAATGAGGACTTGTCCCTGATGTGAAGATAAACTTGCATCAAGTTGTATAAAATATGTATCAGGGTCATAGGGTAGATTTGGTGGAAGATAGCGTTGTGCATTTTAAATGATACTTATGTCAGTCAAATTTCACATTAGAATCAATATAATTTTTTTTTCAGCCAGAAGCTCAATTTTTTCAGTATTGCTTTCACATAGTCTTCTTCTAAATAACATTCCATATACAACTAATACTGAATTACCAAACAGCTAACAGCATTACTAAAAGCTCAAGCCACACAGCCAGGCAAGGTATACACTAGGATTAACTACTCACTTGTCATTGTATCTGCGGGAATCTGCCCACCCACAGCTTTAATATAAACCTATAATGCATAGCATCTGCTGCGACAGGTCACTGCTTTTTTCATGTGCCCTCTAGCTCTCAAAGTAGTTTTCAGACTATCTATTCCTTGAGAATACAAATTAGGAAAGCTTCAAATTGCAAGATATATGATGGGCCCCAGGCAAGGTAACTTCTCACATAGTGCATGTTAAGATGTCACTGATGTGCCTTCATATGACCACAATGTATGGCAAACATTGACCACGAGAGAAGATCGGATCAAAAAGAAGCTATACATTCATTGTCTACCGCTTATCCGAACTACACTCGGGTCATGGGGAGCCTGTGCTCTCCGGCGTCATAGGGCAGGATACACCCTGGACAGAGTGCCAACCCATCGCAGGGCACACACACATTCTCATCCACTCACGCAATACAGACAATTTTGAGATGCCAATCAACCTACAATGCATGTCTTTGGATTGGGGGAGGAAACCCCCGAGGCACAGGGAGAACATGCAAACTCCACACACACACGGCGGAGGTGGGAATCGAACCCCCAACCCTGGAGGTGTGAGGCAAACGTGCTAATCACTAAGCCACCGTGCCCTGAGAAGCTATACATTTCGTCCAAAAATGTTCTTTTGTTATTTTTTTATTTATCATTTGTAATTGGCAAAAGAGATTTCACAGTCACCTTGATCTCAACAGCGATGGTCGTCACTAAAATGGCATGTGGGTCAAAATTTAAGAAAAAAAATGCCCTGTCCTATATTCACAGTGGCCGATGGGATTTTCTGGAACATAGTCACAGGTCCCACTTGCCTATTCCAACCATAAATTACCTGAGCTGTAAGAGACTTGGATGTTCGAAGCAGCTTTTGTTTGGTGATACAGATATTGCAGCCTGCATGTAATGAGGTCATTCATCGTCCTTTGAAGCAGTGGAGCTGGGCAGCTTGGGAACAAAAGGTGGCTGCCGGCGAACCTGACTCATAATGACTGAACAGACAGAGTCGTCTGGTCTAATGGCAGCCTGTCATGGCGCTGATGATTTCTGCACCACCATTTCACAGGTTTTTTTTTGTCCCTGAGCAGTTTGTGCACATGATGCAGAGTGGAATGAATTCCTGATGCATCGAATGTACTTCCTGACAGGTGTGAAGTGGAAGAATGATTTGTGTTTGTTTGATATATAGCATGTCCTGACTGTTTCATGGGCATTTCTGATATCACTTTGGCATCACTGCGCAGACATAACTGTTAGCCTCTTTTGACAAGGAAAATATCTGAAATATGGCAAAAATGAATATATGTGTAGGACAGACACGATTTTCTCAGGGCGTGCTATATACCAGACAAACTTGATACAATTTCCCCCAACCATGCTTAACTGCACTTCGTTTTACCAGAGCATTCCCCTAGGGGTGGATTGGCCAGTGGGAAGTTCAAGAATTTTCTCAGTGTCTGCTCTGACCATGACATTTCTACTCAGGTGCTACTCTTGTGATTATTTCAGTCCGCTAAGTTTCCGATGATCAGTTTGTGGTCGCAGATTGCATAGACAAGACTGAAGAAAGGCAGTGTGGAGAAAGTGTGAGAAAAGAAAAGAATGGATATGCTGACAGATTCAGCAAAGCTTTCAAAAATAAAAAACATAAAACAGTTGTGATTTGTGAGAACTGTGCCAGCCGGTGCCATTTCCTAACCAGCTGAATATTTTAATATTAAAATTGACTACAATTTGTTGTTTAGTTTTGATATCAATCAATATAAATATTGATAAATAGATTAGACTAGGGTTTTCTGCCTTAATAAGGGAGAGATAAGATATGTTTCAGGCCTTAGGCAACATATCTGATATGTAGCCATGCAAAGTGACTTAGTATGATCAAATCTGAAGATTTCTTCTGGCTTTTCCTGACGTGCAGGTATTTATCACTTTTGTTATCATCATCCAGTGTTGGCAGCATGACAAAACAACAATGAAGGTCAGCAACAGCAGTGGATATATTTAAAAAAAGAAAACCTAGTGTGTGAGTGCATGGAATTTCAGGAGAATTGTGTGCTCTTGCTAAAGACAGACTTAGAAAGCATGCCACTTAGAAAGTGTGAAGATAGCTTTAGGACTGCAATCGCTCTTGAGGGATACATTTATAAGTTTCCCAGTCCACCCCTGGCACCTGCTAATACTTTAGAGCAGTACTTTGATATTTACCATTTCAGATGATGAAAAAGGTTGCTTCTCAACCGAGAATCAATTAATAACATGAAGGCTCTGAATTTAATCCTCTGCTTAGTTGACTAGAAAACCTGCCCACGTTTGCTAGGGGGTTTATGTAAAATGCCAGCGCAAGCAAGGCTACTACACTGTAAAACCACCATCTGCCCAAAAGATCATCTTTACTGCTCTCTCCAAACTCTTAGACAGAGAGTTGTAAAGCCCTGAAGACTCAATTGAGTATAACAACTGCTGTTGCGTTTGTCCGGTGGGATGCAGCGTCTGCTCAGGACGAGCCCACATCTTCATTACGGGAGGGTGTTAAGTAAAAGCAAAGTAAACTTGGTGCCAGCCTTTTCTGAGTAGTGGACAAAAGATCAGGATTTGCTGCAGGTGTTGTTTAATAATTCATGGATTTGTGAAACTCGCATCAAGTATAGACTCCACAAGCCTGCCAAATCCATCTGCTTCCCTAACCACCCAGACACCCTGGATTAAATTACTCTAATCTGAAAAGATTAGCATGCACCTTCCATCAGCTAATGCAGATACTCCCAAATAAACAAAGTGCCCCAGGGTCCTCATAAAGAAGGATGTGAGGCTTTAGAAAAGGAAATATTGTCAATTTCTTTATTTCTACAGCATCCATCTTATTCTTTTTTGCCTCAGGTTCTGTTGCAGTATTCTACATTACGTCACAAAATTTATTTTTAAAATGGAAGAAAAACTGTCGACTACAGTTATCAATGAATATTAATTAAACTTGTCTTTTAACAGCTTTGATACATTTTTATCAGGGAACATGGAGAACGGTTGTTTTACATAACGCAGCTGAAGTTTGAGGAGATGCTCGTTGACTTGAAGACCTCACGGTCTGCTTCTTTAACATAATTTCCTTGAAACATCCTTTTGTGGACAGTCAGCAGGTACAATGATAAAAAGTTTACAATGACAGTATCCTTGGTACTGACACAAACTGTCTCTTAAATACATCCATTTGTTTTCTGTACTGCTTATTCAAGACAGGGTCACAGGAAGCCTGGAGTCTATCCCATTGGGACTCAAGGCACAGGGCAGGGGATACCCTTGACAGATGCAAACTCAGTACAGGGCACAATCACACACACACATTATGGACAATTTAGAGATGCTAATCAGCCTACAGCACATGCCTTTAGCCTGGTGGAGGAAACCAGAGTACTCAGAGAACTCCAGACACAGTGCAGAAGCTGGAATCAAACCCCTAACTCTGTAAGGAGGTTTAATATGCTAACCACTAAGCCACTGTGTCTCCCTGCTGTGTCTTAAATCACAAAAATATAACCAATATTAGAAAATCCATTCTAGACAATAATTTTAAGTAAACTTGGACAATTTGTGAGTCATTTTCTATCTGATAGTAATGACTAGTGATGTGTGCATATAGTGCTGGAGCCTGTTCTGTTCATCAATGATGTTAACTAACTTACTTGACTAATAGTAGTTTAATGGATGTTTCATGAATGACTGCAGTTTGGATTGCTATCAACTGTGTTAGTTTTGCCTAATATTGCTGAATGCTCATTTCTGATTGGGTCTTTAGTACAGAGGGCTTTGTGATTTCTTGGTAACAAGGCAAGCTCTGGCAGTTGGTAAACTGCTGTGGAAAAAATGAAATAAAACACTTAGTGATGACAAAACAGTTCTCCTCTTCACTTCAGGCATCATCATTGATTATTTTCCAATAACAGCACACCCTGTAGTGTTTTATTCCTTATTTAGCCACCCTCTTTCGGTCCTGTGGCGATGGAAAAAGCATCTAATGCAACAAACATAAATTACTTGACAGATTTATTAGCTTTCAGGGCTTCTTTAGCACATCAAAGCACAATGATTACATTGAACATTCTCTATTTATGCTATATTTACATTTACTTCCTGTTTCTTAATGTAAAGAATCTACTCATCTAGAAGAGTATTTAAATACATGACTCGAGACACAGCTTGGGCACTAATTACTTAATAACATCCTAGTAAACCATGTTCTGCAGTACTGTGTGGCACTGCTGAAGGATGCATTTAGAATTTACGGCTCTGCATCAGCCTATATTTCTTCGGGGCAGCTTTATAATTTTCTAATCGCTTTGCTCCCAGTTAAAAACTCTCTGCAAATTCACAACCAACCCGACTTCTAGAAAACATCTGGTCCTCCATCGGTTGTATTTTGTCACTCAACAGCATCTGCAAAAAGCACCCCAAAAACAGAACCGAACAGATGTATTCAAATTTGGTTCAGATGTAGGCTGGATATATTTATTTTATGATTGCACTGGGTATTGTGCAGACTCCCAGTGCCATGAGTTGGAAATTAGACAGCCCCAAACCAAAGTCATGGCAGCACTGCATTTATGACAGAAAAGGAGAATTCTGTAGGGCACAGACAAAATTAAATCTCCCCGATTCTGCGCAGAAAACTCATAAACACCCCGAATCCGCCACTCAAAACGCATCGAGAGAGAAGAAATTGATTTCCTTTTCTCCTAGCCAGACTCATTAAAATAAATGGCAGGATTAAAAGCTAAGTTTGATTAAAGCAGCTCTTTGATGTAGTCATTTGCCACCTGCGGCTGGGTGTCAGTACCTGAGAGGTTCGGTAGATGCTTGAGAGAGCAGCGAGGAAAGTGTTGTTCTCTTTGAAGCACATCTGTACCAGCCACATCCAATGTGCAAACTCAATTACTCCCAGCATGGCTAGGTGTGATTTAGACTCCAGGATATTGATATGGTGTAGCAAAACCAATGGAAAAAAGCAATAACACAAAGAAACTGTGGCTTTAACATGCCAATTTAAGTATGTGTGATACACAATTCTGTTAATTTCCGTAAAATGTAATGAAGCAAGTTTTCCACACCACAAGCTTTATTGCTGTTTATTTGGTTGCTTATTGCCACATTAAGCACCGGGAGGAAATGGTAAAGAAAGTGGCAAAAATGCAGCGCAAGTCCTTGTACGGCAAGGTTAGTAGGAATCCACAAACAAGAGTGCGATCGGCCCAGACACTGCTTAAGGAGCCTGCTGATGCATCAACAGTCCATAAAAATGTCAGGGAAAATATAATGCTTCCCCTCAATCCTTCAGCAGCAAACTCTGCATTAAAACAGATGAAAGTGCACCTCAGAATACCAAAAGCCAAGTCAGAATTCTTTATATTCAGTTGGACGTGAAAAAAACTGGCACAAACAAATAAATAAACAGGGTTTAGAAATTTTTCTGCAGTAAATAGACACAAGGAAACATAGCTCATTTGCAAGCTAGCAAACAACTAGGATTAGCAGATAGTCTGAAAGCTAGTTTAGAAAGATTAAAGTGTTTCTAGATTTGTTATTATCATATACATTTAAAAAACCTTGTGATTAGCAATAAGATTAGCACTAACATGCAGCTAGTTTTTTTTTTCTAGTTTTGCAAGTTTCTTCATTTTATTTAGTTGCTTCTCTTTCTTCCAGCCTGTACAAAGCTTAACTTTAACCTTAAAGCCTACATTTTCTGAGGCAGTGGTAAAGCCAGCAGTGGAAATAAGGATATTTATTGTTAATTCTGATTTTTATAGCTAATAGTAATTAGCTAGCATCACCTTGTCCCAATATAGTTCCACCCAATTCAAACCAGCCAAAAGAAAATAACAGGAAAAAAGTCCAATTTTATTTGTATTCATTAGTGCATTTGTAAATTTACCCCAGAAAACTAAAGCTGTAGATAATAGTATTCATATTTGCCTCATAGGCAGCTAACAGTTCTAAAAATTACAAACTGCCTCAAGTACCTTGCAACTATTTTACCCGTAACAAAATCCTTTTCATGTTAGATAACACACTTGTATGGAGGGTTTATTAAGAAACAGTTGTTTATATTTAGCATTTTATCTTCATTGGTATCCAAGTTCCTTTTCTTTCTTTCTTTCTTTCTTTCTTTCTTTCTTTCTTTCTTTCTTTCTTTTTCATTCTTCTTGTTTTTTTTTTAAATGTTTAAACATATTGACATGTTGGTCTAATTTCAGTTTAGTTAACAGTTTCCTACATTTTACACACAATGCCTTTGGCTACCTGCTGCTACTGGTGTTAGTGGGATTTAGACCTTGCTTCATCTTTACCTAAAGCGAGCAATCCAGTAGAGCTTAAGTCCTTTAGTTTGTCTAGCTCACTCATCTCCTCTTCTGTACACTCTGCCTAAACAGATTAGGTTCAACTTTTATTCTAAGACCACCATCAAAACCAGTTTTGTTTTTAGCATACAGCAAAACCTGACTATTACACCTTATGTTTGAGGTCATGGAAATATTTTTCACCAGTTTTCACAGTCATTGTCAGCATCAACCAACAAATGAGCACTAGAATCACTAAACACATCACAAATATTTCAATATAACGGGTAGAGTTTTCCTTTAAAGAATTCAATAAATGTGCAATTACTCCAAGTGTCTCTTATAATTTGGCTATTTTCTTCTTTTACACATCTGATTCATCTTATAAATTTATATAATATATGTATGATAAAGAGTTCAAATCCCTAAATGAAGATGGAACAAGATTGTTTCGGGGTATCTTGCTTTAAGCTGTATCATCTTTGCAGAATGACTTGAGGACATGACCTATTTGTGTGCAATGGCCAAGTGAACCAGCAGTGACATTAGTGGCTCTGACATTTAATCTTATTTCTAGCAGAACGGTCCTGCAAACATATGCCTATGTGTTCAAGGCTATTTGCCACTGCTAGCACTGAAGGTACAGCTTACAGAAATCTTCCAATGTTAACCTGGTTGCATTGCTATGTTCGGGACGCAGATCGAATTCCTCAACCCTGTACAGATGCCAGCTTGAACTTAATAAGAACATTTGAACATATTTAAGATGTCGTTAATCGCACATTTATTCACGATTACCGTAATCATGATTGAGGATGAATATCATGCACATTTCTCATGTACGCATGGATTTCTCTTAGCTGGATGTCCTTAATGTGTTCCACTTAGAAAGCATGAGTGCATTTGTAAATTATTCATTCATTCATTTTTAGTAAGCTCTTCATATTGTTCAGGGCCACAGTGAATTCTGCGGCTATCATGGGATCTGTAGGAGTGAGGTGGAAATATATGCGGGATGGAATGTCAGTAAGACGTCACACACTTATTCACACCTAGTACGGATATACCCTTACAAATCCACCTACTGGGGGTGGGAGGAAACCGGAGAGCATGGAGGAAACCCACATGGATGAAAGGAGAACATGTGAAACACACAGACAGGAAAGCGAGCTAAGGATCGGCCCACAGACATTATTGCTGTTTGTAAATTATTATTCATTCATTCATTTTCTGTGCTGTTTATCCTGCACAGTGTTATAGGGAGCCTGGAGCTTATCCCAGGGGGCTTAGGGCAAAAGGCAAGGCGCACCATGGATGGGGTACCAACCCATCACAGGGCACAATGACACACAAACACTCACACATTACGGACAAATTTAGAGATGCTAATCAGTCTATATAACGTCTTTGTAGTTGAGGAGGAAACCCCTTAAGCACAGTGAAAACATGCACACACAGGCAGGAACTCCACACACAGGGCAGGAAGCGAACCCCCAACCCCAGAGATTTGAGGCAACTGTGCAAACTGTGCTAAGTTAATTCTGAGAGATTTTCAAGATTTATATCCTTTTTGATGGCAGATGCTGTTAGTCTGACAGCATGTGCTGAAAAGAATATAATTTTAAAACACCACATTAGGAACAGGAACATTACGGAATATAGTAAGGCACAAGAGACAGCCTTGACTGTCACCAGGAACCACACATCAGTTTAAACTGCAAGTCATTTATATGCCAGCACTGTGCTTGTGTTCCAATAAGGAGATTACAAAATGTTAACAAAACGACTAGCACAGATCAAAGATGGATCTCATAACTCACATACACTCATTTACACAGAAGCTTCATCTGCTTTTACTAGGCCTATATGAAGATAAATCCCTCACATGGCGTGCTGTGTTCTCTGTTTGCACCCCCCTCCTTCCCTTCCCCCTTTCCTTGCAGCGAGGAATCTTGGCTCTCTCCTCTCTTCTCTGCTACTGAAGAGCTCCCACACTTCCTGTTCAACACCAGGCTTTTCCCTCCTGCCTGTGCCGATTCAGTTATCCACAGTAATCTCGCGCAACCTTCTACCTGCCTTGCCTACCTCTCTTTTATTGTTGAAAATAATGGTGAAGAGACTTTACAGGGATTTACACCTGATTATTTTCCCACAAGGCGAGTCCTTATAGACTAGACTGACCTTTCAGTTCACGGTGCAATAGACAGAGCGGCTGCTTGTGCCCTGTCTGTCACAGTGGAGCCCAAGCTTACCCCCTTTCTTTTTTCTCTCTCTCTCAGTTGGTTGTTGTTTGTCCCTGCCTGTTTACCTGCCTGAGTCATCTGTTTGTCACACTGCAGCTTAGGCGTGCTTTTGACGAGCGCTGCGCCTTGCATGAAAGCCCGGAATTAATCGAGCCATTCTGACACAGTGATGGAGGAGGGAGGACAGACTTTACAGAGGTACATTCATCTCTCCATTAGCCCACATGGTTATGACATGCATGTGTTCCCTGCTACCATCTCTCTCCCTCCCGCTTTCTCTCTCGTTCCATCATCTACTGCAGTCACTCAGACGAATGGCACGAATTGAATTTCATTAGTCACATTGGCCCTGATTTGAGCATTGTGCAGACTCCCCCCTCTTTCTTTCTCTCTCTTCCTCTCTGTCTATTCTATCTCTCGGCTTTGCAATCTTCAGCACGCTCCTCATCTCTCCCTCCACCCGAACAACTACCCCCACCCTTTCCTCTCTCTCCATCTCTGCCTCGATCTCGATGCACCACAGCTCCTCCCTCCACCTTGCACAGCAGCTACCCCTCCCTCTCCATCTTCCTTTTCCTCACTCGCGCTCTCGGTTTGGTAGATACAGCATGTATTTGAAGCAGAGGGAGCCGGTCTACTCCTGTTTACATGGCTGCCTGTACCTGGGGCAGGATCACGTGTATTTGGAGGACCGCAGCTGCTCCCGTTCTGCCTTCTGAACGTTTAACCGAAGCTCAGCTCGCCTTCAGGAATTGTTTTTTCCCCTTCAAAGGCCTCCTCAGTGCCTCACTGGCTCTCCGGCCCAGTTTGGATCTAAACAGCGCCCCAGCAGAATGGACCTGCCAAAATTAGATTTCTCTGCATGACATTTCTGGTAAGGGTGCTTTTTTTCCCCCCCAAGTGCACTACAATATATGCAGGTTACGTTAAAGGACTCAGTGTGGCTTTGCAAGAAAGAGGAGAACCAGTGTGTCTGGAATATTCAGCATATATATATATATATATATATATATATATATATATATATATATATATATATATATATATATATATATATATATATATATATATATATGTTTGTGTGTGTGTGTGTGTGTGTGTGTGTGTTGGGTGCGTATTCCAGACAGGAAGATGCTGAATAATGCTGCTGAATTTGGTACTGTATCTAAGATTTCAGATTAATGTAGATTATGTTGCCAGGGAGAAGATCATCATGTGAATGTAAATAGTAATACCTATGCATTATTTTGTCCCAGGTTGTTAGTGGTTTCTTTTTATATATATAAAATATTTATATACCACACTTCCTGACAATCTGCTTTTTGCATATACTTATTTCTAGTTGCTCTTATATATTTATATATATATCTTTCTATCTATCTATCTATCTATCTATCTATCTATATATATATATATATATATATATATATATATATATATAAGGGATATTCAGTGTGTGCAAGAAATCTGCAAATACCCTCCTAAGTCACTGCCCACTCTTAATTGCTGTACAGTCGTTTCACTGCTACATATAGGATTTCATTCACTCTTTTCCTGCCTTTCCTCTGTCAGTACCAAGCAAATAGAGTTATTCCGTTGATGAGGCAGTGTTTTAGGATCTGCCAGTAATGCACTTTAGTGCTTAATCTTGGCAGCCCACCAAAAATGAATTAACAGATGAATATTTGGCGCATTAAAGATTCATGGCTTTTCCTTGTCATCAGTCATGTGTCTATTACAAACGGCACTACCTGTACTTTCTTATTTATGCAGAATGAAGCTTTATTATCATGCTACCCTTTAAAAAAATCCCAAAATAGAAATGAGGTGGCATGCAAAAGGTTTGCGTAATAAAAGGTTTAACTCTACAGCCCGAATGTGGTGACACTTGATAAAGCAACATACTGTGTAAAGCGATGTTTGGGTGGCACTCTTTCTCAAGCATCGAGGATAGAGCCAAATGTCTTCCTGCCTTTCTCTCGGCAGATTGGCGTGCACCACCACGTAATATATGCAAATATGCATGTAAGCATGTATTGAGGAAAAACACTGAGGATGAAGCAACTGCGCCGCAAGAGTGTGCCTGCCACATTCAGAAGGGAAATTAGAGCAGACAAACTGAGGTGATTTTCACTGAACCGTGAATCTGTACAACAAACCGAGATACAATTAAGACAAAATCGATAAATAGGCTGAAGATGGTTTCAGCAGTTTGGCAATTATGCAAAGAGAGATCATTCAGCTGGTTGAATTCTCATCTCACATGGTGGTAATGGCTTTATGATAATGGTGCAGTCTGATAAGCAGACGACCAGATAAGGCACAAGACTTCTACGCGCTCTTGGTCTTGCTCCTAGCAGATAGTCACTGATTAGGCTTGTTTCTGTGAACAAGCGAGATTCCTGAGTGATTATAATTCAGATCCTCACCAATCACCCATCATCCCCCCTACTCCTCCCTCTAGTCTTCACTCTCTCCCATGGTTTCTCTATCTGTCTTCTCATCACTCCAATGCCATCTCTCACTGCTATGTTTAGAAGTGCTTCATGCTTAACCGACAACGATGTAGGACAGAAACAGACAGGCTGCATTTGTTTTCATTGTAGATTGATACAGGAATAAGGGCCTATCATAATGCATAATGGCTCTTTTCTGTCACACACAATGAGCGACTGTTAAAAAGGACTCCAAAAACGAGAGACGGACGAGTGGCATTTCAGACACAACATACTCAGTCCAGCCTCCCACACTTGTTTTCAGAAGGTCATGGAGTCACTACACTTCACCAGACTCTCTCCTATTAATATTTAATCAAAACAGCTTTATGGGTAAAAAAAAAACAAAAAACAGAGACTGCATGGAAGATGGGTAGGGCCCTTGTGTCCTCGTTTCTGTTTGATACTTCCCGTCTGGCTCGTTTAAAGGAGTTCGCTCATAAATCCGTATGTGGATCAGAAAGTACATCTGCATTTTCAGGATCCAGCAATATGTTATCACAGAGTGACCCATATTGGATGGGGGACCTGATCATATTGCCAGTGCCGTTGTTAATGTGTGTGTTTGGTCCTTTGTGTAAAATGAGAGGAAGAGATCATTGATCGTATCGGTCCGTGTAATAAAATTATTAGCCTGAGATGGAAAGCTGGCCAGAGGAACAATGCTGGCATCATTCAGGAAGCCTAAAAGTGATTATCTTGTGGCTAATTTTGGGAGATAAGCTCCTTTCTAATGGAACTCTCGATAAAGAACTCTGAATAGTGTAGCAAGAGTTAGATTGCTTTCGGGATTATGTTCGTCCTATATTCTCTTCCCATTTCTCCTCTCCTTTTTTCAATTAAACCCAAAACAAAGAGGCCTGTGTGTGTAAAGGAGGGAAAGGGGCTGGAGTAATTACCGGCTTAGGCCTGCTGCTAGCGGTGAATTTCAAGTGAATTTTAAGAGCTTTAATGAGGAAAGAGGAACATTTTATGGGATTTTTATTAACCAGTTTCATGCTGTGGAACAACAGACTTGTGTCGAAATGCTTCCGATTTGATTTTTGCGTGACAGGATATTTGACAATCTGCAGCAGCAGGTGCAAATTCAGCTGCTCCGTGGCCTGAGAACTGCAATAATATCTTCAATGCAGCACTCAGTGTGCTTGATGATTCCAACTTGTAATGGATGTACCTCATTATCAGAGCTCAGGTCTTGTGTGAGATCTGAACACATATTTTATGTCTAGCTTTCTGCTTTATCCCTGACAAATTCCTGCATATTCAAATGTTGAGCCCTACAAAACAAATAAGCATTCACTAGCAAATGTAGTGAAACAAATTTCTACATTACATTTAGTGCTGGAGGCAGCATCTTATTCTCTTAATTGATGATAGCATTAAACATTAAACATTACTTTTGCTTGATAGCCAAGCTTCAACTTCTAGCAGTTGTAGACATTGCAACTTTTGTGTGTATGTGTGTGTGTGTATATATATATATATATATATATATATATATATATATATATATAGACTGCCTGTCGCCTCACGGTTTTATAGTAGGAAACATTCATTTTCTGTTTTTCTAACTCTTAGGATGCTGCTGTTAGTGTTTCTACACACCTTATTGAACTTTGGCATTTCTTGCACTCCACACTTCAGGCTTTTATCTAAATATTACAGTAGTCAGGAAACAAGATCAAAAGGATGATGAAATTGGAAGTCAAAAAACATGCTACCAGAGGAAACGTCTTGTTTGAGTGCTGCATTGCTATTCTCAGGACATGAGTGGATTTCCTATACAAAATTGGTGGTGTGAGAGGTAGAAGGAAAATGAATGCTTAGGGCAGGCGATTATTGATCTGGCCTGATCTTGCCTGATGAACTGCTGTTGTAAATACAGATAAAGACATCTGCTTATGTTGTAATGGATGGTGGTCTCTAGACTTGCCATTCTTAACAAGGGCAGGGTTTATCACTTCAATTTCAAATGTCTCTTACTGCATAAATCTTTCTGATTAACATAATGACTTTGTGCTAAACTTAAAGATTTCTGAAAGTCTAAAAAAATTTCCCATTTTTTTTCTCAACTACAGCTTTGGATATTCACCATCTAGCAAAAAGCCTTAAAGCGCTATGCAATTTTATTAAAAGTAAATGAATTAAAGTAAATCTGTTTCCCTTCCTAGCTCTGCTAACTAGGACTAAAGGAAAGGAAGTGAGGGCCACATGAGGATACAAAAATCTGAATAACACTATCATCAGTACAATTCACTGATAAGCGCCCATTTATAATCAGTTAAGTGGGTCGTGTAAATATTTAGGCGTTGTGGGTCTGTAAAATTGACTACTGTGCACTCCTTTTATTAGTTCTCTGCAATGTGTTCAGAGCTGATAGAGACAGAGAGAGATGTTATGAATGAGGTTAATGGAAGGAAGAAAAAGATATACTTCCCTTTGGGCCAAGAGGAGCCATTAGATCCCATTACTCTAGCATTATGTTCTATATCCTCTATAGTCTTCACATACAGTAGATTTCAATGAGACTCATAGCACACACTAAACTGCTCTAGAACGGAACCAGTGCTGAGTCATGTCTTTTTGAAATAGCAATTAATCATTATTTCAGTCCCTAGAGTGTGTGGCATGATGTAAACCTTACTAACTTCCTACATAATTGCACAAAACAAATTGCTTATTTTTTGAGTGGTACCAACTAACTTATTGGTTTGTACTTGAGGTGAACGAGTTGTGAATTAAAACTGAGTTTATCAGTAAAAATCTTTTTTTTAAATTTTTTTTTTTATTATTGGTGGAATTATTGAACTGCTATGATTCTGTTTGTTAGGTTGAGCCATGTCCTTCCTGTTATTTCAAAACTATATGAATTTGTAAGTTTATAACAATGAAGATTTAAAATATGTACCCATAACAGTATGCATCGTTGGTTTATTGCAGTGTTTGTGGTTTTGTTTTTGGCCTTCGGTTTGGGTTTTTGGATGAAATCTCTTTATTTTATGATAATTATTTTTTATTATAATATTATTTACTGCAATAGTTCATGTTCAATAGTTTAAATAAAAATTATTAAACATAAAAGTCAGCATTAATAATATTAATAAACTAACAAAAGTGGTATCTGATTAGTTTATTTTCATATTTAATAAATACACCTACATTAGCTAATGTTTATCTCATCCATGACAAAAAATAAACTAGCATACATCAAATTACACATTTAAAAAAAAATTACATATTAATATATTAATTACCATTTGTTTACACTGGTAGTTGAGGACTCTTTTTTTATCCATACATGCAATGAATATTGTTTCACAGTTGCTTGATTCATGGTTCTAAAACCATCAGTTAAACTTGTGTGTTCCATGATGCTTTTCTGCTCACCGTGTTTGTAAAGTGCTGTAAAATGATTATTTTAGTTACTATAGCCTTCTTGTCAGCTCAGACTAGTCAGAGCTGCCACTCGCTGGATACTTTTTTGTTTTTCGCACTGTATAAACCCTACAGATTGTTGTGTGTGAAAATCACAGGAGATCAGCAGTTTCTGAAAAAAACTCCAGCCTGTCTTGCACCGAAAGTTATGCTATGGTGAAAGTCATTGTGAACTGTTTGCATGATTTTACACATGATTGGTTTAATGCAGGGGGGCACGGTGGCTTAGTGGTTAGCACGTTTGCCTCACACCTCCAGGGGTGGGGGTTTGATTCCTGCCTCCGCCGTGTGTGTGGAGTTTGCATGTTCTCCCCGTGCCTCGGGGGTTTCCTCTGGGTACTCCGGTTTCCTCCCCCAATCCAAAGACGTGCATTGTAGGTTGATTGGCATCTCTAAATTGTCCGTTGTGTGTGTGTGCCCTGCGATGGGTTGGCACTCTGTCCAGGGTGTATCCTGCCTTGATGCCCAATGACGCCTGAGATAGGCACAGGCTCCCCGTCACCCGAGAATAATTCGTATAAGCGGTAGACAATGAATGAATGAATGATTTAATGCACTCGTGCCACATGATTGGCTGATTGGGTCATTGCATGAATGTGCAGGGGTACAGTTTTTTCTAATAAGGTTGTCAGTAAGTGTATACTGTACTTTCATGCAGGATATACTATTAATCTGCCTGAGAGTGGAGCCTTCTCTGCCAACACAGCACAGTGTGACCAATAATATAGTGCTTCACATTGACCTAAATTACTTATACTGTAATTGGATGCATAGTAAGTATGACCAACATTTTAATTCTCATGTCATCTGAAGTTGTCATATTTCTTCTAGCAGTCTTACTGGAATATGCAGATGGGTCACATTTCTCCAAAGCTTATTTGTCTTTCTTGGTCCAGTAGCGCCTCATAGACAAGGTCATAAAAGAAGCAGTGGAACTGAGGAGGCTGAAGAAATGGACTACTGTGATATTTTTCTCCTTCCCAAGGTTATCTCTAGGAGGAATTGTGAGTGAGTGAGCGAGTGAGTGAGAGACAAGCTTTTGGTTTGGATTACACATCTGTACACCAGAAGGAAAAACAGGGTTTCATCAGATTGGTCCTTAGCAGTGTAACATAACAAGATAAAATCAATGTTGTCGAACTCCTATATGCTTGATAACATGAGGATGTGTTGCTTGTAGGATTTATTCCTTCATGATCTAGAGCATCCACAAAAAATTATTTGCAATTAAATCATCATGCTTAAACAGCACTGTAAGCTTAACAACAATTTCCACTCGTAGGATGTGTAAGCTCTCGGCTTTAAACGGATAAATAAAGCGGTTCCGCTGTATCGGAGATGGAATTGATTTCTTCGTCTGGGTTGACTGATGGCCGTGAACGTGAGGAATAGAGAGGAAGAGGACATGTCTCTAAAGAAGCACACTTATGAACTTCCTGACTTCTTGAGTGTTGAGAAGATGCAGTAATCTAAAAGAAATCTATTTCTCCATTAACCAGGAAAGAGCACAAGAGCAGACGGACACCTTGAGAAGAGGGAAAAAACCTCTCTGCCTCTCTGTCTCTCTCTTGCAATCAACAGATAATTGAAGTGTGAGCTTGCAACGTCTCATACAATGACACCACGCTAATGAACCTCTGTCAGTGTGGTTGGTCAGTGTTGATTGACCTTGACAGGTCATCTGGCATTTGACACACATGATTATGCCAGTTGTGGGCATCCAAATGAGCATGAGGGTTTTAACTGTTATACCTCTTCGTATAGTATTTTTTTTCCTCGAGCTAAGGACGGTGTCGTGTTTTGGAAATATAGGGCATTCCATCCGAGAATACAGAACAGTGGCAGCTTTCCCTCAGAGGGATTCTGTGTTAAAATAAACCTGTGATAGCCACTGATGGCCCTTTCCTTGCCTGTAGCTACTGTGAAGGCTTGAGCAGTTATGCTCTCATATTGCCAATGGAAATACATTAGAAAAGGAATTCTATTTCTGACTTAAGTTACCGGTTCACACCCAAGCAGAACAAAAGCAAGGCTGTTAAGTCGATGCTAAGCTATGTTGTAATGCTTCACACAGACACGATAAAGAAAAAAAAGCTTCTTTTTTTTTTTTTTTTAAACAATTATACAATAAGCCTTTTGAAAATGTAATAAAATATCTCAGAATGATCTGCTTCGGAATGTTCACTCTCCCTAGGTCACTGTACCATGTAAAACTTAAAATAAGTTTTTATCATTGCCCATGAAAGGCTCAGTTTGCTTTAGTGATGTGCACAAATGTCTGAAGCCTTAGTACCTCAGCTGCCACAATTTATACAGCCCCAACTCAGGTTTATTTATTTATTTGTGTGTGTGTGTGTGTGTGTAAGCATAATAAATTGGTTTATTGTAGAATTAAATGGTTGTCCTTTAAAAGCCTGGCATTTGACATAATTCATTATTTAGTTTTTACACCAAGAACTAGCAGATGGGTACATAATATAGTAACACAGTGGTGTGTTATTTTAGAATACTTAATTCTGATAATTTAGAGGAGGTGTGATATATTTTCTACATCAGCACAGTTCTGTCAATAGTGCAGTTTATATTAATGTGCTCGTTCTAATAAGTAATCATTACTATAGTAATAGATTATATAGGGCCTTGAAGAGGAAGAAATTATTTTAAAATGTGCTATTTTTAACTGCTTTCTTTATCTTGCTTATACAGTTTATATATATATATATATATATATATATATATATATATTTATTTACATTTGGTAGTTAAGCTGTTTTTATTTGTAGCTTTATACATTTGTTTGTCGGATGTTGCGGTACTTTTATTTTGAAGGTTGGGGGTCGCGTAAAGATACTGATTTATTTATTTTATTTTTTAGTCAAGAAAGTTAGCAGCGAGCACGGACAGTACAGATCCTCCGCTAAAAGTTTGGTTTAGCCATAAAAGGACTTAAAGTATCACAAAAAAAGATTAAAAGACGATTTCCCTTCTTCGTTGCACGCAGCCAACTAGGTATTTGTTTATTCGTCGTTATTTTGTGTGTTAAATCGCCATTTCACGCTTTCCCTGTGTTTAATGTGTTTGTTAGTTTTCACGGGGGATTTGAAGATCTTTGAATAAACCAGTAGCAAGAAAACCACTTGTGTTTGTATGTGCTTGGAGGGAGATACACTTTTTATCAAAGTAATACCTATAATCATTGATATTGTGATTCAGCCAGAGCGATTTATTTAACATTTATGGAAGTTTGTGTGTCGGCAGCGGACACGACTGCAGCTAGTGCTTTTATTAAAGATGGCAGACAGACAAACAAATAAAAAAAAAACACTTAACGCAATCGTTGTTAAAGGCAGGCAAAAGGTCAGGCGATTTCCAAACAGCATTTCCAAAGCAAAGACAAAATTATGCAAACCAGATCAAAAAACCATGACCGCAAATCAAAGGCTTGGCACATCAGATACACGACAGCGCTGAGAAGATACTGCGTAATGAAGCAGAGGGTTGTGTGGGCTGATGTTATGTAGTGGTGAGTGGGGATTGATTCCAGGTGCGCGTAATTAGTAATCAGGGGACTATGAGTGAGATCGCTGGGTAATGTTGTTTCTGCTGGCTAGTTCTGTAGGCCATGATGCATTCTGGGAAATGGAGCTTGTAACACTATGACAGTTTGTACTCGTCAGTAAGCTTTCTGACAGGATTTAGTGCTTTGCGGTTCCTTGGAAACATTTTTTCCATTGTCTGTACCGCTTATCCGATCTTTCATCAGGTCACGGGGAGCCTGTGCCTATCTCGGGCGTCATCGGACATCAAGGCACCATCGCAAGGCACAACATACACTCATTCACACACTATGGGCAATTTAGAGTATTTAGAGAAGCATGTCTTTGCTTGGACATTGGTGGCTCAGTGCTAGGTTTCTCGCCTATCATGCGGAAGGCCCGGGTTTGATTCCCAGCCACTGGATGCAGTGCCGGTCCCAAGCCCGGAAAAATGGGACGGTTGCGTCAGGAAGGGCATCTGGCGTAAAACATTTACCAAGTTGTTGTGTGCGGACCAATTGGTCCGCTGTAGTGACCCCGAACAGGGAGCAGCCGAAACTGGACTGTGGGAGGAAACCGGAGCACCAGGAGGAAACCCACCAAGCACGGGGAGAACATGCAAACTCCACACACACAGTGAGCGGGAGTGAGACTCGAACCCGGGACGCTGGAGGTGTGAAGCGAACGGGCTAGCCACTAAGCCACCTCCTTGGAAACATAATCTGTATTTTTTTTATTTTTTTTATCGAATACATATCAAATACATTTCAAGATATTTCAGTATGAATGTTTAAACAATATTACATGTGAATATAAACTCTTCACAGTTTGTTACTCAATTAAAAATTGTAGTGGTTAGTACAGTGGCATAAGAAGAATCAAACACTAGTTTATTATTTTGCTATTACAGCATGTCTGGCCATTTTATTATTTATTTATTTTATCCAGTTTATTCCCCATACTGTGTCTAAACTGGAATCCTGAACCGTAATATATTATGTCAAAAGATCATGACTGTTTTTAGTCTATGTTCTAAGCATTTTTTTTTTCTGTGTCTTCAATCATTTACAAGAATACCAATGAGCTACATTCTCCCTCAGTTATGGATATGGTAATACTCATATTTAATTTTCTCAAATACAGAGGGATAAATGGACAAAGTCATTCAAGCTTAAGCAGTATAATTTCACACAAAGGAAGCCTTCTTTGAAAGTGCTTTATGAAATAAAATGAAATTTCAAACACAGATAACTCTATGATAGTGGGAATTATTGAGTTCTCCATATAGAGAGCTTCTTTAGTGACTTAAATGTTTTGCCCCTGAAACAGAGTGAAGCCTTATTTACTAATCTTCATGCATAATTCATGGTTACCAGATTACACTTTGATTTGTATCTTAACAGAATGAGAGTGTTCCTGAGCAATGATTTAATCTTTTAATTGGATAATAAATCCATTGGGTTGAGTAATGGACTTTCTATTGCCATCAGTTGACCACTGAGGCAAAATCATCATTAATGCATTTTCTTTGCCTTACAGTTTGACTGTTTGACTTGTGGGGAAAATGAGAGAGGGAGATTAAAGATGATTTACACATCTTTAGATTTTATATACCATTTCTCATCAGACAGATTAATCGCTGTGTGTCTGTGGGAGAAAGACAGAGATATATTTCAGTTCAGTCAGCATTTCTATTAGTTAATGTTTGCCTCTTAGCAACTTCTAAATTAGGAGCCATGCGGTACAAGCGCTACATTTGCAATTAGCTTCCCATCTGAGGTAAATCAGGTGCACATTTCAGTGCTTATTTTCAGCAGGGATTATGTGACACCATAACAGTAAACTAAAGCTGAAATGTTGATTTTTGCATACCATGGGTACTTCTAATTAGGGAATTTTGTTAGTGCACTAAAGGGGCATTACCCATGTAATTTACAGCGCACTTCTTATAGCTCCGCGTTCATGAATTAATTCAAATGAACTAAATGCATATTGGAATTTCCACAGAAGATATAAAGCATTTTTTCTGCCTCATAAAAACTCTTTAGCTTCTCCAGATATGTCTGCAATTAAAGTTTGAAAGAGAAGGGTTTGAGTTATTTAGACTGTAGATCACATGATAAATCATGACAGGTTAATCAAAAACATCCTTGCCACTTTTGTGGCACTTGGGGCAGGATGTTCTGAGCTGTATTAGATCAGCTGTAAATATAGCATGATTAAAACACCATGTTTATGGTGGGTCCGTTTACTTCATGACCTTCACCCCCCGACCACTCAACCACTTCCCTGCTACAGCTGCTATTTTAGTCCTTTAATCGATGCTGCAATTCATGCACGATGGCCAAGCCGGTCCCTGCAGGGTGGTGAGCTGCATGCCGATCACACTCAGCAGATATATGACTGTCAGGTTCTGTGGGCTACAACAGCTCTTTGAACCTAACTAAGGAGCACTAATGAACAGTAGACACTTTCGGAGCTACTTATTCGATTTCACACTGACGCTGGCGCAGTTCCCATTGTGCTCAAACACACCTGGATACATTTGCAGATGGAGCCATTTTCACTGTCTCTGCCATGGTGCTGCAATAAACAGATGGCTGCATGGAGGCTTTTTTGCTTTTTCTTCGTTCTCACAGCTCATCTAAATTGTTCAGCTCTGCTGATTAACAGTGTGCAGCTCTTTCAGGTTTCTATCAGGTTTCAATGAAATCATAACATTTCTTGGAACCATTATAATGACTATAATAAGTGTCGCAGTGGTATTTTAGTATGCATGTTATAATTTCTGTCATTTTGAAAAGCCTGTGGTATGAGTGTCATAATTTAATTCTTTAAAACCACACACCTAATTAAATGAATAGAAGCTTTGATGTGAATTTATATGGCTTCAAATGTCTGTCTGTCATTGTTTTTCAGTGTGTATTTAAACCCAAGGGCCTTCCACATGTTGCTGAATAGCTCTGTAATTTGCCATATTGCTGATTGCTGCAGTGGGTGGGTACGGGCTCAATTTTAATCTGAGGTTAACATTTACTGAGACATTTGCCAACACACAGACCAGTCTAGACTAACCTTCACAACTTTTACGGCTGCCTCATTATAGGTGATCGGGCTTGCGGGAGTGGGTTTGTGTAAACGGTGGTTAGTTATTCAAGTAGGTGCATGGATTATACATGCATTAATCAATTAGTTTAAGCTGTGTGAGAAAGTTCAGTAACAAGAGGAGTGGAGATGAGACTGGATCTTCACATCAGTGTTTATTGAGTGCTCACAGATGATCGATGCAGCCTTATAAATAGCCATCAGTCTGTCAATCTATGAACATGTCTTTAGGGCTAGAGTTCTGGGCGGTTCTGCTTTGCACAAGACAGACAGTTAATCGCTCAACCCGAACTGAAGACTCTGTGGTTAGGGTGAGGATACGAGGAGGTGACGGGTGTGGAATAGAGAAAGAGAGATCAGAATTTATAGGAAGTTAACTAGGAAGATGGTAGCTTTAGATATATTCTCCCAGTAATTACAGAAATCCATATATTAGTAGACATCTTGTGTATTAAGTGTGCATATTAATTTTTTTTTTTTTCAGTGGAACAGGAAATGATTTGCAAAAGATAGCAGTCAAGTAGCTTTTATGTGCGTCATTGCTGAAACACACCCTACACAAATGCAGTCTACATCTGATACTGGTGCAACCAGACGGCCGCTGATAAAGAAAACACAAAGTAGCCTAAACTTAAAGCATTTAATACTGTTGAATTCTTGAATCTGATTGGCCAGTGTTAATTATTTTTCTATAACAGGATCTCTGAGTGTAAAGCAAATCACAGGATTTACATGTTATTTTTTGTCAGTAACCTGATCATTTTAAATTGTCCGTTTATTAGATTACATGGAGCATCTGCCAAGAAAAAAACATGTTATTTAAGAAGAATGTTTAATTGTTAACATTTATGGATGAAGTCACCAACATTTTCCAGGAAGTTTTCATTGCAACATTATCAAGTTTCAGTTTTTTGGTCTTAACATTAATAGTAAGCGATAAAACAACTGTTTATAGCTGCTACAACATAAGTGATAATCACTAAACACACTAACTTGCTTCATGGCAGTTCCTGAACTTTAAACTTTTGTTTTAGCTTTAAAACAATAAACGTACGAAAGTGAGATATGTCATTCTTTAATAAGTAAAAAACATGTACTTCAGGGAGGAAATACATTTCACCACATCCTCATTAGAGCAGCATGTTGAGTCATAAGCTTGTCTATGACATCTCAGGGTTAAATCATTTTTATCACACCAACTTAATATGCATTGTCATGGTCCAAAACAATAATAATTAATAATAAAAGAGAACAAGCTTGCTATCTTTTGTGCTTGTTTTCAAACTTTTATTTGTGTGTGAGATCAACATTTTATAAATAGTTCTCCTTGGGCAGCAAATTTAGGCTTTACCAGTAACAAAGCAGGGCTTTCAGGCAGATGATGCATGACAATGTCAATACTATAGACTACATCTATAAATAAAGCACAGGCAAATCTTCATCATTTAGACTGCAGATTTTCAATATATAATGTTGAAATAATGAGCATTACACAAACTGTATTAGCTTAAATTAGTAGCTGTGATGCTTCTTTACTGATTTAGTATGTTGTAGATATGCATCTCTGTTGATTTAAATATTAAAAATCCCGTCAGCAGCACTGAAGCACAATCTTTATTTTATTAAACCACAAAGCTGTAAGGAGTAAGAAGAGGATTGTGTGATCAATTTTGGGAAGCAGAGCTTGAAGGCTTTTGCAAGTTAAAACACCCGCGAGTCAAAGTCACACAGGATTTAATAACTCCTGACTCGCAATATTTCTTTATACTGTACTGTCATCTTCAGGGGATTTTTCCCCCCAATGTTGCACAAAAGAATATGTTATATTTAAAAACTGGTTAACAGTGTTTTATTGTGAATTCTGGAGCCTGTAGCTTTGTTCATTGTAATCCATCATTCTAAAACATAATTATTCTAATGTATAATCATTAAATGGTATGACAGACTTTTATCTGCTTGACTTATATTTAGCTGCACTGATGCTGTGTACTGCATGCTGAAATTCTCTTAACAAAATAAACAATTGCAATAACATAAAGCTAAACTGAGAATACTCATTATTTCTTTTTTCCATGGTGTCATTAATTAAATGGCTTTTGTTGTGTTTATGCAGTAATCTGTGTAAGGAGAGTCGAGTATCAGCATGTTTTTTTTTTTTTTTTTTTTTTTTTACCTCTCATGCTCTGTCTGTTTGTATGTTAAAGTATGGCATCAGAAAATACCTGTAGGTTCATACCTTCAATGAGTGTGACACAGTACCTCTGGCTTGTGTTTCAGCAGGTAACCAGCAGAATGGTGGCTGGCGTGGTGAGTGGGCACAGCTACCTGGTGGCATGCTGGCAACCCATTCTTATCCTAATGCTGGGCACTGTGCTGTCGGGTTCCACTACAGGATGCCCATCCCGCTGTGAGTGCAATGCCCAGGAGCGCTCTGTGCTGTGCCACCGCAGGAAGCTGGTTGCCCTTCCAGAGGGAATCCCTATTGAGACGCGACTGTTGGACCTGAGCAAAAATCGCTTGAAAGCCATCAACCCAGAGGAGTTCATCAACTATCCCCACCTGGAGGACCTGCAGCTTAATGAAAATGTCATCTCAGTCATCGAGCCAGGTGCATTCAGTAATCTGTTTGGATTACGGACGTTAGGACTGCGCAACAACAAACTGAAGCTCATTCAGCTAGGTGTATTTACTGGTTTGAGTAACCTCACCAGACTGGATATAAGTGAGAATAAAATAGTTATCTTATTGGATTACATGTTTCAGGACCTTTACAATCTAAAAGAACTGGAAGTGGGAGATAGTGAGCTGGTCTTCATCTCTCATAGAGCCTTTCATGGACTCAGTAGTTTAGAGCAGCTCACCATGGAGAGGTGCAACATGACCTCTGTGCCCACGGAGGCTTTCAGCCATCTCCATACCCTGTTGGTACTCAAGTTGTGGCATTTTCATGTCAACCGCGTTAGAGATTTTTCCTTCAGGAGACTCTACCGGCTGAAAGTGTTAGAGATAACGAATTGGCCCTTTCTTGAAGGCCTGACCGATAAGTCACTCCACGGCCTCAACATCACCACACTGAGCATCACACACTGCAACCTCACTGCCATCCCCTACGTGGCCATCCAGCACCTTGTGTACCTTCGCTCTCTCAACTTTTCATTCAATCCCATAGAGACTGTGGAGGGCAACAAACTGCACAACTTGATGAGGCTGCAGGTATTTGACTTAGTAGGGGGTCGATTGGTCACTATTGAGCCTTACTCTTTCAGAGGACTAAACTACCTTAAGGTTCTCAACATTTCCAGCAATAGCTTGAGCACTTTAGAAGAGTCTGCCTTTCACTCAGTCGGTAATCTTGAGACCCTGGCCCTATATGACAACCCCTTGGCATGCGACTGTCGCTTGTTATGGGTTTTCCGCCGCCGCTGGAGGCTCAATTTCAACAAGCAGCAGCCATCTTGCACTTCCCCTGAGTTTGTGCAAGGAAAAGAATTTAAAGATTTCCCGGATATTCTCCCTCCTAATTATTTTACTTGTCAGAAATCTAAGATCCGGGACCATAAACCCCTTCAGAGATTTGTGGATGAAGGGACCACGGTTCGCTTTGCATGCCAAGCAGATGGGGACCCAACCCCTGTGATCATGTGGCAGTCTCCTCGGAAGCAATTCATCACCACCAAAACAGTTGGACGTCTGTCAGTGTCTTTGGATGGCACTCTGGAAGTACGATATGCCCAAATACAAGACAATGGCACATATACATGTATCGCGACCAATGCAGGGGGTAATGACACCAAACTTGCTCATTTACATGTTCATAGTTATTCACCCAACTGGCCTCATCAGTCTAATAAGACATTTGCTTTCATCTCCAACCAGCCCAATGATAGTGGTGCCAATGAGACTGGTAGATCAGTCCCATTTCCATTTGATATGAAGACTCTTATCATTGCTACTACCATGGGATTTATTTCTTTCCTCGGAGTGGTATTGTTTTGTCTTGTACTCCTCTTTCTTTGGAGTCGGGGGAAAGGTAATGCCAAGCCAAACATCGAAATTGAGTATGTGCCACGTAGAGTAGAGGGGCAGACCAGTCCAACTGAGGAAACCCATAAGATCAGAATGAAAATGATGTAAAAGTCAAATCTTCAGTTCATGTGAACAAAATCCCTGGCAAGAGCTTTAGCTTGAGATGCAAGAGAAAAGTCTTTGTTTTCTTTGTGGAACTGATAGAAGAAACAATAGCTAAAACTAAAGCCTTTTCCAAATACACAGCTCACACCTGCGGGGATTGTTCCTTCAAAGTCAGAAAGAATTTCGAGGGACCTAACGCTCTGCTTTTATTTTGGTAACACATGAACATGAGTCTGCCTGACTCCAATTATTTAAAAGCCAGAAAACAGAGGGCCAGTTTTAATCCATACTTGTCTTTGTCTCTGCCTTTTGTCCATTTTTTTGTACATAATTCTTTCTCTGTACATGGGAATATAGTAATTAAAGGATTGCGAAAATCATATACATGGGTTAAGCATACTGGAATTCTTGTGATGTACTTACATGGTTAGACACATTGTAAATGTACACGTGTCTGATTAAATTTCTGTAAATGTCCATTGCCAAGTTTTTATAAGGTATATACATTTTTTTTAATTTACACTTAATTAATGATTATGCTTGACAATCATCCATATTATAAATGTCAAGTGTTAATCCTGAAATATGCCGTCCTTTGAATGGATGGAATAAATTTTATTTTCATGCCAGATATAAGCCTAGTATTTCTAAGCCAAATGTAGCTTTGAACTTAAAGCCATTTGGTATTTTGAATGTGTGGTGAAGCCATTAAAGATGTTTTTATGTTATGTTCACATTGATATATTCATATCTAACATAAGTTTCATGAGAAATCTCTATCTTCATCTGCTGATCGAGTTTTTTAATAGCACATTTTTAAATAATTTCTCATATTCCTCATATCCCTTGATAATTAATTTACCATTTATTAATACATAATTCATGTCCAAAAGGCAGGGAATTCTCTGAAGGTAAATGTGTTCATCGACCCTTGCCTCTGGAACAATGCCAGACTTTAAAACATTAAAATGGTAACATTTTCTACTTCAGTGTCCATTTTTACTTTCACAGTTGTGAGACAACTAATTACAGGTGCTTGAGATGACAGAAATATTATTGGCAAAAAAAAAAACAACAGTGTAAATTCTTATGATCCAGTTCACTACTACTGTACTGAAAAGGTGTTTTGGATATGAACGTAATGTCATAAATGATAACTGCTGTGAAATTGAAATGTCTAATCAATTTTGGCTTACAGTTCAGACCCTGTAAGTAAGAGAGAGCAGGGGAATTATTATGCATGCAAAATGCTCTAAAGAAAATAAAGGCTAGGTAAATGCTGCATACTGAATGCAGTCATTTCTAATGTGCATTGTGAATAGTCTAGTTCGCTAAATAACTTGAATAAAGGATGGACAATTTTTTGTCCATTGTATGTTTAAAAGTCGCAAATCTCCCAGTGTATTGATATACTCTTATATATTTAACTGATTTGTTCAGGTTTAGGCTCTAAACGCATTTATAAATGATAGACATTTTTAAACACCCTGCCTAAAGACAATAAATCCTTAGTCTGTTTGATCCTGATTAAATCCTCTTCATGACTAAAAGCTTTGTTCTTTTCAACATAGTAATTGTCTGAACATTTGACCGCAATAGGCTGATTCGTTTATTTGACACTAATGAGCATTAACAGAACAGTTTTGTACAAAATTATGAAACTAACCATTATGCTGGACATATATGAATATATGAGTACGAAAAATATTTGTAATACATTATAGACTGAAATTGCAGGGTGATGCGACTGATGCAGGTTACTGCACTGGAAATTCTTCAAAAATGTACGTTTAAGGATATAACATTTTGCTAATGTTAATTTACAAATGAAATTTGATCTGGTTTTAGTCATGGTGAAAGAGAAAATAATATTCCAAACAACTCCTTTTTAAGGTCAGGATGTATTTATTATAAAAAGAAACGATGCGTGTCATGTCAGACGTCATGAACTGAATCGTATTAATGTTATTGGATCGGTGTTGCTTGCATATAGAAATAATCCCTAATGTGCTGCAAAATATGGAAAGATGTGTAGAGACTTCATGGTTTGACTGAATCCAATAATTAGGTCAATGCTAGAATAGATTCGCATTAATTATTAATGCTGTTGCATTGTCCCAGGTTTGTCTTGTTGCATCATGCTATCGGAAACAAGATATTTTATATTTCCAAAAGAAACAGGAAAAGGTGAAATGATGAAATCAATCTGAGCAAGAAGCTGTGAAGCATCGATGTTGGTCAGTTAAAGCATGTACAGTAAATACTAGCTAAACTTTAATATGTATCTGTGCTTTACATGTGATTAAACAGCGCTGTGGTGAAAGGCTTATCAGGCAATCAAATGCATTCTGTGAGGAAGCTTGTTCACTTTTATAGACTGCTGTACATGCATGTGACCTCCAAGCCCAGTTATAATGATAACACTTAAAAGCCCTCTTAATAGGCGGCTAACGTTAATAGAGTTGATGCTCTCAAGAATGACCCAGTGTTAATTGAGGACGTAGCACCACCCTGTTATTAGCTGCCTATTAGGAAACCTTTGAAATGAACTAGCGTCCTGTATGGAACCTATTTGGCAACATGATTAATAAAACTGGACGGTGGTACTTCCAACGTTAATGATTGTGTCGTCCATTGAAATAGAACAGGCATAGTACTAATGCCATAGTGAGTGTTTGCTGCACCTTTTCAATCAAAGATAATTAGATTGTGAGAAAGTTTGGAAAATAGGCTATTATTTCATCAGTTCTGATTAAACAAATAAGCATGAAACATTTCTGTCCTTTATAAAAAAAAAATATATGTATAAGCCATTTCATTATATTAAGAAAGAGCTATCATCTCTGTTGTTTCAGTTGTTTCAGCTCAGCTTAGATAAAAATAAAGGTACTCAGAATAATGGTACTAACCTGTACTTTTCCTTGTTGCTGGGGTGGTGCCCTCTAGGCCTTAAAAATTTCTTCTGATACATAAAAGAACTGTGATTGGTCTTTCTGGCAAAGCTTTTAATGTAAGCTACAAGCACTTTTCTAAGTAAAACAAAAATGCCTTGAGGGATCAGCCTCAACAATAAGGAAAGGTACAGAATAGTACCTTTATTTCTGATAGTGTATGGTCCATATGTGAGTTTCAAATCACACAGGACCACAGTAAACCTTCAAATCTTATGCCTGTGCTTGAATTAGATCCTGCTTCCTTTGGACATCATTTCAAATAAAAGTAAACACCTGGACATGTAAGCCACTGACCACATTTGTCCATAAATAAAGGTAGGATGCACTGAACAATTTGTCCTAACACTGGAAATTGCTTTCATCAACAGCACTTATGTTGAATATGACTTAAATATCTCAGTTATCTCAAGCAAATTGGTTTCCTGGGTGATTCAACACAAAGTGCTAGTTGTTCCAGATCAGCCTCCCTGTTGCCTCCAGCTACAGTGGTGTGAAAGATATTATTAACACTCTGCTCAAGTGTGCAGTCTTTACTGATTCAGTTCAGTCGATTTTATTTAGTGGAACATTGCTGCAGATGTCAGTTTGAAGGACAGATTTAGAATAAATTGCACCAATGTATGTATTTAAATGTATCTATGACCAGGTGTTGGAGAAATGAAGAAAGAGTCCAGTAAAACAGGGCAGAGCTGAAGCTGTGCTCCAGTTAAGAACACAGAGGGAAAAAAATTAAGCTAGGCTTGTAAAGCTTTCTCAAATAACAATACATATTAGAGAAAGCTCTTCAAAACATTTTTTTTCTTTCTTTCTTTGTTGTGTTATGATAATTACGTTTTCACACTACTGTAGGTGAGTCACAAACAGCTGGCCTTTTAACACTGTGCAAACATAATAGCTAAGGGGGAGTGCTGGACTTTAATGAGGGAGGAAGTGAAGCATCAAGCTGCAGATTGTGTGCTCTCTGAAGCACTTAGCACACACACACACACAAACACACAGATTGAGAGAGAGAGAGAGAGAGAGAGAGAGATAGAGAGAGAGAGAACAAAAGGTGCATCACACACACAAAAAAGATCAACATATACTGTACCTGCCTAATTCAAGATAATAATATAATAAGATAATAATCACTGTGGCTGCCTGATAAAATGGTAATCATAATTATTTTACTCAATATTGAAACTGTTTGATCCTAATTATGATTTTTTTTTTTTTTTGCATGTTGTTATTAATATCTCAACAGAACAGAACGGAGTTATAATATAAGCTTTTCTTCGGTTTGTACATTATAAACCTGTATTTCTTCAAATAACAACAACAACAACAAAATATACCAAAGAATGTTGTGGTTAATTAAGAATGTCTTTAAACAAAACGTGTACTCTAATTTCAAGGGCTAAAGGTGCACTCCCTATGGTTAACGAAATGTTTAGTATTATGATGGTACAGAAAACAAAATTGCGTTTTACCTAAAAAAATATAGGTAGATATTCTTTGACTGCAGACTTGTTCTGAAGAAGACCGTGCCTGACATGTGGCTGAGTTAGAACACAAATGTATATATGTCAAGAAAATAGGCAAGAGCTTGCCAGGCAATCTGGCACAGAATGTCGGAACTGAAATGTCACGAAGTACACATCACATCCATTTACTGTAGGAACATCTGTTAAACCCAAGATATAAAATGTCCTGCTGGTATAAACTCCATCACTTTGTATTCCTAAAATGCAAACCTTTGCACTTGAATGCAGCTGGAAAATGGAAGTAAAGTAACTTAAAAACTTGTTGGGACCCTCTGAGTCTTCGGACATTTAAAACATGGATAGGAAGCTTTTGATTAAATGCACCAGAGGTGATAAAAATCAATAGCTAACATAAGCACAGCCTGTCAATATCTTGGTCGATTTTGTTTAATTAATTCAGGAAAGTAGCCAAAATTGTCATCATGAGTAAAATATAATTAAATTGTGGAGACCTACAAGTTTCAATTCACTAAGGGTTCTTCGGTTGTCACTATGAAGGGACTCTTAATAACTCAATCTAAATTTGACACCAGAGGGATTCCTTATTAAAAAGAACACACTGAACAGATTCACCTATTCATTCCTACCTATGGGTAACCTAGTGTAGCCACTGGGCATATCTGTGTGTTTTGTGGACAGTGGAGAAAACCAGGGAACCCAGAGGAAACCCACATGAACACGGGGAAAACACGGTGATCACATCACAGTCCCTGGAGCCACTGCACCACTCATAAGATAACATTAATGAATAATATTCATTAACATAAATTAACTATTAGAGAAGAAGGCATTGGTGGCTCAGTGGTAGGTTTCTCGCCTATCATGTGGAAGGCCTGTGTTCGATTCCCAGCCACTGGCTACAGTGCAGGTCCCAAGCCCGGAAAAAATGGGAGGGTTGCGTCAGGAAGGGCATCCGGCGTAAAACCTTTGCCAAGTTGTTGTGCGGACCAGTTGGTCCGCTGTGGCGACCCCGAACAGGGAGCAGCCGAAAGAACATAAATTAACTATTAGAAACGAGTCTTACTGATGATAGACAAGGTGAAATAAAATAACTAGTTATTAGGGTTAGTATAAGATATTATAGGAATATGAGAAAACACGAGATATTACTCAAAATATTCACATAACACATCAATATCTTTCATGGGTTGCAGCTCAGGGCTTCTGCATTGTAGGAATACTTATTTCTAAGAGTGTAATATTTACGTAATATATTCACCTTACTCCTTTTGCTTGCAGGTTTTGTATCATGCTAGACACTTGGTTCCCTTGAGATTGAGTAGGAAATAGAGCATTGAGTTTATTGGCCTACATACATTTTGTAAGAAACCTGAATGCTGGATATTAACGTAGTGTAATGTGGAATTTTGCCACATTTAGTAGAGTAACTAAGATGTAGACTCTGGAGAGGTGCACTGCAATGTGTCACTCCTGCATTCCATCATATCCTGACAGAGGCATAAATCTTTCACGTAAAAGGAGAGTGTGAGTTTGTGCGTGCGTGTGTGTGTGTGCTCCCTTTCTCAATATGTGCTCGTAAGTTACCCAAGTGTGCAGAGCTTGTTTACATTCAGGCTAAGAGGAGGATGGCAGAATGGAAGTATGACCGGGGAACAGATTGCCATCTGAAGGCTGGGGATATGAATTGTCAAGAGAATTAGAGCATCACTACTGACTGGAGATTACAATGCTCCCTTTTAATGAATTCCCCTAGAAATATAACTATGTATAAATATAAATGTGCCATTGAGCTATTTGGTTTTTGTAATCGATGTCTGCAAGCATTAAAGGCTGTCAGTACCTTGGTACATTTGCTATGTTATATAGGCAAATACACCTCTGTTTACAATATGAATATGAGAATCTCAGAAAAACGGATTATTTAAAATGTGAAAGGACAGTTCCTGAATATATGTGTATTCTCCTGAATACACACATATATACACCAATCAGCCATATTATATGATCACTGACAGGTGAAATGAATAACGCTGTTTATGTCCTCATCATGGCACCTGTTAGTGGGTGGGATATATTAGGCAGCAAGTGAACATTTTGTCCTTTAAAGTTGATGTGTTAGATGCAGGAAAAATGGGCAAGCGTAAGGATTTGAGCGAGTTTGACAAGGGCCAAATTGTCATGGCTAGACAACTGGATCAGAGCATCTCCAAAACTGCAGCTCTGTTTTGTTCTGCATTTAAGTTGCCTTTATTTGTCACATATACATTACTGCACAGTGAAATTCTTTCTTCACATATCCCATCCTTGGGGGTTGGGGTCAGAGTGCAGGGTCAGCCATGATACAGCACCCCTGGAGCAGGGTGGTTTGGGGGCCTTGCTTGAGGGCCCAACGGTGGCAGCTTAGCGGTGTTGAACCCCTGATCTTCCAGTCAATGACCCAGAGCCTTAACCACTTGAGCTACCACCGCCCCCAATACAATACAATACAATACAATACAACGCCCCCAAACACAACACAACACAACACAACACAACACAACACAACACAACACAACACAACAGAACAGTGGTAGCTCAGCACTAGTTCCCGGAAGGTTATAAGTGCCAGAGAGTCATTAATGGGTGCAAGAGTAATAAACGTAACCCTCAGCATCACAGCTACATGCTTGGATTGCATTCTGCATTACTATGAATTATAAATGTTTTAGAAACTATACATTTATCAAGGTGCTAGATTGTCATGGCTAAATTCTGGAAAACTGTCAAAACTGACAAAGTTATTTTTCTCTGTTAATATACTTTAGAAAAGAAATGTATTTCACAAAAACAACCTGGAAATATTTCGATTAACTTTATAAGCTTGTCCAGGATTGCTTCAAAGATCACGTTAGGAATGAGTTTTAAACATCTCAGTCTAGATTTAGACCCCTTTACCATTAGAAAAAGCCTTCACTCTTTGGAGCATGACTGTAGGGATTTTCCCAATCATCTATAAGAGCATTAGTGAGGTCAGGCATTGAAGTCAGGCAAAGAGGCCTGGAGTGCAGTCTGTGTTCCAGTTCAATCCAAAGATTTTCTGTGTGGCTGAAGTCAGGGCTCTGTGCAGGCCACTCAAATTCTTCCACTCCATCCCTGGCAAAATATGTCTTCATGAAGCCTGGATAGTACACAGAGGCACTGTCATGCTGGAACAGGTTTGGGCCTCTTAGTTCCAGTGCAGGGAAATTGTATTGCTATGGCATACATAGACATTTCACACAATTGTGTGCACATATGGGTGTGATAGTCAAGTGTTCACATACAGTATTTTTTCTCATATGTATGTATATATATATATATATATATATATATATATATATATATATATATATATATATATATATATATATTTACACACGCACACACAAAAAAATGACCTATAAACATAAGAAGTGCTTTACAAGTGATGAAAATAATAAATTCATGTTAATCAGGTTCAGAAATAAGTGACTGTGAATACTGTTATAGAATGAAAAGCTCTAAAAACAGTAATTAGAGTCACATGTAATCATTTGTACCATATAAATGAGCACACAGGTTTGGGTTGCATTAAATATAAATGCTATATTGCTTTGTAAACCTAGAAGATCACATATTAAGAGGCACTGATGCAAAAATCCAGATAATTGCAAAGCGCTAAGACTTTCCCATTTTATCTCAAGTCTGTAATTGATGTTGAATCACCTGTACATTATTACTAAACTGTAGATTTGCATATTTCACTGAAGACATTTTCATAATATCTATTAAAGTGTGAGTGAAAAAGGAACAGAAAAGAATGATTCATACACACACACACACACACACACACAACTAAGATACTATATATATGTATATATATATATATATATATATATATATATATATATATATATTTATATATCTTCTTCTTCTTTCGGCTTTCCCCTTCAGGGGTCGCCACAGCGAATCATCTCTCTCCACCTATCCCTAGCTTCTGCATCCTCAACACTTGCACCCACTAGCTTCATATTCTCATTTATTACATCCATATACCTCCTCTTTGGCCTTCCTCTTTGCCTCCTGCCTGGCAGCTCCATGTCCAACATTCTCCTACCAATAAACTCACTCTCCCTCCTCTGAACATGTCCAACCCATCTTAATCTGGCCTCCCTAACTTTGTCCCCCAAACGTCCAACATGAGCTGTTCCCCTGATGTACTCATTCCTAATCCTGTCCAATCTTGTCACTCCCAAACAGAACCTCAACATCTTCAGCTCTGCTACCTCTAGCTCTGACTCCTGTCTCTTCCTCAGTGACACTGTCTCTAAACCATACAGCATGGCCGGTCTCACCACTGTCCTGTACACCTTCCCCTTGATTCTCATCCTAATCCTGTCCAATCTTGTCACTCCCAAACAGAACCTCAACATCTTCAGCTCTGCTACCTCTAGCTCTGACTCCTGTCTCTTCCTCAGTGACACTGTCTCTAAACCATACAGCATGGCCGGTCTCACCACTGTCCTGTACACCTTCCCCTCGATTCTCGCTGATATTTTCCTATGACACAGAACTCCCGACACCTTTCTCCACCCATTCCAACCTGCCTGCACTCGCTTCTTTACCTCTTTCCCACACTCTCCATTACTCTGGACTGTTGACCCCAAGTACTTAAACTCCTGTACCTTCTTCACCTCTTCACCCTGTAACCTTACTGTTCCACTTCCCTCCCTTTCATTCACACACATGTACTCAGTCTTACTACGACTGACTTTCATTCCTCTTCTCTCCAGCGCAAACCTCCACCTCTCCATGTTTTCCTCCACCTGCTCCCTGCTCTCACTACAGATCACAATGCCATCTGCAAACATCATTGTCCAAGGAGACTCCTGTCTGACCTCCTCTGACAACTGGTCCATCACTATAGCAAACAGGAAGGGGCTCAGAGCCGATCCCTGATGCAGTCCCACCTCCACATTGAACTCCTCTGTCTGACCTACAGCACACCTCACCACTGTCCTGCTCCTCTCATACATGTCCTGCACCACTCTGACATACTTCTCTGCTACTCCTGACTTCCTCATACAGTACCACAGCTCTTCTCTTGGCACCCTGTCATACGCTTTCTCCAAGTCTACAAACACACAGTGCAACTCCCTCTGACCATCCCTATACTTCTCCATCAAAATTCTCAGAGCAAAAATTGCATCTGTTGTACTCTTTCTGGGCATGAAGCCATACTGCTGCTCACAAATTTCCACTACCTTCCTTAACCTAGCTTCCACTACTCTTTCCCATAGCTTCATTGTATGGCTCATCAACTTTATCCCCCTATAGTTACTGCAACTCTGCACATCACCCTTATTCTTAAAGATCGTCATTAACACACTTCTTCTCCATTCCTCAGGCATCTTCTCACTCTCTAAAACCCTGTTGAACAAACTAGTTAAAAATTCCACTGCTGCCTCTCCTAGACACTTCCAGACCTCCACCGGGATGTCGTCAGGACCAACTGCCTTTCCACTTTTCATCCTCTTCAAAGCCTTCCTGACTTCATCCTTTCTAATCTTATCTACTTTCTGTTCCACAGAGTTCACCCCTTCTACTCTTTTTTCCCTCTCATTTTCCTCATTCATCAGTTTCTCAAAGTACTCCTTCCATCTCCTCTGTACACTCTCCTCACTTGTGAGCACCCTTCCATCTCTATCCTTAATAACTCTAACTTGCTGCACATCCTTCCCATCTCGAACCCTCTGCCTAGCTAACCTGTACAAGCCCTTCTCTCCTTCTCTAGTGTCTAACCTAGTGTACAACTCGTCATATGCCTTCTGCTTGGCCTTAGACACCTCCCTCTTCACTCCTCACTGTAACTCCTTGTATTCCTGTCTATTCTCTTCAGTCCTGTCCATGTCCCACTTTTTCTTGGCTAACCTCTTCCTCTGGATACTATCCTGAACTTCCTCATTCCATCACCAAGTCTCCTTATCTTCTTTCCTCCTTCCAGATGACACACCCAGCACCTTTCTCCCTGTCTCCCTGATCAGTTCTGCTGTAGTTTCCCAGTCATCTGGCAGCACTACCTGACCACCCAGAGCCTGCCTCAACTTCTGTCTAAATTCCTCACAACATTCCACCTTTTTCAGCTTCCACCACTTGGTTTTCTTCTCTATCTCTATCTTTGACCTCTTCTTCTTACAGACCATCAAAGTCATACTACACACCACCATCCTATGCTGTCTGGCTACACTCTCTCCCACTACCACTTTACAGTCACTAATCTCTTTCAGATTGCCTCTTCTACATAGGATGTAGTCTACCTGTGTTCTCCTACCTCCACTCTTGTAAGTCACTCTATGCTCCTCCCTCTTCTGAAAATAAGTGTTAACCACAGCCATGTCCATCCTCTTAGCAAAGTCCACTACCATCTGTCCTTCTAGGTTCCTTTCCTTAACTCCAAACTTGCCCATCACCTCCTCATCACCTCTGTTCCCCTCACCAACATGTCCATTAAAATCTGCTCCTATCACCACTCTCTCACCCGTGGGAATACTCTCCATCACCTCATCTAATTCACTCCAGAATTTCTCTTTCTCCTCTAACTCACAACCTACCTGTGGGGCATAACCACTAACAACATTCAACATTACCCCTTCAATCTCTAACTTCAGACTCATCACCCTGTCTGACACTCTCTTCACCTCCAGAACATTCCTCACAAACTCCTCCTTCAGGACCACACCTACCCCATTTCTCTTACTATCCACACCATAATAAAACAGCTTGAATCCTGCTCCAATACTACGAGCCTTGCTACCCTTCCACCTGGTCTCCTGTACACACAGTATATCCACCTTCCTTCTCTCCATCATATCAGCCAGCTCTCTACCTTTCCCTGTCATAGTACCAACATTCAGAGTTCCTATTCTCAGTCCTACACTCTTACCTTTCCTCTTCACTCTGTCTCCTCCCTCCTCTACTTCTTTGACCAACAGTAGCCCAATTTCCACCGGCGCCCTGTAGGTCAACGGTGCCGATGGCAGTCATTGTTAACCCGGGCCTCGACCGATCCGGTATGAAATTCAGAGTACTGACGATTCGCATGGTTAAATTTGGCAATGTTTTACGCCGGATGCCCTTCCTGACGCAACCCTCTCTATTTATCCGGGCTTGGGACCGGCACAGAAGTCACTGGACTGTGACCCCCATGGCTAGATTATGTATGTATAGTAGTAGTAGTAGTATTTTATGAAGCTGGAAAGCATTCTCTGTGCATTCTCACTGTGTAAAAAAATAATTAAAATAAATTCCATTTTCTGAATTAATCACACAACATTTATAACAATATAACAATTGCTTCAACAGCCAGAGGCGTTCTGGCCGAGTAGAGACCTTTTACGTCTGCTGCAGTCAGATGGAAAACAGCTTTCCACTTGATAGTGTTACATTATCTTTGCGTTTTGGTTTCAATATCTTACTGGCCCAGATTTCTCTATAACTCAGTGATGTATGTGTTCAATCTAAACAACACTGCAGTGCAATATACTGTCACAACCTGCAGCCAGGTTAAAAAAAAGAAAAGTGGCTCTTTTGTGAAACTAGTGGTGGCAGGGCAATTGTTACAAAAAAAAAAACTACTAGGATAGAAAAAATGGTATTGATTGTTTTTTACACACAAGCTGAACTGCTAAAATTGGAACACAAAACATAATCGATGTTAGGATAAAGGAAACATTCAGAATAAGGGTCATGAAACCATAATGTATAACACAATGTTGAAAACTGTTTACACACACACACACACACACACGCACACGCACACACACACACACACACACACATTGACAGATACACACACACTGACAGATACACACAGGGCCTAAGAAACCTATCATATGTCTATGAAAGGAAAAAAGGAAAAAAGTATGCTACTTAAATGGACTATCTTGTCATCTCATCTATACTGTCATAGGATACAGTGGGATTTTTTTTTTTTAGAAATATCCTACATTATTCAGTAGTTTGCACAAGGCACACACCGTGAGTGACAAAGCAGGTAGGTTTCATTTCATGTTGAAAAGCTCAGCAGCCCATACTGCGTATATCTCGGTTTAACGTCTTCTCCCTCTGGAAACCACGTATCTACTGACACTTTCTGCTAGAGAGTACACAAATACTGTACATATTATAAACTCTCAAAGATAGATCCACATTCACACTCCTCCTGCTTTCTAATTTCTCATGTCATAACCTACAGTTTTCTCAGATTGCTGCTGAGTACAATTAGAAAACTTTATACCAGTGGATAATATACTGTGGTATACAAAACATGTCACATAAAAGGAAGTGCACTAAACAGACTAATAAATAATATTACACTTCACAGCAACCGAAACCCTTAGTCATAAATATTCATAAAACACAGACAACATGTGAAACTGAACTGACAGCTTTGCAGTTCGAGATCAGGCACATTTAGGAATTTTTAAGACACTTTTATAATTGGAAAGGCATCGCCTATTTATCCATTTGAGGCTTAGTGTGGAGACGTGCTGTCACCCAAAGTTATTCCAAACAGAGCCAGTCATCACACTGAGTGTTTGGAACATACAACAGCATGGCAGCCATGTGATAAATAGCCTGGAGTTTTGGCAAGAAAGCAATGAACATAGAAAATGTAAAATTAAGACAAGCTTGCGTTTTTTTTTTTCTCTGTGGGGTTGAGTGTACAATTGTTGAGCATTACCATAGCCACAAAAATCATGCTGCAATGATTAAAAATAACTACTGTTCTATATTCTGCCAGTAAATACTTATATACCTGTATGCAGTCATTTCCTGAGATATCATATGTACTTTTGCATTTAACTTGGATAAACAATTGATAGGAAATTCGATACTATCATAAAACAGTTAAAGAATGTATGAGTATGAGAGAGAAATTTTCTGTATACACATATACCACTACACTGGCATTTTCTACTGTATACAGATTTTTCCCTTTTTGTACATCTCAACAACAAGCAAAGTAATAAACTTCATTCTGCAGACATGGGGCCTCACAGACATTTTGACAGCTGGTATCTGATTACAAGTTGAATTGATTAGGCTTGTGTCTTATGTCTATTTTGCTATGGCACCTAACTATCCAACAACTTGATCAAAGCCTAAAATTCACTGTGTGAGGAAATCACACTTAGCTAGTGTAGTGTTAGACATCTTTCAACAGACATATTTGTTAAACTAGCTTTCTACTCGACATTATTTTGTAGGAAGATTAAAAAGTAAATCAAAACAGCAAGGGGTGTCATATATTTATGGTCTCAGGGTTAGATTGCACAATCATAAATTTCCATATATGGATCTGGAGCTTGTCTCTGAAATATGAATTATTTGTAACTATTATTTGGGGTACCCAAAAATTCCCAGAATTCAAATGCAGCATCTTTATTCTTCTGAGATGCGGTGCACATAGAACTGGATCTTGCACCATGGACCATGAACCTGTAGATACTACTCTGTCAAGCAAGTTTCTAACCAGAAACAATGTGGCTAACATTTCTCATCCACTGTATTCACCCAATCTTGCTCCTTGCTGTTGCTCACATGCCCATTAAAGGCACTTTTAGTGGTGGACAGGGGTTCAGCAAGTGCATTCTGATCAGTCTACTGCCGTATTTTCAGCATGCTGTGATGCACTTTGTGTGCTTACACTTTTCTATCATAGCCAGCATTGACTTTGTCAGCAATCTGTGCTACAGTAGCTCTTCTGTGGGATTAGACTTAATGAGCCTTCGCTCTCCGTAGGCCCCCATGACCATGTTGCTGGTACACCAGTTGCCCTTCCTTGGACCACTTTTAGTAGGTACTAACCACTGCATACCAGGAACAACTCACAAGACCTGCTGTTTTGGAGATACTCTGACCCGGTCATCTAGCCTTCACAATTTGCCTTTGTCAAATTCACTCAGGTCCTTCTAACAAATCAACATTGAGAAATGACGCTTCAATTGCTGCTTAATATATTCGACTTCTTGACAGGTGCAACAGTAACGAGGTAATCAACATTATTCACTTCACTTGTCAGCAGATTTAATGTTATGTTATCAGCCTTGTTCATTAAACTTGTTATAGATGACACAATTTAATTGATAGATGTAATATACAATCATGCATGATTTATTTACTTAGATTCTACTGTTATATAATAATAAAATATTCAGTGTGTGATTTATTGGTGCACTTCACTAAGTTTTTTTTTTATTTCACTACTGTTTATAGTAAAGGAAGACAACTGTTAATATTACAATTGATAATCGTAATTATATCATGATTGTTATAGGTGTCTGCAATGCTAAATTTCTACAAACTGCCAAGAGACAAGTGCAAGATTATATTGTATCATAACAAAAAGATCCATAAATTAATACACTGGTTGGGATTAATGTTAATGTCCAGGAGGTATTGTGAATTGTGAAGTAGTACATTCATTCACCTTCAACTTCACTAACCATTTTATTCTGGTCAGGGCTATCTTGGGAGCTCTGATAATGAAGCAGAAACACATCCTGGAGTCAAAGCTAGGAGCAATTCTGGAGCATAACCAACTACTGGCATGATTTTATTAGGTGGTACAAAACCAAAGAACCCAAAGCCAGAAAGGGAACAACATGCAAAACTCCACACAGACAGTAACCTAAGCTTATGATCAAACCAGAAATGTGTTAATGCGACACATTGCATGAAATATTACATTGAACTACAATTGAAGGTTAACTTGCAGTAAAAATAATAATAACATACATTGTCTAACAGTGCACACAGGTCTTTGATCACCTCAAGATGTAACATCACAATATAAATCTTTTAATGTCTTACACAGGCCACCTCTATCATTTATTTTCAGTAGTGTTGCAAGGCAAATACTGCATATGCCTTCTTTCTTTTGTAGCGTTTTCCATTTCTCACACCCTCAACACTGTGATATGCCTTAACATGATCAGAAGCAAAGGCTAAACCATCGACTGTGCCATGCCATATTAACTCATATCTTACACATTCACACTAGAGAGTTCTTTCCTCTAATGAAAATGCACCAATGTTGCATTCCTGATGAACCTCAATGAAATTAGTCTACTCTATTATAGCTTATCATAAAAAATATGATAAAATGATAATAAAACTACAACGCAATAAACACAACCTTGAATAAGCAGAGCATAATGTGAGTAAATTACCCACCATTACCCAGATGCCGCTCATATAAATAGGCAGCGTTGAGGCGCTTATAGTGAGCGAGAGAATTATTATAAGTGACCCAGTATTGTGGGATCAAGTAGAGCTATTTATTATATTCACTGTGAAAAGCTGGCAGCACTTCATCTGAAGAGAGGCACAACAGAGTCTCTCCACTAAAAGCCAGTCCCATAATGTAGGTGTCGCCCACAACACATCATAGCATGATGTGATCCTGCGTGCCTTCTCAATTTGTCGTTTATGACTGAGCCTTTGTGCGACTCAAACTATGTTGGATCATTCATGACCAGCGATGCACTGACCAAACATCTCTCTCTCTCCGACTCCTAATCCGTTGATGAATTGAGAAGCAGTGATGCTGAGTAATAATTGCCAGACAGATTGGCCTCTGCTGTGAGCTGAAGACATACAGAATCAGTATGATGAGCTGAAGCACATAGCAGTTACAAAACTCATTAAAGCCTCTCAGATGTCTGAAACACACTCTCCATCCAGTCAGTGTTTCAGAACATCTTTCAGATTTCAAATTTTACCAATTTTCTCTTTCAGTGCAAGTGTTTCATTAAGTGTTGCATAAACATGCCTTAATGAAAACCAAACATTGTACCAAAATATGTAAAAATGGTTTTACACTTGACCTGACACTAGAGGATAATCTAGCCCAGTTTTGAAGCCGATTCAGAAGACGCCCCAATTTTAAGCAGGTCTTAAACAATTACCTTCCCAGATAACTTTGTGGTGTGGTGTGTGGTTTGTATTATCCGACTCTGATCTACTCACAGTGAAATCACGGGTGCCGTAAATATTTAAAATAAATTATAACTCAACATCCTGTCGTGTGTTTGCAAGAGGAGGCTGACTGTCTAGTGTGAAAATCTTGATGTCATGCATGAAAGACCAATAACCAATGGCAGCTGAGATGAACTGTCATCTGCCATGTTTGTTTTGTTTGATCAGAATCACGTATGTTCCCAGGCAATTGCGCAAGAACCTACATTCCAAGAGTCAGGATCGGTGGTTGTGACCTTTATCAGTAAAAATAACCTAAATGTGTGTCATGTTTTATTGCGGGTAAAAGAAAAGTAGGGGGTTTGATGGATAAAGGATAATCCATGAAAAATAAACTGTCACTATATTCTTGCTCACATAATTTTAACATCAGCTGTATAAACCTTGAAAGCCTAACATGGAAAATTTGTCACATTAGCAAAAGCTGATCTTTTCAATATATATATATATATATATATATATATATATATATATATATACATCTTGAGGTTGTGATATGTATTCTAGTCTTTCTGTGACTTTTATTCATTCATTCATTGTCTGCCGCTTATCCGAACTACACTCGGGTCACGGGGAGCCTGTGCCTATCTCAGGCGTCATAGGGCATCAAGGCAGGATACACCCTGGACGGAGTGCCAACCCATCGCAGGGCACACACACACACTCTCATTCACTCACGCAATCACACACTACGGACAATTTAGAGATGCCAATCAACCTACCATGCATGTCTTTGGACTGGGGGAGGAAACCGGAGTACCCGGAAGAAACCCCCGAGGCACGGGGAGAACATGCAAACTCCACACACACGGCGGAGGTGGGAATCGAACCCCCAACCCTGGAGGTGTGAGGCAAAACGTGTTAACCACTAAGCCACCGTGCCCCCCCTGTGACTTTTATATAATCTTATAATGCAGCGCTGCTGTTACTTCTTAAGCTTTGATTTGAACGGTTTATATACCAGTAGATCCACCAGTAGAGCTTACTACAAATCGCATGTGCTCATATTCTGAAATGTTATTGTTTCTATAGTAACAACTTACACAGAGACCTGTATGGCAGATCAACCACAAGAATGGAATAAATATGATATCATGAACTTAGAGGTAAACTTTTCTGCAACAGTAAGGACTTCGGGGCAGCTTATTTTGTGACATATAAATTACATAAAAAAGTTTGATGATTGATTATAGCTGCTATTTTTTCAGAAGTTACAAAATATTAAATAACTATAAAGTGAATAAAAAAGTATGATTTGTTCTCTAATTAATGGCACAATAATGTAAGTCCCATTGGATAAGCTGAATAAAACACTTGAATGTGCTGTTATATTAAAATAATCAACTTCAGGGTGGTAATATATCACATCCTTGTCGTTGATTATTTTCCTACAACAGCACAGGCTGTCAGGTTTTATTCGTTATGATTCACATTTCTCATGTAACAGTAGTTAATGGAAACCCGTTACATATTGTACTACGAATTTTTCTGAAATTTTCTAGACATTTTAATTCATACTAAAAACTGCTCCTCATGGAGATTGCATAAGGCTTCTCCAATGCAGTAAAACAAAGCATTTTATCTTTACTTCATTACATTTAGATTTATTCATGCAGCAGACACTTTCATCTGGAACAATTTACATGTCGGTCAGCATTTAATGCAGGCATATAGATGAGACATTGATGGTTGTTGGGCTTTGCGCAAGGGCTCGACAGTGGCTCTGTGGATGTCAAGAGACATTTTGAAGACTAGTAGAGCTTTAACCTCTGATTTAACAATACACACCTCTGAAAAACAGTGCATCTTTTTGTTATTAGAGGAATGTAATACTAGCTTTGACTCTAAACTCATTTAGCATTATTTAGTTATTGCTTTCCACTACCTGCTGCTCCACAGAGTTTATTTATAATAACAGATTATGATGCCGTCCAAAGAGAAAACACATTTACTCCTCACTCATATTCGAGTGTCATGATACAAGCAGGTCTGCAGAGACATTATCAACCTATAAACATGCTGAAACTTTTTATTTCACTATGCTGGGAAAGAAGGCCAATGTGAATTAATTCAGCTACTCCCATGTGGCCATCAGCTGTTAGTAATCAAGTGATTCACAACCTTTTTGACCTGGAGAATTCCTGCCAGCTGTGCAACAACACCCACACCGCAGAAATCCCAGCCCTCTGACACAGACACATGATCTTCATTTTATAGCATGCTTTTCCTGCATTTAAATACTGTGATGAATATGTAATTAGTGTGAAGCATTTTGACTTTACATGTGGGAACATGAATGCAGGATGCAATATTTTAAAATAGTGTTATCCCAAATGATCAAGCAAAAATAGTATTAATATACTTAATATTTCTGATATTTCTGATAATAATAATCTGATCTAATCTAATGATAATAATCTGATATTTCTTAGGTTACATTACAAGAAATATGTGTTAAACCTATTTTCCGACATTTGTGATTTCAAGCATCTTTTCATTCATTTCTTCACTATTCATATAGTATAAAGGAATAAAGGAAGCTTAATCATTCTAAATGAACTGAGTAAAAGAGGACACACAGCACTATGTAGTACAGTGCAGTACAAGAAAACTTCACAATAAATATAGGCAAAACAATTGACTAGCAACAATTGATTCTGTTCATGTTGCACTGGCTGATTAAAAAAAATAGCAAAAAAAAGTGCAAAAAACAAACAAACACCCAAACAAACCAAAAGCATAACAGTAAATTCATGAAATGCAACAATAAAACCAAAAAACACAGCAACAAATTTATAAATACATCAGCATTAACTCAAAATGCAAAGGGTAGACACTTCCTCATTGATGATTGGATACAACATGTGACTATCACACAAGTCTGTTATTTAATTAGCCAAGTCAATCTGTTAACAGCATATCTGAAATCACATTATATAAAATATTAACAGATAAATTCATCTGTAGTTTCACTGAGGATCATATTTCTCTTCATATGAATATCCCCCAGCTCATGCATAAAAGATTAGACTGACGCACGCTAGACTGACACATGCTGTAGCCAATCAGCAGCCAGCATAAGATGTTCAATAAAGACCTTCCCGTTCCATTTTGAGTTAATCTGCTGTGATACTATCCTGCTATTGCGTTTTCCTATTTATTTCAGTGTTTTTGGTTTGCTGTTGTCCTTTTTTTCTGTTGCCTGTTTGCTTTTTGTTGTTGTTTGCTATTGTGTTTTGGTTTGCTGTTGTGTTTTTGTTTGCTGTTGTGCTTTTTGTTGCTGTTTGCTATTGTGTTTTGGTTTGCTATGTGCTTTTTGTTGTTGTTTGCTATTGTGTTTTGGTTTGCTGTTGTGATTTTTTTGTTGTTTGCTGTTGTGTTTTTGTTTGCTGTTGTGCTTTTTGTTGCTGTTTGCTATTGTGTTTTGGTTTGCTGTTGTGCTTTTTGTTGTTGTTTGCTATTGTGTTTTGGTTTGCTGTTGTGCTTTTTGTTGTTTGCTGTCGTGTTTTTGTTGCCTGATGTGTTTTGTTTAGTGTCATGCTTTTTTTGATGTTTGAAATTGTATTTTGGTTTGCTGTTGTCCTTTTTTCCGTTGCCTGTTTGCTTTTTGTTGTTGTTTGCTATTGTGTTTTGGTTTGCTGTTGTGCTTTTTGTTGTTGTTTCCTATTGTGCTTTTTTTGTTGTTTGCTGTTGTGTTTTTGTTGCCTGATGTGTTTTGTTTAGTGTCATGCTTTTTTTGTTGTTTGAAATTGTATTTTGGTTTGCTGTTGTGCTTTTTGTTGTTGTTCACAATTGTGGTTTTGTTGTTTGCTGTTGTGTTTGGTTTTGATGTTGTGTTTAGGATTTTCTCTTTTGAGTTTTTCTGTTTTTTTTGTGTTTTTCCTAGTATTGCCATGTTTTGATTTTGTTATTGTTAATGTGTCTTGCACTGTACTACAATGACTGACCTTTCTTTTATACATCGATTACTGTCAGAGTCTCACTTAGGGCATTGGTGGCTCAGTGGTAGATTTCTTGCCTAGAAGGCCCAGGTTCAATTCCCAGCCAATGCCCCAACCCCAGCCACTGGATGCAGCGCCGGTCCCAAGCCCGGAAAAATGGGAGGGTTGTGTCAGGAAGGGCATCTGGCGTAAAACCTGTGCCAAGTTGTTGTGCGGACCAGTTGGTCCACTGTGGCGACCCCGAACAGGGAGGAGCTGAACGCAGCTTCTATTGTCAGAGTCTCACCGCAAGCCCTTATGCCTTTTTTAAAAAAAAAAATATTTTGAACGACTCACAACACAAGTAGATTATTACTTACATTGTGGTAATTAGAGAACATTTTGTCTTCACTATTTTGACACTGCAGAGATTAACAAAAAACACGAGAACACATGAAAACAAACTCCAATTTCCCAAGTAGCAAATTGACTGCTCACACAGGCCACCTGTGGGGCACAGAGCTCACGTCTCTTTCACTTCATAATTCTCTACCGGTATTCATCACCAGACCATATGTTCAGTTAAAGGTCACCCAGAGCCAGAGCACATCGATTGCTAAAGGTCAGCCTGCTAATATGATTGTCCTCAGCTGCTTCTTGCGAATTCATATTCGTACTGAGAAATCGGTGTTATTTGCGATTATTGTGTAATCAAGAAGCAAATCATATTCATTCGTGTCTTTTAGCTAAATATTTGCTTATCATCTCAAGAAAAATATTTGCGGCCCAAGTGATGCATATGGATCATAGCTGGGACTGATCTGAGCTTGTCTATTTGCTGTAGGTTTTAACATACCATGCCGTTTCTAGTAATTCCTGGCAATTAATTTAACTGCATTTTTATGAGGAAGAAGGCTGTATTGTTTTGTTTTGATTAAAGATGCAATGAACACAATGCTTTCTCCTTTTTGTGGCTCAGGGAATTCTTTCAAAACAGCTGTGTGGTAATGACCCAAACACATATACCAATATGTTTGCTTTCTAAATCCTGCACTGACTGTTTACATCAGCCTAAATTGTTGCAGTTACCCAGAAGATTTACTGCTGAAGGGTTAGGATTTCAGCTGACGAAAACAAGGAGAACTCGCACAAAACGCTTGCACTGTCATGCTTGAATGGTAGGACATATCACATAGATGACTGAATTTTTCATATTAAATCATAAAAATGGAAAGGGAAAGGCCTACCGCTGAGTTGGTAAATATTCTCGTTTTTGCTGTTTCTATTTTAGGAAAACAGTAAATGTGTATTTTGTCGTAAATCTGAACATCTTTGTTAGCACTCTACCTTCTCTGATCATCTTCAGATCATTTATTACAACTGATTATTTATGATCCCATTTAACCGCAAATATACTTATAGCTTCAAGGCAACACAATGCCACACAGGCAGCAAATGACAGAGAAAGGTCATGAATTTCTTCATGATGCTTTTAGTCAGTAAAGATAAAAATAAACTACCAAATCACAAAATGTTCCTAATTTAGTAATCAGCAACAAATTGGTACACTCAAAGTGGAATTTGCTGCATTACATCTAGTTCAGCATTTGGTTTTATTCAATTTAATTCAGTTATCTTCAGTAACTTCGTTACAAGAAGTCATTCTTGCCCACTGCTATCTGACTCTACGATGAGTCAACACAGAGGATGGGAAACTATGCCTACTGATATTGTATACCCAACTACTACATGTTGTCACTGTACATTCTTACATATTCTTACTCTACTCTACTATACTCTACTCTAATCTTCTCAGCCTAGTCAGGTTTGTGTGGATCTAAAGCTTATACTGAGAACTCTGGGACTAATTTAGGAGTACACCCTGGATGGGACACCAGTTTTTAGTTCCCTGTTATCCCATTCCAAGAGAACAATCCTAAAAGCCTCATTCAATCAATTATTCACTGACAAAATCTTCTTTATCCTGGTCAGGATCATGGTGAATACAATAAGAATAATTCTCAAATATATACTAGGAAATCTCTCAGTAATATATCTCAGAAAAATACTGAGAATACCCCCTGGATGGTATCGCAGAGCACCAAGCATGCATATATTCTTTCACACCTAGGGGCACCTACTGCCATGTTTTGACAGGCACAGAGACTTGACATGTAACCGGAGCTCAGGATCAAACAAGGGACTATGGATCTGTGAGGCGGCAGTGGTACCTGCTGCATAACCATGCCACCCATTCTGACAGCCTAACTGGGCTCATATCTTTCATAGAACAGTTTTATATGTTCATGTATCTATGAAGTACTGTTATATGAGTATAGGAATAGGAATAAATAGTAAGGGTATCATTTTACATAGTATTACATAAAGCATGCAGTACAATTGGTCGCTTTGTATTTAATAGTATATAGTTCTGACTGTAGTCAAGTATACTGTATAGACTGTAGTACTATATGAGGGGAAAGATGTATCCTTGTGCTATGGGCATCACTTGTGCACCCACTTTGACCCTTGAAGGATGAAATGTCAATGATTAAGGTATGTGTGAGCCAGCATTGCCATGCACCTTGACATAGTTAAGCATGACAACTGTAAACATGGGTAATCAGACTCCCGGGTTATCTTTTTCCACATTTTTCATACTACTCATAATTTACCTGGGAATCTTGGGGATTCATAATCTGACATTTCATATTCTACATTCCTAAACGCCGTGTTAGCATTCTCATTTGCATATTTGCAGTGTAAACAAGCACAACTGGATAAATATGCATTTGACGGGTTCAAATAATAGCTTGTCTCTCGCTTTATCATCAGTGAGACAAATGTCGCCATGTAAATCCTTTTTAATAATCTAAATTGAAGTATAAAAATAAACCTGTCTCCTCTTGGCGTCAATTCACGCATTTTCTGTTACCATTTAAATGTTTTTTACATTAATTTTCCATCAAATGCTGTAGATACCGTTTACCCAACACTTGGGGGTTCTTTGACTGTATAAAGCACATGATTAGAGGCATGCGCTGTTCAATTTCTGATCAAGTGTCTGTTGCTAAGCATCTAGCCATAACAATATGAAATAATTAGAAAAAAAATTATTAAAATGCAGTGCTAAATTAGAGTGTGAAACGGTCCTCTAGCCTGTGTTAAAAGCAGGGTTTACAGTGATTGGGTTTAACCCGGGGGTAAGCACACTGTGAAAAGCCCTAAAGTGGTGATTTTTTATTTTATTTTTTTTTTTTTTTTACAGTTAAAGGGGCCTGTGGCTGCATGTTTGAGAACCCCTGACAGAGACCACAACTGACTAGAAATTATTTGGGTGGTAAACTATTCTCAGTACATCTAGTATTGCAGTGACACAAACACACACAATAACAGGATACTAGCTTATCACAGCATGTCACAGCTACACCATATCTGCCATGCTGAGAATAGTCCACCACCCCAATGATGATAATAATGAAGGCGATTTTAGCCAATGGATGTGGCAGACAGGAAATCAGAAAAGGTTCCTAGCAACAGATGGCTTACAGTGATCAACTGGCTACCTCAAAAGTGAACAATATGTTAGGTGTAGCTGATAAAATGTCAACCGAGTGGGAGCAGAAACCAAAAATCAATACAAAATAGATTTGTAAGTATTTGTTATAGGTTATAGCTGTGTTTTAAATCCAGGGAGTTTCATCTGAGCAGGACAAGATATCTTTTTTCTATATAAAAGCACATGCTTGTGCAGTGAGATTTAATCAAAGAAAAACGTTTGCACCATTTTTATCTCTTCAAAAATGTACTAATTTGCACACTAAAAGAAAGTGGAATACATTAACCTTTCTGCTGTTGTTTTTATTCCTCTACTTGATTGCTTAAAAAGGAACAAAACTGGTCATCTCGCTGCTAGCCCCAGGACTCATTGAAGGTGTTGTCTCCAATCAGCCTTCAAGCAAACAATTACTACAACAAAGGCAATGGGTGAGGAAAATGGGCCTTTTGTCAGCACAGGTACGTTCTCTTTTTTAAAGATATCGAAAATTCAGGAGCACATTAATAAAAGGTCACCATTCCTTTTCAGAGGGGAGTGAGACAGCTCAGGGTTTTATCGTGTTATTTCAGACAGTCTCACAACATCACAAAACATAGACGCATAACCGACTTCTCCAAAGAACACAGTTTTCACTCCATTTCTGAGCAGTCATGCTGGTGACAGCTGCTGTCTTTGCTCTATTCCCATTATGAGGCTGCTTAAATGTGCTGGCTGTCACAAGATAAGCTCCTGAAAAAGTGAGACACTTCATTGCATAACAAATAACCTCATTACATACCGTATACAAACCAATATCTGTGATGCAGTGCCCCAAAACCCCATGCACATCCTGATTAAAGAGCCCAAGTGCCACAGCAAATCTTTAGTCAGCTTGCCAAAGGGGTGCCACTGGAATTTTATTAAAGGTTGAGGAGGCAGTATTTAAATCACCTTTCTGTGCCCAATTTGTGAAATTCATGAATCTGTGACTTGTGTTTTTGACATCCAGTTACTCACTAAATATTTCCACAATAACAATGTGAGGTTTCAGGAGACCTTCTCACACACAGTCTGTGACAGACCTAATTGTAAATGGAAACCTCTTCTTTTTTTCTGTAAAAGAGCCAGAGAGCTGAGATGAAAATGTTGGAGGCTGAGAACAAATATTGATTTTTTTCCCCTCTTCCCTCTGTGGGCTGCCTCCAGAGTGACAAGTTCAAGCCACCTTCACATTTTGTGAAAAGTCTGTGAAACCCATTTGTGGCCAATTTTTCCTGTGATGTTATGCACATTAATACACTTCCAGTAAGCTATTTAAACAGCTTTAACATTTATATTCCCTAAACATATGTGCATTTTAAAGGAAACAACTTTGGTGCTGACAGGTAAATAGCTTGTAAATGGGCAACCTCAATCGCAACTGTCGAGAGACAGACAGGGTGCACTTGAATATGTTTCTATGATGAAGTGCATTATAAACCCTTACTGAAGGCTTATACTGTATATAATACAGTTATTTGCTAGCTCAATGTGCTCATTCTCATTCATTATCCTTTCTATAGTTCTTACAGCTTGTATTACAGGTGCTCCATAAGTTGAATAATAAAAAAAAACATATTTAGCATTCATACATTTACATTTTCTAAGATTTAGCATTGTACTAAAGAAGGAGTCTTCAATCTGCAAAGCTGATTTTATGCTTTGTAGATTCTTAGTAACATGGAGACCTTTATTTTTTGTCTTCGAGAGAGAGGAACAACCATTTATAGCTGCTATGACACTGTAATTGTTAACAGACACTAACTTTTTCTTATGGATGTTTCCCAACAGCCAATGTAAATAGAATGGAATAAAAAGTTGGGATGTATCACTCTTTCATTTAAAATATATATTCTTTGTCCAATTGCTGTATAACAGGATTGAAATATATGCTGATATTTAAGCAATATTGTATGAGCAAGAGTGGGGTTATTCTTAATATTGGCATGGCTGTGATTTGCCATTGCAAGTGCCATAGGTAATCATATCCATGTCGATATTCAGCATAACTGCACATCTGTGATATTGCTTTTATACAACAGTTCTACAGTAAAAACAAGAAATTATTATTGAGTAAGTGAAATATCGCAAAGAGAACGTCCAAATGTTCTGCTTATTTTCTAGCGGAAATAGATCCTGAAGAATCCACACTCACTTTATAGCTCGTCAGCTAGCTCTCTATCTAGCTGACATTGATTTGTACACTCCCTTTTAAAGTTGCTTCTGGTAAAATAGCATCCATTCTTCATTTTCATCTTCAATTGATGAGCTTTCATATTTTAAGACAAAAGTTATATTTCTGAAAAGTATGTTTTGCCGTGCCTGCTAATAATTTTGCTAACATTACTATAGTAACTGTTTCAAACTGGCACTCTTGGAACACCACCTAACCAATCAAATTAGTGGACCAACGCTAACTGTTACTGATTATGAAAAATAATTCATTACATGGTGGTAAATGTGGCACCACACCACCCTTTGATTATTTTTTATTTTTATATAAACTCACCCTAAACATTATAATTTGGATGTCATTTTGTTGTCAATCAAAAATATACTAACACTTTTAATATAATTGGATGAATATGTTACAGTATCACCATCATATCATGTGTCCAAAAGTGACAAATTAGTCATTATACAGATATAAAGCACTGCTTTCTTTCATGTGATACTAGCAGGAGTTTCCTTAAGCAGTGCATTCAAACAAGACATAAAATTTGTTCACTTGTGATATTGAACACAGTGACTATAGGATAAAATGTCTAGATGATATTTCAAAGCAGAAGTCAACAAAGGAAGCGCTTCAGAAGAAGAGCAACATTTTGGAGTCAGAGCCCAGATCTAAATCTTATTGAAAACCTGTGAAATGACTTAAAGAGGACTGTACACAGGAGATACCATTGCAACTGGATAGATCTGGAGCATTTTTACAAGGAAGAGGTGAATAAAAATGCCAAATTAAGATGTACTAAATTGGGAGACACTTATTTTAAAACACTGACTACTGTATTACAAGCAAAAAGTGCTTTAAGAAAGTACAAGTTAAAGGGTGTGTACACTTATGCAACCATGCATCCATCCATTTTCTATACCTGATTATCCTACTAGTGGGTCACAGGGAACCTGGAGCCTATCCCAGGAGACTATGGGCACAAGGCAGGGTACACCCTGGACAGGATGCCAGTCTATTGCAGGTCCCAATCACACACACGCTACTGACAATTTAGAGATGCCAATCAACCTACAATGCATGTCTTTGGACTGGGAGAACATGAAAACTCCACACACACATTATGTAGGCAGGAATCGAACCCCTAACAATGGAGGTGTGAGGCAAACGTGCTATCCACCAAGCCACCAAGCCCCCTCTTATATGACCAGATTATTGCAATTGTAATGGTTCTGTTATGTTGCCTGTTATATCACATTAAACATGGGAACATATCTGGCCTGATTTATTTTTATTGATTTTTTTACATCACAAAAAACCTGCCATTTCGATATCAGTGTGCAGGAGGTTTATTTAACTGTTTATATTATTCTTTCCTGTGTGAAACTCCAAAAATCTGCATAACATATTAATTGAATATAAAAAAGAAGTGTAAACTGTGATGGCGGCAGTTGCCAGTGGGTTTAAATGAGTTAAACAAATTAACCATCTGCCATTCCACACCCCCCCCCTCATAAAAAAACAAGGATGCCTATTTGCCCTACTCAGCTTGTCTTCTACACATACACGAATTCACACAACTCTATTAGCTGATTCTTCTGGGAGTTTCATCTATCCCTATTTAGGATTCAATACCCACCTTTTTCTCCCCCCATGATTTGAAAACATTGTGAACTGGCTTGCTTCTATTCATCCTGCCTCAGTTTTGTGGTGCCTGTCATTCTGCTTTGCCATTACGTACGCACATCTTGGTGAAAGCTTCCAGATGCCGAGATTGCAGACACTGTGAAGTAATGACAGCCAATCAACATGCACACACATCACCTCCTCCTGCCCATTTCTCCTCTGCTTCTATCATGGGAGGCTTTCTTCTAGTGAGAAGATTTATCTAAAGGTCATTTCAAATACCCTGCACTGATGTGCCCCAACACTCTGAATTAATCTTTTCTTTTAATGGATTTGTATGATTTTTACTGATGGCTGACTAATGCACCAGACACATGTCCATGTGATTCACTGAATTCCCTTTTAATATGGTCATGACACTTAAATTCATTTAAATTCATTTGCTCCCTTCATTGCTGCCTGTCTCTTTCTCTCACTTTCGCGCTCTCGCACACACATTCACGCACTTACAAACACATGCGAACCACCATTCCCGCTCCGCTTAGCTTTGATTAATGCTGAATAATAAATGGAAGCAATGGGTGCATTAGATTTTTTGAAATTAGGCCATGCATTTGAAGTTCGTGTGTGCTTAGAATAGAATTTCATTTTCCAGGATGCGTGTGTATATGGATTAGTTTTAAATCAGAAAATGCATATGCATTTAGTATGTAGGTGTGTATTGTGTTGTTGATAGCAATAAACAGTCACAAATTCAAATAAATTGTATAAGATACCCCTCATAGGTAAAATAACTGTAAACTTATTGTACATAAGTGATAATGTATGTAGGATTGCACACTCATTGTAAAAGTCTTTTTATAGCATACGTATGTAATTTATGCATTCTATTAATTCATCTTATCTGATTTCCTTAAAATTTCTTTTAAACGTAGTGAGTAGGAACAGAAAAACAGTAGGAGAATAAATATAACTGTATAATATGGTGTTCCTGAGCTGCTGCCCTGACAATCCTGTAACAGTAATTCATCATACTCCAACTCGGGCATGAAAGAGGTCCACTAACTGGTGACTGGCAGGAGCTACAGGCAATCAGAGAGAGAGAGAGAGAGAGAGAGAGAGAGAGAGAGAGAGAGAGAGGGGAGAGAGAGAGAGAGAGAGAGAGAGAGAGAGAGAGAGAGAGAGAGAGAGAGAGAGAGAGAGAGAGAGAGAGAGAGAGAGAGAGAAGAGAGAGAGAGAGGGGGAAAACACAAAATAGGGAGATCATGGAAAATAAAAAATTTATTTTGAAATAATTCAATATTGTATACAATAGATTCTGGAAGGGCTGCAGATTTTGACAGATATTTGTCGTTTTCTGAGAAACTAATACATTTTAGTCAGCAAATTTACCCTGTACAGTGTGTATCTTTGAGGGATTGTTAAGCTATAGAATTAATGATAGCAAGTAACAAATGGGAGTTGAAGGTGATTTTTCTTCATATTTTATATCCCAAACAGGGTTTTATACTGGCTAATTCTAAAGGCCTCATTGTTTATATGAAATTTTTAAAGATGATTTTTTAATGAGGATTGGGTCAACATTAGCCACTCTCTGTAGTTTCAAATTGTACATCACATATAAATGCCCCAGTCACTGGCTTTGTCACATAACATGTTCATTCACAGAGTCTGCCCAGCTGCCATGTGTGTGTCACGGTGAGTGAAGCCTCGGCATGACGTCTGTTTGCTCCAGAATTGCGTCATGTTTTTTCATGAAAGCCAGTCAAATGTAGTCTCTGCATGAAGTATGCTGAGGCCTTGAGTAAGGTGAGCTTTCTCCTCACCTGACCTGTGTCATGTTGTTCATACTGTTCATGTTGGTGTGGGTTTTAATGAGCATGCCAGTACTGATGCGTCATGAACATTTTTTGACAGATTTGAACACAAAATATACCAATTAGATGACAAAAACAAAGTATAAGAGGTTTAAAAGGCATTGTAGTTTTATATTTACACTATTAAGCTACTGAGTCATGGTGTTAGTGTAGCTTAGTTTTTTTGCGAGATTACAGCATTGCAACCCTTTTCCCTTCAACTAAAGCTTATATTTTAGCTCTCTAGCTAACAGTAGGTAACTATTTTTTTCTATATAGTAAAAGTTGAGCAGTTAGACTGACTGAGCACAGTAAGATTGTGGCGGTCAGTGATGCAGGGGCACTCCTGCTTGATCAGGCAATTACTTTAAGAGCTAAATGCCTGATGGAAGCTAAACGACAGGAAAGGTTTCACTGTTTTGGTATGCAGTAACTGACAGTCACACTGATGTTCCGAATAAAGCTGTTTTATTCATGTAACACCTCTGTAATACTGAGCATTTGCGAGGTTGTGAATTCTTTGGCAGCATCCCAAACTGCATACGACCATAATGAGCAGTGTGTCATGACATCATTGGCATCATTACTATTTAGGCACACTACTTAGTTTTCAACATTCTATCTATATGTGTGTTTTTCAGCCCTAAAATTTATGTGTGCTGTACAGGAAGAGTGTAGTACATATTTCAAAATGTTCACCCTTGTTCCCAACAAAAATCAGAGTGTCACGTCTGAGCAAACAATTGACAGGTACTGAAATATGAGAAGGGGGAAACAGTGTTCTGACTGAAAAAAGACCCCATACTTTTTTATATATATATATATATATATATATATATATATATATATATATATATATATATATTATATATATATATATATATATATATATATATATGTATATATATCAAGGTGGTAAGTAATGTGGTTCCAAGTTTTTATTTTTATTTATTTGTGCAATTACTTTATAACAGTTTCTATTGATTTGATTTTCAGGAACATCCTGAATGCTTTTCAGACATAGGGTGATGGACCTGTACAAATACCTCTCAGTAAACATGCAGGGATCCCAACAGGAGAGGCAATTTCATCATACTGCATAGAGCAGACGTTGTGAGAAAAGCTAAATCTGCTCAATCTGCCCCAGCACTAACCTTTCTCATTTATAAACCCCTTCAAAAAAAAAAAAAGACAAATAAATAAAGAAATAAATAAAGAGTTGGCTCATGTGAATTCCTTCAACTTTGAAGTATGAGAACCTTTTGGCATACATGGAACTGCAGTAGTTCAGTGATGAATCATCCAAAAGGTTAGTGAAAGAGATGGTCAGAGACGATCAGTGTTATAACAGGATCACGCCAGTATGCATGGAGTGCAGCTCTGAGGCAGCATGGGAGGCTACACTTTCCAGATGGCAATGATGAAGTAAAGAGGAGGTGAGGACTTGGCATGCTAAAGGAGCCTATCTGTCGTGACAAGGTTACGCTTTTGGTGTTGGGTGGGTTTTTTGGTGGGTGGTTGAGCCTTTTCATGCAGCACATATTCTCTCCATCTTCAAAGAATAAGAAGAAGAGTCACAAAGAAAGAGCCTTTGGTTTTGTGAGTAAATAAACAGATATTACAGAAAAAAAAGAGAAGATGGATATGGCGGAGAAACGTAGGCGCTCGAATGTAGATAGAAATGCTGAGGTAATCAATGGTAGGTTTACTCCTTAGAAAATGCCACTACAGGAATGATAAAAGGAATCAATTTATTTCTTTTCTTTTCCATGATACTTTTTCTTTTATATCTAGAAAATGGAAGAAGAATAGTATATTTGTGCTGTATCAGCAAAAAAAAAAGTTAATGTAGTATCAGTTTCTCAGGTTGAAAGAAAACAAACATGCTTTGACATTACCCAGTGTTCTGAATGAAATAAATGTCCTGAAGAGTTTTCTTTGGTGGAGAACTTTACATCAGTTCATCAGGCTCACAACTGGGACCCACCTTCTATAAATGGTTAATGAACATCTCTGTACACAACACTGCACTATATAAATGATTAGACATTTTACTTAATACATCAGGTTTTTATTATTAAATTATGTGGTGCATTAGCCATACAAGTCCCAGTGAATTAGATAGTACTAAAAATACAATAACATGGTCATGAATTTCCCCTGTCAGTGCCCATGAGCTTCTACATAGGGCTTTTCAAACTGTGCTTAACCTGGGGTTTTTTATCGTTCTCAACCCTGCATTTAACCCCGGTAGAGGACTGCAATTTAGAAGGGGGGTGGGGGGTTTTAGTATTACTCTTTAGCCAGGGTTATGAAAGCCTACTCTGAAGCAGGGTTAGCACTGCTAAGAGTACAGTGTGAAACGATGTAGTGTTGGAACATTACAGCTAGATGCTTAACAAAAGACACCCAAACACAAAATTGTTCAGTATTTGTCAGGCAGCAAGACACTAAACATTGTACACGATGTAGCGAGAGGGAAGTACATGACCCTGAAAAATTAGTGAAAGCTGGATATCTGAATGCTGGGTCAACTACACTACAAATTTAAAAAGACCAAAAGGATTAGAAAGCTGTTAAAGATAAAAATAGGTGCAGAATGGCAGATCTGCCCTTTTTTTTCCTTCACTGATGAAAAAGTGAGAGACAAGCTGTTATTAAAAGCACTCGAGTGTTGTATTTATCTAGTCACGGTTGTAGACAATGAAAAATATGCAAATAGGAATGAATTTACAAGTGAAACGTCAGATTAGAGTAGACAGGATTGATTGTTAACCCCAGGCAAAGTTTGAGTGGTATGAAACGTGTTCACCTGTTTTTGTATTTTATACAGATTTTTTTTCTGTATAAATTTCATCGATTGTTACCAAGCATTCTTGAGTTTTGTTTGCTTGTCCAGTTTTCTGAACTGTGCCTGCTTTATTGATTTCTTTATGGATCTACTATCTCTCGTTGTCCTACATGTGTGTCGATCCCCGCTTTGAAGCATGACAACAAATTTTATTTGTTCTTATATGAACAACAAACACAGTGAGTTTAAACACTTGTGTTCTGCTTGATAAGCCCTTATGTTATTGTTAGTCTTTTCTACTATGGTGTTTTACACTAGTTCATAAATCACACTAGCTTTGAGAGATCCTGGAGGAGAAGTGTTGTCTTACTCCAAAGGCAGGATGTCAGTAGCAAAAGAATGTCTAGCTCAGTTTGAAAAGTTTTAACACTGAATGCCATTCATTATTTATACATACTGTATATCTGGGAAAAATAGTTGCTTATTTGGATGCTTCATTTGTAACTGAAATAAATATCCCTTAGACTTTGTAAATCCACTTCATGTAGTGTATGTTTCCTGCTCTGCACCGAAACTCCAAGGCTTGGGAAAACAACTGTCCTCTCTGATTACACTTCACCAACAAAAAAACCCTGTTTGTCAGGGGTCAGACGGCGGACACATCCCTCTCTTTTCAAAGTTTAAAACCATGTGCCAAGACATGACAAACATAATTACCACTGCCCCGTCTTGAGGGGCCCTTTTTTGTGCTCGCCATTTTGAAGGCCTTGCTTCAGCTGTCTGGCCTTACCACTGTTTCCCGGAGCAAAGAAGCTGAGCAGTGCATCACAACGACATGGCCTCCACTGAGATCCTGGCGTGGCAGAGATGAGAAAGATTGCGAGAGGCAGGACAGGGGCTAGCAGGGCCCGGGCAGTGCTGTGAGGCATGGCGGTCTCATGGTGTCAGTAAATGAGAGTTCTCTGTCCAAGCAGGGAGCGCTTGCACTGCTGTTTTCCCCCACAACAGATGCCACCACTGGGTTATCTGAGCCTAGAGGGATGTGAGCCAGCTGTTTTTCCACTACCATTATATAGATGCTGATCTAAGAGCAGTGTTTAACCTTCCTGTTCACTTTCGGATTGAAATGAGCCATTTTAAATGATAATATTATTCAAGTTTAAAATCATTTTAATAGTTTCCCAACATGGAACTTAGCTCAGTTTCTCATTTCACAGCCATCTGTTATTTTTTTTTGTTTTAGCTTGTTTCCTGTGTCGTTGCTGCTCCCGCTTTAGCACTAACATTCCTCTAGTCGATGTTTGTGCTTGTCCCTTATAATTAATCTTGTCACATACTGATTATACTTCTGTCTTTCCTGCGTGCCCTTTTCCCAAAGTGTTTTAATGTGTATGCTCCAGTGTCAGGTTAAGTATAAAAGGTAGAAGGAAACAAAGTAATCCTTTCCACCCAGAGTGCAGAGCTAATTATGCTGTCTTGGCTTTCTAACCATCGATGACTCTGTCATCCAAAAAATCAAACATGTGCAATGGATCAGCATGAGGCAGTGGTGGCTCATTGCTTAAGGCTTTGAGCTACTGTATAGAAGGTTGTGTATGTGACTTCAAATCCCAGCACCACCAAGCTGTCACACTGCATTCTGTCTCAGTGGTAAGTCACTTTGGATTAAAGCAACAGCCAAATGAGTAAATGTAAAATGTATACCGAATGACAGTAAGCCCTTTAAACTTTCACCCTCACATGTTTTTGCCTATTTTTATCATTTCAAAATTGACGGGTTTTCCCCTTGTTTTCCTTCAGTTCTATCTGTTATTGTTTATGATGTCAAATTGACCTTAATCACCCATCCAGTGTTTTGGCTCCTGCTATGGACCTCAATAACACCGCATGGATTATTTTTAATATAGAAACACTCTTGCATCCAACTGCCTCTGGATCCAATTTTTTCATCTTAATTTTATACAGATGTTGCAAAGAGCAACATGGTGAAATGGTTTTGTTAAACAGTCCTGAAATTTCAGTTGTTGACACATTCCCACACACACACCTGCCTTGATTAATTATGTGAAGGCTCTTGGAGTTCTGCTAAGTAAATAAAATTTATAGTGATAATAACTTGAAGAAGGGTGACATGATTCTGTGTTCATGGTTCCAGAGTTTTTTATACTTTCCCCATATCAGCGTTCATTCACTCTGGATTCGCTGGTTTCCTCCATCCTCCCCAAAAAAATCCCAGTAGGTGAACTGGCTATGGTAAATTGCACCCCAGACATTGCAGGGTGCTTTCAAATATTTTTACCACCACATTGCTGAAAAATGAAAAGAGCTACCCTGGGACATGCATTTCTCTAGGGTGAAAAGAACATGGGGGTTAATAGGTGCATAAGTGCATGTTAGTAGTGAAGTGAAAGTTACAAAGATGGCTGTCCTGCATCAAGAGAGTCAGAAGAGAGAGAGAGTGTGTTCAGCACTCATGTTGCTCTGTGGGCAGGGATGACAAATGGACATCTGCCTTCAGAGGAATGTCAGTGGAAAGAAAGGTCACAGAGAAATTTTTCTTCTTAATGCATTTCTCCCTTTGATATAGCCATGACATGGAAAAAAAGATGCAGAATGCTAATGGGAACGGATATCTATTTGAAATGCAAAGCCCAATAGTCACATGGTAACCTTGAAACATCCTCAAATATATTCCTTTCTTTGGCATGATTAAACCAACTCCACATTTTGACCCTGACCTGCAGCACTGCACTTTCTTTCAATTTCATGGCTTTACAGGTGAAGGCTGTGGGTGCCACTACCTCTAAAACTAGAATTTAAATTTCAAGCCACATTAACCCTCCCACATAGCTCTGAGCAAAAAAAATTGTCTTTCCCTCGTCTTCCCTCCTCCTGACTGTCTGGGCACATTATTTTAGTTCATGCAGGTGCCTGGCCCCAAAAAACCTATATCATTTCACGCTACTCGACAAGTGGAGCCTATTCAGGAAGACACAGATATGATGCAAAGGTGAGTACCAGGAATTTTTTGCCAGGACATGACAATGTCATATCAGCTTCGACAGTGATAATTACCCTACTGCAAATAGGATTCTCTACCTGTCTTCTCCCATAGCTATGACCCTGCTTCTGTTTACTTCATGCTGCTGACAAGTTTATTTGCTCCTCTTCCTCCTACGTCACAACAGATCATTCCCCCGAGCCAGAACAGCTGGATCTATTATGTGATGATTTCCTAAACAATGTGCCCTTTGTTGTCTTTAATCTTAGACTTCCTGCCCCACATTTTACTATCTGTAGAAGGTTTTAGTGGAATAAGTGTCATCCAGTTTCATAAGTAGTGCAATAAAAAACCCCTGTTCCTTTAATACCACCTGCTCGCCAAGGGGATTTCTTCATGCTGACAGATACTTTTTATCAAAGAAATGCAAAGGTGCCAAAGCTCATTCTGCATTCACGAGGAGCCTCATGTTGGCTTTCTGGTTTAAAATGTACAAGGGCTGTGCTGAACAAGCGTTTTGACTCATTAGCATTAGTCGGCTTCTCTGCTTTTCATCATGGTTAGTGTGCGATTCAAAGCTAATACTATTGCATCCTATTAGAGGTGTTGAATGACATAATTGCTAAATCTTTAATATATATGAATATTAAAGCAAGATATTCCAATGAAAGATATTCTGTTGCTTTAATGAACAAATTTAATCAGAATTCTAGAGATAATTACCTCACGTGTATGTATGAGACTTGAAAAAGATTCAGTCAAAATCCCAATAAGCAAGATTGTTTACAAATAACATTACAAGTTTCATATGTATAAATAATTTTTATTAAAATTTTGCAAAAGCATCATAGCACAATAACATGATTTGGCCCCTCTTCTTCTTCTTCTTCTTCTTCTTCTTCTTCTTCTTCTTCTTCTTCTTCTTTCGGCTTTTCCCTTCAGGGGTCGCCACAGCGAATCATCTCTCTCCACCTATCCCTATCTTCTGCATCCTCAACACTTGCACCCACTAGCTTCATATCCTCATTAATTCCATCCATATACCTCCTCTTTCCCTCCTGCCTGGCAGCTCCATGTCCAACATTCTCCTACCAATATACTCACTCTCCAATGTCCAAACAATCTTAATCTGGCCTCCCTAACTTTGTCCCCCAAACGTCCAACATGATAAGTTTGTCCCCCAAACGTCACTCTAATCGCTGAATTTGCTTATATTTAGTTTCATTGGAACCTGATAGATAATATCCACTAAGTTAGACCAGTACTAAGTTATGAGAGGCATCATGGTTGTATCTTACATACTTTCAGCATTGTATAGAATAAAATGTAGAAAAAAGATTGTATTGAATAATAGCTTGATATAGATCTTATTTTATTAGATTGCTGCTCTTAAATATATCTTTCAAAATGAAGTTGCATGCTATAAAAGACTCTCATGTTACACCAGGTACTCAAGGAAGTATTCCTAATTGACACTGCCTTAAAATTAAATGATTTTGATAATTATTTATTACAAATAATGTGTGTTTGAGCAGGTAGCATTGCAGCTTCATAGCTCTACGGTTCCTGGTTAGGTCTTGAGCTCAGGTTACTGAATAAGTGTGTGGCTGTGTGTGGCCCTGGAGTCCCATTCAGAAAGTATTCCTGCCTCACAACAGTGTTCCCGAAGTAAGTTCCAGATCCACTACAATCCTGACCAGGATAAAGTGGCTACCTCAGATGAATAAATGAGGTTCATTAATTCTTTGCATGTCTAAAATCTTTTTACATTAATGTTAATTATCACATTATAAGAATTAAAAACTCTTCTTAAATTTGTAATCATCATCTTATCATGCAAATAATTTATCTTCTGAGTTATGACTCCACCCTTTTGTTAAACGTTTACTGTGTTAAAGCTCATCCTATAACCTGAATCTGTCATTCTGTTCATACTATAAATGGTCACCCTTTATCAGAGTTGCTTGTGCTGGTTTTCTTCTTCCCCTTCTGCTAACGTAAAGGCCAATGAGACCATTGCTTCCTGTAATGCCAGCATATGCACTCTTTGATCTGTGTGTGACTTGTATATTCACCAGAGTCACTCCAGAGTCCATGCAGTTCATCTGCTGATACCATTTGCTTAGCAGTGTGGAATAAAAGCATCTCAGAAAAAAAAAGTGTGCGTGCGTGTGTGTGTGTGTGTGTGTGTGTGTGTGAGAGAGAGAGAGAGAGAGAGAGAGAGAGAGAGAGAGAGAGAGGAGAGAGAGAGAGAGAGAGAGAGAGAGAGAGAGAGAGAGAGAGAGAGAGAGAGAGAGAGAGAGAGAGAGAGAGAGAGAGAGAGAGAGAGAGAGAGAGAGACTGAGAGAGAGAGACTAACAAGCCCTCCCGTCCCTCATGGCAGCAAGTGTTGAGTATGTCACAACTCGGTGGAAAACTCAATTTCCATTTCATAGCACTTGGGAGAGAAATTGTGCCTGGTGTGTTCATAGTAATGCTGTATTCCTGTGTATGCTTATGTGGTGTAGAGAATGACAATTCACACGATGCTAACAAAATTGTAAGTGCCCACCATCCCAGATGTACAGTCTAAGATTAGAATCCCACAGAAACCTCTTTGATGGAATCCCTTAGAAATGTTACAGTCCTATTTCTCGATGTTCAAAGTGGGTTTATACTGGACTGGACACATCTAAGGTATTGCACTTAAAAGCCAGAGAAGTAACGATGTCTTACATCTTAAAAACCGGTTGTGAGTTCAATCTCAGGACTGTAAAGAGGAAGTCAGAACGGTTAACCACAAACTGCACTGGGAGATGTCTAAATTGGATTTTGCCCCACAAATCAGTATAAGAGTTTGGATAAAATCACCTGCCAAATGATAGTTGTGCAGTTATGGTAAGATCTGGAATATATAAGCAAATCACAAGTCTTCTGTTGTTAGCATTAAAACTTTTGTTCACTGTGAAGATGCTCTCATGCAGAGTTGCATTTGAAATTCATTTTGTTGTTTTATCAAGAAAATACCAGGCATTGTTATATTATTATTATTATTATTATTATTATTATCTATTTTTATTATTATTATTATTAATTCAAATGCCTCAACCCCAGCCACTGGATGCAGTGCCGTTCCCAAGCCTGGAAAAAATGGGAGGGTTGCGGCAGAAGGGCATCCGGCGTAAAACCTGTGCCAAGTTGTTGTGCGGACCCAGTCGGTCCGCTGTGGCGACCCCGAACAGGGAGTAGCCGAAAGCAACTTCTTCATTCATTGTCTACTGCTTATCTGAACTATTCTTGGGTCACGGGGAGCCTGTGCCTATCTCAGGCGTCATTGGGCATCAAGGCGGGATATGCCCTAGACAGAGTGCCAACCCATTGCAGGGCACACACACCAAACCGGAGTACCCAGAGGAAACCCCCAAGGCACAGGGAGAACATGCAAACTCCACACACATGGCGAAGGCAGGAATTGAACCCCCAACTCTGGAGGTGTGAGACAAACGTGCTAACCACTAAGCCACCATGCTCCCCTATTATTATTATTATTATTATTTATTATTATTATTATTATTATTATTATTCATTATTATTATTATTATTATTATTATTATTATTATTATTATTATTATTATTATTATTATTGGAAGATTCCTCTGTAATAGCCTTTTTCATTTGGGATAAGAACTAACATCTGAAAGCTGCATGAGATTTTCTCTTCTGAATATAGAAAACACTGATTTGGAAAAAAAAAGGGTTTTAATGTTAATGTGTTAACATAAAGTGTGACATCAGGAAAGATGTCTTTCGGGGATATATGAGATGATATGGTTGCGCCAAGTGGGTGGAACTTAAGATATTATCAAACTTTCAGATAACATGTTGGATCTATTGTTGAGTTTTTACTTTCATATTCCTGTTGTATAAGTGAATGCATTTAAACATTCAATTTATCCAAAAAAAGCTCAGTAATGACTGACATGACCTTTGCATGAGCTTTGCGATATGAAGAATCTTGATGACCTCTAACAAATTACTGCTAGGCTATAATTACTCTAATACTCAAAGTAGTGCTAACACAAAATGTGTGTGAAAGCAGTTGGCATGATTACAGTCTAAATATGCTACCACTGATAAAAGTAGAATAGAGATAAATTGAATTCACACACAGTACAGTATCTTATGTATTCTGTCTGTGCCGTCTTTCCAAGTACTTTTATGTAACACTCTGTCCAGATATCGAAACACAATTCATAAGCCATTAGTCTGAATGTATATTGCTTCTACAATCTGAGAGAGGTGAGGAGAGGTGAAACCACTTATAGTCCATGAGGAGAGAAAGCAAAGTGGGGGCTCACTGAAGAGCTATTTCTTTCTAATTTATTCCAGGTGTTAAAAAAGCATGAAATACATTAGTATTCTTAGACAGTGTTGAACTCCTCTCCTTTCATTTGGTGGGTGTTCAAGGTTTTATACACGTTTATGAACTGCCTTGGGGGCAGCCTTCCTCCCTCCCCCTTTCCACTGACACTCTCGACATGAAATGTATTGAATATCAATGCCTTCTGGCAATCTAAAAGACAGAAACCCCATTGAATTCCCCATCAAACACAGACATGGACAAAAACAATTCTTAGAAACCCACAAAGCCGATCAAAGGTACTCCAGAGAAAGAACCCTCTTCATTTCAAAAGGAGCTTCGGTGCCAGGGTTAAAAATATCCCTTACTTTCCTCAGAGGGCATCATTGCAGTTCACATTATCTAAGCCTCATGCAGTGAATAATATTCACATATGCCCAGACACACACAAACACACAGAGACCCAAGCAGAGGAATAAACTCAGGGATTAACACCTCAGGGTGTCATAAAAAACCAGTGTAACTCAGTGTTCAAAGACTGGCTACAGTTTTCACCTTTCCTGACTGTGCAGTTCTGATTCATAGTGAAGTGAGAGCTTTCAGAACAGACACTGTCTATTTTAGACAGTAGTATTAACATTCAGCCAAATGCTAGAAGGACACCCAGACCCAAACGTATCATGCAGTATGTAAATAAATGGACTTGGATGACTTTTTTTTGGTATGGCTCTGTGATCCAGCAAATTGGTTTAAAATGTCAGCTTTAATTTGAGAGTATTTAAAGATATGTTGGAAAGAATCATAGCCATTTTTATACCTAGCTGTCGTTGAGACATACACAGGTTAATCTTCAACCTATTTGCCCAAATCCCTACAGGCCTCTGATTTATTTTTCTGACAAACTCTAGCTTGGCCTTTTCATGAGGCTTCTTGTGGTTTATTTCATATTGTAAACCATCTGGGGTGATGCTGGTATCTTTCTCTCTTTGTGGGAGTCTTTGACGCATCTTTGCTTAAATGATAAACAGGTTTTTTTGTATGCTTCTTAGCAATGTACCAAACAAATAATTCTGACATCCTTAGTACTAATCACATATTCTCTAATGACGCATTCACATCATGTGGGAGAATTTAGAAGAATGTGATACGTTCCATTATCTGGACTGATTTGGAAATCTTTGCCATATCATTTAGTTTTTGCTGTTGGTATTAGCTGTGTTCACAGTAGCATGTCTCTTTCTAAGCTTCAATAGACTATGATTTCCTTGGATGCATAGTATGCTCACGTAGTCAGAAGCCTAGTTATTAGGAATGGTCACTAAAATCACAGCTGTTAGAGTGCTACAAAAATTCCTACATGGAATTATTGCTCCAAGGTCAGTGTTGTTGTTTTCCAAAGTTTAGTAGTAATTACTGTTATCCCCTTATGAATGCAGCATTACTGATTAATTCTCATATTTTGATAGCCTGTAGCGGCCTTTACGGGTGTTGACCTTTCCCTGTTTATCATGTTTAGGGACAACAGATGTGAGTGCTATGGAAAATAAGCGATTACTTGAATCCCTTGGAGGGATGACTTTATTCTCTCGTGATAATGTCTTTGGTGGAGCATTTCATGTTTGTGTCCTCGAAAGAAAGTAAGAAAGTCTTTGGCTAACATTTCAGCTATGACTTTGTGCACGTAAATACATTACTGTAATAAGACAATGTCTTCATTTTTGATTGTTTTGTGCATGATTGCTCATTTAAATGTAAGGACACTGTGTTGTGTTAGCATTGGAGTTATATAACAGTTTTTGTGCTACAGTATATTCTATTTAAGCTCAATTTTGTCACTGTTTCTACTTCTTGTCCTTTAGTACGTAGTACAACTCATCCCTTTAATATTAGCTTTAGTCTAGCAATTGAATATGCATGTCTATGTATATATGTATCTATCTATCTATCTATCTATCTATCTATCTATCTATCTATCTATCTATCTATCTATCTATCTATCTATCTATCTACTATCTATATATATTGATAGATAGATAGATAGATAGATAGATAGATAGATAGATAGATAGATAGATAGACAGACAGACAGACAGACAGATAGATAGATGTATGCGTGTGTTAGTATGTGTTAGTGGGTACACTGTAATGCTGTGGTCAAGGCTTTTTGATAACTCTCTGACCAGGAACCAATAAAGTGCTTAGTAACACACAAAGAACAAAGAGACCCACACAGGTAAAACAGCAGAGAGTGGTTACAGCTTTATAGTACTTCAAAGCCATGCCATTTCTCTTCCACAGGTCTAGACAGCATTGTTTCCAACAAGGCCACTCTGCAGACAGCTGTTCTGCCCTCAGGTCTTCACAGTTACTTAACTGGTCACACTGATTAAGCTACTGAAAAATAACTTAGCCATGGATTGGATTTTGGACCCTACTACAAGGTAATGATAAAAGTAGCTGCTTCACACACACTGTCTTCCACAGAGATTGCTTCTAATAGTCTATGATTTAACCAATAACCCTCTAATATAAATGCTCAGCATGAGGCATGGTATTGTGCACTCTTGTCTAAGAGTGGACTACATCATGACGTTAGGATTATATGGCTATGACTGTGTGAATGATTTCGGTTGGTGCAAGTCTATGATCATGCAGTCCACATTTACAGTTCAAGAGGGACTATTTCAACAGTGCTAAAAATGTGGAATATAAAAAATAATAATGCAAAAGTGCTTTTTTTCTTACCCGGGCTCAGACACATGCATGACTTTATGAAGTTTGACCTGACTGCTCTTAATTAAATCAATTTGCTAAGCAATAGATAAAATCTTCTGGTGTAACTCAGATGTAAGCCTCTTTAGATTTCTCCATTTATCAATATAATTGTGTTTGGTAATTATAAAAAGCAGATATCAGACTGCCTTTTGCTCTGCAGTGCATTTTGTTTTCTATACAAGATAAGTAACAATAATATGAAGGCAACAGCAACATCAATAATAATAATAATAATAATAATAATAATAATAATAATAATAATAATTAATAAGGAAATTGTGCAATAATGCCATGCAATGAATGATCTGGGTTTTTTTTTCTTTTCTGGACCTGAAGTTAGCTCCATCCCACCTGAACCATGCCCATTTTCTTTAAAAGGCCAGAAAGGGGTGTTGTCAGTTTAAGGAAAAGAAAAGACTTGTCAGCATTTTTACCTGCAATTCAGCTTGTAGGTAGGCAGAGAGCTCTAAAATCTGCAAAGTGCTCCTTTAAGACTACTTCATATTATAATATGGCAGTAGGGATATGCTGTGATGTTATATATGATATAATGTGACATTTGGTAGCTTCAGTTAAACTACCTACCTTTGTTTGTATTACACAATTGCATGTAATAATTAACATAAAAGCTAACTAAACTGTGCTTGTGCAGTGGTACTAGCTAGCCAAACTAGTTTAATGCCACCGTAAACCATCATTCCTAACACTCATCAATCAATCAAGGCTGTATGATTGTATCTGTAAAATATTATCTTTTCTTTCAAATACTCAAAACACTTTACACATTGTGAAAACAATAAAGTGTTTTATACTACACCCATCTGGTCCATTTAAAACACATTTTTTTAACACTTTAACAAGCTGGTCCATTTAACACTTTCTAACACTTTGCCTTAGAATACTGCTTCAAGAATTGCCTGGTGGCTTCCATGAGCAAGAAGATGCACTATTATCACCCAAAGACACCTCTGTCTCCTTAGTGTTTTATATTGACAAAGCTTGAAATCTGCACTTTGAAAATATATGGTAAATGTCTGCCATGGCTATAAAGCACCCTGAAATTGATAGAACCCAGTAATAGCTCACTGAGTTTATACTCCGTTTGAGATACGCTATTTGATCAAATGACATATAGAGCCATATAATACTAAGATATATATGTTCATTTTCATACCGTGGCAGGGTATTAGACCCTACATGAACTCTATTTTGTAAAAGTTTATACAATTTCTATTATATTATGCAAGGTGCCATTTTTTTACATCACCAAACAAGCCATGTAAGTAGACTGGCATATATTTCTCCCTTTCACTGAACCGAGTTGTAATTTTGCATATAAATATTATCGCATTTTCATTCAATATCCAATTTTACCTCAATTACAAGGCTTGTTGAGATACTAGATGCTCTCTATGTAACAGAGTGGTGGCAGATGGGTGTAATTAAAGACTCCAGGCTCTGTTGAGATCACATTAGTTGTTGGAATTGGTACCCTTCTCAACAGCTAGGATCACTGCTCCTTGATATTTAGGGTAAAAAAATGTTGGGAAGTGGTGAAAATACTTGATAAAAAAGCAAATTGGCGAAAGAATACATATGTTTTAAAGTGATATAAGTGAAATAATGAGATCATCAAAACAATTATTTGCAAATGAATTACCCACTTTGTAAATGTGACTCCATGAAACTATGATGTGGAAAAAGACATCTTTACAGTTAATAATGTAGTTGCATATTTTATAAAATAACAGGATCATTTCAGGTAAAATAGAATATTCTAGCATACCTTAACCCCTTTAGCCTTCATAATGTATTCAACATGTAGTGGGTTCTCTGTAACAGTATAAATATTTAACTCTAACATTACTTTTTTTTAAGTCATCATGCATTGTTAATAAACACGATGTCATGAAAACCATTAATAGCTATTATAATAATGACAGCGCTCTAATATCAAAGTAGGGTATCATAACATATTAAAGCTACACTTTTTCAGTAATAATGCAATAAATGTAAGTGACAGAGGAGAGAGGTCAAGGCTAAATGTGTAATACTGCACTCTGCTGTACAATTTTAAACATAGCAACCAGTCTAAAATGAACAGCAAACTCGATTTACCCAGGAGATATTATATATGGCATTTCAATGAGCCATGTAGCTTTTGTTCCCTCTGTCAGATTTGCCATTGTACAGTGGTGTGAAAAAGTGTTGGCCCCCTTCCTGATTTCTTATTTTTTTTGCATGTTTGTCACACTTTAATGCTTCAGATAATCAAACACATTTAAATATTAGTCAAAGATAACACAAGTAAACACATCATGCAGTTTTTAAATGAAGGTTTTTATTATTAAGGAAAACAAAATCCAAAACTACATGACCCTGTGTGAAAAAGTGTTTGCCCCCTAAGCCTAATAACTGGTTGGGGCCACCCTTAGCAGCAACAACTGCAATCAAGCGTTTTCGATAACTTGCAATGAGTCTGTTACAGCGCTGTGGAGGAATTTTGGCCCACTCATCTTTGCAAAATTGTTGTAATTCAGCCACATTGGATGGTTTTCGAGCATGAACCACCTTTTTAAGGTCATGCCACAGCATCTCAATCGGATTGAGGTCAGGACTTTGACTAGGCCACTCCAAAGTCTTCATTTTGTTTTTCTTCAGCCATTCAGAGGTGGACTTGCTGCTGTGTTTTTGGACCTTCAGCTTGAAGTCACAAACAGATGGCCGACATTCTCCTTCAGGATTTTTTGGTAGAATTCATGGTTCCATTTATCACAGAAAGTCTTCCAGGTCCGGAAGCAGCAAAACAGCCCCAGACCATCACACTACCACCACCATATTTTACTGTTGGTATGATGTTCTTTTTCTGAAATGCGGTGTTACTTTTACGCCAGACGTAATGGGACACAGACCTTCCAAAAAGTTCAATTTCGTCAGTCCACAGAGTATTTTCCCAAAAGTCTTGGGGATCATCAAGATGTTTTCTGGCAAAACTGAGACGAGCCTTTATGTTCTTTTTGCTCAGCAGCAGTTTTTGTCTTGCCCAGTCTCTTTCTTATGATGGAGTCATGAACACTCACCTTAACTGAGGCGAGTGAGGCCTGCACTTCTTTGGATGTTGTTGTGGGGTCTTTTGTGACCTCCTGGATGAGTTCTCGCTGTGCTCTTGGGGTAATTTTGGTCGGCCGGCCACTGCTGGGAAGATTCTCCACTGTTCCATGTTTTCACCATTTGTATATAATGGCTCTCACTGTGGTTCGCGGCAGTCCCAAAGCTTTATAAATGGCTTTATAACCTTTTTCAGACTGATAGATCTCAATTACATTCTTTCTCATTTGTTTTTGAATTTCTTTGGATCTCGGCATGATGTCTAGCTTTTGAGGATCTTTTGGTCTACTTCACTTTGTCAGGCAGGTCCTATTAAAGCGAGTTCTTGATTGCAAACAGGTGTGGCAGTAATCAGGCCTGGGTGTGGCTAGAGAAATTGAACTCAGGTGTGATAAGCCACATCTAAGTTATGTTTTAACAGGGGGGCAAACACTTTTTCACACAGGGCCATGTAGTTTTGGATTTTGTTTTCTCTTAATAATAAAAACCTTCATTTAAAAACTGCATGATGTGTTTACTTGTGTTATCTTTGACTAATATTTAAATGTGTTTGATTATCTGAAACATTAAAGTGTGACAAACATGCAATAAAATAAGAAATCAAGACCAACACTTTTTCACACCACTGTATATAGTGAAATCTAGTTATAGTGAGTTGAGTTAAATGAGAAGGTGGGTTAATATACACAATAAGCCTTGTATATATTCTATAAAATATACAATTGTGTTGCAAAATTCAGCCAGACATTCAACTGTGCTGAATAGTTCCTTATCTTAAATGTACTGCACCCTTTGACAACCGAATAGAACCCTAAGGAATCCTGAAATCTCCATCCATCTTTCTTTTAAGCAAGATGTATGTACCCCTACTGCAAGCACACACACATACTTTCTCCCTCTCTCTCTGTCTCTCTCTCTCTCTCTCTCTCTCTCTCTCTCTCTCTCTCTCTCTCTCTCTCTCTCTCTCTCTCTCTCTCTCTCTCTCTCTCTCTCTCTCTCTCTCTCTCTCTCTCTCTCTCTCTCTCAAGCACAGTTGTATACATGGCCATGCATACACATATGTGCACCTAAACAGCTTGCACAGAAGGATGTAAGCAAGGTATTTCTATTATTGTGCAGGTCTTACATACAAATCATTTCATTACAATGAACTAACATATCTTCCGCTCATATAAAAGAAAAAAAAATCTGGGTTTTGATTACATCAGGGAACCTTTAATACTATTTGACCTTCACTAGTCTAATTAAGACTGCAGTACTATAGTAGCATGTGGGTAAGATTTCCTAAGCAGCCTCAGTGTTGATGATCTCAGTATACATCTCTCTAAATATCTGCCTGTCAACAGTATCTGTCACCACTTTAGTGCTACATGACTTCAATAAAAACCCACTGCTCAGTGAATCAATGCTTCCCTTAATTCTCAAGGATGATCCAGCATGAATTCAAGGTCATGAGCAAGAGGCTTTACACTTTCACCCCTTGGCACAGAGAAGGACATGTGCAATGAATGTGCAATGTTAAATCAATGAAAATGTGACTGGGAATACTTTCCTTAAAACCATCAACAGAAAATGCCTTTTGTCTAACTTTAAACAATAGATAAGTAAGATCAATTGGCAAGACAAATGATCATGTAATAGACAGTTAAGTGTTCCAACATAAAGTCTGGTATTTTTAGCTGTCTTAGACATACATTTGTTCAGCTGTGTTCGGTAAGTTCGAGAAGTCTGTTCTCATTGTAGTCTCAGATTCCTGTCCTTGGCTGGCAAGTTTTAAAGTTGTAAAGACGGCTTATTTGAGTTTCCAGAAGTTTTCCTATCAGCTAAAGTCAGACCTAAACTCTGACCTCTCTCATCAACAAGGTATTTCTGCTTGCAGAACTGCTACTTACTGGATTTTTTTTTCCATGCCATTTCTGTATAAACTTGACTGAGACTGTTGTGTGCGTATAATTCACCTATGACATGGTCAGTCACTGAGATATATTAGTTCCTCAAGTTGATGTTTGATGTGAACACTAAGTGAAGCTATTTACCTGTATCTGCAAGAATTTTATGCAGTGCACTGTTGCAACATATACAGATGTTCCTAGTAAAATGGGCATCTGAGTTTACAGACAAGTCGCCACTGACCCTATGGCACACATTACCTAAATCAGTTAAATACTGGCTGATTTTAGAAGCACACAAATGTGTCATTTATCTTATAGGTTTCTGGGGTGGAAAAGACTTGCACTTGGTTTGCAAATATGAACTTGGAGTTTGGCAAATACTCATGACATCTGTAAGAATATTTAGGTAACAGAGTTCAGAGGTATAGGCTATTTATGCATTTATCTGCAGAGTTTTGTTCCCCAGCCCTGATAATAAAGAGCTAGTTTAATTACCTGTCGGATATGGTTTAATCTCGTGTCACTCATCGGAAATGAATGAGGCTGAATTCCAGATGAATTTCTTCATAATCGCACTACACAGTGTATGGCTACAGGGTCCTACGTAGATGCGCTGAAACTCCAATAGGAAGCGGTATGAGATTTAGCCGTGGTTACGCAGCAGTAGCGCTACTTGTCCGGCATGGGGTCTGCGTTATACTTTGCGTTGCAGAGTCCCCTAACATCATGTCAGGACGTTCGTTCTTAAAATACTAACACCAAGGAGAGAATACAATTGCAATTCGGGCAAATGTAGTTGAAATCAAGCTGGTGTTATTTTGGAAAGAAAAGCGGTCAATCTTCTAACTGCATTTTTGTGACATCACTGAAACCCCGATTGAAGAAACGTTGCAGTCAAGTGAAAGTTGCTCTGCGGTCTTTGTTCCCCTCATGTTCGTTTCTTTTCGTCGCACGACGACATGAACGTGTCCGACTCCTGGCGCGTCGGAGATTCTTCCGCGCCTGCGTTGGAGATGTCGGAGACGCCGGACGCGCGTACCACCCTGGAGCAGGGCGCACAGCTGGACCTAACAGCGCCGCCGACGATCCCTCAACGCCGAGCCTCTCACCTGTACGGCTATGGCCACCGAATGTCCGTGTACAGCAATACGCGACCCGTCATCACCCGTGCTTACCTTCAAGGACAGGTGTACAACTTTCTAGAAAGACCATCGGGGTGGAAATGCTTTGTGTATCACTTTACAGTGTGAGTACTAGCGGGAAATAAAGAAAACCGACAAAAAAACAAACAAACAGGAAAACATATAATATTAATTTTTTTCCGAGGAACAGACATAACTTTGAAACCAAGAGTATAATACTAAATGTTCATTCAAAAAGTAATCTGTTAAATAAGGGCAAGAAAAAGAAAAAATCGAATGAATGAACATGATTTGGCTTCCAATACAGATCCTAGTAATTGGTATAGAGGTTTATTTATTTTGACAATCACTTGTTTTTACAGTCTTTTTGTAATTTTGGCCTTAATCATTTGTTCAGTTAGTGAGCGTTAATAAACTATTGTTTAGCCTAGATAGTGACTGTTCTTAATTGGACAAAATATATAAAATCTTACTGATAAAATTCATAGGGGGGCACAGTGGCTTAGTGGCTTAGTGGTTAGCACGTTTGCCTCACACCTCCAGGGTTGGGGGTTCAATTCCCACCTCCGCCGTGTGTGTGTGGAGTTTGCATGTTCTCCCCGTGCCTCGGGGGTTTCCTCCGGGTACTCTGGTTTCCTCCCCCGGTCCAAAGACATGCATTGTAGGTTGATTGGCATCTCTAAATTGTGTGTGTGTGTGTGTGTGTGTGTGTGTGTGTGCCCGTGTGTGCCCTGCAATGGGTTGGCACTCCGTCCAGGGTGTATCCTGCCTTGATGCCCAATGACGCCTGAGATAGGCACAGGCTCCCCGTGACCCGAGTATAGATCGGATAAGCGGTAGACAATGAATGAATGAATGATAAAATTCATAGGGCTATTTAAGCTGCTGCTGTTATTGTCTAAGAACTACTACAATTGATGTGTGCTTGAGAACTGCAACATGGTGGGAGTTCAGCAACAGTTGCTGAGTGTGCTGCAACAGGCGGTGAGTGTCCTAAAATTGCTATATTTGTTGAGTGTTCTAGAACTGCTACATTTAGTGAGCGTTCTAGAACTCCTACAGTGATTGTTCTAAAACAGTTCAATTTGTTGAATGTTCTAGAACAGCTAAATGTGGTTAGTGTTCTAGAACTGCTGCATGTGGTGAGTGTTCTAAAGCTGTAACAGATGGTGAGTGTTCTAGAACTGCTACATGTGGTGTGTGTTCCAGAACTGCAACCGTTGGTGAATGTTTTAGAACAGCTACATTTGTTAAGTGTTCCAGAACTGTGATAGCTGGCAAGTGTTGTAGAACTGTGACTGTGATTGTTCTAGAACTGCGACAGTTGGTGAGTGTCTAGAACTGGTACATTTGGTGTCTGTTTTAAAACTGCAATATTTGACAAGTGTTATAGAGCTGCAACAGATGGTGAGTGTTCTAGAATTGCGACAATTGGTGAGTGGTTTAGAGCTGCAACAGATGGTTCTAGAACTGCGACATTGATTGTTCTAGAACTGCAACAATTAATATGTTCTAGAACTGATGCATGTGGTGTGCATTCTAGATCTGCAACGGTTGGCAAATGTTCTGGATCGGCCTCATTTGTTAAGTGTTCTAGAACTGTGATGGTGATTGTTCTAGAATTGCAACAGATGGCGAGTTTTCTAGAACTGTGAGGTTTGGTGAGTGTTCTAGATCTGTGACAGCTGGCTAGTGTTTTAGAAAGGCTACATTTGTTAAGTGTTGTTGAATTGTTAGAATTGGTGAGTGTTCTAGAACTGTGACATTGATTGTTCTAGAACTGCAACAATTAATACATTCTAGAACTGATGCATGTGGTGTGCATTCTAGATCTGCAACGGTTGGTGAGTATTTTAGAATGGCTACATTTGTTAAGTGTTCTAGAACTGCGATGGTGATTGTTCTAGAATTGATACATGTGGTGAGCGTTCTAGAATGGCAACATTTAGTGATTGTTCTAAAGCTGCAACTAGAGCAGCTTCATTTGTTAAGCGTTCTAGAATTGCTAGAACAGATTTATTTGTTAAGCAAAAGCTTAATTTGTTACGTGTTCTAGAAATGTGACGGTTGGTGAGTGTTCTAGAACTGTAACAAGTGATGGTCTTAGAATTGCAACAGTCTGTAAATGTTCTAGAACTGCTGCATTTGGTTGATGGTCCAGAACTTTGACAGTTGGTTTATTTAGAACTGCTACACTTGCTGAGTGTTCAGAATTACAGCAGAATAGGGTATACTATGTTGCAATCTTTCAAATATCTCACATTATTTTAATGGTATTATGATGTAAAATCTTATATTATTAATAATTTCTGAGAAAGGGGGTATTTTAATGTAACAACGTATAGCAATAATAATACATAATCATGGTTTCTCACTTAAGGGGTAGGGGATTTGTTTAAGAATAGAATACACTGAAGAAGAAAACTGCAGTTACATAACATCTTTGTCAGTAGCAGAACTGTCTTTGTCTATGTGACTCACGCAGAAATCAAGGTCATAAAGAATGGGAGGGAATTAATAAACCAATATTAAGCATAGCACTCCAGCAGTCAGTCTATAGCATCAGTGTTTACTATCAGGTGACATTCCCGAGAGTGAAGATTGCACTCATGGTGTGAGAAGTCTTGTTTTCAGGATCAGCTGAAGACAGTGTGAGAGGAATGCACAGAATGAAGGCACCAGCTGCCTGTCATGTTCTCTATCCCTAGCAGGAAAGTAGGTGATAATGGGCTGCTAAACTTGGCAGCAGCATGGTCGCTCTCTGGAGCCCAGAGGCCTGCTGACCTCATGACCTACTGCTGCTGGGTAGTGATAGAGGGGGATTTTGAGAGTGTTAGTGTACCTTCTGTGTGCCAAGCTGCGTAGATAACACATCCAGTGAGCACAAGGGCTTTTACAAGATTACTTTTATAGTGTAGGTTTCATCTATGTTGATCATTGAAAGATAGCTAGCCAGACAGACTGAGGTATTACAATCTCTCTAAACTCTAAAGCTATTTTTATGCTAAATATTTGAAATATTTCAAGTTGGTCACAAAAAATCTTTTCAAAGAATCATGCAATAATGACCCCTATACCCTATATCAGTGCTCACTATTTCCAATTGAAATTCAGTCTTTGGCATGTATGTAGGCTGCATTAGGCTCCCAAATCCTGCAACAATCTAGTAACTTTTGTTCCTAAAATATCTTGGATTTGGAGGAGAAAATAGCAAGCAAGGAGGGGAAATGTGAAAGGAAGAAAGCTGGTTATACCATTAGTCATTGCCAAAATATTAAACAAGTTCATGCACCAGTAGGAAGTATTATCAGCTCAGTAAAGTGTCGTGTTAAACCTGTTTTTAATATTGTTCATTCAATTTGCTGTCACATGAAAATGTCTGGCTTGAAGGCTAAATTGTAACCTTTTCTCATGAGGGTGCATGAATAGAAGGCAGGCAAGCAAAGCAAGCTGAGATGTGCACTTACTTGTCTCTGCTCCAACTGCAGCAAAGCCACTTGTCTTGGGATGAACTGTACTTATCATTACAGCATGACCAGTCAGTGTTTGCATGCATATCTTGTATGTATGTGTGTGTGTCTGCATCCTAGTTCATGCTTGATTATGCATGTGCTGATGTGTACATGTGGATTAGGTTTCTAGCACATTGTTTAGGATCACCTGTCTAAGACTGAGTGATACAAGACAGAGTGGAATGTATGCTCTTGTCATATGAGGCTCATACTGAGAGCCAGAAGGCAAGATAGGGAACAGACAAGCTAAATATGATAACACGATTATGCGTCTATTCTAATACAGACACTTCAACCAATAGCCCAATAGACATGCATGAGAGGCATTAAATATCGGTTATGTAATTTATGAATAGAACAGCATTAGATGAATAGATGGTAGGAGTCCATATCATTAGCCAGATAAAAGCCCTTTTTTGTAGTTCTGTGTAGGTGATAAGTCAGTGGTAAAGGTTGTGAATTCAAATCCCTCTGCTGCCAGACTGTCACTGTTGAATCTTTCATCAAGGCCCTTAACCCACAGTCATCAGTCATGTACAACAGCTGACTCAGTGCCCTTAACAAAATTTATGAAGTTGCGCTATTTTTCATTCATTCATCTACAGTAATCTCTGTATCAGAGTCGCAGTGGATCTGAAGCTTGGGTTGAGGTGTGTAAGGGGGAAGGGTGTACTACATACACTTATTCACACCTAGGAACAATTTATCATAACCAGTCCAACATACCAGCATGTTTTTTAAGGTTGAAGGAAGCCAGAGGAAACCCATGTGGGTATTAACAGGAAGAAAGAAAAATGTTTACTGACCTTGGTGACATAGTAATAAAAGATTTACTTTCCTTCCCACAAGTACCGACAGGGTAAAGCTGGTGTATAATCACCTGGGGTAAAGGACAAGACCTCTTATTTACTCTGGTTCAGGTTCCTGCATTTCCTTATAAAAAATACAAACAAAAATCCGGACTTTCTTCACTATGTTCGGACCTTCTATGTTCAGCGTTACTGCCTTTTTATAAGGTTTTTAACTCTATAATGAAAAGGGAAAATGTGAAATATACTGCAGTATAATGCAATTAGGGATGCTATGTTAGTACCAGGAATTAGTACAACACAAAAAATGACAACATATTTAGAACCTTAAGGTTTTGAGCTTTCATATATTGAAAATCTTGTTAATAATTTCATGTTTAGAGACCTAAGGAACAACTGTACATAAACCATTGATGTGACAGGGTCAATGTGATTTTGTAATATTTTTACCAAGAGGATGAACCCAAGACCTTCAGGAAAAATTCCCCTGCAGAGTTTGAGATAATTGCAGCATACATCAGGCATAGTGACTAACATTTAATTATTGACTTATTAACATTTAATTATTGAATTATTGATCTGGCTTATCACATCTACATCTATTGTAAGTATCACAATGAAGATTAACAAGTTGTGTATAGCGCTGTGACATCACATTTATTTCCAAGCTTTTTTAGTCACTCGACATACTTTATCTTGAGTACCAATTAGCATGAGCAGTTTTTGCTGAGCTCTGCTGGTTTCACTGAAGCACAGATGTATTATTCATATAAAACCGTTGTATTTGCAGGCTGTTTTTGTAGTTTCTGTTGTAACTGCAGGTTGTTCTTGTATTGAAAAGCTCTACTGAAGGCCATAAAAGCTCATGTACCCTGTAAAAATGATTACAATAATGACTGATGAAGATGAAACTTCTGACAGGCAGCCATTTCCCAATAGCCTGTGTTTCCTTACGTCTCTGGCCCCTCCCTGTGTGTCAGCGCTGACAGCTAACAGCTGGCCTTCCTTTGTCATAACAGCAGCTGTGCTGCATGCTGTATGCTCTCTGGTTGTGTTTTGCTGGTTGGTAATTTCTTTTAAATGCATGAATGAGGCGTTTACATGTTGGCTGACATGCTGTACAAAATGCCTCTCTGATGTTGACTGAAAACAAAAAGTGTGAGATAACAACGGCCATTCTGGAGCTACTATCCAATAGCAGGTTTGCTGTCTAGAACTAGTTCACAGTTATTTTACAGCTAACTTCGAACCGTAGATCCAGGTGAATTAAACTGAATCAGTCCACATTCATAAAAATGTATATGTAATAGCTTCATTGCAGTGCTTTCAAACATTATCATGCATTTTGATGTTTTCCAGGTCCATTAAATGGCTGATACTGTTTATCTAATTCATTCTAATATCTGTCTGTTAATACACAGCGGTTCTTCATTGAATTAGTGTAGAAAAAATGGCGGAGTTTGCACAGTGTGTCCCTGTCTGAATAATTGTATAGCTGCTCAAGGTAAAACTCGCTTATCTCTCAATAAAGAAAACAGTTTTATCTTGCATATGGAGGACTTGAAGCAGGGGGTTTTGTTGGTCTAGCTATTCAGGCATGCAGTCGACCTTGTAAGAGAGCAACCCAGTGATGTGTTTAACCTCCAACCCTGTGTTTTCAAGCTCACCTGGACTTTACACTTAGTAGATAAGCTCCAAAATTGGTTACTGACACTTTAAACACACACACACACACACACACACACACACACAAAAGATCAAACAGATTAAATTCTAATTAATATAAGTAGTAGCATTTCAGATGATCCCAAGGTGGCTCATTAGAACATTCAACTAATTAGGACAATGCTATCGGTAATGCTAGCGTTATGTGTTCTGTGCCCTCTAAGCATTTCTTTATTTGTAAGCAAAAACAATTTTTTTTTAAATGTTTTTTGCAGTTTTACATAAGGCACAGTACAATTATCAGACTTTTTCCCCCTAAAACATTTATATCTAAGATCTTGTGAGTAGAGAGTCTGACATCCGGTAAAGACCTAGGCCAGAGAACTGTCCTTGACATTACTCATTTGTCAGCAAGCTTTCACAGAAATGTACAGTACTGTGGAAAAGTCTTAGACACCCTTTTTTTTTGTACCGATTTTGTTATAGATATTTAGTTTAGGAATTCTGCATTATTGAGTCAGGGTAAAAACATTTTACTTTTCCAAAAAACATAAATAAGTTACATAAAAATATTTGTATGTTGGTAAAGAAAGAAACATATTATGTAAGAGACCACATTTCAGACAAAAATAATAAAATAGCTTGCTGGTTTTTTCCATGCAAAAAAACGAAGCAAGCATGAAGGTCGTGATCTCTGGAAGAACTGGGTTAGATTATCCAAGATGCTCAGTAAAACATACCAGCTAATTTCCTTTCGTCACTTGCTATAAAGAAAATTCAAGACGTGGCTTAATATATTAAGATTCAGCATGGGGTATGTAAACTTATGACTTAACTGTAGTATATAAATGCTTGTCTTAGTAGCTGGCATTAAGCCATGTTAAGCTATAAATTAATATGAAATAATAAAAAAATGTTATAACAGGTTTCTATGGAGAGAAAACACTTCATGTAAAAATATTTCTTTGCACTTGGAATATTGTTCCATTGTTGTAGCAGCAGGTACTTTTCATGACGAGAAATGAACGAGAAAATTGGTTTTCCTGTTTGTTGTTTCAGTACCATAGGGAAACATTAGGCCTTTTATGTCCTGCTTGATACCCTGTCAGACGAGCAACTGCTCCAGACGCAATCTGATATTTTGTATGAAAAGAATCATTTGTGAAATTAAAATTAAAATAAGATTGACATTTCAAACTATTTTCTCACTCCTCTCTCCATTTTACAAAGATTTAAGGACATGTGGGCCACAAAAGGTATTTTCTCTATAAACAAAGCATGCATGAAAATGGTAAGGGTAGATTTCTTTTGCGATACACCAATTCAGTTTTATAAGGATGACATCTTTACACGTACTCATTTTATCTGTAAAAGTCAGATTAGATGGAAACAGTCAGGAGTCAGCAACTTTTTTGCACATTTTCACTTTGTCAATAACAGTGCAAGTGTCAAGTGTATGGAAACTTGGCTTGTGATGGGAATTATGACGCAATTCATTTATCTTCATTTACTGCTTTAACCTGTCTATCTATGGAACATGGCATGAAGCGCAAACACACCCTGGATTGGATGCCAGTCCATAGCGGGGCAGCATGCGCACATACAAGAGAAACTGAGCATAGGTAATCCATCTACTGTTTCATGGTAGGTGCTGAAAATCAGAAAACATGAGTTATGGCATAATAACACTTTACAGAAAGTAACATGAGCTCAGGCTCCAGCTGTGTGACTGTGAGGTGCCAATTCTTTTGAACTAGAGTTTGGGAGCTTTTTTTTATTTCTTTTTCATTTGATTGATACTCTCAACATTGTGTCAGCTAAAATGTCAACCACTGATCCACAGAGTAGTAAACACTGACAGGTTTTATATTGCTTTTTTTAATGGCATATCTAGCATTCAGCAGACTAACGGGAGATGTTAGGAATTAATTCATTAATTATGTATAAGATGGATTTTCAGTAAGACTGGAGATAAGATGGATTAGGATGAGGTATCCACCCATATATCCTTGTTGACCAAACACTTAATATAACTTCTGTTCATTTAGGAGATCAGTGGCTCTCCTCTGTCCAGCTCCTCACCCTCAGAGTCTCAGAACCCAGTGGAGGAACATTGTTTCCATCAGCAAATAAGCCAAGTTATAATTTTAAAAAAGGCATGTTTTCTTTTTAGTGATATTTTAGGCCAAAATTTGTGCGTAATTTTTCACTGTATGCCACCTGACTAAAATTAACTACCTTGTTAGCAACTAGCTCAAGAACTTTTACTAATTACTAAGTTAACTACCACTTAAATAAACTTATGAGTGTAAAATTATTTAAAAAAAACAAACCTATTAGGGTGTTTTCTTATTTCTATGATGGTATGACCATCTAAAGCTAAAATGCTAAGCCACTGTGCCAGGATGTGGATGTGCTGAGGGCACTGATATTCCTACACGTATACAATGTCGCCACCTAGTGGACAGTTTTAATAAGACGTGTCGAGCATTAAATATTACCAAAAATGTTGCTATGATCAAATACAGTTTTCTGCTGTATATGAAGAGTGGTATTATGGTGGAGCAGGTAGTGTACTCATATTCAGGGTCCCCATTTTGATATTGTGTGTAGACATTCAGTGCATGTTCTCCCTATCTCCATATGCATTGCCTTTGGGTATGGGGATGCTAAATTGCTGCTAGGTGTGAATAGTGGTGTTCTCATGGTTCCCTGCGATGAACTGGCTTTACATCCAGGGTATGTTCCTGGCATTGGCTCATGATGTCAGGATAAAGCGGTGTCTGAAGAATAATACATAATTGGTGCTTTAAATAGTTTTTACCAGCAGAGGGTACTACAGGTTTTCCAAAATAGTGACGAGTTTAGGGTCTCGAGTATTATACGAGTTGTATAATAATAATATATTGAATTTAATTCATTCATTCATTGTCTACCGCTTATCTGAACTATTCTCGGGTCACGGGGAGCCTGTGCCTATGTCAGGTGTTGTGGGCATCAAGGCAGGATACACCCTGGATGGAGTGCCAACCCATCACAGGGCACACACACAAACACTCATTCACACACTACAGACTACAGACAATTTAGAGATGCCAGTCAACCTACCACACATGTCTTTGGACCGGGGAAGGAAACCGGAGTACCCGGAGGAAACCCCCGAGGCACGGGGAGAACATGCAAACTCCACACACACACACGGCAGAGGCGAGAATCGAACCCCCAACCCTGGAGGTGTGAGGCAAACGTGCTAACCACTAAGCCACCGCACCCCCCATATTGATTTTAATGAATGGCCTAATTATTTACATAATGTATTGTTGTACTTGGTGAAGAGATGAGTGTTTTATGTCTTGTTCCTTTTGCAGGTTTTTGATTGTACTATCTTGCCTGATCCTCAGCGTACTGTCCACTATTGATCAGTATCAGGCTCTGGCCCAAGAAACACTTTTCTGGGTGGTGAGTTATTATTATAATTATTATCATTTCATAATGGCATTTTAAAAAATGCTACCACCAGGCCTTATCTACACAATCAGTATGTGTGCTTTTTAAAACCTGGTGCAATGTCCTGTAGTTGTATTGAAGCACTTCTCTACAACAGGGGGAGATACTGCACTATAATATAAAAATCCCTGGGCTTTATGGAATGAAGATGACAGAGCAGTAAATACAGATCCATAATGCCCTGTAGCAATAAACACATTAAATGAAAGAATAACACATGGCAAAGTCCCCACTGACTTATTGAATCCAATACAATAATGTGTGTGTGTGTGTGTGTGTGAGAGAGAGAGAGAGAGAGAGAGAGAGAGAGAGAGAGAGAGAGAGAGAGAGAGAGAGAGAGACTAACTGCTTTTTAGAAACAAATTTTCCAGGTAAAGAGCACAAGATATTGTGCTGCAATTTTATGTGATTCAATTGATTGCTTGGTCAGCTTAATTAACTTTTCAGGATTTATATCTGATCAATTAAAGTCTGTTTGGTTAATTATGGTTCATGCTGTTAACAGCATTGTTCATTGTGAGAGGACATATCAGAAACCAAGATAATCAATACAACACTTGATTGCTTGTATGCTCCACTGCCTCAGTGCCATGTGTTCAAGCTAACGGCGTCCTCCTCCGAACAGCATACCCTTTGTTTTCATATTGAGCTACACTTAATATAATTACTAGACAAAGGACAGAGACAAAGGTAGGATGCAGAGAATCATTCAGGCCGTGCTGGTAGGGAAAGGGGGAAAGCTAAAGTTTGAAATTATAGTGTGGTGACTACTCACTAGAGGTGAGAGGTCACCCTAGCCACTGGATAGAGAGGATTAAAGCTATGCGATGCATTCTTTACAGGCGACGCTGCACATTACAAGTTAATGCCTCGGCCTTGGTGCTGGGAATGAGTTACAGGGATTAGACCAGTCTCTGGTGTTGTGACAGATGTTCCAAGTTTTTAGCATTATTGATTGATTGATTTGGCATTTGTTATTAAATACAAATGGAGGCACATCATGACATGGACGTGGATATTTCTCACAGGAAGTAGACCTGCCATTCTGAACCCCTCCTTTCTTCTACCAACCCCCAGCTTTCCCCATTTTAATGAGCACAGGCCTGTGTAATCGCCTCACAGCTGTTGGGCTGAACAAAGGCAGAAATCATGTATTTTGATGCCTTTCTGCATTGAACCTGCCTGCACAATGATCAGAATCACTTCACAAAACTGTATATTATATCAGTTAAATTGCTCTAACATACTGAGTGAACTAATATCTCATATTAATTAGCAGATCATGGCAACAACTCCTTAACACTTCTTAACTTCTTAACACTACATGCAGGAGTCAGTAGCTGGGGCTTCAAATGCAAATTAACTGAACTGTGAATCCAGCTTAGTACAACATTGTTCTCTTGATAGGAATGCTACTGCACATTTGTAATGCATAATGTGCCACCTGTACCATTGGTCTGTCCAGCCAAGGTGACCAACATAACGCCACAAAAGGGAAGCTCATCTGTCAGGAAGACATGAAGTGTAGAAAGTCACACAGGACAGTCCGATACATAGAGGTTTTTTACATGTGCCACAAAGCTGTGAACTTACACGTGTAAGCTCTTTCTGCCTCACAAAGAAATCAGATAGGTGTCATCAAGCCAAGTCTTTACGCTAACGAGGTGTGACGAGACCTCATCATGCTCTGTTTTCGGGTGATTTAACCTCAGCACTTCTGCTACGAGGTGATAGACTCCACACAGAGAACAGTGCCTGCTGCAAAGTTACACCTTGCAGATAATCAGAAAGAACACAAATGGCTTTCTTGTTCTCATTGAAATCGCTGAGCCCACTTTAAAGCACTGCTATAAAACTGTAAAACCTTCAGCCTTGATAATGATAAAAGATGCCCTTCGTGAATAGCTATGAATACATAATGAGCACACACTGCTTTGCTTCACTCATCTCTATCTCTATCTGTGGTAATGTTTTACCTATTTGCCAAAGAGCGCAATTACAGTTGATCTTGTTTGTCATTCAAGTGAATAAGAAAAACTAAACATTATCCAGTCAGATTCTGGCCTGAACAAAACAGCAATCAGGTACAAAAAGTTTGTTGTTTACATGAATAAGGGGCACTAACTACTAGGAGGTGAAAACAATTCCTATCCCCCAGAGGTTTTGAGTATTCCTCTGTAACACTCAAGAGTTGCAAAGGGTGTGAGGAATGGCCTCCATGACATCTTTCACCTCACTGATAAGAGCCTTCACCCTCCCCCTCTTTTGGTGCATGGGTTTCCTTTGTATAACACAAGGGACTCTTTGCAGTAACAGCTTACAGTATCCAACTAAATTCAACACAAGGAATTTTACAGGTAAAAAAAAAAAAACCCTAGGCACGGTGGCTTAGTGGTTAGTACGTTTGCCTCGCACCTCCATGGTTGGGGGTTTGATTCCTGCCTCCGCCATGTGTGTGTGGAGTTTGCATGTTCTTCCCGTGCTTTGGGGGTTTCCTCCGGTACTCCGGTTTCCTCTCCCAGTCCAAAAACATGCGTGGTAGGTTGATTGGCATCTCTAAATTGTCCGTAGTGTGTGAATGAGAGTGTGTGTGTGCCCTGTGATGGGTTGGCACTCCATCCAGGGTGTATCCTGCCTTGATGTCCACAACACCTGACATAGGCACAGGCTCCCCGTGACCCGAGAATAGTTCGGATAAGCGGTAGACAATGAATGAATGAAAAAAACACTAAAAATTGTGCGATTGTGTTTTTTATGTCTGGCTTTTTCAGAGGCTTGCATAGAATTCTGCAGATCAAAACAAATTACCTTGGGCTTTTTCATATGTCATGATCACTATCAGTGCAAAAGATCATGAAGCTCAGTCATGCAGGTCTGCCTTTTTTTGGCAAAATCTATATCAAGATTAATACTATCTATCAGAAATCCTACTTAGTGCTGCATTCATACACAGTATATCCCTGAAACATTATTTCCATTATCATGAAGAAAAATCACTTTCTTCATAATTTGAGTTTTTGTTTTTCTTATGTTGTCATTCAATCATTCAAATTGACTCGACCTCAGATATTCTATTCTGATAGTTTAAGACATGTTCATGAATACATAATGTAACCTCGCATGATGGATTATTAATAAGGTCAGCTAGTCCTTACCAGCTTACCCGTTTACTTCATTGACCTTTGGCGACTACATTCCAGCTACATTTTGGATGGGAAATCCTACTGCCATGGTAACAAAGAAAGAGGCCCTGCATCTGGTCCTTCATTTCCTTCTTCTTCCTGTGAGCTGCTCTCATGGCCCCCGTGGTGCCCATTGGCCCTCCACCCAGACCTTTTAGGTGACAGCTGGTCAGTGTGGTCACTAGCCTAGACTTAATTAGAAACTCAGTGGTCTAAGTCACTGGGACAAACGGGGTGAGTTTGGGCTTCTCACCACAGTATGAGTGCAGTCCAGTAAATCGTTTGATATTTCTTTGGATATTGCGTTTTGTTTGGGTGAGATAATGATTCACAGTGCCAATTGTGTGGAACTTTGCCTTGGTGATTCTTTTAATAAACAATAGGTGTAATAAAAATAACAGAGCTGCAGAAATGTTCATAAATGGACAGGAATGCAAGCAAAAAATTGAACGGCAAAATTGTCATCATAAGTTTTTTTCTTTGTAAGTAATCTTATGTCCTTTCAGTATCATTCTCTTAATATACAATATAACATGTCAAGATTATTTAATTTGTAGTTTTGATGCTTTGTTGCCAAGATTAAAAGCACTTATGAATACTGCCTTCTTTTTTTTTTATCTTACTGGTCAGTCGTCGGACAGTTGTTTGTGCAGCATCTGTATCACAATCAGTTAATTTAACAGCCTTGGATAAAGGCTCCAGTTAATTAAATAAATAAATGTTCATCTAAATTCTTTAAAGGGGTCACTCTGAGAGACGAGAAGTCATTTCAGGTTAAAACCCTTTGCTGTCCTGCTAGGAGACCCTTCCTCATGGCTTCGTCTCCAGCCTTGTTAGCCTCACCGTCACCTCCTTTGCCCCATCAGCCCTGTTTGACCCCTCACCTCCTGCCAGACTGATCCTGTTGTTCTACTTCATTCTAATGGGCAATTTGGACAAGCTGCCCAGCGACTGTAGTTGTGTTCCTTTTCCCAGGCTGCTTGTCCAGTCTGTTCCCAGTTCTCCAGACTGCTTGTGGAACAGAGGGCGTCATGGCCAGCCTCATAACTCATACTTGTCTGATTCCGTCACCGGGCGCGCTCTGTGCCTCTCTTTGTTTGCATTAGTTAAATAGTGAGACTGCTGTTATTGGCCGTGACCATGAACTGGCTTTGTGTATTGCCACATGACGCCTGTCAACTTTGCCTCAGTATTAGTAAGACTCTATTAAACTCAGTATGTTCTGCAACAATACTGGGATACGCTGTGGCATTCAATGATGCTTGGTTGGTATTAAGGGGCTCAGTGTATGCCAAAAAAAATCCATTACAGCAGCACCACCATCCTGTACTGTTAACACAAGGCAGGTTGGGTCCATGGATTCATGCTGTTGGCACCAAAATCTGACCCTACCATCTGCATGTCACAGCAGGAATAAAGATTCATCAAACCAGGTGACATTTTCTCTAATCTTCAGCTGTCCAATTTAGGTGAGCCTGTGCCCACTGTAGCCTCAGCTTTCTGTCCCTGGCAGACAGAAGTGAAACCCAATGTGGTCTTCTGCTGTTGTAGCCCATCTGCCTCAAGGTTGTACTTTCTATGATGTTTTTCTGTATGACTTACCATACTTTCAGTTCAAATCCGTCTGGTCATTCTCAGAACTCTATCATCAGCATGACATTTCTGGCCACAGAACTGCTGCTCACTGGATGTTTTTTTGCATGATGTGTAAACTTTGCAGACTGTTTTGCATGAAAATCCAAGGAGATCAGCAGTTTCTGAAATGCATAAACCAGCCCATTTGACACCAACATCCATGCCACTGAGGTCACATTTACCTCATTGTGATATTTGATGTGAACATTAGGTGAAACTCCTGACCTGTATCTGCATGATTTCATGCATTGTGTAGTTGGCAAATGATTATTTGGAGTCTTATTGAATATTTGGAGTGTATACAGTATGTCACACTTAAAGGATATAGACATAATTCTTCCATGCTCATATAGTAAATTAGTAATTTCAATGATATGTTTCCTTTTTCTAATAATGTAGTTTTTTTTTTTCAGAATAAAGCCTTATGATGTCTTGCATAAGCTGTTGTCATGAAAATACCTTTGCAATGGTTTTAAACATACATTTATACATTTATCAAGCTCAAACTTTTTTTTTCCCACTAAATGAAACCAGATTGTCTACCTTAATATGTAGCAGGCGACTGCGGTTACTGAATTGAGTAAACACACTTTACCATAATTCCAGTCTAGTTAACTGAATAATCAAAACAATTCCCATTGTCAAAATCATCAAATCCACCATTGTCTAAGCAGGCTAGAAATGTGAATGCCTCTCTTCTTACTAGGAAATAGTGTTGGTGGTGTTTTTCGGAGTGGAGTATGTGGTGAGGCTGTGGTCTGCAGGATGCCGCAGTAAATACGTGGGTATTCTGGGGAGGCTCCGCTTCGCAAGAAAGCCCATCTCAATCATTGGTGAGAGCACATTCACTGAGTTCATTGTCTAGTATGTTCAACCCACAAGCATTTTCCAAGTTCCTGCATAATTATGTCATGTTAATGATTGTTTTGCTGCCACTGATTACATTTCCATTCAGTTTTTCTCTATTTTTCCAACAGACCTAATAGTGGTGGTGGCCTCGGTAATTGTTCTTTCAGTAGGCTCTAATGGGCAGGTCTTTGCAACTTCTGCTGTCAGGTAATAAGAATCTAGTTTGTTTAAAAAAACTACAAAATGTATTTATTTATTTATTTGCTTTTGCCTGGTATTGATGATCAGCTGTTATCATTCATATTTTGGTACAGAGGCATTCGCTTTTTGCAGATCCTACGAATGTTACATGTGGATCGACAGGGAGGAACTTGGAGGCTGCTGGGATCCGTGGTCTTCATCCATCGCCAGGTAGAAGAATCTCTTTTATTACCTTTTGCACATATTATCACATATATTATCACATACACAGTTTGTAAAGTATTTCTCTGTAATGAATGTTTCTCAGGAACTGATCACGACGCTCTATATTGGGTTCTTGGGTCTGATCTTCTGCTCGTACTTTGTGTACCTGGCAGAAAAAGACGCGGTGGACAGCAGTGGAGTCACTGAATTTTCCAGCTATGCTGATGCACTGTGGTGGGGAGTGGTAGGCATCCTTCATAGTCGAAAGCCATGTAAACAGATCTTTTTCAAAACCACCCAGAGCTTGTGTATTTTTTTCTTTCATGCTTTAGGTGACAGTGACCACAATTGGATATGGGGATAAGGTGCCACAGACGTGGATAGGGAAAACTATTGGCTCCTGTTTTGCCGTCTTTGCTATGTCCTTCTTTGCTCTGCCTGCTGTAAGTCACAGAATCCACGATGTATGTCTTATTCCTAAAGCAAATTAACATAATATAGACAAGCATGCTTTGTAGGGCATTCTGGGTTCAGGCTTTGCCCTGAAAGTCCAGCAGAAACAGAGACAGAAGCACTTCAACAGGCAAATACCTGCTGCAGCCTGTCTTATACAGGTCAGATTGAAATATGTTTGATACATCTTTGTCTAAAGTTTTCATTTGCTTTAACATACGTGGATTTTATTTCTCATCTTTCTTTTATTCAACTCGGTTTCAGACGTCTTGGAGATGTTTTGCAGTAGAAAACCCGGACTCTTCCACCTATAAGATGTTTGTGAGAAAGAAGCATGTGTCGTCAATTCACACAGCATCCAGTCCTAAGGAAAAAAAAACAGTACGTAGGCAGGATTATTTTTACCTTGCTGCTTTACCCCTAACTCTCCCTCTGTTTGGGTCAAAATGAGCAGGTTTAAATTTGATAAAAGCAGACACAAAAATGTGAGCCAATTGTATAAATCAGATTTCAAATCATAGGTAAATACATCAAGAAGGTGTAGAGGACCATATGACTTGAAAGAAGCCAAATAAAATGAAAGAGTTTTTGTTTGGCCATTGGAAATATTATCGCATTAGTCTTGGTAATTTTTGATTCTTTTTTCCCACATGCCTATTATCAGTAAAAATCTGGCTTAGGTCATTGGAACATTCATGTTAAGTATTAAGTAGAACAGGACCTCATTTTCCATTGCACTGTAAAGTAGATAATATCTTTATTTATAGAGAGAGTGTCTCTTGCGATGCATGCTATGGGATTTAACAAACAGCTCAGCATTTTTTTTATAACTGCTGCTGAATGGATTTAAGCCATTGACAGTGTTCACTCCATCTGAACCTTTCCACAATTTGTAATGTTACAGCATGGAAATTACTTTAATTGTGGTTAAAATCCAATTTATGGATAGCATTTTTCTCCAAGCTTGTCACGTTGCCTGATGGTGCAGCACAAACAGCAGTTCAACATGTATCAGAGGAGGCACATGTTAGTCCTTACCCTCCCAGGTTAATAGCTGTCATATGATAGGGAAGAGCTGGTTGGCAATTCGCAAGACCAAATTAAGGAGAAAATTGCAGGAATGGTGAGGGGACTATCTCATGATGATGCTACCACCACTATGATTCACTGTAATTGTAACACTCCAAAGTGTACTGCCTATATTTACAAATCTCTTTTGCTTGATTAGGTGAAAATGAGAAGGAAGATGAAGTCCACTGAGAAAGACAATGGTCCAAGCTCTCCTACAATTCCTACAATCACCTTTGACTCTGTGTTTGATGATGGCCGAAGTCAGGATACGGTGTACAGTACTGAAACTTCCGGTAGTATCAATGTCTTCATGGAGAGTCAATTCTTTACACTAATCAGCTCTAGCTCCTGATTTGATTTTTTTTCCCAATTTTCACTGTACTTGCCACTTGAATCATTCAATTATATGATCTGCCTCACTTTTCTCCCTCTGTTTTCTGCTCACAGTAAAAGCAATTGCTCAGAGAAGATTTGGTGAGCTGCTGTTAGTGTCTGCTGCTGCATGTCTTTGCTGTTAGTACCAAACTCCTACCACAAAATCCTGTCAGGGTGTGTGTGGGTCTTTGTCTTATGTGTGTTGCATTGACATTGCTTGAACACTCCCCCTTTTTTAAATAATTTTTGTTCACTTGGCAGCATGAGTTGGCCAAATGATTTCCTGAAATTTGCATCTGGGGTAAATTCTGTGCACTGATGTGGTGAAAAGGTTAGGTAAAACAAAAGATATAATGTGTATTACTCCCTCCCCTTTGTAGAACGACAGCAGTCCTGGACCTCTATAACTTCCTTCCAGTTCTCCCCTCCTCCAGGTAATCTGATCTTAGCTGTTAGGCCTGTTTACTCCAACCTAAATAGCACTGAAATAACAGTTCGTACAGGGAGAGGGAGGAAATACTTAGTCATGACACTGTCCTCCTTTTGTGTGCTAATTTTTGGTTTTAATTTTTTAATCTCCTTACAAAAGTGTCTTCCAAAAAAAAAAAAAAATCTTACTGCAGTATGTGATGTATGTGTTATAAACATAGCTCCCAGGTTCCTTTCATCAGTTTGCAGAGACCTATATATCAGACCATGATTATTATCTCCCCTAAAACCCCAATCTGTGAGTGAGAGTGCATGTGTGTGCATTCGTAGTACGGCAAAGCTCAGAGTTTTTGGAGGTGCATCAACGTCCTCCATTGCAGAGGATCAACAGTTTTGCAGATGACCTGGAAATGGAAGCAGAGAGAGACATCTTTCTCCTTCCTGTCTCTCATGTGTCAGAGTGAGTATCAGCACACACATCTGATAAGCATCACATTGCCAATGTCCCTGAGAATGCCCAGGAATCAATATATGGCAAACGTGGTTGATGTTCCATGAGTGCTGCTTAGAAAATAAGAATCATGTTTGGGATGTTGAGTGGCATTCGATATAGCTCAGAACACCTTAATAGTGTTCCACATTTAGGAAATATTTAATACTACATGTATTAAGTCATGGCATCGCTGGTACACTGAACTACTTAGTGTGTTAGTATGCAGTTTGAAGCATAGCACAAGTATTCAAGCCTTTAAGCATGAATATGTGCACTCATTATTGTAGTAATACACATTTTTTTAAAAACAAAACAACAACAACTAACTGCATTGAGCACATCAATCTAATTGTCACATCTAGTTTAAAAAATGAAGCTCAAAAAATAAAAATACTGGCATGTCCATTTGAGAGCTCATTGTATAGTTAGCTGTCTGAGCTGTCACTTAGAAGCAAATATTGTTATTTAAGTAAATTATGAATGTAGATAAAGAATCTACATCTAAACAATAATTAATCAGAACAATATGGCACACCATTAGCAAAGAGTTGGCTCACTAGCTTGCTAACAAAGCAGAAAATCTGTGGGAAAATGGAAAGAAATTTATGGAAAATAGACACACAGAAAGCAAATAAAAAAATGGCTTGCATTGTCAACAAAGAAAAAAAATCTTTGTTACTCTGCATGTAATTGTAAAGCGGACTGTTTTTGCCTGCTGGCTGCAGTGTGCAGAATTACATGACCATCTAGCTATCTAATTAAGGGCAACAATGAAGTTGGTCTTAGTGGCTAGCAAGAGAATATCTATTTATCTTGGCTGTAAAGTCACATTTTATTATATTGTTCATTTTTACCCTGAAACGACTTCTGCTATGAAAAAAAATGCAAAATGCAGCACAAGTATGCATCTACAAGTGGTGTGTACATCTGGTGTCTTATAGCTGATCGTCAAAGTTCTACACTATTAATTTAACTGTCTTTGGTTGCTATGGCACTAAATCAGCCATCAAAAGGCACTTCATATTATGTGCTGATCTTAAATCATGACTAAAAAATCCTTTTACAGGATGTCTGTGATATCATGTATGTACACAGTAGCCAGCTTTATCACATAATACCTGATTATCTGTGGTTAGCATCAGTCCATATCTCAGCAATCTGCTAATCTCCTGAAACTTAGCTAAGATCTGTAAAAGCAATTATAGCTTTCACACCTAATGAACTTCATTCCCCCCTGAGAGCACCATTACTCCTCTTTTAATCTTATTTAGGGGTTAAACTTGTGGAAAAGGGCCAGATTTCTGGTGCCTGGAGCCAGGCGGTTCCCATGGGTGTGGATTGCCTGTGAGTGGGCTATTAGCTGGACGTCTGCGCCCCATTAGCCATGTAGCATGTGGAACGGTAGGAGTGCATGCTCTGCTTGCTGTTTGTGTTCCACAGAGACTGTGTATGGCCTTTCTCCTACAGACATTAAGGCTGCTTCATGAACAGAGAGTCTCAGTCCGTTTGTGGCACGTGACGTCAGGAGCTATCACTCTTGCTGACTCTGACGCTTGAATCAATGCAAATGGGCTGTAGGAATGTGGCCTCCTATATGACTGATTGTTGTTTTCTCTGGCGGCAGGTGCGATCCACTAGAGGTCAGTGGAGATTTTTCCTTTAACTCCATGATGGTGAAAATCAAAGTGTACAACCCGCCAGCTGCCAGGGGCTTTTTTCCTGTTCAAGTTTGAATGACTAAGCAAACTTTCAATGACTTGGAAAGAATGAAATTGCTCTGTAATACCAGAACAAGGGGGACATGAGTCAGCAAAAATATAAAGATTATGTAATCCTGTGTATGTATGGTTCAGTGATCATTCTGACTATTGGCGGCACCAGGGAGAACAGATGGTTTTGAGTTATTTTTAGCATTAGGAACATTTTTTCTTGGCTATTTCATATCTTGGTAATGTTAGTGAAATATTTCTGGATATATGACAAAGTTCACATGTATTGTAAATTCTTCTTATCATTATCATTATCATCATCATCATCATCATCATCATCATTATTACTATTATTAAACCTGAGCCAATAGGCTTTGACAACACTTAATTTCCTTCATAAGGAGAATAACTCTCTTTCCAGATCCTTTATAATAATCCAAATATAATTACTAATATGAATGCACTTAATTAATATGAGAACAGCAATGTTAAAAAAAAAAGCATGCTGTGATCATGTTGAGCATAATTAACATGCATACAAATATATATTGTTATATATTGTTATGTTTTTATACAGAGTATACAGGGATTACTTTTCAATGTTTTATAAAATATTATAAAAAAAAACAAAAGTGACCAGGTATCCTTGAATGGTTAGTGCTTTAGATCTTCTGAGTCCCTATGAAAAATTTAGCAATGGTAAGTGAAATTAAATGTAGTACTTTAGATGACTGAGCACTGGTAATAAAGAATTATCATTAAACACTACAGTGGAGCAGATGGAGAATTAGGATTATGGAGAGTTTACCCCTGACCTCCAACCACAAATTATGGATGTGAGGACAAAAGCGACACAGTTCATATAAATTGATAAACTAATGGCATAATATTTTCATCAAATCTCAAGATTGTCTTAGAAATTTGCATTTTATTATCTTTGGAATGTTTTGACATATATAAATATTTATTTCTGAATGCAGGTATAGATTATTTTTTTCTCTCAGATAGACGTTTGATTTTAGATCTCATTCTTAAGCACACATATTACATCTCCAACACAAAAGCTTTCTTGTCACTGCCTGCTTCTGTTTGATCTTTGAAGTTTAATGAGCTTTCACTCATCTCACACTGAGATGCAATGGTAACAGCTGTCTCTCTCCTTTTCTTTTACTCCTGCTCTCTCTCTCTCTCACTCTCTTCCTCCCTCTTTCTTTTATTCCTGCTTCTCTCACTGTGGGTGTGAGCTCATGTTTATTTGTTTGTGTGCTCTGAAGCAGCAGGTCACTCAAAATGGCTGAAAGGAGCATGCAAAAACTTATTTTTAATTATTAGTTTTTCAAATACATTATCACTATGTAGCCTACTGCTCTCTTCTCCTAGCATGTTGCTCATAATCTTTCTCCTGTGATGACCTTTGACCTTGGCCTGTTAACTTAAGAGGACAGAGAGGCCCTAAGCCCTCATTCCCGTGTCTGCAGCTGAAGCAGCTTGCCTGCATTGGGGGTGGGGAGAGAACAATGTCATAGCTACGCCTCTGCAACCATTGTGTGTGTATATATGTGTGTGTGTGTGTGTGTGTGTGTGTGTGTGTGTGTGTGTGTGCACTCATACACATAAGTACGCACACTTACACATAGATGTATTTTTTAGCTCATACCACTAAGGAGTATAATCAGAATATGGTAAATATATAAATGCATACATATATTAATATATTTAAGAAAGGACAATGATAACACAAATTAAGCATCCATGAAACCATCAGTTTTAAATGCTGATGTTTTTGAGACACCTGCAAATATGCCTTCACCTGACACTCCCTTTGCAGTGCCCTATAGGTTAGACAAAGCAAGCTCATAGCTGATGGCATGGCCAAGGTGAAAAGAGATGGAATCGCAGCAGAAGCAGGTGCATGACTGAGTGAGTGAGTGAGTGAGTGAAAGCATGAGTGGCCGTCTGCTCCTGCTCAGATCGGCTCCTCTTGCCTTGTGGCACTGGGGTGTGTGGTTTACCAAAGGCTCAAAAGATTGATTTATTCTCAGCAAACAGAGAAGGGTTTCTTGTGGCTAAGGCAGGGCCCGGTCGTCCACTGTAGCCCTGAGACAAAGAGCCATTGTCTGCAGCTCTACACACTCCAACAATGGCCTGATTGACAAGCAGCTCTAGTCATACTGGGCTCCTGGCCTAGGACTGCAATGGCAGCTTTGTTAGACACACTCTTATCGTAAGAAACAATCACCTCTGGGCTTGGTGAGACTTGTGCTGTTCAACTTTTTTTTTTTAAAAACATTCTCAACATAAAAGGTAGTGTTACTGTTGCAACAGTTGATAGATTATTTAATGATATCATAATGTTTGGCTTTATTGCCTATTTCATACTCTTGCACCACAGAATAATTTTATAAGTATAATATTTTGCAACTTTTCACCTATTACACACATTAGTCAAGCATGTACCATTGTTTATATTCATTGAAGTCAATAGAGATTTTTAGTGCAGGCAATTTCACCTACAGAACTTAAAAATGGAGCGTTGAAACATTTCATATGTCATGCAGCTATTTTCACATCAACATGATTTTACAGCTATTTTCATATGGACATATCTTCCATTGTTTAAATGAATACATTTTAGATTTAGGAAATAACTTCTTATAAAAACATGTTATAGTGGATGGAGTCATTTTAAAACCTATGCAATTCAACTGACAGTCAATTTGTAGTAGAACTGTAATAAATATAATAGCCGTATATAGAATATCAGTAGGAGTGAATAATGATCTTATATATATATAAGATCAAATAATTAAAAAATATTAGGAATAAATGGGTTGATCCTCTGACTATACACTGTGTAGAATCATGATATTAGAATTTTTTAATCTAATGTAATTGTATATTTGAAATATGGCAGTAATAATAGCCTTCCTGGAGTTCCTTATTAGAGCTGACCTAATGTACGGTACTGTCTGGACATAATATGCTACACTGTCTAGACTGCTGTGTGTGTGTGCCTGTGTGTGTTTGTGTGTAAAACTGCACAGGAGTGTGCGAGGCGTGATGAATAGGACAGGATCGTTGGCTCACTAATGCCTCTTCAGCGCGGCTTGCCAGCACAAGTCTCTTTATCAGGGCCGTCACGGCCACCCTTTCTTTCCTCTTTAACAGTAATTGCGTTTCGTTACAGTGTGTCAGGGCTAACAAGAGACCGAGGAGAAACAGCGAGAGGGAGATAGAGGGAGGAGGGGGCTGACAGAGAAGACAGATACAGATTGAGATAGATAGCAGGATCCACTATTGCATGTGATTCTAGAGTATATATATATGCTGTCAGACTTGGTAAAAACTCGGTCAAATATTGCATAACTTCCTGCTAACTTCATTCAAATGTAAAATGCATTTAAAGCTTCGCTTAATCTGTTGAATATTCATATTCTGGTTTGTGATTGTGATTCCACTATGTTTTTCTTTTACAAACAGTTGTAATGGATTAAAGCTAATTATTTGCTATTAACAATTTAGCTACGGTCTTTTTAACTTAAACGATATAGGAATGATACTGTAATCAAGATTAATTTAGGTTTTCGGTTGATTTTGGCTCTTCATACTGTCCTGTGCAAAGGTCAGAGACCTTGAGTACTTGTTGTTAACTATTTGGTGCTAGCCCTGCAGTATTTATTTACACTGGTCAGTGGTACACTTGGTACACTGGTCAGTGATACACTTGGTACACTGGTCAGTGATGCATATAATTAAATAAACATTTTCCTTGTAACGCTGAAAATTTTAAATTATTAAAGTATCTTTCCTTGCAGATAATCACATATAAAACAACAATAATCAGAAAAACCTGGTGAATCTTATTAAAATCTGAACATTTAATGTTCTATAGAGTTGCTTTTGCTGGGAATGTTGTGTGTTTGTCTACAGCAGCAAGGTCTGATTGCACTTCTGCTTCTTATAGTGTGTAGTGTTTTGTACTGAGAAGGTGAACAGTAATCAGGATAAATGGACAGGAACCTTCTCCTTCAAATTTTATGTGCAGACTGTAGGCACAATAACACTGAAATGCTAACTGCATTTACTAATACAAATATGAAGCGAAATTGACATTTTTACATTTATTTAGACAGCTTTAATAACAAACACAACATAATAGTATTGTATTAATCAGACTAGATTTAATTGACTATATAGATCCATATGCAAGAAATAAAAACTAGCAGAGCTCCTTTGGATTTGAAATAGTGAGTGAGTGATTTCGGAATTCGGAAGTGGGAATTCCGAGTTTCGAATTTTCTACCTTTTTTTCCTACAAAGTGGACAGAAATATGGATGCCTTGATGACATGCTAACAACAATCTATTCAGCTAACATTAATGATATAAATGATAAGTTTAACTTGTATAATGTACTTTTAACTTTAACTTTCACGACTAATCTTATATTCTCAGAAGAGTAAACAATATTGTCAGTGTTATGTAATTAATCAACTAATGTGTGTATATGTTAATTCAACGCAAATACTTCTATAAACTCAATCAAAAGTAGAAAAATGCAGGATTATTTACAGTTCACAGTGTGTATCGCTCTGTTGCTATTATGTCACATGCTGAACTCAGGGTTGAGGCAAGCTTTCTGACTTTATGAGTAGGAATTCAATGTTGAGGGGGTGTTTTCTTTGGGTTTCATTTGTAAATTGAAATTTACGAGCTTTAGTCAATTGCAGCAGCTGAGTCACTGAAAAGAGCCATAATTCTCATTACTAAATGCCCCATACTGTTGGAGAGCATTGTGTTGCTGAGTGACATCTCAGGTCATAAAATGTAAGATTTAATTTCTCAAATTAAAGAGAACTAGTCAATATTATGTGAGAAAAAATGTAAATAATTAAATTAATAAATTAATTTTGAAAAAAACAAAAATTCGAAATCATTTTCTTAAAATACTTAAGCTAATTAGACTTTGAAAACAGTGTAACCATTAAACATTGATCTTTTGTTGAACTAATGTTCATCAACATATTATGGAGTATCAGTTAAGACAAAGTTCTTTATTTAATTTTTTTATCAAAATGCAGCCAATTTTATTAGGGCACATATACAGGCTTTGGAAGATATATCCTTGTTAATGTTATCATGCAATGATATTGTAGTTATTTATGGTCATATTGAAGATGTAGCAAATGTCAGTTTGTCGCTACGCTTGGGAGCATGGAGAAGCAGGTTTGGCTGTTTAGTCATGGTGTAATCCAGCGCTGTGGTGCTCCATCCCAACCTTAAAAGATATTTAATACTGGGTGTACTAGTCTGGCCCTTTGATGATCAGGATGAAAGAAATCTTTGCTTGACTAAAGCCATGGGGACCCCTTGTTCGATGGGAGTGTATTTATGTGTGTGTGTATATATGTGTGTGTGTGTGTGTGTGTATTTGATGTCCTTAGGCATGCCGGACCTACTCACGACCTGTGATCCTCCAGGATCCGGCGTCTGGTCAATGATTATCGGGCAGCCCGAGGCTCGCATGTGCTTATCTTGTGCTGGACACTTATAAAAATGTCATGGAGGCATTTGAGCTGAGAGCAGACGAGTGGGCCGATGTTTGTGCTAGCATGTTTTATTGAGCAGAAGCCCATACCACCCCCCCCATTCTATATCCCTGCAGACTGGGGCTAATCGCTGTGCTGTTCCCCTCCTGCTGCAGGGGGGCTATTCTTAGAGCCTCCAGCCTTTTAGTGCCCCAGCACTGCACTCCCAAAGCCTGCGGCGCAACACAGCCACACAAAAGCACTTCAACTTTTGACTCAGAGCAACAAGGACAAGAGTGCACTCTGACACGACTAAGGACGGGGGAGGGGCAGTGTGAGTGTGAGTGTGTGTGTGTGTGTGTGTGTGTGTGTTTAGAAAGGGGGTGCTATAGTAACAGACCCATGTCACGTGATATCTATTCTGGGGCACAAAGCATTTTCAGGACAATTTTATTGCTCAATTCTGGCTTATTCATGCAGGGTTTTTTTGCTGAGCACAGCAGTGTGTATTTTACATTTTAGACCGATGATGTAAATTATTTGTCATTAACACTTTACAGTCAGGACTGTGTTGGTTTTTGGTGTGTAGAGAGAGAAGATAAAAGAAAGTGGCATCTATTTATTCAGTTGTCTTCATGTTTGCGAAAAAGCATTTGTTCACATCTCTGTGTTGTCTTACGCCCTCGTCATGGTTTTATAACCGCACTGCTGTGTGTTTGTTCGTTTTTGTGTGCTCAGTCCCCGTGGATGTGTGTACATGTACTGATTGCTGCTGCAGGCATAATGTCTCTATCTCTATCTTGATGATAAGATTAACAAGGAACTCCAGAACCTGATTGCTTTCCTTCCTGTTTATCTGGTCCTGATAACAGTCCGATTAGCTCTGGAAAAAAATTCACATGAATACCACTTAAAAAAAATACCTGATAAATAAAATAGTAAACATTACAAATATTACTTTTTGTTGCGTTCTTTTAGTGCAAACTCAGAGTCAGCAGATGCTTGCGGTTACGTGGCATTATCGCACAGTTTGAACAAGCCATGCAGAAAATCCCTCTCTGTCCCCGCCAACATGTTTACTTCCCCCGTTTCCATGTTAATGGTGCCACTCTAAAGTGTTGTGATTGTTTACTTCAGTACAGCTACAGTTAGGAATTCAATGCCAATTTCAGAGCCTAATTTTTCTTGCGTTTATTCTTTCTGCACTGAAAAAACTTGAAAAGCCTGACCACAAGGTCAGTGTTTAAACAGGCAGTGCCTTGTCGTGTTGAACACACCCTGTACATGGGATGCAGGTGGGCAGGCTGTTCTGAGCTGGGTGTTGATGACAGTAATGGTGTGGCTGTTTCCTGTCCAACACTGCACCTCTTTGATCTTTATTTGGTCTTCTTGTGACTGTCATTGACACAAGCACAACATCCGCTAGCATCTATGCAATCAAGCGATCAAGCACACATGTCGTGACTTGCAAATGACTTTGGGAGATAGCGTGACAGCTTGGGTTTGATGTACATTTTTTTATTTAAAACAAATCTTAATGGCTTCTCCCCCACGCTCATTTGCTCATTAGAGCTCTGGACGCAGTTTTCTGTAATGCTTTTTGGCAATGTCCTATAAAAAGCAGACTATAAATAAAACTTGACTTGGCTTTACTTGAACTTGGCTTTACTTCAGTCTTGGTGAGTCAGCTCTTCTCGTATACTAATACTTAACGTTGTTTACCTCTTTGACTTCTCTTTTGCTATTCCAGACACTGTGGTTTGTTCACATCTGTCTGCTACTGATATCAGCCCCTGGAAGAGAAACTGCCATTGCTGATTGTCCACTTGTTTTATCAGTTCCAGTAGATCTCTTTCTCCTCTTTTTGCGTAGCTTCTTGCCAGTGTCTGCCATTAGCCAGGCTTTGTGCCAGCACCAAAGGCAGATGGTGACCCTGATGGGGTCATGAGACTAGCGTTGCTATGCTGGTAGCCAGGGATGGGGAAAGGAAGTGGTGCTGTCCCCTAGACAGATGGGTTGGTTCCCATGTTCTTCTTCCCCCCTGATCTCTCTCACTCTCTCTCACTCTCCCACACACATAAATACTCTCAGCTCCATTTGCCAATCTACTGGAATGACAAGCGTCCGATTCCAGAGCATAATGATCTTGTGGTTGTCATCTGTAGAGGCGGCAGGGTCATCATAAGGCTGTCAGTGGCAGAGCTGTATCCCACAGTGATGGCATGCTTTGTATTGTCTTCGTGTTAGTCACTGTCGTTCGGCATCTTTGTGACTCAGAATGAAGACTCAATAACCCAAAGACAGTTATGTAATGCATGTCTTGTCCAACAGTGGAATGTGAAAAATGGGCCAAGGGTGCTGTTTGGAATAATTGTGCTGCACTCTAGGACAGCTTGTTATCCAAACTTAGCTATCCACAGCAGCAAAGGTTTTGTCTGTTAAAACTTCAAGCATGGGCAAAATTTTGAAATGCTCATATGTATTTTTCCTTACATCTAGAAGTCTAATTTGTATTCTACTTTAGATATATTAGCTATATCTTGTAGACAAGAATGACGCTAGATCACATCCAGAACTGGCTACAAGCCATTTATTTGCTGTTGCCTGGAGCCGTGCATATGTTATGCTCCATTTCCTTGTGCTGAGGAACCAAACACCCTCAGGCAGCTATGGACATTAAGTCACTGATGTCTTACAATGCGCAACCTGCTTGATTCTTTTAGAGGTTTCTTTAAATTGATATGGTGCACCTTAAGTAAAACAGCAAATACAGACAACAGAAATACACATAGAGCACCACAAACACATTTATGCATGGCCAATCATGATGAAGATCAAATTTTCAATTTTCTTAAAGAGCTTCTTTATACACGTTCTACAAGGAGGTCATCTGTCCCTTTACACAGGGGATCTACATGCAGGTGTCTCACCCCAGCCACACTCCCATTCACACACAACCCTTTCAAAATCCTCTAAGGCTGACAGCATCAGGGTTGTGTTTGGTCCATGTCCTGGTCACAACCCCTGAGCCCTACCTGGGCTCATCAGTATTAAAGGCCTCTGTATTAAATCCTCCAAGCTACACCTGAGGGCCTTTCCCAAGCTGGAGAGGATTGTTTTGCAAATGATATAGCATGGCTTGTGTCAAGAGTGCATTCGGTGCTTTGGAACTATTATCTTCATGATGCCAGTGGCGCTTTACAGCCTTATTGTCTTCCTCGCCTTCTCTGGAAGTTGTAAAGGACCCAAACCGTGCATTAGTCTGGTATGATTTCAAACATCCCCCAAAGCACGAGAATAATGAAAACAGGGTTTTTTTGTTCATACTGTCCTTTTTATGCACTCACACACAGTAAACTTTTGAGAATCTTATTTAATCATACATTCTTATCTCTAACTATGATGTATCATTTCTCCCTTTCTGTCCCTCATCCTTTTGATCGCCCATTAATATACAGGTTGCGAGAAACCCACCGGGCAGCTATTAAAGTGATCCAGAGAATGCGCTATTTTGTGGCCAGAAAAAGGTTCCAGGTAAGATTGACTTGATTTTATTTTTACCTACCAATAAATTCTACCCTGAAATCAGAAATCCCCATGCAGTCATGCTGCAGGCAGGTAACTTTATATCTCGTACTGAGCTCTTGGCTGTAGGATTTCAGTGTTAAGGTCAGATCGCTTATCACCATAATGTGAGTAATTATGAACTGTAATTGCGCCTCCACGAGGAGTTCCAATGTAATTGGGGTTTAATGTCTCTCTCGGTGCCTGTTGAAGAGCTGGCCTCATTCTAAAAGGTCTTTATCCATGGCAACAGAAAACTGCTTTTCCATTTGTATTTCTGCTACCTGATCAAAATGCACACCAACAAGAATTAATAGAACTACCAGTACTGTTTAATACACAGCATGAGGGTTTTTTTCAATACACAGCATGCATTGGTTTCTGGCTTGAGGGCAGAAAGTCTTTTTCCAGTCTCTCAATACAAGCATTCCTAATAAAAGTCAGTGAATATGTAAGTGAGTTTTGTGCCAGTGAACATTCAGAAATATTAGAATATAGAAATACTGTTTAGAAATAACTGCTATGATTGGCTGCAGATTTGATTTAGCAAAAGCTTGAAAAAACAGTATTTTTTAATGTTGTGCAGTAATTGTTGACTGGTCAAACATTCAGCTTTTTTTTACTTTAAGCTCAGTGGATCCATTAAATTCTGCAAAATACTACAAAGTACTTTTTTGTTTGGACATATTACATCCAACTGCACACACATTTGTGTTGATGTCAAATTTGCATCCCACACACTCTTCTATTAGACACTCGATGACTGGTCCTTTTTCTGTTGCGCTTTCTATCTTTGTCCTCCTTCCCTCTCAGAGTCCTTTCATTTGCCTTTGGCTTACCACACTTACATGTCTCTGAAATCCCCTCACCCCTCCTCCTTCTCCTCCCCTCCACCCCTACACCCCCCCTCCCCTCCACCCCTCCTCCCCCCCTCCCCCCCCTCCCCTCCACCACTCCTCCCCTCCACCTCTCACACAATCTTGTGACACCAAACACATAATCATGACCGTGTGTCAGACATTGGCAGTTTCAGTGTCTGAACTCATGACTAATGTTTGCTCTTCTTTGAGCAGATTTAGTCCCGCTCTGACTTGGGAGTTCTTTTACCAGAGATGTGTGAATGTTTGCATTTTTTTTTGCTTAAGCAACTGAAGCCTCATAACAAACATGTGACTTCCCACATTCTCCACATGTTCCTTGGAGTCATCAAATAAAGTCAAACAGCTCAGGGTGTCAGATTGCAGGTCTAATCAGGTTCAAAAGCAAGGAATCAGTGCTTGAGTGCTTGATCAATATGAACGTTTGGTGTCGGCTCATGTGGGTGGCTTTTCTTCAAAGCTAAACCCAAAGCATAGAGGTCTTAGTGCTCTTTGATCTACAGCAGGATAAATATGAGGTGATGAAAGTTTATGTAATGTTCATAATTACACAGTGATTTACTCATTTTCTCATGTGCTTATGTGTTTAGTTTTGCTACCTGAATGCCATTTATTTTTGTAATACAAGGGTTTCCTTGTGTTGAACTTATAATATAAGGAAAGACAAGTAGAAACACACCCCTGACCATGTTTGTATGTTTGCAGCAAGCACGTAAACCATATGATGTCAGAGATGTGATCGAGCAGTACTCTCAAGGCCATGTCAACCTCATGGTGCGCATCAAGGAGCTGCAGAGGAGGTGGGATACTGCTGCCAACTTCACTTACATTTCTGTGAAATAAATGCTCCAGATCTAAAAACCTTGGATATTTTATAAGTGTATTACATTATAACATTAAGCCATTTTAATTCTAATTTGAGGTATATTACTTCTGGAAGGATTATTAAAAAAAAAAAAAAAAATTTATATATATATATATCACACTAATTAATCTGCCTTCCATAGACTGGATCAGAGTTTGGGAAAATTGTCCTTGTTCCAGACAAGCTCAGGTAAAGTTTGCAGTACAAACTCTTTCTTTGTCACAAAAAAAGGGCACGTATCTAATTTTTTATTTTTACTGGGAAGGCTTAAGGCAAAATTTATTTGATATAAACGCAAAAGCTATCATTATATATCAAATTTGCCATTGGATAGAATATTTTTTTTTAAATATCCAAACTAAACATTTATAGAGATATTTTTTAGTTTAATTTAATAGTTTATTCGCTTTTAGAAAAAAAATTAAATGTATTGTTCTTAGTCATATAAATTTCACCAAGTTATTTATTAGTTTTGTTTGCCTGCATGTAGATAAAGCAATAACATTTAGAATCAAGGAGACAAAAAGACATACACTATTATTCTTTCTGTTTGTAATAATTAATGATATATCATAAACAGTAGCAACACCTTCACCTCATGGATTGTGATTATTTAATTTTCTTTTTAGAGAGAGCGAGAGATAGAGGCACAAATACAATTGGCTCCAGACTCAAAAGGATGGAGGACAAGGTAAGGCCTTGCATTTTTGTTTTCAGATTACGATCCTAAATTTAGCAGCAATGTTCATATTAATTCCTCCTTGTGCCTCTGGGAAAACATGGTGGGAAAGTCATTTTCATTTTGAAGTGACTCACACTTAAAATTCTTCATCCATCTCTGACTGTGTTTCCCACAACAGTTGACACCTTAGTTTTTTTGTTGTTGTTGTTGGGCTTTTTTTAAAGAACATTCAGAGGCAAGAGATTTCTATTTTGTTACACAGGTTAAGGTTAGGAATGGGTTATGGTGTAGCATTTAATTGGCTGTTTTAAAAAAGTGGAAAGTCCTCACAAACATTTTGTGTGTGTGTGTGTGTGTGTGTGTGTGTGTGTGTGTGTGTGTGTGTGTGTGTGTGTGTGTGTGTGAGTGTGTATGTAGCCTCTTAACTGACTTGACTGACAGCCAGGGACTCAGGAGCTTTACAAACACTCACTATGCTCCTGTTCATTTGCCACTCTGACCCTAAATCCCTTTACAAACACTTTTTTTTATCCCAGACATGAACTCCGGGGAAAACACACACTTACTGACATACTCCCCCCACCCTCCACCCCCAGCTTCTGTCTGCCCTGCACTCCCACTCAGTGTCTCATATACTCTCCTTTCCTCTGTACAGCAATGTAGTCATCTTTCTGTATCCTTGATAATGATTAAAATGAATACTGAGAAGTTGCATCAAAAAAGTATTCCTAAGACTACATGCATGTTTTTTTAAGTCAAGTAATGAAAAAACTTCTGTTTTCATTGAGCACTGAGTGCACTGGGGAGTTCTGTATACCTAGCACACTGGATAAGCAATTCAATTACTTATTCTCTCTCAGTATCACAGAAGCTGCAGTAGCAGACCAAATGTGTTTGCAGTTTGTTTTCTCCATAACGACTATTTTTCAGTTACCGCGGAGACAATGATGACTGTTGTCCAGTGATGACAGGATGCCCCGCCCCACAATCTATTGCTCTTCTTTCCATAGTACATTGGTAAACAGGAAGCAGACAGTGTGGACATAAACAGGAACAAATAGCTAGAGCTTTTTAGGCAAACAGGCGCCTGAGGCATTCCTCTAACTTGCTCGTCGTATTCTGCTCTGCCACCCACTGTGATACCAGGCATCACAGTATGTGGGACAAAGACATATTACACGAGATATCACACTCATATTATATAACCATATAATCATAGGTTTGTATATATACACATTGTATATATACACATTTAGCTCCAGTGGTGAAACCTTTGTCCAGTGACGATTAGTTTGGATATTGATTGGAAGCACTAAAAACAAATTTTACTATCCATTAATAACTCCCTGTTACTGTTGTGAAAGCCTTAGGTTTGAGCCTTATAATACTCTCCTTGTATAGACATAAGCTTAAAAAGATTACACGTACACATGGGAACACACTCACTAACGGGAAGACGGATAAGCAGCACAATTTGTGCTTCTTATTTTTTTGTTTTAAATATGTAATTATGTCATGTCCCTTCCTGAGTATCAAGCCCAGTAAACTGGAGAACTTTTTACTTACTGTCGCAACTTACTGCTTTATATTTGAGAACTTTTTCATTCAAACATGTGAACACAAAACTTTCTGTCAGTGAACATACAACCTTCTGATGTAATTATTGAGAAAGGACTGCACTTTGTTCCTGATTATTATACCCCCTATTTTATTTCATAAGATGCTTCTAAATCACTGTAGATGAGGTGTTGTGAATTTTACATTTTTTAAAATGTTTTAGATTGATTTAAAATTTCAATACAGTTTTAGTTAAACAGCTCTTTTAACGATGAATGTTGTCACAAAGCAGTTTTACAGATGTCTAGATATAGATCTAGAAACCTAATTAAAACAACTTCCTGAGTTGACATGAGAGGAACCAGACACAAGAATGGAATAGGTTCTCTTCTAAATTACACCAAATTATGACTCATTCCTCTTCCAGAGTAATATAGTTAATAATATAATAATATATAATATAATTTATATAATTTTATATAATTTATTGAGTTAAATATTTACATAATTTATAATAATATAATTTATTGATAAATAAATTGAATTGAATATAGCATGGAGCATGTTGAAAAAGTGTTCATTATGGGCATGAGGGCCTTTTTTATTACATGTATCTTTATAACATATACATGTCTGTAGAATTAAAACTATGGAGAAGTTGGGGTTAGTCCATTTCTACCAGCCATCTCATGCTGTGTATCACATCCCATACTTATGTACTATTTTACACTACTTTTGTGTGTAAATAACTGTCTGACTACAAATGTACTATACCAAAATCCATTTGTCCAACAAAGTTTGTTTCAGCAGACATTTATTGCACAAACCTCTCCATGCATCACAGAACAGAGGAGATAGAAGTCCTGCATCCATTTTCCCTCTTCTGACCCTGTGTCAAAACTGTATCACAATAAACTAAAAAGGACGCAAGGCAACCTGGGAGGCTAAAAGCTAGCATGAGCTTCTTCTGAGACACTTCAAACCCACAACTGTCACATTTGTCTTACCGAAGCTCTGTTATTTCACAGGGCAGCTGACCACATTCAGAGGAAAGCAGTAACTGTCAGCTGCCACATACACAAGCTCACAGACGTCACTCTATGTGGCACTCTGATTGACCGAGAAGAGTGTAGTGCAATCCCAACATGACTAATTTGGATCCCTTCACATAGCTCAGAGTGGTCAATATTTGAATTTATCATGACTCATATAGAATATAAGATATTCTTAGGTCATAGGATATGATTTCATACACAACTTGTAAATATGTGTTTTAGATGCTTACATAATATATATATATATATATATATATATATATATATATATATATATATATATATATATATACATATATATATATGATTATAAGTATATAAAGTACAATTCTTTGCAATGGCAGATGTGTGTTCCTGTCAGCTCTCAGCTGTAAGCAATCATATCCAGCAGTCTCATTCCACTCCATTTGAGCTGGGATTTTGTCTCTCCATGGTTAGAAGGGTGTATATTTGTATATCTGTCTCTACGTGGGAGAGCTTGTACATGTTTACATGTGAAGTCCGATGCCATGTGGATGGCTGTGTGTGTTTGTGAATGTGTTTGCGAGTGTGTGCCTTAACACTACCTCGATATAAACTATGTTGTTGCTCAGAGACGCTCATCTGGTGATTTGTAATAGGGTGGACATGGACTCGGCTCCAGAGATGACTTAAAATGGAAGGACACTCAACCTCACAGCAGTATATCTCCATATGCATCTAAACATATAATGTAAATATGTCGTTGATTCATGTCTGGACAAATTAATTAGAAAGAAAAGAAGGCACCATAGTCTTTGGATGTACTTTATCTTTACAATCCTAAGCATTATATGCTAAGTAGCTGTAAATGATGATATGCTTCTGAAATGGGAACTATGGTAGGATATGAATGACAGATACATAAAGAGATTTTATTGTGTTAAATTCCTGGAAGTGTTAACAGTCTGGGAATGTCATCAAAACCAGCACTCACTGGAAGTACTGGAATAACTAAAATGGCTAATTCAGCAACCATGATACAACTAATTGTCCATTGTATTAAAATGAACAGACTGTAAATTTACTGAAATGATGTTTCTGCAATGTTTTTAAAAACGTCTTTTCTAATAGATGGATAGTTAGATAGATGGATAGTAGATTATAGTAGTATTGTAGGTTTCTGGGGATGTGATAGCTTAGTGGTTAAGGTGTTGTACTACTGATGGGAAGGTTGTGAGTTTGAACCCTCGGCCCACCAAGCTGCCACTGATGGGCCCCTGAGCAAAGCCCTTAACTCTCAATTGCTTAGTGGTATAAATGAGATAAATGTAAGTCACTCTGGATAAGGGTGTCTGCCAAATGCCAAAAATGTAAAATGTATGTATCTCCACAAAGTTATTAGATTGCTATGTTATTACGAAAATAACTTTAGAACCAATAGTGTTGCTGTCCCTGCAACAGAAAATATGTGTGTGTGTGTGTGTGTGTGTGTGTAGAGAGAGAGAGAGAGAGAGAGAGAGAGAGAGAGAGAGATTACCATATTTTTCATCTGTCTGTTGTCAGTTTCCTGGGCTTCAGGAGAATTCAGAATACATAATGAACGTGCCTGAAACCACAATGTTCTGTTTAATTCTATTTTATTTGTATAGGGCCTAAGACCTTGTCACAAAGCAGCTTTACAGAAATCCGGATGTAGATTTATATTTAGATTTCTAGTAAGCAAAGCCAGAGGTAACAATGACAAGGAAAAACTCCCTCAGTTGACATGAGGAAGAAAGCTCAAGAGGAACCAGACTGCTTCTGGGTGACATTATAAATCATTATTCTTTTGCAGTACTATAATGTCAAACTGTACTGAGTGTTTTGAAAGAATGTTCAGTATAAACATATTGTAAATATGAGTCCTAGGATGAGCATAGGCTGGTGTTTATGATTACAGCAGGAGTTTTCATGTACAGATCTACAGTATTCAGGTGGGATTTACTAAATCTCTATTGCTTTAGTGATGCTTGTTACAGAATTTGTTCAAAGATGCATGTCCAGCTATTTTGTATTACAGGTAATGTACTTTATCGCAGAGTATCTCAACAGGTTATATTCCTAAAGATTAGCCGAGGTCTGACTTTACATGATCTCATGCATTGTTTTCAGATCTTACACATGGACAAGACACTAAACCGCATTGTGGACTCTTTGAACCTCCTGCTGAAGAGGGAGAGTGATGTGAGCAGTGTGGCAGGAGCAACACAGGGTGAAAGGGCCCACACGCTAACACGCGACCTCAGTCTGCCCACATATGACCAGCTCTCCACCCCATGTCCATCTGCCCTCGAGGAGAGCTCCTGAGCTGGAGCAGCCCCCAAAAACAACCAAATCAAGTGCCTTGCATGGGGTGAGGTTTGTTTTGGAGAAGATTAGACACAGACAAAAGAACACTGAATCTGTGCTTAAGCTTGATTAGATTTACTCAGGTGGACCAATCATATCAAGTCACTTGTAAGATGAATTTAAAAAGATGTAATCTCTCATGCAAACAGTATGACATGGATTACTGGTTTGGCTTGGTGTGTTTACTGTATAAGGAAAAATATGTGAGATCATTTTAATTACTTCAGTTTCTTCATATGCTGATTAAAATTAAATCAGGATTTTTTTAGGTTTTGATGCAAGGTATGGGGATGCTTATGGCAAAATATGCACATCCAAATGGTTGCATAAACATTCATTAGTTCCAGACATTTGGAGTGGTTTTGCAATCTGCACATTTGAAATCTACTTTATTTATTAAGACATGTATACATTGATTCACAAATGTATACATGCATACTTGTACTGATTTTCTTTCACATGCTAAAGTATTAGTGTTGTTCATATAATGAGCCAGGTGTTAGTTACTGGTAAATCCCAGAAACAACATTGCTAAATCCTTTTTTTGATTTTTATACATGCTCTTTTTTCTGTTCTCATTAATAAATATTAACTATCACAAATTAATTTGTTTGTATTATTTTTTCAGTGAGTCAGTCTCATCTTGAAACTGTTTCTGTGGTGTGTAGGTTTCCCGCTCTTTTCTGGGCCATTCCCATATATCTTTTTGCCGGTTCGATAGCGATGTGGAGGCATTTATGGCATTCAGGAACGGTTGTAATCCTTTTTCTAAAAAGTCTTTCAGCTACGCTTGAATTCCTTTAGTGTATCCTGACATATCAATGACTTACGCAGCACACGACCATATGGACAGCACCGTGACCTGTAACCTCTGTCCGATACCTCTGCTCTTTTGGGTGAAGGGGCTTGTTACTATGGAGATGACTTTATGTGCACCCCCTGACCCTCTCTTGTGAAGGAACATGGCCATTCCTCTGCTTCTTTTAATTATTGCTCATCATATTGACTAGAGTTGCCAGTAAGATGTGTAACAAATGCTCTCACAAACTGACCATGTATAGTTATAGTAAACTGAGTTTTGAAAAAGGGAATTATCTTGTTTCTAGTATCTAGTTTAGAAACCTTTCAACTTAAGAACAACTGTCCAAACCACTTTGACCTAATCAAGTTTGAAGAAACTCTGTTGGATGGAGTAAATACATTTCATAATTTAGAAACTAGTGACTAGTCATTTTTAAGACTTTTTAGAAGCAGCTTTTTTTTATTGCATTTCTTAAAATTCACTTCATGAAAAAACTTGGATTAAAAGTTACTCAAGATTTAGTTTTCCTCAAAATCATTGTTAGTTCTCCTTTTTTACAAAACACATTACTCAGCATAAACTATTAGGTGCTGATCCAAAGCATATAAAGTCAATATGATACTGATCATAGCAGTGTCATCAGAAAATTTCTTCACATGTCTTACTTCCTCACAGTGACTAATACCAGCTGTTTCTTTCTGAGGTTTAGACAAAATTATTTCCTGCAATACTCATTTGACTTTTTTTTATGTTGCTTCTAATCTGCTGATAATGCATACATATCTGTGTGTATAAAAGCACAAGACAAGCATAGCTCAAGCCTCTTATATAGCCCTCTTTCATAATAACTCAAAAGCGTTTAAAGATTGTGTAGTCCTGACATGGCTGACTCTCAAAACAGAGGGGTTTAAATTCTTAAAAAATAGAGCACAGAAGGTGAGTGACAAGAGCCAAGCATGGCCACAGTACTGACTGTTCTTTAGACTTTGCTACCCTGCAACAAGACAACTGTGTCAACAGTAAAGGCAAGAGGACAACAGAGCGGGTAGGCAGCATGGAGGGCAGGCCTTGCTACTGTGGGGGTCTAGGCCATATGCCGGCACATAAATGATGGGCCTTTGTTATGCGTTTAAAAGGACGCACTGCTGCCACTTTTTCTGAGACTGCTGAGCAAACTTGGGAAGCAAATTCTATTAATCCAAGCTAGTGAACCCATAGAGGTGTATCCAGCCTTAAAGACACAGCTTGCCAATGCCTCTGCAAGTTTTATGGGCCAAATGATTCAGAGTGAAAAAGAAGTGCCCTGACATGGAAAGAGGCCGAAGAATCTGGAAGATCGATGGTTTGATGGTTTGGCAACAACTTGGCAGCCTGATAGAATTATAACAGGGTTAACAGCGCTGGGAAAGTGGTTTCTTTGATAAAAGAAAATGAGCTTTCCCACATGAGATCATTAAATTCTGCAATTTGACATCCTGTATTAAATGACCATGCTATGTTTTGTATAAAATTGGAAAGTGAATTTCAATTTAGCAATTATGAATGGAATACCCCTTTTACGCAAAAGTAATCTTAATGAACTAAGAGTTGGACAAAAGAATCTCATCAGATATGAGACCTGACTACACTGAGGTGTGTGCAGATTGCTAGAGGATGAATGGCTATGGCTCTTTGGGATTTCTGTGAGTCAATCTGAGGGTCCCAAGAGTCTCAGAAAATCATCCATCTGGTTAGAAATCCCACTGGTAATGGTACAGCATATTGACAATCTGGACATAATGATTTTATTGTATAAGATCAAATAATGAGGTCCCAGTTTAACCCTCAGGGTGGGCAGACCTATAAATTGTTTAGATATATCTGAACTACATGAAGCGAATGTAATCTTATTACAGATATTTAACATAAAGTGCAAAATCAGTGTACCATGTCAATCCAACTACAATAACAACAACAAAAAACTTGCACTTTGGAACCTCAAGGACTTGCTCCCCAAAATATTCCCCATCTTCAGGCAGAGATTTGCTTTCTTGTGTAAGCTGGACAAATTCAGTAAAAATATATTGTCTTGCTTTTGCTTTTATATCGCGATGGCAGACAATAATTCTAATTTTATCCAACTTGCTGGCGAAAATCTTATCCCACTTACTGGCGAAAATGTAATGTCATCAGCTCAGCTGATACCAAAGAGTGCATCTGATCAAAAGGAGGACAGATTAGACATGAGACCCATCGTTCCTCTTTGGGGTCTGATGGGAGCTTTGGGGGGCCAATCTCTGTTCTCTTGCACACGACTGAAGATTGGGCAGAAAAGCCAAACCAAACAGAGGATTTGGGGGCGCATAGGGCTCCCATTAAGGGGCACAGGCTCATTTGCAGGTGAATGCGATGGCACTCGCTCGGCCTGACGCGCCTTTCGCTCCTTTTGTTCCGCTGCGGCCTTTTTTTTCCTGCCAGATGGTCGGAGAAATGAGACACGCCCAGGTCCTCCCACCGACTGCGTCTCATCGCAAAGAATAAAAAAAAAAAATATCACAGGGAAAAGCAACGAATTTTTCGCTTATATTGGTTATCTATGATGTTTATGATGGTTATGTTCCTTTGCGCAAATGAGAAAAAACTTTGTTAAAAAAAGAAAAGGGAAAGAAAGAAAGAAAGAAAGAAAGAAAGAAAGAAAGAAAGAAAGAAAGAAAGAAAGAAAGAAAAAAAAAATATAATGTGATTCAGAATGAAATTTCGTTTAGTGTAAAATTTGGCTCTTATTTTGAGGTTTCTAAAATAAATAAAAATATCCAAAAGAACACATTCGTCAATCTTCACAGGTAACAAAGGACTTGAAATATCAAAGTTATTATATTTGTATAATATATGTGTTTTATTCCTATTTTGTTTTCCTTTTTTTGGTTGCTAAACTTTTAAAAGCAAGTTGTATTAAACAGTTTTTCATTTCAGGCGTTATATAATATAATAATAAAGCTCTACAAATTTGGCCAGTTTCCAAAAAGCAGTGAAATACAAAGACCATCTCTTAAAATCATCTTGAATACTCTCTCTGCGTCAGGATTATCTTAAATGTACATTTTTGGGGAAGTTGCTCACTAAACTTCAATTTTTTTTGCGGTTATATAACGTAAAAGCAAACCGTTCTGAAATTGGTGACTAAAAAAATAACACTCATCTAAATATTTCTGTGTGCTTTTTTGAGCATTTAAATGTATTTTATTAAGATATATATAAAACAAAATTTATATATAACTCGATTTATTTTCCAACAAAAACGATCACTCACAGACACACACACACACACACACACACACACACACACACACACACAATATATATATATATATATATATATATATATATATATATATATATATATATATATATATATATATATATATATATATATATATATATATATTGTGTGTGTGTGTGTGTGTGTGTGTGTGTGTGTGTGTTTTAACCTTTAAAAAAAATAGAAGCAACTGAAAAGCAAAATCAGTGGATACTACCAAGTTTAATGGCTAATTATTTATAAAGTATACGTAAACTTAATATGAATGTAGAAAAAAAAAGATATAGATTATTTTGAACTACATTGAAATTATTTTCGTTTTGATTGTATAAACTATGAAGAATTCGACTGTTAGTAAGAGGCATTTCTAATTAGTTGTGTTGTTGTAGTGGCCATCATGCATGCGCTCTAATAGAGATGCATGTTATTTACCCTGCGTGTGTGTGTGTGTGTGTGTGTGTGTGTGTGTGTGTAGGTATAGAGTGGGAGGCAGGTGGTCGGCGTGTTTGTGTGTGTGTGTATGTAGCAGGAGCCCGTTTTGTTCCGCGGCTCTCCGTAAGTGTTTCATTAGCTGAGAGGGCGCTGAAAATGAAGCTCTTACACTGGGACAAAGCGGATGGGGGTTGTGTTTCCCAGAGGGCACCTGCCTCCTCCTTCATTATGGAGAGAGAAAATGGCCTTTAAATCCCCCTATAACCGAGCAGCTGTCCAGGGTGGAACAGCTGAGAGGCTAAAACTCTCTCTCTCTCTCTCTCTCTCTCTCTCTCTCTCTCTCTCTCTCTCTCTCTCTCTCTCTCTCTCTCTCTCTCTCTCTCTCTCTCTCTCTCTCTCTCTCTCTCTCTCTCTCTCTCTTTGTTGTTACTCTCAAATGTTCACATCCAAAAAGTACAAAGGGCAGAACATTTCTTTCAACCCTCCCACCTCCCCCAGGCTCTAGGTATTGAGATATTATAATCTTGCCCAAGACAGACACAACAATACAACTGAGTAAACAAAAATATAATTTATTTTTTTCCATTCAATTCTCCAAAGCTAATATATACATATATATTAAAGAAGAGGCTCAGAAACATTATTTGCATCGTAACGTCATACAACAAAACTTAAATAAAACATGAAAATATTGCAGTAAATAAACAATAGCTGTAAATAAAAGCGTGACACTATCATGGATCATAAATAAAACATAAATTAGTAGTATATTTTTCCACAAGTACACAAAAATCAGCTACTAAAATCTACAGGAAACAATGTAGTCTACAAAATAAAGTTAAAAAGAAAACGTCAAAGGGAAATAATAATAACATAATAATAATAATAATAATAATAATAATAATAATAATAATAATAATAATAAAATAATTGCACCGTTCAGACGTTGTAACACTGCAACCAAGTCCGTTCTGGTAGAGCCAGTATTGCTACATTGATCAGAGAGAGTATTAAAAAAAACAGTCTTCAGTTTGTCCTCCATGTGTCCGTTATCCGCTCAGCAGATAAAACACAGGACTTCTGCATTTCTCAGTGCAAAGCATCTAAAAACAAAAGAAATAACAGAGGTTATGAACGGACTGAATATACTGAAAACTTTACTACAGGATAAAATGTTTCAACAAATCAAATATGTGCAATAAACTATAACTTTTAAGAGTGATGAACGTTTTTGATGGCGGACCAAATAGTCACGACTCACTGAAATAACCTGTCAGTTGTTAAGTTACAATTGTTAAGACTGTTCTCCAATTAAAATCCCTGTTTTATATACATCTAAAGTACTGGGGAAAAAAACAGGGAAGCTTTCTGACTTCAGCACCTACCATCTGATTCTTTTGCGTGGAGTTACTTCAGCAGGGATGGAGGAGCCGGCTTGGGATGTGCACTCAGCCGGCTTATTGTCAAAGCTCCTCTTTCTCCTTGGGAAGAAGTCTAGAGACGAGAGAGAGATGTTAGAAATAATAATAATAATAATAATAATAATAATAATAATAATAATAATAATAATAATAATAATAATAATAATTTTACAAATGTATAGACTTTGGATATAGTATTAGGCCTATTAATAATACTAACATAGGTTGCTTCTAACACTTTAGCACTGTCTAATAAAATTAAGTGTAATAGCATCTGGTAACTGACTTAATGCATATTACCTGTAATGTGCGTAGTGCTGTTTCTTAAAGTCTCTGGCACAGAGGGCCTCTTTCTTCTCCGGCATACAGGAGTAACACGTTTTCGGGCGTTCAGCGCTCCGGAGCGGTTTTCCTGATTCACCTCTGCAGATGGACTCGGAGCTTCAGCGGAACTCTGTGCTTCATTTTTACATCCACTCTCCGTGCTGGACTCGGCGTCTTTCGCGTTAACAGTACGCGCTTTCCCGTTACGCACCGATTCCTTATAGAAAGATGGGACGGTGCTCACTGCTATTTCCTCCCACTCGTAATTTCCAGGCAACGGCACGTTCTCCTCGAAGTTAAAGTTCCAGCGGCTCTGGTCCCGTTCCGAGATTTCCTGCAGTCTCCGCTTCATTTCGCAGTCCAGCTCTTCGTGATCCACGGGTCCGAAGAGATTACGGCAGACCTTAGTGCGGGCGAGGAGAGGAAACGTCCTCCGTGCGGCGTGTCGCTCCCACATGTTCTGTATGTCCACGTTAGCCATGACGCGATGCAGTTTGGAACGGTTTACTTGGAACGGTACCGGCGTTTGTGTTGAGAAACGTTTGTCCAGGTCAATTTATATTTTTACTGTTGGTCCTTGAAGGCCCGGTGTGTACAAAGCAGTAGCCAGGGATTGGCTCGCTCCACGCCCCGCCCTTTGAGACAAAAACCCCACCCTCCCCGTAGCGCATTGGCCAGAAGCGGATAGTGAGCGAGCACAATGCTTCTTTCATGTGTTTATTCGAGTTGATGTAAATACAGACAAAAGCCATAAAGTCGTGAACATTGTTAAGGGATCGTGATGAAAAAAAGAGGAACACAAAAGCCACAATTGATCGTGAATGCATAAAAAAATGTGTTCAATTCAGTTTTATTTGTATAGCGCTTTTAACTACGGACATGGTCACAATTGCAGCTTTACACAAATCTATACATTCAGGATGTAAATCTTATATTTATAAAGGTATCCCAAACAAGTAAGCCAGAGGCAACTGTGGCAAGGAAAAAGTCCCTCTTATGAGAAAGAAACCTTGAGAGAAAACAGACTTAAAAGGGAACCCATCCTTATCTGGGTGATATCGTATAAAGTGATTAGAAATCATTTCCCTTCTATAACCGTGTACTATATGGTCAAAAAGTGAAATTATGTAACCAGAGATTTTTTGACTAGAGTGCAAAACTGACTGCAGTCCAAAGCCATCTTCATGTAATATCATGTATTATTAGGCCGTCAATGTGGAGCTATCCTCAGAAGCGCGTGTGGTTAGGAAATTATGATAACTCCATTATTATATGATTATAAAGTGCTGTAAAGACTATAATCGTAATGTTGTTGGCGTCTAGTTATTACGTAAACTAGATAATAATAATAATTAAAAAAAAAAAAACTATAGTGCAGCTATATCGCAGCTGAGGTAGATATTACACAAAGCATATATATATATATATATATATATATATATATATATATATATATATATATATATATATATATATATATATATATAGTGGTCGTATATTAAAATTTTTAAAACATTAAAAAAAGAAGAAGAAAAAGCAAAAGGCTGTTGTGCTGCTGCATCAAGTAATGATATTATTTTGGTCTTGGTCAGTGATAGTAGTGAAGTAGGCATATGTATTAATATAATATTAAGGTTACTTTCGCAATATCATTATTAGATAATAATAATAATAATAATAATAATAATAATAATAATAATAATAATAATAATAATAATAATAATAACAACAATTAGTAGTACTTTTTTTGAGTGGGTGGATTATTCGTAATTTAAAAGGTTTATAAACGACAAATTTCTAGTTTTATTAAGCAAAAAAATAAAACCCAACAATTTAAATAAGCTTAAATAAATGTGCTATATATGTTTACGCATGTCTTAGTTTGTTATGTGTAAGTTTGTCCTGTGAGCTGTAAGCACCACAATGCGCGCGTCATCTCTTAACCTCTGGAGGACATTTTGAGCATCTACATCTGTAACCGCATCCTGCCGCACTGTAGTCCGTCAAAATAGAGCCTGTTATTAGCCAAACTATTTTGACATACAGTCTGGCATTTTGGGTGCAGCATTAGCAGGCCACTTTTGGTGGAAAAAAGCAGCCTACAAATTGTTACTTGACTAAAGAATATTACACGATTCCTATAAGTACATTTAGTTAGGGCCTGCTAAAAAGTTACACTAAAATCCCATTCAAAGTGTATCAGAAACACACAGGCTGGATATGGAGAACCAGATTTTTACACACACATTTTAGAATTTTAGAATAATTCATTAATTTCGCAATAAAAAGAACAGTTACACATAGCAGTTTATTTAGTGTAAAAAAAAACTCTGTTTGTTCAACAAAGTTTGTTCAGGAACCAATAGTTTAAGATAAGTTAAAGGAAGTGGAGATGTTCTGCAGATAATTCATATTTCTTTTTTTTCTAAAGTTCTTAATTAAAATTTTATTCTAAAGTAATTCTGACATACATTTTATTATAGGCTGAAATATTATTCATTCAACAGGTTTAATGAGAATTATGTAGTTTGTTCTACATCATTTTTATTACCTTCACACTGCTGCTTTTTCACTCTGCTGGAAAATATGAACAAAGTATTTACTAATGAGAGGCAAGAAAAGAAAAGTACTAATCAAGGCAGAAACTGAGACTAACATTCCTATAGACCTAAAAATTCCTATCTGTAGATAAGTCAATCAAACTGGAATTCTTCTTATTGTTAGTGCTTTACTATTACAAAGAATGATCTTAAGACCATCAAAAATGATTCAGTTTACAAGTAGGGGACATTAACACGTCTGATCAGCTATGATTTTTACCTTCACACTCAGACACACCAATGTCAACATAAAGACTATGCTGAAACTGAAATGTATGTTCTTAATCTTCTGCAGGTGCTAAGGCTATCTATCTATCTATCTATCTATCTATCTATCTATCTATCTATCTATCTATCTATCTATCTATCTAGAACATTTTATTTGCACAATTTTATTTGCACAAGAGCGTATTGGCGTTTTATAAAAAAAATTTATCGCGCACCGCCCTCTTGTGGCAACTTACGTAAATTACATTGTTTTCATATTTGTTTGTTTGTCTGTCTATCTATCTATCTATCTATCTATCTATCTATCTATCTATCTATCTATCTATCTATCCTATCTATCTATCTATCTATCTATCTATCTATCTATCTATCTATCTATTAATTTATTTAGATTTTATTTATTTTTTGTATTATTTATTTAATTGTTCACTTACAGAAACATGCATTTTGAGCTTGAGTTCAGGTGACAGGAAGGAGTTTCACACTCTAAACTTACATAAACATGCCAGAAAGTGGACTTGTGAATCGTTGTGGTGATTGTGTGTGTATTCCTGCCTGGTGTCCATTGTTCTCTGGATAGATTCTAAATACACAACGATTCTAATCAGGATAAAGTGCACACTGATACACACTGTAAATTATTAGTTTTGGCAGATGTGGGTGTGCCGAGCACTGCCTACAGGTAAGCGCATGTGGCAAGTGTGGGGCTGGTCATCTTTGGTAAGAGCACACCTGTGCTTCATTTCCTGGTTTGAAGGAAACGTGTCCAGAGCTCAGTGTTCAGGTGAGAGCTGAAACACCGCAGGTGCAGAAGCGAAGACAAAGAGGCAAAGCAAGATGCCTGAGCTTCAGGACACTCCTATGGTAAACTAATCTTCTGTCTATTTAGAAAATATGTTTTTCATTTACTGTAAAACTTTATTTTCACTTCAGGTTTTAGATTTCATATTAGAAACTGAGCTATAATTGTCCTTTGACATATTGTAGTAATTTCAGTTGGTACATGATGATGATTTTGCTGCATTTCACATCTTAAGTGTAAAAGTCATTATTACCTACAGTGTACAAACATAGTGAACAATAAGGTTTATTTTAACAATGACTCCCAGGAAAAGCATAAAAGCAGAGTTTTATTATGTATAATGTAATTGTGATCTGTCATTTCAGATGCAAATGATTACTCTTGCTTGGTTTATCGTGTATGAAGTTTCTCACACACACACATCCTGCTATAGTCCCCAGTCAAATTATGACCTCCACCTGTTGCCGTGGAAACACATGTGATTTGTACACCTGTAGTGGTTTTCACAATACAGGGTCTTTCTGAGAGCTACCTTTCACATTTGACCTTGTACATTGACTATAGGTCTATATGTAAATGTGCATTGATTAGCTGTGTTATGATTTATGCAGGTATCTCATTGTGTGAGAACAGACAAACAGACCGGCTTTTAAAATTTTTTACCTGCATGATCACAAAGTAGGGAGGGATGAGTGTATTCTGATTTCAACAGCAGAATACATTTGTACATTATTTTTATGCACTTTTTCATCTCAAAGTAGGCTATAATATGGACATAATGTGCTACCTTTCCTCCATAAAGTGTAAAATATTCTCTCTAGCTATGTCTTATGGGTAAAAAACTAAAAATCTGGTCTTTCTACTGGTATAGCAATAATCTTTCTCCAATGTTCTTTCATTTTGCAGTGGAATAATACAACCCCACCAAGACATTTCATTGTTTTTTATTTGTATTTGCATATTTAAATAATTATTTGAATACAGTGATTTTTTTTATCTGCCAGTTTCATTAGTTCACTGTTTAGATTTATCAGAAGGGAGCAGACATTGCTGTTCCCTGTTAGAGCCTCCATTTTCTTCTTTGTAAGTCTCCTCTACTGACTTGCTTTCCTTCAGCATGGAATATCCACTGAGGTCCCTGAAGTCACCTGTGGTTCTACCAGTAGAAAAGCAGCACATTTGCATGTGCAAAGAATGGAAATGGAAATGGAAATGGAAATAGGGCCTGATTTGCATAAAGAGGCTTCTGAACAATGCTTATGTACTAACCATTTAGGAAACACCTGGACGTCTGCTTGTTCATGCCATTATTCAATCAGTAAGTCATGAGGCAGCAGAGCAATGTATAAAATTTTACAGAAACAGATCACAAGCATCAGTAAAATACTTTATGGCATGGATGTTCATGCTAGGTGGGTTGGTTTGAGTATTTCAGAAACTATTGATTTCCTGGGATTTCCACTCACAACAGTCTGTAGAATTTACATTTACAGAATGGTGTAGAGAAATACCTACAAAAAACAGTGAGTGGTCATTCTGTGAGGGTAATGATGAGAGCAGAACCAGATTATGAGAATGCCAGAGCAAAATCAGGCCATTCTCCTCGACTCTCCGAATTACTCATTCTGATGTTCGAAGTTAACATTAGCTTGTGACCTGTGTCTGCCTGATTTGATATATTGTGCTGTTGCAGCATGATTGGCAGAGGTACATTTAGTGATTTCCTAATAAAGTGGAAAGTGAGTATATGTCAGATTGTACATATAATTTTTTATATAAATTGAGTATCTAAACTGTGTGTGTACACAGGTGTTGATACCTCCAGGGAGGAAGTGTGCAAACTGTGGAGAACCAGTACTTGAACCAGACGAAGAAGGGTGAGAATGGAATCAAGTGCCTGTCTTCGTTCATCACTCATTTTATATTATATTATGTGACAATATTATATAATTATATAATTCACATTTTTTCTTTGGGTTATTTCCATTTAAATGTATGTGTGTCTGTGGTTTTGTCATATATACAGAAATGTGTTAGGCTGTCAGTGTTACTCAGAAGACACAGAAAACGATGAAGCCTTAAGCCATAAAGCTAAAGACAAGCGGAACAAAGCCCACTGGGCAGCCGGTCACTTGGGGGACATCGACTTTACTGGGACCAACAAGACCAGGGGCAAGGTATACTAGAACTGATACCTATATTAGAAACTGGCATTTTGAGATTTTCAGGATTTCATTTTTCACACCAAGAATGTGTCAGTATACTGTTGGCATAACCCAGAAATCCTCAATTACATATGCAATGAACATTACTGGTATAAATAATGAAGCACTGACTAGGTGGCACACCCATTTAAATGTACTTTCTTACCTTGGGATACATTTACTCTTTGAAGAAAATTAGAGGAAACATTTTTATGTTTGTTTGTTTTTTTAACCTAAATGCTAAAAACTCTCTTCATAATTCCAAATGAAATAATTAAATACTTGCACTGCAACTGCTGTTTTGCATATTGAATGTTTAATATTATGTCAAATATTATTAGTTAACATTTTTATTGTCATTCATTCACAAGCCTTAACAATTATAGAATGACATGTTTTGTATTATTGAATACAAGTTGAATGAAAGCAGTGTGAATCAGTTTATTACAGCCTATTAACTATCCTATCACATAAAAGTTTGCTTGTTTATTAGACCTGTGCATTACTCACACACTCTATGTGTCAGTCCAGTTTGCCAGGGTTAGCAGTGACACAGAGCCAGAGTTGATCTACCAGCTTCTGACTGAGCAGTGGGGTCTTGCTCCTCCACATCTGGTGGTGGGTCTGGTGGGTGGTGATGAACAGGCCCAGATGAAACCCTGGCTCAGAGACACAGTGAGGAAAGGCTTAGTGAAAGCTACACAGAGTACAGGTCAGGAAACCTATTCTACACAAGGACATAATAATAAGGCATGTCAAACATGGTTGGCCTTCATGGCTGTCTCTGATTGTCTCCCTCACCAGGAGCATGGATTCTGACCAGCGGCCTGCGGTTTGGCATCACAAAGCATCTGGGCCAGGCAGTAAGAGACCACTCACTGGCCAGTACTTCTTCAAAGGTGCGTGTGGTGGCCATTGGAGTTGCTCCCTGGACCAAGATCCACAACCGAGAAATGCTGCTCTCCGCCAAGGTTGTGACATCCTGCAGTATAGGGGATTATATCCTTATTCATTGTACTTACTTATATTTTACAATAATAGGAAAATGGGTGTCATTATGAACATTTCCTATTTTTTAACAATATGTATGAAATAAACACAAGGGGGTGTGCAGTTACAAGAAAATGCTCAATACACAACGTGAAGCAAAATTACTATTACTAACCAGAAGTGTTTGTCAAGGAAAATTTGGCAATGAATATGATTTTTTAATTAAATTTTATTTTTGATTTATTAAAGCCATGTTCCTGTTACCACTAATAGCAAATCTAAACAGTTATTCTCTTACCAGCCTCTCTTTTTTTCTGTCCTTTAAAGTTTATCAGTTAAAAAAGATAAAAAGCTTGTTCCTCCGTCCTGATGACTCTCTTGTGGTGGAAAACATGCTGACCATTACAAAGTACTGACTGCTAACCCTGCTGACTCCTCCAATAATGTTTCTTTATAGCAAATAAAAAATCAGCGATTAGATGTCTTTTTATTATTATTATTTATTTATCATTAGACTATTTGGAGCACCATGAATATCAAGAGAGTTTTTACTACAGATGTGATAGCATGCAAGCACATTAATATAATTCAAATACAAAGAATTTACCCACTAAATTTGGGATAAATAGAAATCTGTGTATAATTATATATATTTTTTTCCTTCCATCAAGCACCCCTTTAAAAGTAGGCTTAATTTTGTTCTTTAAACCTACAGCCCGATCAGCCAGCGCCCTACCCCTCAGAGGATCTTCCCCACGGTACTGTGTACTCTCTGGACTGCAACCACTCTCATTTCATCCTAGTGGAAGAGGATCCGAAGAAGCCTGGTGCTACCAGTAACATGCGTGTCAAACTGCTAAAACACATCTCTGAACAGCGTACTGGACATGGAGGTGCTTGCATATTTCTCTCTAAGTTCCCGAGGTCCTTATTTGTCACTCTTAATATAGCTTAGTAGTCCCAATGCTTATTTCTCTTAATCCTTCTCTTCTCAGGGCCTGGCAGCTTTGAAATTCCTGTTTTATGTCTGCTCGTGCACGGAGAACCAAAGTTATTGCAGGTCTCTAATAATATTATATTTTTTAATGAAACAGAAAACTGTTAAAAGGATTGTTCACTTATGTAAACATGTACATGATTATTAGTGTACCGTTCATAAGAAGCTACTAAAATAAAGTAAAATGTTTATTTCTTTGCCTCCATTACCTCCACATATAGAGAATGTACAAGACAATCCAGAATTCAACTCCTTGGCTGGTCCTGGCTGGTTCAGGGGGTATAGCAGACATTTTAGTTACACTGATAAACCAGGCTTGTTGGGATACTACTATTATTAAAGAACTTCTGACTGATACATTTCCCAATGGCCAAAGTGCTGCAATGGCTTCCTGGATCAAACTGGTAAGAGCTACATGCATGAAAAAACAGAGCTTTTCTATTTGCTTTTACAAAATTATTTCAGCAATCAACTTTCCAATATTGTGGGTTTTCTTCTAATAGATTCAGAAAATTTTGGATAATGTCCACCTGCTGACAGTGCATGACCCCGAGCAGGAGACCTCTGATCTAGACACTGTTATCCTCAAAGCACTAGTTAAAGGTTATCTACCATCTACATCAAAACTACTAGCCTCCTAAATGTCACTGTTTTTTCTTTCCCTAGTAATATGTAATACAATTTTAATAGTTTTTGTCACTTTTGCAATGCAATAATAATAATAATAATAATAATAATAATAATAATAATAATAATAATAATAATAATGAAGTTTTCACAATCACTTGTTTTCTGTTCACTCAGCCAATAAAAGTCAGAGTCAGCAGGCACAGGACTTCCTGGATGAGCTGAAACTGGCTGTGGCCTGGAACAGAGTAGACATTGCAAAGAGCGAGATTTTCAATGGAGATGTAGAATGGACTGTGAGACACTCACGATTTCATATCCGTTTCATTAAAAATAACTGTATGTAGTTAGAAAGAAATTTGGAGTGTATAAATTTCTCTAATTATCTGTTTATTATCAACTGACCTATTTGCTTTTTTTTGGGGGGGGGGGGGGGTGAAATAGTTATTTTTATTTATTATATTTGTTATTGTTTTCTCATATAGGCAGATGATCTTGAGGAGGTCATGATGGACGCTTTGGTCAGTGATAAGCCAGATTTTGTTCGCCTGTTTGTGGACAATGGTGTGAACCTGGCTGAATTTATGACTTACAGCCGTCTCCAGGATCTCTACTGCACTGTGCGTGAGAAAAGCCTCCTGTATGAACTTCTCCTGAAGAAACACAATGAGAAACAGGTGCTGCTCTCTGCCCGATCAGCTGGACATCCTCACACAGAGGTAGGGGATAGACGGCCTCGCTTCACTCTGCTTGAGGTCTCCAAGGTGTTGAAGGATTTTCTGCATGACTCCTGTAGGGGTTTTTACCAGAAACTTCCAGTGGTAAGAGATCACTTCTGTATCTCTGGCTGCATAGATAGTTTATATTATGAATATAAAGCACACTTTTGAAACAGGAAGTAGTTTGTTGTTCTTATTTAGGTGTATTAAATTTACTTTCCACATTATGTCTTCATATATGTTCACAAGATGTACAATGTCAACAGTATTTTGTAAAAGACTTTTTTTTTTTTTTTGATTCTCCATTAAACTTTCCCCCAAGACGGCTTTCCTGAGAAGGACACACTACAAAACCCTTAATTCAGTTTCTTGAGTGCTAGATTTCCCTAAGAGTGTATGCACTTCTAGAAAAAAAGTTCTATTTGTAACCTTCTGTGGAGGGTAATCCTTTTGTGGTCATGTTTATTTTTTAAGAGTTCCTTTGGAAGGAGAAACCAAAGAGTCCTTTATAGACTAAGTTTTAGTTTTTCTAGTTTCCTGTATCTATCCTCCTTTAATTGCTTTATCCATTCTTTAATTGTTTTGGTTTTGTTTGTTTCACCACCAGGAGAGGGTAGGCAAGGGTCGGCTCTTTCACAATCAGAAAGATCTCATCGACCTGGACCAGCATTGTGAGCATCCTTTGAGGGATCTCTTCCTCTGGGCTGTCCTGCAGAACAGGCAAACAATGGCCAACTACTTCTGGGCCTTGGTGAGGCACACAGCCCTTTGGAGTGATTGGCTGATTTTCATGAACCAACTCTATTTACATCTCTATCACGTCATCCTTAGAAAGCCCATTCTATAAGGAAGTGGTTTATCTCAGGCAAATTGTTTTGTAGGTCGTTGCTAACATCTTGTACTTACAGCAATCTGTTGCGGTGCATCCTTTCCACTGAGCTGGAACTATAGAAATATCAATCTCTGTGGAGTTTATTATGCTGTGCTTTCGTTAGAAATTGCCCGCTCTATTTAGGTTATTTATATTGCAATCTGCTTATTAATATTGGTATGATGTGTAACAGTTATAAGTTTACAGGGTGTTGTAGGGTTGGGAAAATCTACAGACCTCACAATGTGGTTTAATTTTGATTCAGCTGGCATGCTGTGATTAAAAATTTCACATCACTGTTTACCACTTGCTACTTTTAAAACATAAAATTTTCAGCCATTCATGCTTCTTGAAAAACATTATTAATCAACATAATTATACGTTATGTTGGTTTTCATCAGGAATGTTGAATGTTTTCAACATGTTTAAGCCTAAAAATTTTAAATATGACATATAGTATCAATGCAGAAACTTTCAGGAAAGAATCGTGATGCACACATATTATCATTCCCATACATTGTTTAGAAATCCGAGTTTGAAATTTGGGTCTATGTTTGTCACAGGGCCCTGAAGCAGTGGCTGCAGCTCTCGCTGGCTGCAAAATCCTTAAGGAGATGGCTCATTTGGAGTCAGAGGCCGAGAATGCACGGAGCATGAAGGAAGCCAAATATGAGCAGTTTGCTTTAGGTGAGATTTTATGCTGCAAATATTAGCACAAACATTGCCCACAATAAGTAAACATCAATAGATTACTAATCCTCCAGGATGCATACACCACCAATTTGTCATTCTTACCATCTGCCTAAGTTGTTAAACAGAGTAATTGCAAATATTATTTTATGGATATGTTAAATGAATTATTTTATTGTAATTATTTTATTATAAATTTTATTATTTATGCTGCAGATTTGTTTAGTGAGTGCTTCTCTAACAGTGAGGACCGAGCATATGCTCTGCTTGTGAGAAAGACCAGCTGCTGGAACCAAACCACTGTGCTGAACCTGGCCACAGAGGCAGATGCAAAGTCCTTTTTTGCCCATGATGGAGTTCAGGTAACAACTCCTATTACATTTGTTTCTGATGCACAATTTACAGACTTTTGTGCACTAGCTCAGCTTTATACGTAGTATGTAAATGAGAGTGTGTGTGTGCCCTGCGATGGGTTGGCACTCCGTCCAGGGTGTATCCTGCCTTGATTCCCAATGACGCCTGAGATAGGCACAGGCTCCCCGTGACCCGAGGATAGTTCGGATAAGCGGTAGACAATGAAAACGAAATGAATATATATATATATATATATATATAGGTGTACATTGGTTCCATGAGAATGAACCAAGCTGCCATTATAATTTTTTTTTTTTCATCCAACATAATTTTATCATGTATTTTCTATCTCTGGTATAAAAGCAGTCACCCTAGCTCAGGATTGAACCAAAGACCCTGAAACTGTGAGGTTGTAACACTGCCAACTACACTACCATGCTATGCATAACAGTAATCATGTCTTCCTTTCAGCAGCAACGTAATTGGATCATGTTAATACTATGTTAATTTATCACACTCTAAATACTTAGACCATAAACCAGTAGATTAGATATTTAAATTATATTTAGTATTAGCAATGAAATCATATTTTGTTGAGAAGCTAAATACTTAATGTAAACTATATTTAATATTATCTTTTAAATGTCATTGATCACATATTCCTTTTTTCAGTATAAGCTTTGCATTACAGAAAGCAAAAGTGTAAAATGAAAAAAAAATTATGATACCAAAATCGTGTTATATTAAACATCAATATTTGACTACGAAAAGAAGATAGAATATTACAGAATTCTGATGATCAGATCAAGTTATTAACTAGGTGAGTGGAATAATTTTCTAGATTGTATTTCTCAACACTTCCAGTCATTTACACCACCCAAAGAGACATTCTAACACACACAAAATGTTATAAGCTCATCAATTACTCACCATTTGTACAAACATACTGTGACATAATTAGATATCAATCAAGAGATTGGACTTCCTGGATCAGCATACTATTAACAGCTTTCTTCCAAAGCTAGGGTATAAAAAATAAACAAGAATTTCAACTGGAGGTTAGTGAAGTATGCAAAAAACGTTTCTGAGCTTCTACTGATTGCACTCATTGTGGTCTTGATTAGGCATTGCTGACTAAAATCTGGTGGGGATCCATGACAACAGATACAGCCATCTCTAAACTGGTGGTGTCTTTCTTCTTCCCACCTCTAATATGGACTAATCTGATTAAATTCAGGTAGGACCCTATAAGAAAAAATACTATTCCATATCATTCAGGTTAGTGCAGAGATCATTACTGACAATGATTTAATTTTCTCAGCATTTAACGGCAATGAGTGTGTGTATGTTTTTCAGCGATGAAGCATTAGAGAATCGAGTTGGAGGAGAGCAGTTTGCAGAGCTGGACAGTCTGGAAACAGAGAAAGCCTTGTTACTGACTGATGAGGACCCAGCGTTAGTCCTTTTTATTAATGGAACTTTAGAAAACCATAGGATTATTAAAAAGATTTCCGAATTATTGTATAATACCCCTATAGAGAACCGATTTTATTTTCTGTCTTCTGTGTGTGTTTTTAAGTGACGTGGAGGCAGCCGGTGATTCTGCTGATCAGAGTTGTGGTGCAGCTTGGAGCCAGTTCCTTTTGCGTCGTTGGAAGCGCTTCTGGAGTGCCCCTGTCACTGTGTTCTTGGGCAACGTCATCATGTACTTCGCTTTCCTAGTGCTCTTCACCTATGTGCTGCTTCTGGACTTCCAGCCTCCACCTCCAAAAGGCCCTTCTCCAGCTGAGATCATTCTCTATTTCTGGGTCTTTACACTAGTACTGGAGGAGCTCAGACAGGTGTGATGGAAAATGGAATTCAGTCACATTTTTCAGTCACAGCTTGCCTTTTATATTTGTAATTATAAACTGCACACACCAGACTCAGGGTAAGAGTGGATATCAGCTTTTTCAATTGGGTCACAGTCACATAAAAAAAAACTTAGCCAAACCTTGCAGCTTATCAGTTAAATTAACAGGTCAAAAGTGTTCTTCAAAGTACCTTTGTGTGACTACTTCAGATGGAAATCAGCAATGGGCTTAATGGGAGGATGGGAACATGTCCACCAGAAATGGAGGTACATTTGTACCCAGTCCCCATTTCACACTGGGTGGGGAAGATGTGGGGTGCCAAAATGCTTTTGGCCCAAATATTCCCATATTCAAGAAGTGCCAATGAATATGTGTGCACAGGCCTGTAAATACACCTCCTAAAACCTTTCCAGTACCACTTCTTGAGTCAGGCTTTAGTAAACCAGGGTCTGTGCACACTCAAAATCATCCAGGTCTGTTATAAACCCCCTGGATTACTGACTGACCCTTCTAGACAGGGTGCAGTCCTTGATTCCTTGGCTTATTGTATGCGTATTTAATATAGGTAGGTCAATGGAGTGTAGATGACTGTAGATGCAATGAAAACTGAGCTGTTTTATATAGAAACTTCAAAACTTTAAGACAACTATTTCAGTAAGCATGGAATTTGATCTAAAATGAATATTTACTTTGTGATCAGCCTGCAGTTTGAATCTTAACAACTGCAACTGCAGTTTGCAAGCTACAGTAACAGCTGCATTTTTCTCCCAACCAAGAATTCCATGTGCCATAAATATGCAAATTTTAACTCTATATGTGACCAGCCAAGTCTCCAGTGATTCATGGCCTGCTTTTGCACACTGGAACATGATTGGCTAAATGCTATGATACAGTTTTACTTTCATTTACCAAATGAGTCTACCAAAAGTTTCGAGAGTGACCTACAAACATGTGTTGTAGATTCATTTTCTGACATATGCTGACACATTTTAATGCCAGAACACAGATCATGGTCTAGGACCCATCAGTCAAAAGGAGGCCATCAGTCTATAGATGACCATCAATCTTTAACCCTAATAGAGACAAGCTTGACTGAGAGTTGGTACAGCTATAGAAACAGTAAATGTGTGTATGTGTACAAATATTAAGTGCTTGTTTAAGTGTTTAGTCTTTAAAACAGCCAGTGACTCATTCTACCACCTTGATGCTAATTTAGAGTGGATATAAATATTAGTAAATATTCCTCATATTTAAGGGATAGCACTTGAAGTCAAGCTGTGCTTGTGGCTTAAAGGAAATGTGGTACAGGTGGTACATTGTGGTTGGTCTGTTTTTTTGTTTTTGTTTTTCTGGTTTTTTTTACTTTGCAGGCAAGCATCAGAGTTTTAAATATGATCAGCTACAGGAAGCCAGTGGAGGAAACATAGCAATGGGTTAATGCTTTCAGAAAATCCTCTGGTTCCTCAAGTTCTTTCATAAGTGCCATAAATAGACTGAACAAGCAACTAAGTAGTCATAACATTAGCAGAGCTACACCAGAGCTACACCAAGAATTCAATAATTGTCATTTGGTGTGAACATATAGTTTTCCAGGGATAAGAACTGATAAGAGCTTGACATTGCGATGTATGTCCAGGGATATATAACATGATTTATACCAGCTCAGATGTGTTGATTCAGGTTAGTTTCAGGTGTTGATCTAGCATCCTTGTTGAGATGTCTGCCAGAATTGTACATCAAATATGTGAAAAAAAACATGAAAACTTGAAATCTCTTCAAAGAAGGTGGTAAAGTCATTAGCAGTTAGGGAAGAAGGTGAGAGGGTTGAGAAATGAAAATAAAATGTTACTGAAACTTGAGTGGGTCACATGCATTTAAATGAAACATGATATGAAAGTTTCCTTCCACAAGGGAAACATTTGTGACGTGTTAAACACCTTGTACAGTCATTGCACTGAAATGGACTAAAAATGTTTTTATTTAACCCTTAAAACACAAATTTTATATCAGAAGAATTAAATGGATGAGTTAATAAAATGGATAAGTTGGTAAAATTTTATTCCATTTGCTATGTGTCCTAGAGTTTCTTCTCGGATGAAGACATCAGTATATTGAAGAAATTTAAGCTGTATGTGGAGGATAACTGGAACAAGTGTGACATGGTAGCCATCTCTCTGTTCGTGATTGGGGTGTCATGCAGGTACTGTGCTTTACTGAACCACAGATAACGGCAGGCTTTACTAAATGTAACCTTAATTAGTCCATTTAATGAATCTTGGAAAATCGATACTACTGTAATCATGATTATTTTACTTTTGTCTTTTTAATATTTTTTAGGCAAAAAAATAATTTTTTTTTTTACAATTAAACAAAAACTTTTTACAATTAAACAAACAATTTTTTTAAACAATAATGCATCCTGTGTGTGTAGGATGGTGGAGGGAACATATGAGGCTGGACGCACTGTCCTGGCTTTGGACTTCATGGTTTATACTTTAAGACTCATCCACATATTTGCTATCCACAAGCAGCTTGGGCCCAAGATCATCATTGTGGAAAGAATGGTGACTACATGATAATAAATTATTTGAAACCCTCAGGGATGATATTGGTGTAATGTGTAGTGCATAAGAGGTTTTTTGCTATTATGTTTATAAAACCTATTACAATTTTCTAGAAACTGCTTGATTGAAAAAAAAATTATTACAGCACATTATTTAATTGTTTAATTGCCATTATTTAATTATTCTTGATTCTGTGTCTTCTGTCTAATCCCTGTCTAAACTTTTTTGCAAATACTAACTGCAAACATAAACGTAGGAAAAGTCCTATATTCTTCTTCTTCCTTCTTCTTCTTGACAGTTATAGTAGCAGCACTCTTTGATATGGATTGGTTACTGATTCAGGACATATTTGTATTATTCTCAGATGAAGGATGTATTCTTCTTCCTGTTCTTCCTGAGTGTGTGGCTGATTGCATATGGTGTAGCGACTCAGGCTCTGCTCCACCCAAATGACCCCCGACTGGACTGGGTGTTCCGCAGAGTGCTCTACCGACCATACCTGCACATATTTGGCCAGATTCCCCTAGAGGAGATCGATGGTTAGCTATCTTATTGCTGCAACATAATTTGATAGTGATTACTTACACATAGCCTATGCATTATTTAATGCATTTCTAATCTTATTTACTTATCTTTTTACACACAGAAAGCATTATAAAATTCCAGAAATTATTTCAAATGAATATTTAATGTTTATTTCAGTCTTTTTACAGTATTACTGTTTAAGGGACTGCCACAAGGTGGAGACACAGTGCAGTATAATCAAGTATTAATTGCTGTACTTCCATTTACAGCGGCTAAAATGCCCCAAGATAACTGTACCATGGATCTGCAAATGATCATAGCTGGAACTCTACCCCCCTGCCCAAACATCTACGCTAACTGGCTGGTCATCCTGCTGCTGGTTATCTATTTACTGGTCACTAATGTACTTCTGCTCAATCTGCTTATTGCAATGTTCAGGTTAGAGTGGATTCTAAAGAAAGTTACTTGGGTTAGATCCTCTTTTATAAGTGATTTTCAATTAAAATACAGGACAAATGGAAATAATGACAGACTGCATCAGCTCTCACATTTCTGCTTGTGCCCCTCTCACAGCTATACGTTCCAGCTGGTGCAGGGGAATACAGACATCTTTTGGAAATTTCAGCGGTATAATCTGATTGTGGAGTATCACAGCCGACCTGCTCTTGCTCCGCCTTTCATAATTATCAGCCACATCTCTGAACTCGTTCTGACCATCTTCGGAAAGGCTGAGGAAAACATTGAAATTCTGGGTTGGTCATATTTAGCACTGAATCTTTTGAAACTACACCAAAAGTAAACCGAAGTGGTAGCTTAGTGGCTAAGGCATAAGAGTGTGAGTTTGAGATTTGAAGTTTGTGAGTTCAAATCCCAGGAAAACTGCTGGGCCCATGAGCAAGGCCCTTAACCCTCAGTTGTATAAAATGAGACAAAAATGTAAGTCACTCTGGATAAGGGCATCTGCCAAATGACAGAAATGTAAACTGATTAGAGGACAGTTTCACATTTAGGCTTATAATAGTTAGGAGACAGTCAACCTACATAGTCCTTAAAAAAGAACAGTTATATTCCCTGGCAATAACACTGGTATCTAATTATCTAATTTCATATTAAAAGTTAGATTCATGCAAAAATATCATTTGCCATGTCACCTCATGATGTAGCTAGCTTTACTGTAGTAACAGTTTAATCAAGTTTGTGGACCGGAACTGTTGTATAAATGTATATGTCTCCTGGAATTATCCTGTCATATTTTGCAATATATGTATAATTTTCAGGTGGCTTAGTGGTTAGCACGTTTGCCTCACACCTCCAGGGTTGGGGGTTCGATTCCCGACCCCGCCATGTGTGTGTGTGGAGTTTGCATGTTCTCCCCGTGCCTCGGGGGTTTCCTCCAGGTACTCCGGTTTCCTCCCCCAGTCCAAAGACATGCATTGTAGGTTGATTGGCATCTCTAAATTGTCTGTAGTGTGTGATTGCGTGAGTGAATGAGAGTGTGTGTGCGCGCCCTGCGATGGGTTGGCACTCCGTCCAGGGTGTATCCTGCCTTGATGCCCAATGACGCCTGAGATAGGCACAGGCTCCCCGTGACCCGAGTGTAGATCAGATAAGCGGTAGACAATGAATGAATGAATAATTTTCTTCTGGACTAATTATCACTCTATAAGTCAGTAATGCTCTACCATTATTTTATTATAAAAATGAAGCTAGAATTGATGTCATATTATGTTTAATGGCCAGAGAGGGAGCTATCACCAGGCCTGGATCAGAAGCTGATGATCTGGGAGTCTGTGCAAAAAGAGAATTACCTGGCTAAACTTGAGAAACGTCACTTCGAAAGCAGTGAGGAGAGACTAAAGAGCACATCCTCTAAGTGAGTTAGTCTTCAGCTCTTTTTCTTTTGGACTGTATAGAGCTGTGTGCAAGTAGGCTACCATTTTATTGATGTCACCACTTATTACCTTCTAGGGTGCAAAGCTTGCTGATGAGTGCAGCACGGTTTAAAGAGCAAGAAAAACGTTTGGCATTTATGGAGGCAGAGGTAAAATCAATTACTTCAAATGTCCATAAAAAAGGATACTACTCTCCTCCAGATGATGCTGACCAGTAGTTTTATTTTTGACCTTCAGGTGAAATACTGTGGAGAACTGCTATCCTGGATGGCAGAATGCTTCAAAAGGAGTACACTAAAGTGTGACAAAGACGCTCCCAAAAGCCCACGTAGGTCTTCCTCTTGCTAAAACAATAATGCAGAGTCCAAATTCAGTCCTTTACTTTTGTTACAGGTTAACATTACAACATCTGTGTATTTCACAGGCACCAAGGCCAGCAGTGGAGGGGCAGCAAATCCATCAAAAAAAAGATGAAAAAGAATGAGAAGTGTGATCAGGAGCAACTGACAGAAGTTTTGTAATAGAAATGAAATTCCACCCTCTCAAAAAGTCAAAATGAAAGCTTGCACTTACGATTGTTTTTTCTATTTATTTTTACAGTTGTATTTTTAAAGATTTTTTATGAATCTATATCATACATTTAAAACCTAATGCTTATAATTCATGTAGAATCATTTTTCATTTAAACTTTTATTAATTTGTTAAATTCGTATATGACCAATAATACATTTTCAATTAGTAAAGAATTTGTTTTACTTGATGAAAAGTCTTACTCCCTACATGCCTTTGCATACTGATTACATTTTTTATGAAGTACAACAATTCTGTGGCTGAAATGATTCCAGCCCCTAACTTACACTTCCTCTACCCAGCTTCCCTGTTTTAAGCAATGATGTAAATGTTGTGTTTGAATCACAAGAATTATCTTTATTAAAGTATTGGTATTTTGTGTGAAACCTTCAACTTTGAAAATGTAGAGGTCTTTACTGTTCATGGGGTATTTTTCCAAGCCATCATGCACTGATTATTCATTTTTGGAATGGCCAATACAATACAGAGTTCCCTTAGTTAATGAATCAGTAACCTAGGGAAGTGAGAAAAACAGGCTTTAGCAGTTTGCTCACAGCATTGCTGGAGAAAGTCACCAAGGGCACAATTGCTCTCTGTGTCATATGAAACTGTCTATCAACTCTAAAACTTTGAACAAAGATTGTTCCACAGAAAGAAAGGATTAATGGCTGAATATAACATTCACCTGTAGTCACCTGTAAAGTAACAACTTGGGTATGTAGTCTGTTTATCATAACTCAGTCAGAATTGGCATAATATTACTTTGATATGTAGATAAGCTTACTAAGCTCATGTGTAAGTTTGGGGGAAAATACAGTATATTTGCATGTCATCAGAAGGAAGATGAAATAAAATGTAAGGTGGAATGATCACTGGACTGTAAATAGATAGCATGTTAAGTGGGGCTTAGCTATAAATAAACTTGTTTTTTTTATTTTTTAATTATTTATAGCAATTGGTTATATTTCAATAATTTAATAGTTTACATTTGTTAATAATTTAGTTTGACCATTTATCATTGGCAAAAAATTTTTAAATATGCTTCTATTCACATTTCACCTTGAGATGTATTCTAAGTCCCTGTCACTCAACTGAAACACCCTCAGGGCTCAGTGTTGTGTTTTGCTTAGTTAATCAGTAAACACATATATGCACACTACACCGTATGGGTAACAGGAAGTTACTACACCACAGGAAGTGCAGCTTTCCAACCTGGCCACTTTCACAGTCTCTAAAAATCAATTACCTGAAAACTCCTAAAAGCTATCCCTACTTTAAGCAAATAACCAGATGAAGATGTCACCGTTCTACATGTAATGAATATCCTGACTGTTAGCTATTTATATATAACTTTGTGTAGAACTTTTGTGTGTGCACTGAAGCAAAGCATCAAAGATGAGCTCAAGTCAGCAGCGAGTTTCTGGCTCAAGCACCATGACCCTGCCACCATTATCTCAGCCACAGTCTAACTCCAGTTTCAGTGATATGAACAGGTAGAGATCATACCTTACCTCTAAAACTAAATGGGATCACTAAACATGCAAAGTCAGTTTTTACTTTTATTAACTAGCGAAAACCGTCTAAACCTCATGCACAATTTGTTTTAGTATCTATTCCGCAGTCATTAAAGTGTTTCGAGGTGAAGGACTGCAAACGAATGAACTCTACTTCTTAAATGAGAGAATCAGGTACATACATATAAGTGAGAAAGTAATGCTATGCAAGAAAGTAATATGTTTCGATAAATATTTATGTTAATTATTATTTGATATTTGCTAAAATTTATATACGAGTAGAATGAAAGCAGGTTATCTCAAATCCTTTTCCCCTTCATCTTGACAGATGGCTTTTAAAAACAGAAATGGGGTCATTCATTGAAGAGTATTTCCAGGTACTCAACATGATCTGCTCCAACACGGAAACACTTAAATTAGATTTTAAAAAGATTTAAAGCTGGAATCTTATGATGTTAAGGTTAGATAAGCTTATGTTATATTTGACAAAGCTTTAACATTGTAAAATATCTATTTAGATAAACTCCTGTGGCTCTAACAAGAAAAACAAAAAAATCCTATTAATGTGGCCTACCAATAATCAACTAAGTAGAACACAAAGGCTTTTCTATTGTGCCTGATATTTGTTGTTGACTCATTTCTGCACTATCATTCAAGAATCTGAGCTTAGCTATGCATTTGGTGAAGCAAGTTTATGTTTAGATTTCTTCAGTATAGTTTCTGCTAATATCTTTAATATAATGCTTTTCTTTTTCATTAGAATCAGCTTCTGAATAAAGGTTTTAAGTCTATTTTGGAAGAGGTTCAACTATATGAAGGTAATAAACAACACATATATTCATACATACAAATTTTATACATATGGCACTCATTATATTTACATTTTTCCCAGGGGAAGATCAGCTCTTTTTCTTGGCAGAAGTATGGATTAGATTTTTCTCAGAAATCCTGCCCACACTGCAAGCCATTTTTTATCCACTACAGGTAGAATAAAAAAAAAAGTATTATACCACAAATCACATGAATTACCCCATACAAGATCCACTTGGGCCATAACATGGTCCCAAGCATAAAACTAAAATTATTGTTACTGCTATCCTTCCCTATATTGTTTGCTCAACCCCAGGGTCATGAGTTCACAGTTAGGCAGATGGCCCTGCTAACCTTCAGGGATACTGTCCTGATGCGGCTTCCACTGGAAGAGCTGCTCCCCACTAACCTTTCTCTGCTCCCCACATCCATCAGACAGATGCTGCTAATCTTACAGGTAAGGGTCTTTTCAATACACACTCACATTAACACACATAGCAGCTTTATCAAGTGTTCTTGTACCTATTTTTGTGATTGTTTATTTCAAGGGAGTCCATGAGCCCAGAGGCCCTTCAATGGAATATTTTCGCCTCGAGAAAATGCTGGAAATGGTGGTTTCTCCCTTTCTGTGGAACTGCAAACAAAAAAGTAACACAGGTCCCTTACATGGTCATGGCTATACATTAAATATCAGGAGATCTCAAAAGATTTTCAAATCTAGGAACCATGTCTAGCTTTACTCTTCTTAAATGGATTAGAAAAATACACACAAAGAAAATAGTCTCACATCATGCCACACAAGACAACACACACAACAGCTTAAGGACACACCAGCAAAAACAAGTATTTCCAGGAGCAAATTATGCTTTGTATTAACAGCAAATTTTCAAGTCGTTATATTCATAGAAATTGGGAGTAATCTGCATTGTAGTCACATTTAAAAAGTAATAACATCACAAATTTATTGCCTACCTATCGAAGAGCTTTCTTTACAAGTCACACATCTTCATGAGTCAGTATTTTTACATTTTAAACCTTTCTAATGTGTTATTGTGCCTTTCTCTCTCACTCTGCCAGGGTATGATGAAAAAATCAGAGAACGTACACACCTCATCCAACCTGAGATAAGGATCACACAGCATATTTCAGAGGTCTCTCTTTTGACTCCTTTATTAGAGCAGGAGGGAGAGGGGCATGTGGAGAGAGGAAGCAGCCTCCGACGTCATTCTGTATCTGATGGCAGATCTGGGATCACTGACATGCAGCTTCTCACTGTTACTAATATGATGCAGTTAGAAAAGGCTTGTGTGAGCATTAATGAAATGAGGGAAAAGTGTAAGACGGATCACTCTCGAGTCAGTCCTACATTTGAAAGCCAAAGTTGTTGAGCTACTGCTGTATGAACTTACTGTTTTTAACTAAAACCTTGGCCAAGGTCAATAAGGAGTGAGATGGATCTTGCTAATTTATTTTTCATATATTAAAATACTCATTAGTATGTTACTGAAAAAAAATGTAATCAATCAAAAGTATAATATAGACACGAGAATTTTGTCTTTACAATTCCTTTTAAGCCACATGTTTAGTCCCCTGATACTCAGTACATTGGTTCATGATCCTAGATACAATTTCACATGTTCAAAATGTGAAATAAAACAATAAAAGTCCAAATGGTTTTCAAATAAGTAAAAACAGATAGTCTTGACATGATTCATCTTGTGGCTTGTGCGTTTCTTAATGATTGAATAGCTCTGTTGGTCAGTTGTTCAGCCCAAGACACTAAATTGTAGGTCTGGATAATGCTCTTCTAAGAAAACACTACGCTGCAAAAATATCTGTTATATTTTGTCAATTCTTTCTTTTAGTTGTATGTGCGATGATAATGAATGTGCTGCCGTAAGTTTATCAACTACAGAGAGTGTTGTTATAAAATTGTTTAACTTTCTCCAGTGCATTCGGTGTAAAGTATTTACAGATATTAGTTTTGATACAGTCCACTATATCCTTTAAGAGGAAATCACTATTTCACAAAATGTCATTCAGTTATTCAGGTAATCAGGTTTTAAAAACATACATGAAGCAGGTTCTTGGTTTCATAGTACACAACTGAGAGCTGCTATAAATACTGCTGGTTTCTCTCAGTGACCAAATCTATGATGCCCCTGTTTAATAATTAATTGGGTATTGCATCTGCCACCCTAAAGCAAGGCACTGTTTTGTCTGTCGTACTTTTAGCTCACTGTTCAAAGTCGTACATATATGTAATGTAAAAATAATCTCTTAAAACAAAAGGAAACATTGTATTTGCAGGGTGTGTCTCTGAGAACTTTTCAAACAACAATAAAGTGAGTAAAATGAGCTCAGAGAGATGGTTCAGGTCCTCTAGGTTGCACGCCCTCTCTCCTGAGGCTGGTCTCAAAGCGTGGCATGACTTCACAGCGCACCAACAGCACATCATCCCTGACAAAGGCACGCTGGCGCAATGCCTGCAGCTGCATGAAGGTGACATAGCCAAAGCCTTTGGGGTTGCGATGCACTGTGGGCCTTTGGAAGGCCTGCAGGTCTGGTTTGGTTTCCATTATCTCAGTGTGGTGTTGGCCTTCAGCCTGGTCCAGCACAGATAGCCGGATTGTGCCCTGCAGGGGCCACGGTAGCTGGCTGTCAAACTCACCTTGCATAGTATGCACAAACAACGAGATGTAGTTAGAGCAACGTGGTGCGCTTGGTGTCTGCAGGTGCAGTCGCAGGCACAGCTTGTAGCCCGGCTTTCCTGTGTAGAATGGTGGGCTATGGAGCACCACTGGTTGTCCAGCTTCTTGTTGGTGCAGGTGAGCTGAGAATCCCTTTATTGGCCATTCATAAACACCCTGGTACTGCTGAGCTTCCAGCTCATGCATTTTCTCTTCCAGTGATGTCAGCTTTTTGCGTAGCTCCGTTATCTGTGTATGCTGCGTATCATTGCGAATGCTTAGCTCCCGTATTTGGTGGTCCTGGCGTACGAGGCGGCTCTCAAGTTCCACAACTGTCTCCCGTAGCTGCTGCATGTCCTGGTTGCACTGGCATGGCTCTCCCACCCTGGAACTGGCGCCATGCTCGGATGGGGGTGAACATGAAGGCCCACATTTTGGAGCAGGGAGAATGCCATTCATACTCTGGTTCCTCAGAAAGTCAGCCATGAAGCGCATGTGCATCTGTGTAAACTCCTGCATGTGAAGGGCCAGGTTGTTCCTCGGCATCTAAGACAACAGAAGTCACTTATTCATTTTATTATTAACATGTAAAATGCATTCAGTGACATAAAGGACCTAATCCTTTCATGAATCATTATGCTATACTACTTCAGTCAAAGTGAAATAAATGAACAAACTGTGATGTGAACTGTGAACAAAATGGCATGCCTATGACGACATGGCTTTACCTTTTCTTGACAGCCAAACATGTTGAAAGTACAGGCAACAGGAGCTTTCAGGCAATCTGTGGCACAGTGTGATGACAACTAAAACAAAAATATTGTTATAGTCCATTTAATAAGCAGATTGAGTTACATTAAACTCAAAGGGGAGGGGAAAAAAGGGAAAATATGCCAACATGTAAAAGCATCGCTTACCTGACCCCGAATTAAATCCATGTTACAGTACTCACACACTGTACTCACAAAGGGACACATCTGCTCATGGAACTGCACACATTAACATGTATGGTACAAAATAAACATCACATATTACATAAATCAACTACTAATAAAATTCGTCTCTTACACGTGGCTTAAAATCATAGCATTTCACTCTATGGCAAATGTTTCCTGCTATAAATACAATAAAAACAATAAATGAATTTAAATTGTAATAGTGACGTACAATAGCTTTAGTCATTTATTTATTCATTCAATATGGAGTGTACAGATAAAAGGTTAGAGCAGATGAATGCTGATGTTCAAAGGGACATACCTAAAGACTTTCTTTGTCTTAGTCATATGAGAGTACAAAAAGAAAGTGAGAGCTTATACCAGACAATGCCTTCACATTGTGGTCTATTGAAAAACTGTCATAAAGGCAATGTAGCAACTTAGTTTCAACAAGTCGCCGAATATTTTTAGCATATAGTTTAATCCTTTTGGCTCTGCTAATATCACACATATGTGTTACAATGCTAAAACATGCACATGTTCCTGCACCCAATGTCATTGTAACCAATCAGATTGTAGTTCCAGCTAAATTTGGCTGCAAAATTTTCAAAGAACATGGCTCCATTTCAGGAAGTATTCACTTTCTGTAGCTTGACAGTTTCTTCAAATGAACCTTATAATGCCTTTCACTTGTGAGTACTTGGCAGAGAGAAGCATATATATGTGGTGCAGTCAGTATAAAACTTCACCACGAAAAAGCACAGAACTAAAGGGAAAGACTGAGAATGCATGAGAAAGCAGTTTCAAGCTTGCTCATTCTCACACACTTCAGTCTCTATTTAAGCTTTAATAGATGGTCTTACTCACTAAAGTCACAGTTCTTTAAGTAGCCTCTCACCTGTTTATCAGCATAGATGATACTCTCTGCACAGTCAGGGCATGTGATCAGACGCTGTAAACAGTCCTGATTCATATGTTCTTCTATGCTATTCTTCCATACAGGCTCCTCACACTGGGGGCAAGGGACTGTAGCAAATTCACAGAGCTTCATGTGATTCTGCAGAAGAAATATACACCTTAATCAAATCAAATCAAATCAAAATTTATTTATATAGCACAATAAGTACAACAGCGGTTGGCCATTGTGCTGTACAAGAGGATAAGTAAATAAAAATAATAATGCAATAATAACCTTTGCAATTAATAACCTTAATTAACATAAAGAAAGATCAAAGCACTTTAATGTGGTTTTCCTCCAAACCAAATTTTTCTGTGTTGTCAGGAATGAAGTTGTCCGCAGTTCTCAGATCAGGCAGAATGTTCACCATATTAGCTGAAATTTACCTCCAAGTGTCTGAGCTCCATTTTCTCATTACAGCCAACATTGCGGCAGCGCACAGTGAGAGACAGGATTTCCCTCTTGGCAAAGTTATCTGGAAAAAGCTGGTCCTCTGTGAGCACCTCATTGTCAACTGGACATTTTTGCCCCGTGTCTCTACCAGAAAGATAAAGTTATAAAAGTTATAATTCTGCTCTGCTTTACTGAGCCTCAACTGGAACTGTCATGGAAATTTAAAATGTATATTGCGGGGTTTTTTTATATGACATGATTCATACCAAAATGTCATTAAGTCCCTTTAAAGTATGAAGGTAAATGTGTGTTACTGAGCTAACACTATTAATGGTTGGTGGTCTGTCTATTTTTGTCAACTTGTAGTGATTCTCAGATAGTGGGCATTGGTGGCTCAGTGGTAGGTTTCTCGCCTACCATGCGGAAAGCCCGGGTTCGAATGCCCCAACCCCAGCCACTGGATACAGTGCCGGTCCCAAGCCCGGAAAAATGGGAGGGTTGCATCAGGAAGGGCATCTGGTGACAACATTTGCCAAGTTGTTGTGCGAACCAGTTGGTCCGCTGTGGCGACCCCGAACAGGGAGCAGCCAAAAGCAACTTTAGTGATTTTCAGAGAATATCGCAACTTCAAAACTTCAATGAGCACTGCTGTCCAAAGCCTAAAAATATTCTTATATACAATGGTGGCTTAAGGCTTCCTGTTCAATGTACAGCACAATAAATGGCATACGGCGCACCTGATGGATTTTTTAATACAGCTGTTGCAGAAGCGATGGCCACACGGTGTCTGCACGGCTGACCTCAGACCCATCAGGCAGATGGGACACTCATACTTGCTCTCCAGTGGGGGGTCAAAGTCAACATCATAGCCTTGTTGCTCTGCACCTGGTGAGACACTAAGTGTGGATGGGTTTTCTGTAGGGCTTAGGTATGACTCTTTCTCCATATCAGCCATACATCTGGATGATGGATACTCATCTGGATTGGATTTGTGCATATCGCCACATGATGCCATCTATATAAGTAAAAAATGGAAGAGGGAGGAGAAGAGAAATACTACCAGTTACTGATGCACTGATACATATCCACATTATGCATCACACAATATTACATATGTTTGAAAATGTAAAATGTTTTTCACAAATTACTGTTGTACTGAAAAATGTACTGAAAATTGCATTCTTTAAGTGAAACATTCAATACTATGGTATTATACAGGTCTATAATCTAACATGCCAAATTTTTATTCCAAAAGACTACACAGTCAACATGTCATCATTCTTTATTTGAATAGATAACACTATGGTAACACTGTGTGATACATATGATGCAAATGACAGAGCCATGCAAGGAATTCACACAAGCCCCTAGCAAAGAGGAACAGCAAAGATTTCTACTGTAAATAACCTATTTAACAAATTAATCACTTAGATTGTCTATAGCCTAACTTTTAATTACCCCACTTTTATATGATAGCAATTAAATACTGCACTGTCGATCATTTTAATATTTTAATAACACACTAGTTTTCAGAAAAAAAAAATTGGTTAGACAATTCAGTACTGCACAAAAAAATGTGCACAATCAAGTTCCTCACTTCAGAGTCTATCATTCCTTCTGTCAACTGCCATTATCTCATCTCATTCCTAAATTATACTACAGCACTACCTCCTTTTCTCTGAGCAGCAGATGTGGACAACGTCCTCCTACTTTTCAACGTCACATTCCTACCGCTGTTGCCATACCTAATGTTTGTAACAGTACCGTTTATGATGATTATCAGATGCACAGAAGAACAAAAAATGAGTGAACAGAACTAACAGAAACAACAGACTCTTTTTTTTCCTTTGGCGTAGTAACTGTAACACACCCAGCATTGCCAAATTTGAGACTTCGTCAGTAGATTTGGTACTTTTTAGCTACTTTAATTCCAAATTTTTTCCAAGACTTTTTGAGCACTCATCAGCGACTGTCTTAAACTCACAGCTGCAGATAACCTGATATCTGAGCAGGTTTACTCTTGCGACCAACCCTGACTATAACCCTCCCCTAATAACTGATCACCTCTATGTCCCACCCTCTGACCTCTTCCTCTTATCACCGCTTGCTGACACTGATTCATTTGATCTGCGTTCTTGATAGAAAGTATAATATATTGTAAATGAATTCAACTTAGTTATAAACTATTATTTTCTCTTGTCATAGGACATAAGTGAAAATCGTGTTGTGACCGAATTTGTAATTTGATTTGCCAGTGATCATGATGAATAAATTGATATGCAAATATCAAGGAGCAAATAAAAGCTGGCATAACTGGACACCCGAAATTATAGCATCATGGCAACCCTAATGGGAGCGGACAACTAACAAAGTGAAATGCTACTACTACTACTACTACTACTACTACTACTAATAATAATAATAATAATAATAATAATAATAATATTAATAATAGGTTATGTGAGAGTCGACCTCATTTATGACAAGATAAAGCCAAAGCACACACAATTACACAAAGAAACCCACATACAAGGTGCTTCCTATTGTTACTCAAACCCAAATATACATACTGGGCGGGGCCGAGTGACTGGGTGAAAGTTATCTAAACCAATACTTGTTGGTTCGGCTTTGCTAGACAGCAACTTAAACTCATATTAAAAATACACAACATTTTCAGATACGGCGTTCTTTTAACATTTAGTAAGTTCTAGAAACATTTCTGACTGAAAGATAAATGCGTATAAAGGCTACGTTAAATCAGCTAACGCTAGCTGGCTTAACTGGACCGACTTTAGTGTCGCTAGTCTAACTCTCCATCTGTCTAGCCAGCTAAGCTAGCTTACTTTACTAATTCGGCTTTTAGTGATTTTTGCCTAAATATTTGTGTCTATCTTCATATTTTGTTAGCCACTCGAAATCTGTTGTTATTTCTATAAATATTAAAGATTTAATTTATTTCATTTTTTGTAACTGTTTAAGCAACTTACCTTTGCTAGCAACTGTTGAGCTCGTGAAACACTACCTCTTCCTGAATCCATACGTCACTAGAGCGAGTGTAGCGAAATTATTGGGTTGCCAGATTGCTGGAATCCCCCCATCGTGGTGAAAATCCCGTTAGAACGAAAAGGCTTTGACTTGAGTTGGTGCTATTATTTCCCAGCCATGCCTTCGGAATCCCCCTACAAGGACTTACACAACACACTCATGAGGTGAACATGTCATGAGATTCAGAGATCACTAACATTTGCAGAAACAATAACACTCCCAAATAGTCAGAATGCTATACTGTACTGAATTTACATTTACAAGTGGAATTTGGCAGCTTCTCCTTATTGAGAGCCATAAGTGCCTATCAATAACCACATCCTCATATTGCTTCACTACGTCAAGAACTAAGAGTACCATCGGTCAAAATACCCTTAATGGGAGATAAGTACACATGGAAAACACACAAAACAATATGTTTTTAAGTGCTTACTAAAGTTTTTCTTGAAGGGGTAGTTGTCATTTGAAAACAGCCAGTGACTCAGATGTTCGGTAACCAGGGGGAATTCATTCCACCAGCTATTTGCCAGGACTTTCTTGTCTACTGAGGGATGTTGAGTGTAACTGAGTAGTGGTTAAAAATCAGATAGAACATGGTGAAGAGCAGGTAGATGGGTGCTGGTCCATTTTAGACTTTGTAGACATTGTAAATCTATGGGGGGCATTGGTGGCTCAGTGGTAGGTTTCTCACCTATCATGCAGAAGGCCTGGGTTCGATTCCCAGCCACTGGATGCAGTGCCGGTCCCAAGCCCGGAAAAATGGGAGGGTTGCGGCAGGAAGGGCATCTGGCGTAAAACCTGTGCCAAGTTGTTGTGCGGACCAGTTGGTCCGCTGTGGTGACCCCGAACAGGGAGCAGCTGAAAGCAACTACTAGACTTTGTAAATCTATGAATTCCCCTAATCTCTGAATCAGTGTAATAATTTAGTCACTGATCAATACAGTAAGTTTTGTTTTGACTATATTGCATCGTAAGTTATTTTATTAGGTTTTTGAAACATTTCAAAACTTTGTCAGCTGTCTTTTGTTGTGTGCTTTTCTGTTTTGACGATCATGTGATAACAATATTCAATCCACCACAAATAGACTCGCTTCAACTTTATTAGGAGCATCTATATATTCCTGTACTTATCTAATATACCAGTCATGCCAATCAATAAATGTTCACGTCAAACATCAATGTGACGAAAAAGTGATGTGCGATCTTATTTTGATTTTAACTGTGGCATGGTTGGTGTTGCCTGATGAGATCTTTTGAAATTTTAAGAAAACAGTCTCTATTTTATGTAGAAAAAAATCCTATAAGCAGAGAGTGCAGTGGTTTTATAATGAATGGAAAAATTGTGAAAGCAACTCGAGACCATGAGTTTATATTTAATAATATTATGAGGAAAAATACAGTACAAAAAATCAGTAGCAATCATTAATCCCTCCCTTGTTAAGATAATACGGCTGGCACAAGTTTATTAAATATGCATGCACATACAAAATGATATTTACTGGATCTAATATTTATTGTTATGAATGCTTAGATCATAAAATAAGTGTCAGAGGCTGTATGATGTCAGCTTGATGAAGTAATATGAGAAAATGAATTATAATTATATATTAAATAATAAAGGAATAAAACACAACAGTTTGCTGTTATAGGAAAACAAAGTGTTTCATTTAATTTTTAATTTCTTGATGAATGCCATGTTGTACTTTCCAACCCATGGTAGTTATTTTTAATGTCTGGACTTCTCTACGACTTCTCACTTATATTATAGCAGCAAAAAAAGTGTTTTTATGAATTTAATATTATCCTCATCAATCTAGCCATGGGGGTCACAGTCCAGTGACTTCTGTGCCGGTCCCAAGCCCGGATAAATAGAGAGGGTTGCGTCAGGAAGGGCCAAATTTACATTTGCCAAATTTAACCATGCGAATCGTCAGTACGAATTTCATACCGGATCGGTCGAGGCCCGGGTTAACAACGACCACCATCGGCGCCGTTGACCTACAGGGTGCCGGTGGAAATTGGGCTACTGTTGGTCAAAGAAGTAGAGGAGGGAGGAGAGTGCACAGACAGAGAGAGAAGAGGAAAGGTAAGAGTGTAGGACTGAGAATAGGAAGTCTGAATGTTGGTACAATGTTGTAGGAACTCTGAAGCTGTAGGTCAACGGCGCCGGTGGAAATTGGGCTACTGTTGGTCGAAGAAGTAGAGGAGGGAGGAGAGTGCACAGACAGAGAGAGAAGAGGAAAGGTAAGAGTGTAGGATTGAGAATAGGAACTCTGAATGTTGGTACTATGACAGGGAAAGGTAGAGAGCTGGCTGATATGATGGAGAGAAGGAAGGTGGATATACTGTGTGTACAGGAGACCAGGTGGAAGGGGAGCAAGGCTCGTAGTATAGGAGCAGGATTCAAGCTGTTTTATTATGGTGTGGATAGTAAGAGAAATGGGGTAGGTGTGGTCCTGAAGGAGGAGTTTGTGAGGAATGTCCTGGAGGTGAAGAGAGTGTCAGACAGGGTGATGACTCTGAAGTTAGAGATTGAAGGGGTGATGTTGAATGTTGTTAGTGGTTATGCCCCACAGGTAGGTTGTGAGTTAGAGGAGAAAGAGAGATTCTGGAGTGAATTAGATGAGGTGATGGAGAGTATTCCCACGGGTGAGAGAGTGGTGATAGGAGCGGATTTTAATAGACATGTTGGTGAGGGGAACAGAGGTGATGAGGAGGTGATGGGCAAGTTTGGAGTTAAGGAAAGGAACCTAGAAGGACAGATGGTAGTGGACTTTGCTAAGAGGATGGACATGGCTGTGGTTAACACTTATTTTCAGAAGAGAGGGGAGCATAGAGTGACTTACAAGAGTGGAGTTAGGAGAACACAGGTAGACTACATCCTATGTAGAAGAGGCAATCTGAAAGAGATTAGTGACTGTAAAGTGGTAGTGGGAGAGAGTGTAGCCAGACAGCATAGGATGGTGGTGTGTAGGATGACTTTGATGGTCTGTAAGAAGAAGAGGTCAAAGATAGAGATAGAGAAGAAAACCAAGTGGTGGAAGCTGAAAAAGGAGGAATGTTGTGAGGAATTTAGAAAGAAGTTGAGGCAGGCTCTGGGTGGTCAGGTAGTGCTGCCAGATGACTGGGAAACTACAGCAGAAGTGATCAGGGAGACAGGGAGAAAGGTGCTGGGTGTGTCATCTGGAAGGAGGAAAGAAGATAAGGAGACTTGGTGGTGGAATGAGGAAGTTCAGGATAGTATCCAGAGGAAGAGGCTAGCTAAGAAGAAGTGGGACATGGACAGTACTGAAGAGAACAGACAGGAATACAAGGAGTTACAGCGCAGAGTGAAGAGGGAGGTGTCTAAGGCCAAGCAGAAGGCATATGACGAGTTGTACACTAGGTTAGACACTAGAGAAGGAGAGAAGGACTTGTACAGGTTAGCTAGGCAGAGGGATCGAGATGGGAAGGATGTGCAGCAAGTTAGAGTTATTAAGGATAGAGATGGAAGGGTGCTCACAAGTGAGGAGAGTGTACAGAGGAGATGGAAGGAGTACTTTGAGGAGCTGATGAATGAGGAAAATGAGAGGGAAAAAAGAGTAGAAGGGGTGAACTCTGTGGAACAGAAAGTAGATAAGATTAGAAAGGATGAAGTCAGGAAGGCTTTGAAGAGGATGAAAAGTGGAAAGGCAGTTGGTTCTGACGACATCCTGGTGGAGGTCTGGAAGTGTCTAGGAGAGGCAGCAGTGGAATTTTTAACTAGTTTGTTCAACAGGGTTTTAGAGAGTGAGAAGATGCCTGAGGAATGGAGAAGAAGTGTGTTAGTGCCGATCTTTAAGAATAAGGGTGACGTGCAGAGTTGCAGTAACTATAGGGGGATAAAAGTGATGAGCCATACAATGAAGCTATGGGAAAGAGTAGTGGAAGCTAGGTTAAGGAAGGTAGTGGAAATTTGTGAGCAGCAGTATGGCTTCATGCCCAGAAAGAGCACAACAGATACAATTTTTGCTCTGAGAATTTTGATGGAGAAGTATAGGGATGGTCAGAGGGAGTTGCACTGTGTGTTTGTAGACTTGGAGAAAGCATATGACAGGGTGCCAAGAGAAGAGCTGTGGTACTGTATGAGGAAGTCATGAGTAGCAGAGAAGTATGTCAGAGTGGTGCAGGACATGTATGAGAGGAGCAGGACAGTGGTGAGGTGTGCTGTAGATCAGACAGAGGAGTTCAATGTGGAGGTGGGACTGCATCAGCGATCGGCTCTGAGCCCCTTCCTGTTTGCTATAGTGATGGACCAGTTGTCAGAGGAGGTCAGACAGGAGTCTCCTTGGACAATGATGTTTGCAGATGACATTGTGATCTGCAGGGAGCAGGTGAAGCTAGTGGGTGCAAGTGTTGAGGATGCAGAAGATAGGGATAGGTGGAGAGAGATGATTCGCTGTGGTGACCCCTGAAGGGAAAAGCCGAAAGAAGAAGAAGATTTATAGCTGTTATCATGAAAGTAATAATAGGAACTAACGTTTTTCAGATAATTCACAACATCAAATGACTACACATGTTTAAAACGTTTGACATGATATTCAAAAACAATTAAGACATTTATAATTGTTGGCAAGGAATATAGGAATAACATACTTCGGGCCATTCTGGGAAAATAGTATAGGAAAAGAATCCACTTTATTTTTATTTGTGGTTTTGTATTATACTGTATCTTAGCACTCCAACCTGAATTACTTATTGCCTATTGTATGTTTTTTTGTACATAATACTGCTTTCAAATTAAATTAAATTAAATTAAATTAAAAAATAAATAAAGGAAGGGCACGGTGGCTTGGTGGTTAGCACGTTTGCCTCACACTTCTAGGGTTGTTGGTTCAATTCCCGCTGCTTCTGTGTGTGGAGTTTGCATGTGCCTTGGGGGTTTTCTCTGGGTACTCCGGTTTCCTTCCCTGGTCCAAAGATGTGCATTGTAGGTTGATTGGCATCTCTAAATTGTCTGTAGTGTGATTGTGTGAGTGAATGAGAGTGTGTGTGTGTGCTCTGTGATGGGTTGGCACTCCTTCCAGGGTGTATCCTGCCTTGATGCCCTATGTCACCTGAGATAGGCACAGGCTCCCCGTGACCCGAGAATAGATAGGATAAACAGGACAGGACAATGGGATTAAATAAATGCATTTTTTTTAAATAGGGACCAATACTACTACTGCTATTAAACCATGGGAAATTTAAATGTTTTTTTTATGCTCAGCTAGAAAAAAGTTCTATTTAGCCTTATATTATATCCTCTTGAGTATTTTTTTTCTGATGTCTAGTTTCTCAACTATTATACAGACAATTATACAGAAAACAACAAGGACTGGGGTTCTTCTAGGTTTTAGGCTCAACTCTGGAGTGAGTATCCAGATTTCCTGTAGGCCTAAAATGCTACTGCCACAAAACAACTAAAACAAATACAAGAAAGGAAACGAAGAGAAAAAAACAATGACTTAGTCTCAGGCAAGGCAAAGAAAACGCAAGATGAAAACAAAAGTTACAAATACACCCTAAATGTAACAAAACAAACGAATGTGTGGCAATTAAGGAAGAAAAATCTCACAATTTAAATAGGGTAACTAATTACAGCAACACAAAATATGCGTGCATAAATAAGGATGGAGCAGACAACAACAACAAAAAGAAATTTTAAAATTGTGGATGAGGGCGCCCCCTGGTGGTCTGGGAGGATATTGTCCATGGTGAACGTGACAGTTGCAGCATACAGCCTACATTTTTGTCTAAATAAAAAACTAGAGACAGAGACAACCTTGAATTAATATTTCACTAATGAAATATTATTGAAATAATATGAAATAATATGAAATAATTGAATGAATATTTCACACTCTTTCTTTAATATATAACAAAAATATTATGAAGTGAAGATTTAATTATTCAGGTTCATAGTTGATTCATTAATTGACAATAGTTAATAGTAAAATAGTTAATAGTTTAATCAGTATATATAGAGTACGTTTTCAAAAATCCCTCGATAGGATATTAATAGTTTAATCGTTAATGGTGTAAATAAAATCCGGGCTCTTTGCAATATTCTACGTCCTTTTTGCGGCTTATGTCTATTTTATTTTCTTTCTACCTTTTGTCAGATGATAGAAATGTGCTGCTCATTTACAACTAATCTTTAGTGCACACTTTGAAGTCAAGTCATTTTGAAAAAGTGTTTATTAAAAAAAAAAAAAATGGAATGGCATTTAACATCATTCACTTTGTTATGTGATACCCTCTTAAATCAATGAGCTATAATAATCAATGCTACATCTATTACATGTTACATAACACCACACAATGACTCCACTTCCACATTGAAACAACTTATAGGCCATTATAGACAACCATTCTGGTTTCCTGCTTGTGGAACATAGAAGCTGTGTGTGAGCACACAATCAGAACCAAGAGTTCATAACTGATGGCAGCTCTTGTAGCTTTCCCTTTAGGCTTCTTTGTTTTTGCTTGTCATATTCCAGCCTTGCTATGGCAGTGGACCTCCTCTCTGGCCACAGTGTCAGAGTCTGGATAGGTGTGGTCACAGTGAGCCTCTATTCCACTCATGAATAGAGCATTTTATAAATAGCAAGATCAACAATTTGCACTAACAAGGCTGTTCATTGAGTACACTCAACATGCGGCGCCCACCCTCTTGCTCATACATAAATGCTTTCGAATAAACATGCACAGCTCCTTTTTTTCCTTTAACGAACTTCCAGTGTCGTTTTGTGGCTAGAAATCCTGACATTTAGATCTCGCAAAGAGTAAACGTATTTAAAGCATGTCAGCAAGGGTATAAGACAGTTCTTCTCATTCTTAATGTGTTTAGTTTATGAGTCCTTTGAATAAATCCTTCAATTAATGCTGATTAAGCCCATATCACTGTTTTAAATGCAATCCTGCACATGCTGCTAATGTCATCCGTTTTCTGGTACAAGCTTTATTACACACCATATTCACCTATTAAATATGTTAAAAAACAGAGTAAAGGAAAATGAAGTCAAAATGAGACAACATTTTAAAAGATGCTTTTTCTTGTATTTCCTATGAGGGGTTTCATCACTACGTATAATAAGCACATTTCCAGTCACCTTAAAGAAAAACTGAAACACATTAAATATGTGTATCAGTATTTAAAATAATTTGTTGGTCCTTGCTTTATTTCATGCATGTGAGAAATTAGCAGCTGTCTGCCCTGGTGACATCATAGTTGGACATTACAGTGCAGTTATACAATAGCATTTAATAGGAAGAAAGAAACTACCATCTCAAATATATTGGATAATGATCTGTTTTCACTTTTAGCTCCAAAAAACAAAATATATTGAATTAAATGTTATATGAATGAGAAATCTAGACTAGTTAGCAATCTAAAAGAAGTCATGTTGATGGCAGTGAAGCTTTGAAATCTTGAAATCTGAAGAGTATACAGATGAGAGAGTGAAACAACTCAACAGACTAAAATAAATCTTGGATGTGATTTATGAACATATGTTAATTATAAATATTAACATTATATTCTAATATAAGGCATGTAGGGCCGATTTTCTTTCACTGCTCTTAAACATTTTAAATGACATGGGTGGCTGAAAACCTTGATTGTAGCCTGAAACACAAGATCATCTTAATAGTTTTCTTTTTACGTCAGTAAGTTACGTGCATCCATACAAACAGTGGAGGAGTATTTAAAACGTTGACAGAAGAACCAACAGACTAAGCAGGAGCTATGCCAATCTAATACAGTTATCCATCAACCACTAGGTTTAACGTACAAAAGAAGCTCTGTTTGCAGGCCCTCAGGAGCCCACATTTCACATGTGTTTTCTATTTAGTGTAGGGTGTTGCACATATACCGCTGAGTCAGTCTGTACAACAGGACCATTATAAATCCTCTGTATCTGTCCATTCTCTTATACCTTACCAGCATTTGAGTTACACTGATAGTAAAAGTGTGCTTATTTAGTATTGCCTTAATATTCTTATCAGCAGCTGTAACTGTGTCTGGATTTAAACCCTTCATTGGGCAGGACTTTGCTGCCAGGTCTTCTAGGGAGTGATGGAAAACAAATAATGTTATTTTTAAGTGCATAAAACAACATAATCTTCCTGTGTTTATCACAGAAGATGACCTCAAAGACCTGATTATTTCAGACACACATTGTTATATACCATAGTTTGCTCTTTATTATAATGGGAACTTTCTAAGTATAAATGATTAAACTTTATTTAATGGGCAAATCCAAGTAAAGCACAAGCAATTTTAACAGTTCTGTTTTTATAGTAATTATGCATGTTTTAAAATATATATATAGCATAGAATTTGATCTTGTTGACTTAACTTAAACTGGTTTCTATCCCCTTCCCATGGTCCTTAAGGAAAAGTTGGTGGGGTTCCTTTATTCAGACTATGAGCCTTTCATACTTGCCTATCCACAGCTTTATCCTCAGCCCAACTTTATACCATTTTTGGACAGAAAAATCACTCACGGAGAGGCCAAAAAATTTAAAGAAGGCTTTACTTTTTGTTAATCAGTTATGAAAAATGAATATGACCTCTAAATATACTACATGGCCAAAAGTATGTTAACGCCTGGCAATCAAACCCATATATTCTAGTTGAACATCTCGATTTATTCCCCACTTTGCTGTTATAATAACCTTTAATCTTCTGGGAAGACTTTCCACTAGATTTTGCATAGTGGCTGTGGGGATTTGCCCATTCAGCCACATGAGCATTAGTGAGGTCTGATTTGAATTATAGCAGTGCTGTTATAGAAAATTAATCAACATTAAAATGGATAGTTAGATAATAAGCATTAACTGGGGAGAATCGTGTATTAGGTTTTGATACACAGAATAAATATCAGACTAAATATCAAATAATTTTTAATACATTACAATTACAAATGTATTAAGCGGTTAAAATGGCAGCCAGGATCTAATCTGCTCACTATAACCACCAACCATTAATTAAAAGTTAGACTTGTGACGGGTAGGCAAGCACGTGCGCAAGTATGTGAAACATGCTAATTGCAACGGACACAGTCTTTAATCAGCTGTTGAAGCAGGACTAGAAGAATGCCCCTCTATACCTTAGCATAAGGATATAGTGTTCTTCTACTCTCTTCTCCAAACATTCACAGATTTCAGAAAACACACAGACCCTTAGAGGTACCATGACTGGTTTGACTCTCTTATAGGATGAGTGAACTGTGGAGAAATTCATCTTGTACATATTTAGATTTGCCTATGACGCACCACCCTCGTAATTCTGCAAAGTGAAACAGTTAGTGGTGGGAGAGGATGATTTAGTTCTAGGAATTTCAGGAATCTGTATTTACATTGGCTAAGAAACAGCACCCCAAACCACCCCCCAAAAATAGAGTTCATATTGAGACATTATATTAATAGTTCTACATGCATAAATGTGTCTGGATCTGTGTTCATTACTCACCAACAAATGCACATTGTACAAGGCCACACTGTAAATATCTCATGCATGTATGTATGTATGTATGTATGTATGTATGTATGTATGTATGTAAAAAACTCCCTTGCAAGCATACTTGGCAATAAAGCACATTCTGCTGATTCTGATCAAGAAGAAGCAAATTTGTGACAAATGAACAAATGTTGGTATGTATATATGTATATGTATATATATATATATATTGCTTGTGCAATTACAGATTCCAGCAGTGGTAACTGAAACAGAACATGGATTCATTGGCTTTTTTCCACACATAATGCACCATTCTTGTTCCATTTGAACTGGCCAGTGCAATGTTAGTCAAGGTCTAACAGTACTGCTGTGTTTGACAGGTTAATACACCTACGTGCAGTGGGGTAAGTGGGCTTGTGTTGAAAAAAGACTTCGCTCTCTCTCTCCTGCTCTGGGACCAGCATGGAACTGTAGTGACTCGTGAATTACAAGTGCCCTGTTCAGTTCCAGCAGGAAGTAAAATAAATATATACTGCTCTCTCTAAAAACACCACATGAAGTACTAACAGAAGCACCCTGTAAAAGAAATATCTCCTGATGGCATGAGGCACTAGGTGGAAAAACTGCTTTGAGCAGGTTAGGGGTCTACTGAAAGTCTGAAATAGTTTATCCCCAATGAGTCACTATGTCTTACTATACATATTTCATGGAGGGTTTGAACTTTGACTCATGATGAATGCAAATGACTACCTGTAATATAAAGTGTAAAAGGGTAACCACACAGTTAATGACTGCATACACGTTAGTCACTAGCTTCCTCTCATCCTCCTGTCAGGCAGTGCAACAAACATTCAGATGCCTCTGTGCAGGGTAGTAGAAAAGCACTTGGAATGACAACTGCCTGAAGGAACACGGCCTCCTCGCACACATTTGTGAAGAAGCTCATGTATTTCCTCCGAGGTTTGGGCTTTCTCTTCCTCAAGACTGGCAATGAGGAGGATGCTTGAACTTTTCAAGCATTTGGCCTTTATAATGAAAAGAGCTCTTGAGTACATTGAAATGTCCACTGGTCCCTAGAGGCTTAAATTGAAACTGTGCATGTCATCAATGTCAATCATTTGTAAAAGTCTACGGTTTGGTTGTCAATTTCATGATGGTGTCTTGTAACAAATATTAATATAAAGAATCGTGGATTTAAAATTATTTTTAAATGAAATGTAAAACTTTATTCTCTCTGTCAACACTTGGTAAAAGCACCTTGTCTTGTTAAATCTGTTAAATGGGCTTGGTGGATGCAAGATAACATCTAGTATTTGTTCATTCAGCAAAAAAGGATTGTCTGTTGCTGAGTCCTTGCTGAGGAATTATGTGTTTTAAGCATTCAGTGGTTTAGGCACAAATGTTCAGGAAATCACCAAAGTCTTTAGTGCATGGCTTTCACCAACCCACTATTTAAATCTCATCAGAATTAACATGAGGTAAAAGTATATAAAAGATCAGATTTCTTTGGATTTAAATTCATGGCTTGACCATTAAAGTTAGGGGAAGTTAGAAAAGGCTAGACAAAGCAGTCATACAGCGACACAGTGGGGACCCGTTTGAAGTTTGCTCCAAGCAGTTCAGTTACACTATTCAGTCAAGATCCAAGCCAGAATGCGAGACCCTGTCCCTCCCATTTTAAACTTTCCAAGGTTTGAATGGGAACTTGTGCTCTTGGAGTACCCTCAGCTAAAGCATGTAATTTATTGATGAGGTGATGGAAAAGAAGTGTCCATGAAGCAAGTCAGGTACATTTTTGGTACGGGCGTCATGAAGAGTTACACCTTTAGTAACACTGAAGCTCCTACTGGTTCATTCAAAATGCTTTAAATAAAAACAGTACAGATGTAACTGAAACTGCAAAATGAAAATGGCTAGAAATGTTATAGGTGTATGCTAACATTTAGAACAACATTACAAATATTCCACTGAATGAGACTTTCTGTTTCATGGTATTTATTATTTGACACTTGCTCACAGTATAATCTGTCATTTTAAAATAAAATTTGTATTTTAATAATGAATTTAATTCTATTGATATGTGCATTTTTTATGTATATGTTGAACTTACATATATATATGGAGCTTACATGCATTATTATTGTATATATATGCTGTATATACATTGTTCAGCACTGATATCCATACATAGTTAATTTAAGGATTTTCAGAGAGTGGTGCTGTTATCTTATGGTCTTTTTATATGTTTGCATTTTTATGTTTTTGAATCCTAGCAAATTATTAAGAGAAACCAAAAAACTGTTTTCTAATTGGAGCATGAGTATGGTGATGAACAGCGTGCTTGTAAATGGAGTGGCTGATTATGGGCAGTTAAAATGTAACTAGATAGTTTTTTTGGTAAAGGACTACAGGCATGAGATATTGAAACTCAACATTTCCACTCATCAAGAAATACAATCACATTTTGATTGCATCTAAAGCTGTACTTTGCTGCCCAGCTCATATGGGCCAAGCTGATTAAATAATGCCTCTGTTTTAGGCCCCTCCTGAAGGCCTTGACTATTTGGCAATGACTACTTGTTCTTTTTTTTAAAATGTCTCCATTTGCACATGTTATTTTAAGCCCAAGCAAAGCTGCTTTTGTCAAAAGAACATCTATATTCCTACAGTGTTTTCCCTGCTCTAATGTAAGCAACAATGTCAAATACGTCCATATAAACCTGTTACACCACCAAGAAAAACACAGTTGACATTTAGTCATCTATGAGTCATTCTGACTACCCAATAATAACCTTAAGGTTCCTTCAACTTACAATCTTTAAGCAATTAGTTAACATGTATTTAATACACATGTATTAATACACCATAAGCAACCTTAACTATGCACTTGCACTAACTGATGTTACCATAACCCAATAACTTTACCTTATTTACCGTCAAAAAAAGTTTGACTCACATAATAAGTGAATGGTTTGTTAATGTTAACCAAAGTTGTTGCACTAAATTGGATAGAGATGGAGGATGGTAGGATTAGTGAACAAGATCATTTATAAACCGTCAATTAAGAAATTGCAGAACATCCTTGTAAACGTATACGGCCGTTGCGCGGATATAAATGGATGCGCGCCATCACGCGTGCGCGTTGCGCACAGGTCGCGGACCATTACATCATTTAATTCAACACACAATCAATGGCATAATAAAGTAAAGCTGCCTTTGCACCCTCCCCTTACAGAGCATCGGTGTCCTAACAGCTTGGCTGGTTTCTTCTTTCAGCCGGCTCTTTCTGCTCCGCGCTCCGAGGAGACACACGGCTCTCCAAACGCACCACTGTGTTTACTCAGCGAGAATCGGCGGATAGATAAAAAGCCACTGGAGATTCAAAGAGGATTATAGTTTCGGGGCTGCATCAACAGAAGAGCCTTCGCAACAAACAGGTAGGTTTCAGCTTACAGATTTTCCTTCTTAGCATTCAGCCAGATATATATTGCCAATGGTATATACAGATATTAAATTAACTCCACAGTGTTGATGTAACACCTACAGTGTTCATTTGTCTTCACTTTATGTAAACAATGTGGGTATTAATTCAACACTGAGGATTAAATCCCACAGTGTAATATGATATACTCTATGTGAAGAAAGCAGGTTTTCACAAGTAATTAAATGAAATAGATTTCAATTTGTTTACAATTGCATATACACAAATTGATATATTTCTCTTATTATATTTATTCACTTGATTTGTGCAGATATATGCATAAATGGTGTCAGCATTAATATGGCTAACGATGATGGGAACACTAGAATGAAGTCATCCATTAGGATTGATTAATAATACAATATCCATCAGGACTGATTAATAAGAAGACATTTTAGCTTTTTACAGATGTATATGAGGAATGATTTTAACTGTAACTGCATGATAGTGATGGTTAACATCTACATATTTACCAATTTTTTGCTGAATGAAAAATCACAAACTTTTTGAATTTATGAAAAAGTCATATTTTACTCAGATTAAGGCAGCTTTGTCAATTCTCATAATCTTTCATTGAAAAAGGCTCACAGTGCTGGTATATTAATGCTAATATTAATTATATCTTATAAGAAGTAATAAGAGACATAATTATGATAATAATTTCTATATCTATATTACCCTAAAAAGCAAAATGATTAGGCAGTTTATAGGCCCTGCATATTATCATCACTTAGAGCCATTCAGATTTTAAAGAGCTGCAAGTTCCAGATACTTTCATACATACATATACCTCAGCTGCAGAAACTCACAGATGCACCAACACTAAGCTACTATCTGTCCTACGACTATCTGAATAATCTTCTGCTTCTTTGAAAGACGCCTTTTGAAAAGTATTTGGAATGTTACATGGTGATGAGATTTGAAAGGTCATGTCACACTGTGAGTGAGAAAGTGACATTATTTTCTGCAGGAATATGCTATATGCAAAAAGAAGTGTGCCAGAATACTTCTTTAGGTGCTGTGTCAATATAACTAAGTGCTGTTTCAATATACTTAACTACAATTGCTTAACAGTGATGGCCTTAGTTTTGAAATTAAATACAATCAACTGCTTTACAAGAAGCCGTAAAAGGCACAAGGCATGTTGCCATATATTATCTAGGAGAATATTTCCCATAGAAATGTGCCAATGATACTGTTTTATCAGTCAGTTCCCAAAAGCCTAGTCTCTAATTATAGTCTAGAATTCTTTTACAGTGCCACAAAAAACATTTGGTGTATTTTCAAAATGACAGATTGTTTAATATGCTGCATATCAGCTGAGGTTGCTTTGCTTTTTTTACACTACTGGCCAAAGAGTGTATTTTTACTAAAACAAAAAAAATATATTACTTCCTGTTGAGTCACAGAAATCATATCATTAATTTCTATAACAACATAAATTTTAAGTTGTTGCTTAGTTTGAGGTGAGGCAGGAGTAGCAGGGAGGTAGACAAGAGTAAAGCAGAGTTGGAATAATGTGATCAAACAGATTTTTCGTTTTCTCAGCTATGAATAACTGTTGACTTCTATGAATATGACTATTCTGTGTATAGGAAAAGCTACTGAACATAAATCCACTATCATTTATAATTATTAGCCAACACTGGCATACATCACTTGACTAAACCTAAATCTGAAGTTTTCCTTGTGTGTCACATATTTTCCAAATGCTCATTTGAGTAATAATGTATGAACAGTGGGTTTTTTCTTTATTCATTCATTGCTGGCGTCTGGTCATAAATCGTCTGATGTGTTGGTGATGGTCCACAGAAAAGTACCATACAGCAGCATAGGATCTGTGCTATTACTGCTTTGTGTACTAAAACTGAAATTTACCATGTGCTATAGTGGTATAGCAAAATTCCAAGAATCTGCTACCTATTAAAAAAATGGTTCTGCTTACTTACACGGAGGTTTTGAATAAACCTCCTTGATTGTTACACCTACACCTGTAAAGACATTCATATGTTTCAGAACCTGACTTTACACTGATCAGCCAGCATTAAACCCACTGACAGGTAAATTAAATAACATGATTATGTTGTTAAATTGGCTTCTGTTAAGTGTTGGAATATATTCGTCAGTTGATTGGAGTTAATTTGTTGGAAGTAGGAAAACTGGGCAAAGCCAGGGATCTGAGCACCTTTGACAAGGGCCAAACTGTGATGGCTAGACGACTGGGTGTCAACCACTAAAAGTATGTACAATGGGCTTGTGAGCTTCAGCTCTGGACCATGGATAAATGGAAGAAAGTGGCCTGGTCTAATGAGTCACATATTCTCTTACATCATGTTGATGGCCACCTGCGTGTGTGTCGCTGTTCTGGGTAAGAGTTGGCACCAGGATGCACTATGGGAAGAAGGAAAGCCGGTGAATGATGTTCTGCTGGAAAACCTTGAAAAACATTCATGTGGATGTTACTTTTTGATCAGTATTACCTACCTAAACATTGTTGCAGACCAAGTAAACCCCTTCAGGGCAACAATATTCCTTAATGGCAGTAGGCTCTTTCAACAGGATAATGCACCCTGCTAAACTGCAGGGTGCATTATCTGCAAAACTTTTTGAGGAATTGTTTGAAGAACATGACATCTCCAATGTCTATCTGAGGGAGCCTCTGTGAAATGTGCTGAACAAACAAGTACAAACCATAGAGGTCCAACCTTGCAACTTATAGGACATAAAATATCTGCTGCTAGATACCACAGCCCACCTTCAGAGGTCTTAAGTGGTCCATACCTCAATGGGTCAGAGCTGTTTTGGAGTCATAAAGGGGACTTACACAATAATAGACATGGTTATTAATGTTAAAAAACATTAATGGTGTGTAATGGAGTGGTGTATCATGCATCAGAACATCAGTATATATATTGGATTCAGTTGATAAGCGAGTGTAAGACAGTGGATAATGGAAGAACCAAAATAAGTGTGGCTTCACTTTTCAAAGCAAACTGCCAAATATAATAAATGCAGAAATCAAATTTGTTGTAAAAGAGGTTGCACCAAAACTATGCCAAAACATTTACGTCAGCACAACATAAACCTCAAACAATGTAGCATGTTTGGTGTTTTGTGGGCTCTAAGCCCAGGTGCAACAGATCCTTCTGCTAGCTAGTGCTAACACCTCACTAGCTAGTGCTTGCTTCTCTCTAGATCATCTGTTGACTAGCCATGAGATTCCATTCTCTTTGGCAATAAATGGAAAACTGTCCAGGGAGAAACTGGAGGAGTGTCAGAGCAGTCATGACTTTTGATATGAAAGGTTTACATCCCTTTACAATTGTCAAATCAACTGTCACCATCATTTATGTCAGCACGTTAAAGCAGGTAGTAGTCAAGTTAAAAATGAAGAGAAGAAACGTAATAAAAAGGCAGTTATGTACAGTGCTGTATACAATATTATGTTTAATTTTTATTTGATGACTAAGGTCATGAAAACACCAAGTACACTACCCCCTCCAGAGATTTAACTAACCTGCTAACCTGCCATATTTAGGCACTTCTTTAGTATTGGAAATGCAAACTAAATACAAGGGATTTTAGTTCTATTTGCTGTTACACTAGTAAGTATACCTTGCAAAATATTATTTCTCTGTATATTTAACACATTGGAATAATAGTTCATCTAACTTCCAGGTGAGCCATGACATCACTGCTGTTACTGTTTTTCTGTCTTCGGGTAATCTCAGCAAACTGGATCGATCGAAACTTTATGTATACAGGTGAGTAGTTTTCTGTGTTGCACTTTGGGTTTATACTTTTGTATGAACCGGGATTAGTCTTTAAGTTTATGAATCCTCACAGATTCTTTTTACTTTTTGTATGCAATCATTCAAATGAATCTTGAATGTGTATCGTTATTATAGCAAACCTTTTTTTTGGTAGTGTGTGCATGTGCAATGTTACAGCTCTGCAGTTGGTAATTGGTTTTGTTGACTGTATTCCAGAACCTGAAAGGACTCTGACGGTTAGTATTCCCACTGATCGTTTTCTCCAACGCTTAATGGGAGATACATTGGTTCTGCCCTGCTATTTCCAGGATGGCACAGTGCCTGACCCAGGTGCACCCACCATAGCCCCTTTGTCCCATCGTATCAAATGGAGCATCATCACTAAAGAGAAGACCACAGATATTTTGGTGGCCACTGAGGGTATAGTGGCAGTAAATAAAAAGTACACCGACAGGGTTCAAATGGTGGCGTACCCCACCAGCAATACTGATGCCACCATTAAAATCACTCAGCTTCTTTCAAATGAATCTGGAACGTATCGCTGTGAAGTCATGCATGGAATTGAAGACAGCTACGATTCTGTCGATGTCCAGGTGCAAGGTAATACCACTTCATGAAGTTTTTTCAATGGGTATAGTTAGATGGGTGCTGATACTATTAATTATCAGTGAACAATTGCATATGGAATGAGAATGCATATATAAATATATCCAATATTTTTGTCTAGGCATTGTGTTCCATTACCGAGCCATTACTTCACGCTACACCCTGACATTTGAAAAGGCACAGGAAGCCTGTATTCAGAATAGTGCTGTGATTGCCACACCAATGCAGCTACAGGCAGCATATGATACAGGGTACCATCAGTGTGATGCAGGCTGGCTTTCTGACCACACTGTAAGGTCAGTTGAGACTACACAAAAAAAATTCGGTGCATTTATTTTGGCGCTCATCATTCCTCTGCATTTCTTTATATAATATTATATTTTGCTGCTGATGAAAGGTATCCTATACATGATCCCCGAGAGGCCTGCTATGGTGACAAATATAAATTCCCAGGAGTGAGAACATATGGAGTGAGGGATGTAAATGAGACCTATGATGTGTATTGCTTTGCTGAGAAGATGTCAGGTACATATATGCACACTGCAGGCAAATATTTTAGTTTAAATGAACTGCTCACATATCAAGTTAATCCTATGTTTTGTTACAGGCAGGGTGTTCTATACAACATGCCCTGAAAAGTTTACCTTTGCTGAAGCTCAGGTTGCATGTGCTAAGCTGGGTGCTAAATTAGCCACAACTGGCCAACTCTATCTGGCCTGGAAAGCTGGTATGGATGAATGTAATGCAGGCTGGTTGGCAGACCGTAGTGTCCGCTATCCCATCAACATTGCCCGTCCCCAATGTGGAGGAGGTCTGCTGGGAGTGCGCACTGTGTACCGCTTCATTAATCAGACAGGCTACCCTCTACCAGAATCAAGATATGATGCTATCTGTTACACAGGTGCAAACATTGGGTTTTATTTTCAGAATTTCATGGCTTTACTAAATTTTGGCTTAGTACAGCAAATTATACTACATTTAATTGATGTGCTTCCCAATAACAATGAATCATAGTAAATAAGGAATGGGTCAGATTAACCATAGCCATGTTGATTTAGTGAAAAAATGTGCTTTTGTCTTCTTTAGATGAAGAGGAGGAGGGCTCAGCCATATCCATCTTCCCAGATATACAGACTACAGAGCCTACAAGTGAGGAACTAAGTGTGAATTTGGTGACAGTTGGTCCAGCAGTGTTTATATCACCGACTTCCACTGAGAATGAACTAATTGGCGAGATTGAAACCCACAAACCCCCAACCACAACTGCTGACTTCCTGTATGTGGAGCAGAATGTCACACAGCTGCCTCTGTCTTCACCACCCAGTGTCACTGACAACTTTGTAAACATGGTGACTGTACAGCCTGACCTTGGAGTAGAGATTCCTGATGAAAATGCAACTGTACCTGTTATGTCCCTGACTGGTAAAAAAAAAAAAATAAATAAAGTAGTCTAGTGTACTAGTAGTAGCACTTTTTTCATTTCATTAGTGATTAATAATAGTATAATCAATCACATTCTGTGAAAAAATTACTACATCTCATTTTGTTAATCATCTCTTCCATCCAGGTGTTGTCTTTCACTACAGACTAGGCCACAGTCGCTATGCTTTTACCTTTATTGAGGCTCAGCTAGCCTGTCAGGAAATTGGTGCAGTGATTGCTAGTACTCAGCAGTTACAGGCTGCCTATGAAGCTGGTTATCACCAGTGTGATGCAGGCTGGCTGATTGACCAGACAGTAAGGTAATGTTTTTATGGTATTAGCTTACTATGATGCTTTTAAGCTATTATGACAATCATTTGTATAACAAGTAAGCAAAACAGTAACAGTCAACAAATTCATTTCATGTAAATTATTTACTGTGAATGTGAATGTGTTGTTTCTCTTGCTCAAAATAAAGGTATCCTATCGTATCTGCACGAGAGAAATGTGCTGGTGATTTGGAAGATTTGCCAGGCGTGAGGTCTTATGGTGTACGGCCTGCTGATGAGCTCTATGATGTATACTGCTACATAGACAAACCAAGAGGTATGATGGTTCCAACTTCAATGCTCTTTAACAGCTTTAGAGACTCAAAGTCTGTTTTGATTCACTGATTCGGCTTTTGTTTGAGTTTTTGCTGGAATTACAAGTAACTTCAAGCACAACAATATAAACCAAAAACGATCCAGTAAAATAAACATTCACATTTATAATTTTCTTCCAGGGAATGTCTTTCATGGGAGTTCATTTGAGGGTTTCACATATGATGAAGCAATGGCTTATTGCCAGTCTCAGAACGCCTCCTTGGCCTCCACAGCTGATCTGTATGTGGCCTGGAAGCAAGGCTTTGATAAGTGTCGTGCTGGCTGGCTTATCGACCGCAGTGTCCGCTATCCAATTAATAATCCCAGGCCTCACTGTGGAGGAGGGAAAACTGGAGTCCATACAGTCTTTAAGTTTCCCAACCAGACTGAATATCCTGATGTGCACTCCAAATTTGATGCCTACTGTTTCGAAGGTATTAACAGATAAACACTTTATCTACAGTTACATAGCTCATAAATACATTTTACCCTTTCTTTGTTATTTCACAGAAGATTTACAATTAGATTTTAATGAGACTGGATCAAACATGACACTTATTGAAGAGGAAATGGTGAATCTGACCTCAAGAATTGACCTTGCAATACCTGGTAATGGATCATTTCTCTTTTCTGTATCTACAAAAAGCCTTTGGTATTTGGGGATAAATAGTGTTGATGGACATTGGTCCATTTTCTCTTTATTTTTATTTCCATAGTGAATCCCACTATTACTCCTCCCATGCCTGTGGAACTTTCTGGTTCTGGTTCAGCTAGTGGAAGTGGGGAACAGCCTATTGGGTCATCAGGCTTAGGAGAAGAACTTTCAGGATCTGGAATACCTAGTGGGTCATCAGGTTTAGGAGGAGAACTTTCAGGATCTGGCATGCTAAGTGGTTCTTCAGGTTTAGGAGCAGAACTTTCAGGATCTGGCATGCCAAGTGGTTCTTCAGGTTTAGGAGCAGAACTTTCGGGACCTGGCATGCCAAGTGGTTCTTCAGGTTTAGGAACAGAACTTTCAGGATCTGGTGTGCCAAGTTGGTCTTCAGCTACAGGAGGAGAACTTTCAGGATCTGGACTGCCAAGTGGGTCTTCAGGTTTAGGAGGAGAACTTTCAGGATCTGGACTGCCAAGTGGGTCTTCAGGTTTAGGAAGAGAACTTTCAGGATCTGGACTGCCAAGTTGGTCATCAGGTATAGAAGGTGACTTTTCAGGATCTGGAGACATGTCTGGCTCAGGCCTTAGTGGTGATGGCTTAGGCATAAGTGTGACCTTCTCAGAAACTGGTACAATATTCTCTGGGGATGCATCAGCTTCAGGGACACCTCAGGAAGCTGGGGAGGGCAGTGCAGAGATTCTCACTTTCATGCCAGGTCTGGGTTCTGGCTTCTTCAGTGGGGATGGGTCTGGGTCAGGAAGTGGCTCAAGTTTTGGTTCCGCAGAGAGTGGGTCTACGTCTGAATTTTTCAGTATCTTGGGAGAAAGCGGAAGTGGAGAACCTTCAGACCTTGGTTCTAGTAGGGAGTTCTCTGGATTCAGTGGTTTTCCATCAGGTTTGACTTCCTCTGGAGATGACAGTGGTTTCTCTGGGCTTAGTGGCAGTGGAATAGTCATGGTGAAAGGCCAGTGGATAGAAGTGTCCACTACTCCAGCCCTCACAGCTCAGGAGCTGGGTGGAAGTCAAATGCATTTCAGTGGATCTGGAGATCAACAAGGGTCTGGTTTAAGCGGCTCTGGTGTGAGTGGAAGTGATGATTTAAGCAGCTCTGGAAGTGGGTCAGAATTTCCTGTCATCACCTTTTTTGACTCAAGCCTTTCTGATCTCACAGACCTATCTAGCACCGAACAAGAGGCCTCTGGAATTTTGATGTATGGATCAGGGGAAGGAAGTGGTGACTTCTCTGGAGTCTCTGGTCTTCCATCAGTAGACACATCAGAGGCATCAGCCAGTGGGAATACTATATCATTTACTGATGAAAGCTTAGTGGAGGTTTCTTTTAGATCCACTCAAAATCAGGAGCTTAGAAAAGGACCAGTAGAACACAGTGGGAGGGAGAGTGGAACATTTCTAAGCAGTGGGGACCGACTTTCTACTATTGCAAGTGAAGATCACCATGTAACATCATCCCCTAGTGAAGACCCAGTTCAATCAACTGATGCGCCAAGAGTTCTAGTTCCCGCTGGGTTGTTTGGTAACAGTGCATGGTCCCAGGAAATCATGTCAAATGCTGATGATTCTGTGACTCCAGCACCTATTTCTGGCACCACTACCAACCCTACCTTTTTGATGCAGACCCCACCTGTCATAGAAGTCCCAGCAATGGTGAATGGTAAGTTAGCAATTAGCAGTAATAGCAATATTAGAGTCAATTAGCAATAATCACATAAATGGATAACAATCCAAAGACACTAAACTCATGATCTAAATACCTCTAAGATTTGCTGTCCTTTTGCACATTTTCAGATGTTTCAGTTTATATTTTTCTTTTGTCTATATTTGTATCCCAGCTGCTGTGGACCCATGTAACCCAAATCCCTGTGGTGCTGCTGCGTGTTCTGTGCAGGATGGGGTTGGCGTGTGTCACTGCCCACCTGGGGTGAAGGTGGAAGAGTGCCATGTTGGTGAGTCACTTAATCTGGCTTTAATTTGTGAAAAAAATGTCAAAATTACTCATCAGTTTAATGTGGTTGTCTTAATTTATTTTCATGTGAGGTATTCTATCTATTCTATTTGATGTGTGCATCTTTGCCACAATGATCTAATTCCCATTAACTGTTTTTGTTGTGGCATTTTCTCTCATTAATGGAACACTCCTCCCTATCTCTGTCATTGTTCCCTATCAGTGTGTCTTTGGGTCTATTTGCTTGTGCCTGACTATATTACTCAAAAAGACATCCATTTCACAGGTTGTTTGGCATGTGCGTGGGGATACCTGCTTCTACCTGATATATTTACAGGACCTCCCAGTTATCAATTCAATTAATTGATCCCATGTGTTGTTTTTATTCAGCTCTGCCTTTGCTTAAGTATGGCTTAATCAGCATGCTATTTTCCAGCCTGTTACATGCCTGTTAACTCCTGGTACATGGCTGTACTTTTCCTTCTGCTTGATATCAATCTGGACCTTGACCTGATGCAACACTTTGCAAACTATATGTTGTGACCATTCATCTGAACCACAGGGGAAACAGCTGAATACGTACTGTATATTCCAATCATTCCATCAATGATGGGTATATTAATTTCCTCACAAACCATTTGATGAATTGGTGATTCACTGTTTTGAATGGGTCCGATAAGCATGTTGCATGGTTCAGGGTTTCTGATTTGATGAACGCTAGTATTCTATCAAGGCATCACCCAGCTCAAGGGACTCTTTGCAGTCGCCAGTCTTAACCACAGAACCTTTATTTTCAGAGGTTGATGTGTGCCATTCAAACCCTTGTGCCAATGGAGCTACGTGTGTGGAGGTACAGGATGCTTTCAAATGCTTATGCCTGCCCAGCTATGGAGGGGATCGCTGTGAGATCGGTATGAGGTTGGCTTCAGCTAATTCTACTAACAATCTCTGAAAATAGCCAAACCTGATGCCATGAAAGACAGTCTCAGTGTTTTAAAAGCACTGACTGGACTTTTGGTAACATCAGTGTGCTGGAACATGCTTACATAAGCTGTAATACTAGCCATTCATGTTTTTGCGAAATGGTGAGTGGTTGGGGGAAAACTGTGGTAGAGGAAAAGGTGCTAAAGGAAGAAGTTTATCATTTCATGTTTGGTATGAAAAGGCACCTGGTGGAAAACATGTTGCTCAGTGACTCAGGAAGGTAGGGAAATAATAACACATAATAAGTAATAAAAATAATGTGCCTGTGCTGTTTTCCATTTGGGTATAACACAAGACTTTTTTTGGCCTTCTTGTTTAAATTTTGATGTTTATTCCTAACTACATTTAGAAGTGAATGGTGAGTAAACATTGTGCTAAGGGTGTGAGCTGTTAAAAAGCACTATACCACTCCCTTACAGCATTTATGGTTGCTCACAGAAGATGTATTACTCTCCTCAGGGATTTAATGTGTGTCTTTGATTCATTTTAGATATTTCAGTAACACTTTCTTCCTCTGCTAAATATTCTATACTAAGACATCCTAGTATACTCATAATGCATTATAAATGTATTGATCATATCTTACACTGCATACATAATAACTTATACTTGGCATTAGCATGTATAACTGTTCACAGTTACACTTTCTAAAGCATGAGTATATGATTTCATAATGTCATCATAATGTCACACTACATAATGCATTATAATTATAATGCATTGTGTCAGTTTTATGTTTACACACAGACAGTTCTCTGTGCTAGAACTTTTTTTTTTTTTTATCTCTGATCATACTGCTCTTCTTTTTGTATTCTACATTCACCATATGGGACTGCTACCTTTCAGGGTCTAAACAACTACAATGCACCATAAATATGTAATTGTAAGGCACTGATACCATCATAAAAATTAAATGTTTTCATTTTTCTTCCTCTTCTTACTATCAAATTCTATAAGATTTTAATTTTACCGAAAGGGATTAATAAAAGTTTAATATCATAATATCAAATCTTGAGAGTCTTGCACACACAAGACATTATAATGAAATAATTAAGAACCTGTCTTTTAGTGCATTGAAACACTGGTTAGTGTAGTATTTTTATGAACAGATATTATAATGTATTATGTACCCTGAGATTATGACATCGCAAGTTCATGCTTTAAAGGAATATTTTTAACTGCAGTTGTATTCACACAGGCTGTAATTTTAGGCACTACAAAGTATTACTTATGCTATGTGTTATGAATGCTTTTATGGTGCATTAGGAATACGGGATTTTTAGGAAATGGTATATGCATATTTGCTAATGTCTCAACAAAATTCCAAACCCACTGGTCCATCTAATAATCTTTTGTCTTCTCAGTTGAAATGTTGTGTAAGTATTTGTGTCCAACCCAGTTGTACTGGGTTAATGCGTCAGGTTTTCAACTCACTGGAATAAAGTGTGACCCCCACTTCCCTCGTATGTTACTGCAGACATAGAAACATGTGAGGAGGGCTGGACTAAGTTCCAGGGTGACTGTTACCTCCACTTCCCGGAGAGATCAATGTGGGAGGAGGCCGAACAACAATGTCGAAGCCTTGGAGCTCATCTGGTCAGCATCACCAACCAAGAGGAGCAAGAATTTGTTAACTGTGAGCGAAGTTTGGAGTCAATACAGTATGTCTGTATGCGATAGTGTCTTTGCCTTTATAACATGGTGTCGCTTTTCTTTAGCCAATGCACAGGATTACCAGTGGATTGGACTTAATGATAAGACTTTTGAGAGTGACTTCCAGTGGACAGATGGAACCCCAATGGTAAGTGTGTTCAGCTCATTCTGCCAAGGGAAAACAGTCCAGATTTATATTTTGTAATCCTTGATTAGATTCAAATGTTAACAACACGTTTCCTCCCAGCAATATGAGAACTGGAGGCCTAATCAGCCGGATAACTACTTCGACTCTGGCGAGGATTGTGTGGTGATGATCTGGCATGAAAACGGACAGTGGAATGATGTGCCTTGCAACTATCATCTACCATTCACCTGCAAAACTGGACCAGGTATGAATTCATTAAAATATAAATAATCTAAAAGCCATATTTTTAATCTAGTTTAATCTGGCATTTGTTCAGTCATTCAAAAGATATTAAAATGAATTTCTTCTCAGTCACATGTGGCCCACCACCTGAACTGCAGAATGCCAGATGGTTTGGGACTAAGACGGAACGCTATCAGGTCAACTCAATAATCAGATATCAGTGCAATGATGGCTTTAGACAGCGCCATCTACCTGTGGTCCGCTGCATGGCAGATGGACACTGGCAGAAGCCGCAGGTGGAATGCATACCCCGTAAGTGATATGTTTACATGAGCATAAAAAGAGTTTTTCCATATCATTTCATATGTTTATATTATGCAACATATATCCTGGTGTACACGCACTGTCTACTTTATTAGGAGCATATTTAAACTATAAACCTGCTTATTTATGCTATTACTCAATAAGCCAATCATGTAGCAGAATACAGCCTAAGATTGCATGGTCTTTTTCCTGTCTTTTTCAACTGACTAGTTTCATGAGCATGTGCCCAGTGTAGCCTCACATTGTTGTTCTTGGCTGACAGGAGTGGAAACCAATGTGGTCTTCTCCTGTTGTAGCCCATTTGTATCAAGCTTTAACTTTTTGTGCATATTAATATGTTTTCTGCCAACAATAGTGGTAAAAAGTGATTATTTGGGATATTGTAGACTTCCGGTCAGCTTGAAGCCACCAAATAGATGATGTTTGTTTTTTTGCACCATTCTGTGTATACTTCAGAGACTGCTATGCGTGAAAATCAGCAGTTTCTAAAATATTTAAACAGGCTGTCTGGCACTAACAGCCATGTCACCCTCAGAGTCACTGGGATCATATATTTCCTAATTTTGATGGTTGATGTAAACATTAAGAAGCCTCTTTACCTATATATGCATGAGTTTATGCATTATGACGGTGCTGCTACTTGATTGGCTAACTTGATAATTGCATGTATATATTGTATCTTTTCTTACATTTATATTACATTATCTTTTTGTTATTGTAGAAATAAAAAAAAGACTACTGAAGAGATCCATTAGGCGTCGATCTGCCAAGAAGACATCATTGAGGAAGCATCTCAAATGACTTAAGAAAAAATAGTTAAGAGATTTTTAAAAAAAATCATTTTAATCTTATTTTTCATGGCCTTGAACTGAGAATGCATTATGTATTAAAAAGTGTTATTTTTAAGATACATTTACAAACTGTATATAGTGTCACTCCCAACAAGTTGTAGTGCTTCGATAAGAATGGGAAAAAAGTAATCTATTTTGTGATTCCTTTCATCCACCTCAGCCACTTTATTTATGAAAGTAGTATTTATTCCCATACTTAGTGTAATTGGATCTCTGAACTTGCACCTACTGAATCAGCTTGTCTCAAAGTATCAGCTGAATTTTACAAAACCTTCCAGAGGAGGATCTTTCAACCAGACAGTCTGGAATCTTGTGGCAAAAGGGAACAGCTAAGAGCTGTGTGCAATCTTTCTTCAGAGAGGGACAACAAAATACGTCCCTGGGTTTAATTTTCTTGCTTTGAACACAGTTGTTCCGTTTGCAAGTTGCCAAAAAAAACGACAGCATTTATTGTACACAAGATAGTACATAAAAGTACTTTGCATTATTTTCATCTGTAGTCTATATGAATGGATAGTGAGTCTAGAAAAAAAAAATGTATAGCCATAAATAAGAAGAGGTTTACATTCAACTAATTTATTTCATAAAATTTATCAAAAAGGTGTCATTTTTGATATTTCTGTTGACAGTAATGTGAAATTAAGTGTATTTATTAATTTCTCTTGGCAATTTGACATGGTTTGCCCATCTCCTTAGGCCTAAATTACACATTAAAAAATTAAACCAGCAATGCTCGATGACCAGATCCTGTCAAACTGTCATTTTGGACAAGAACATAGGTAATTTTTGCCATATATTACCATGTTTTTGTCTGATTAAAAGCTGTGCAGGGCACAGTGCTGTGAGACCAGCATCACCCTCTTTAAATAGCTCTTATTCCCAGTTCTCATAAGACTCAGTGATGTTTTCATTTTCCTCTAATGCTTTTTAGCTACAATCAGTTATGCCATGTGCCTTATGAATGTCTTTCTTATGAAATACCCGGTTCTTGGGTTTGTTTAATATCATTTAGGGGCTGTGCCTCTCTTTTCCCCAAGCATTGGGTAAACTCTTACAAACTCTAATCATTTTTTCATTTTGAATGTTGTACTAAAATATGTCCAACACACACTATAGATATCCAGGAAACAAATGCAGACTTTGATAGAAGACTCAGATCATTGCGTTGAAGAAAGAGTATAAAGAGGTGAGACTAAGCTATGCTGAAGAAGAGAAATGTACACTGAGAGATGAAGGTTGCCATCAGATTTGACTGTTATGTTTTCAGATATACACAGATGATATTACACAGCCTGTTTTTGCTTGAATAAATGTATTTTTAAAAACAAATTGAAGAGATGAGAAATACCAAATAAAACATTCCACAGATCATTTTTAAAGCAAGGACTTAATTCAGTGTGTATTTCTGCAGGAGAAAAAAACAGATCTGCAGTCACAAGCAAAGAAATTCACATGTCTGGTTTTAGGAATGCGCTGAGACTTTATTCACAGTTCACAGGTGATGGAAAATAGTTTCACCTTGTCAAGTTTAAAAATGCAACTGGGCTTGGAGTACAGCAATAAGTACCCTTGGAGTTACAAAAGTTATAAAAGTACAGGCATTGCAGTGTGCTCAGTAGGGTGGAGTGTATAGTGGCCCTTGACTGAATGAGCTCTTTTAGGGCTCCTCTTATACACAAGGCCCTTTCTCCTCTCTTACCTAGAGCTCCTCCATGTCCACAGGGCAAACTCACACATTGAGACCCCTACTGGTAGGACATGTTCATTTTCAGAGATAAAGTGAAGTATGAAAAACAGTAACTCATTTAGCAAACATCTTATGTGTGATTATCTACATTTGGGTTCTCCTTTACTGATTACAGTAGGTAATAATACAGAAATTATACACAAATACACTGTTGACAGAAATATGCATTATGTGGTCATTTTGATAGGCGTGTATATGTGCAGTTGTTATATATTTTTCACTAAAACTGCATGTTTATATTTTGCATTAAATTAATCCACCACCTTTTTTATTTGTATAGAACATAATATAAAAAAGTCACAAAAAAGTTACATCTTTGCTATTTCTTAGAAATGACTGTGAAACTAGATAGGCAGTTCATAAAAGGAAGGTATGATAAAATGGTTGATAAGATAAATATCTACAATACAATAATCACATTATCAGTTTTTTTTAGTTCAGGAAGTGCTTCAGGGGTCCGAAGCTCTGCTAAAGTAATAATAAGCAATTCATAAGAGCTTGCCAGAAATACTGAACCTAATGTACTTGGAAATACTTTACCATTACTCTGATTAGGTCGCTTAACCTTTCCTCCAAATTTTGCTGCATCAGTATAAGCAGCTTTGTCTTTTGTTAAATTGGGGGAAAAAAATCATTTTTACTTTCCAATTTGTTTGAGAAGAATTTGTTTTTGTTTTTTATTATTATTATTACTAGTGTAGTGTACCTTGATGTTTGTGTGAAGTTAGTAAGGTAAATATTGTTCCTTAAAGTTTCATGAATAATGCAAAAATAAAGAGTTATTAGATAAAGAGTGTTAAAAAAGTTTCCTTGGCATAAGATGATTATTGACTCGAATGTCTGACCTTTCAACAGATAGAATTTGTTTAATCAGATGCAATTACATTTGAAAAGCAATATTGTCCAAATATGAGCCAAATGTCCATATTCCCTTGTTGTAATAATTTGTCGTTGAAATTATGAATTAGATCCTTTTATATAATTATTTCTCCTATTGACCTAAGCTATTCAAATCAGTCTGAAGGAGAATTATATTTGGACAGTGTGTAAGGTTTAACTGTCAGTAAAATTTGTCCTTTCATCTCTCTTATCCAAGTTCTTAGAAAAGCTCAAACCTACAGTTGGATACGAGGCTGTTGTACCTCTTATTTCACATTCAACAGGCACTAAGTCTCAAAGAGCCTTTATCTAGATTTATAGCAGTATACACCATGTTTGTGGTGTGGTAAAGGAAAGCCAAAGCTACGGACCCCTGACTTCTGAGGTCCACAGTTTGAGCGAGGGTTGCTGATTGGGTAGCGCAGACTTCCATCTGCCAGCCATCCTGCATCACACTGATCCAGCTCCAAAAACTTCCATGCTGCAAACAGCTGAGCAACTTTGGCAATCTGAGCACCATCTTTAATACAGGCCTGGACTGCCATTGTAAGGTTGAGCTTCTGAGGATGCTGCAAGTAGTACACTTGTCCTAGATGTGAATAGAACAGACCAATGTCAGGTTTATTAAGACTATCATATTTGCATAAATATAGTACAAAACTATTTAAAGTGTTATTTAAATGATTTTATTGTTGGAAATGACAACTGTTGTATTGTCAGAGTTTATCACTGAATAAAAATAGATTTAGGTTCAAAGGTTATCTATAAGATAACAACTAAATACAGCACTATAGTAATCTTCCCAGATAAAAAATTAGCTTATCTAACCTCCTCAACAACAAATACTCAAATGTGGCCCAACAAGTTTACTAGCAAAGTAGCTAAAGTCTGACTAAGTATCTTGTAATTAAAACCAAGCACTAGCTAACATTAATATATATATATATATATATATATATATATATATATATATATATATATATATATATATATAATCATACAGCCATAAATAACTGAATAATTTGTATTAAGAGAGGCCATTATTGCTTTTAGCTCTTATCAGAGTGTTGAGTGTGGCTGAAGTCAGAATTTTTTATCAGAGTGAAAATAGCATTGGTGCCCTGGCTATCTGCAATATTAAACTAGTGACAAAGAAGTGCAACAGTACCAGCAGCCTCAACACAGTTCTGTGCTAATTTTGTCAGCTAAATAAGCAGCTTAGATAATGTTATCTCTTCAGGAGTAGGTTGACAAGTTTGCTAGCAAGCTAAACTCGGCTAATGTTAGGTGTTCAGAAATTTAAACCCGGGTTCATCAAGCTAGCTAACATTACACTAAATATTATATTGTATTATCCTGCAGTTAAGATTTCTAACATGCTTTATCACCCATAATAATAGTTAGAATAATGTTAGCGAACTCGCTCATTTTAATCTTTGCTGGCTAGCTAGACCATATAATAGTATGATACCTAACTGTAGCCTTATTGTAAATTAATTTCCAGGTGCAAAATTAGCACAGATTATGTTTGTATATAATTTGTTGTAGTCATTCATGCGCGTATTTTAGTCATCCAAAGACACTATGATGTTGTCATCAATAATTGAACAATCTCCACTGAAGAAAATCATAACAACTTTCTACATAAAACTCAAGAGTAAAGTGCTTCTCAAAGTTATAAAGCTGAGAGGCAAAATTCAAAAAGTCTTGCCTGTTACAGTGGAGGTAAAGCAGAAAACATCATAACGGTTTCTATGTTTGTGCCTGGTTCCATAGCTGCGTACACCAGGAGCAAGATCAAGGCCTCCACAAGGCTGTCTGGGCTGGACAATGGGGTACTGCACTGTGCCATCTGCCAGCCAGCCAGCGTTACACCAGTCCAGCCCTTCTTGCCAAGCAGCAAAGAGCTGATCAAATGTGGCAACAGCAGCATCTTGGTCATTACAGGCTTTTTGGGCTTCCTTGAAGGTTAGGTGGTAGCGGCCATGATGAGGCTGGTAGGGAAACACCACACCTGAAACACATGGACCTAATCTATGATCAGAGTGTCACAGGGTAACATGCAGAGAAAAATATTAGGGAGAGACAAAATATTAGGGAGAGACAGAGACAAATATTAGATAATGGGATAATATCTTGACTTACAACTACTACACATGTCAAATTTCTCTTTCATATAACTGAAAACCTTGGACATAGGACATAAGATCTACTGAAGATTTGAGATGTTGTTTTTTGTTTTTTTAATGATAATGCTTGTATTTGAGAAGCTTAATTCGCACCTCTGAGCCCCAAATCCACTGTTGCACTCTCATCCTCCAACCCATCGATAACTTCACAGCGATACAGTCCACTGTCCTTCAGGCTCACGTTGGTAATAATGAGTGAAATGTCTCCTCTGCCATCCTTCTGAAGATGCACTCGATCCTTAAACGCTCCAAAGCTTCGTTGACGGTGACCAGTAGACACAAGCACATCGGACTCTTGGTCTTCATAGATTGGTAACAAGGACCATTTCACCCTCACCCTTCGTGAGCTGATTAATGGAGGGTCATACCAGAACCGGCATGGCAGGGTGATGTTACTGCCCCTCACAGCAAACACAGAATGTGGCTGAGACTCAACTCGCAGTTTTATGCCATCGAAATGAACTGTTCCCAAATAAAATAATTAGAGATTGAACAAGACATCTTCACAAGATATGTGTGGCAGTCTGGGTAAACCCAATAGATGTTGATGTGAATGAATTGTGGCAAACAGCCCAAAAGATGAGTTTGACCAAAATAGCTAGGTTTTCAGCCTATAAAATGAAATTTGCAGTGACATAGTAAGCTCTAAATAAAATTATATATAGCATATTGGAGCAAATGTTTCCATGTGAAGGGTTTTCACAGACTACCACAGACACAAAAACACATACATACATACATACATACATACATGTATATAATAATATTATTATATATAATAATAAGACTTTTTAAACAAAACATGTATATATTATACACATAGCCTAAAAATTTTGTTTAAATAGTCTTCTTTAAGGCCATACATTTAGTAACTGCTTTTGTAAAATTACCACTATCATTAGACAGGCATGCCCATAAACATACTTTCTCCGTTCCCGGTTCGATTCAAGATGTCTTGGTAGAAGAAGCCATTGGACACACTGGGTGCTGCATGGCACAGTACTTGCAGAGTCAAAGCCAGTAGAGTGTGCAATTTTCCCATTTAGAACAGCTTTCTTGGAAATCTGCCTACAATAACAGTGATAGCAGAACTATTTAGGCAATAAAAAAAAAGAACTGACTTTTTGAAATCACAGCAAGGCAATGAAAGACAGACAATACCAAGCAAAGCAAAGCCAAGAAAAATAAAAATATTTAACTGCTGTAACAGACTCTATCAAGTATCTACAACATGTTGTTTACTCACTCTGTGGTCTTTAATCGCACTTTTCTTGAATTCCTGTAGCTGGCTTTAAACAAAGGTTTACTAAGCTAAGGCGACGCTGAGACGAAAGGATGAAAGTAAGACTTAAGAAAGACGTGGGACAAGAGGTCATTTAAGCCCTGCTAGAGGAGGATGGCTTTACTATATTCAGATACGTCAGACTATAGATGAAACATACAATCTTCATAGCAGCACTAAACTGACTTTTTTAACTGCATTTAATTAAGCTAAATAATATGTATAGTAATACCTTAGGTTAGAACATTTCTCCATCACTATATTACAAATTAAAAAATATTAATTCATGGGAAACTAGCACTTTTAAATGCAGTATTTAACCCACACACAATGAGTGATAATAATACCTTAATTGATGAGGAATTGTTTTCTTGTTCCCTCAATCTAGGGATTTTTGCTCTTAATTTTGCTGACAATTTTTTTCCTCCTTTCTGATGAGGAGTTCATTGTTATGGCTCATTTATCTGTACAGTCTGAACCATAACAGATGAGCTCATCAGGAAACAACTGTCATACAGTACTGAAAGAAGAGAGACATCTTGCTTGCCACAAAGTGTCCACAAATCTAATAACAGGGTATGACATTTCCAAGAAGATAATAATAGTTTCGCAGAATTGCATTATTGTGTAAAAAATCTAAATTACAAAGAGATAATTACACAATCAAATGAAACAAAGTGTAATCTTACCTCTCTTTTCTCTTTTTGTGATTACAAGACTCAAAAACTGCAAGGTCTTAAGACATAAAGAGCTGCGTCTCACCACCAGTACCTACCAGAGCAGACTGCACACACCTGGGTAGATACCAATCTGAAACTGCAGGAAAAAAGAAGGGGCTTAGCTGTTTCGTCAGCTGTCTGTTTCAGAGCACATCTTGATTTCCCCCCATCTGTCCTCACACACAGAGAGCCATTACGTGGGTTTAGAGGGTGGTGTGTATACACTCACAGAATGAGATGAAAGGCTTTGCTCCAGGGTAGGAATGCTGATCGGGTGCAGGGAGCTGAGGAGGAGCCTGTAATTTGTGTAATAAAGTTTAGACCACAAAGGCCTCAGCTGTAAATGTTAATATAACGTTCTGCATTTGCCAGCTTTAGTATGACAATCTTTCTAAGAGGTGATGCAAACAATTAAATGGGATTCTTGGAAGTCTAAAAAAGGCAAGATTCGTTTTCTGACACTGAAGCACTATAATTGGAGATTAAGGAATGCACAAAGCTGGAATAACTCATACTTTATATAAGCAAAAGCCTGGGTTTTGCCACTTATTGCTTAATTGTGCCATGAAAGTGATTTTTATAATCATACAACGACAAACAATAATCCTTAAAATGTTTATTAAGTTAATTAACTGTTAATGAGAAACATACAGTGCATTTTATAAAAAGTAAAAAAAAAAAAAAAAAACAACTTTCTATTCTTCTGTATGAATTTGGTTGTTGAAACTGTAGATATTATATATACAAAGCAAAATGTGGGCTAGAAATAAGAAATTGTACTAAAAGAAATGCATGCAGAACCATATAAGTATCAATTAGTAGTGAGACATGTTCATATTTACCAACAAATTCAATTAATTTCTTATTGATTTGACTCATAATTCTAGACCATAATTTTAATATTAGTATTTATGCTTTCGGTTATCTTATTGCACAATCCCTGACTACACATAGTCTTTGTCCAAAATCATGAACTAAAATGTAATATTGACATCAGGCTGATTACTGGGGACTAGGCTGCATGCTTGGAGGAAGAGTTGTATATATATTCATACAGTACATTAATGCATTAATATCTAGAAAACTTTCAAATCATACAATTAAAAAAAATCACAAGAAGTGCAAGTATTAATCTAGGCATATTAGCAAATGATACCAAGACAAATTACAAGATTTTTAAATTCTAGACAATTCAGTCAGTACAATTTATTCTTTATTCTTAACTGAACCACTAACACACCGTGACTGCTTATATATATTAAGATGAAAATACAGTCAGGTGCTGTAGGAAAACATGCCATGATCCTCTTCATGATTCTAAGCATCACAGCCCAGCAACTCCATCCTTAAAGTGATGCGTTCATGCCACTCCCAAGGCAGGACGCGCACAAATCGGGCAAAGAAAGGTGGCTCAAACAAGTTCTTTTTGTGTGTATTGTTGTCAATGTTGCCTTGGAAAATCTGAAAAAGAAAAGGAATCAAAGTCACTTTTATACAAAGTTTAACACTGGAAGTATGAATAGATATAAGCTTTTCCTTAGAGCCACAAAGAATACAATAGAAGTTGCTTTCGGCTGCTCCCTGTTCGGGGTCGCCACAGCGGACCAGCTGGTCCGCACAACAACTTGGCAAATGTTCTACGCCGGATGCCCTTCCTGACGCAACCCTCCCATTTTTCCGGGCTTTTGACCAGCATTGTATCCAGTGGCTGGGGTTGAGGCATTGGCTGGAATCGAACCTGGGCCTTCCGCATGATGGGCAAGTAACCTACCACTGAGCCACCAATGCCCCAGCCACAAAGAATACAATGCTGAGATGATTTTCAATTTTCAGAAAGAAAGACTGCTCGTAAAAAAAAACACACACACACACACACACACACACACACTGGCATGTTCAAACTAGAGAAAAAAAACAACAACATAGCAACATGCCTTAAATATAGCAAACACTTGAAACCTAACCAAACCCACACAGGTCAAAACTGGAGAGTAAACATTATTCCCAAGATATTTCCCCAATATTTCAATAGTAATAGAATGTAAAAGGATTAAAACACTCTGATACATGGTCTTATCAACAGTGTTATAATCATTAAACGTCCACAAGACAACTTCCTTAGGTTATAGCAGCTATAAACAGCCATTTCATCAGTAGCTACTCTTTTATTACTGTCTCTTTTTTGTCATCTTATCACTGTCATTTTACCACTGTCACAAAACACCTAGATAAAACTCGATTAAGGTTTTCTTCTCTTCTCTTTACAAAAGTTTGAGTTTTTATTGCGTTTTGAGATTTTATTGTTGAAAGAATAGTGTACTCAAATGTATTAGAATTAATATAAAGCTAAACTGCTGTTCCAGGAAATGAATCCTGGAAAACCCTCTGGCCAATTAGATTTTAGATTTCAACATTACTGTGGAATATAAAACAAAAATGGAGAAACAAAATTAAAAGAACATTCACTAACCTTATCTGCTCTGTTGGTTGCATCCTTTACAATGCTCCATGACTGACCATCGTCACTGTATGCAATCTTAAAAGCAGACACAAACTGCACAACGCCAAAGTCTTTTGCTCCCTGAGTGATGATGCCTGTTATTCTTTTAGGCTTCTCCAAGTCCAGCTAATGAAGACAAAACACAAAAGATAGTAAGGCCTTCATAAACAGCAGGGGACCCAGGGTCTCTGTAACTAAAGCAATAGCCACTTCACTTAAGCAAACAACTTCATTTAACACCTAAATATAAAGGATATTCAAATGAACCAATTTAACATACAATTGTTGCAGTTCAGCATAGCAGTTGTATATGTATCTGCAATAATAAAAAAAAAAAATCATATCTACTGCATATTTTGAAGGTCAGCACAGTGACACAGCAGGTAGTGTTGTCATCTTACAGAAATTGTTTAATTCCCCTGTTCAATTTTGAGCTTGTGTTTCTGCTCAGGTGTCTGTGCTGTGCTACACTGACCAGGTGTGAATGCATGTGTGAACATTTGTGTCATTGACTGCCGTTCCATCCAGGGTTTATTCCTGCCCAGTGTTCCTGAGACAGACTCCATTCTGATCCCTCATGACCCTGACTAGAATAACACGATGACTGTAGATGAATGAATGAATGAATGAATGAATGAATTAATGAACGAATGAATGAATGAATGAATGAATGAACGAATTTCTAAAAAGACTACCAAATACTGCAGCAGAGAAAGTGAACTTGAAAAACTACATGGATAGGCTTAGGCAATGCAGGAACTACATAGCTATTTGTAGCTCGGGCTGCATATTTTTCAATAACTGCCAAAACGCAGTGTGGTCAATGAATAACCATCAGCAATCAGATTCCACAATGCAACATTACCCAGTACCTCCTACTCCACTGGGTCTCGCATACACACACACACACACACAACAAATAATTGCCATTCCAGAGATATTGCACATGTATATACAGTGGGGCAAAAAAGTATTTAGTCAGCCACCAATTGTGCAAGTTCTCCCACTTAAAAAGATGAGAGAGGCCTGTAATTTTCATCATAGGTACACTTCAACTATGAGAGACAGAATGAGAAAAAAAATCCAGAAAATCACATTGTCTGATTTTTAAAGAATTTATTTGCAAATTATGGTGGAAAATAAGTATTTGGTCACCTACAAAAAAGCAAGATTTCTGGCTCTCACAGACCTGTAACTTCTTCTTTAAGAGGCTCCTCTGTCCTCCACTCGTTACCTGTATTAATGGCACCTGTTTGAACTCGTTATCAGTATAAAAGACACCTGTCCACAACCTCAAACAGTCAGACTCCAAACTCCACTATGGCCAAGACCAAAGAGCTGTCAAAGGACACCAGAAACAAAATTGTAGACCTGCACCAGGCTGGGAAGACTGAATCTGCAATAGGTAAGCAGCTTGGTGTGAAGAAATCAACTGTGGGAGCAATTATTAGAAAATGGAAGACATACAAGACCACTGATAATCTCCCTCGATCTGGGGCTCCACGCAAGATCTCACTCCGTGGGGTCAAAATGATCACAAGAACGGTGAGCAAAAATCCGAGAACCGCACGGGGGGACCTAGTGAATGACCTGCAGAGAGCTGGGACCAAAGTAACAAAGGCTAATATCAGTAACACACTACGCCGCCAGGGACTCAAATCCTGCAGTGCCAGACGTGTCCCCCTGCTTAAGCCAGTACATGTCCGGGCCCATCTGAAGTTTGCTAGAGAGCATTTGGATGATCCAGAAGAGGATTGGGAGAATGTCATATGGTCAGATGAAACCAAAATAGAACTTTTTGGTAAAAACTCAACTTGTCGTGTTTGGAGGAGAAAGAATGCTGAGTTGCATCCAAAGAACACCATACCTACTGTGAAGCATGGGGGTGGAAACATCATGCTTTGGAGCTGTTTTTCTGCAAAGGGACCAGGACGACTGATCCGTGTAAAGGAAAGAATGAATGGGGCCATGTATCGTGAGATTTTGAGTAAAAACCTCCTTCCATCAGCAAGGGCATTGAAGATGAAACGTGGCTGGGTCTTTCAGCATGACAATGATCCCAAACACACCGCCCGGGCAACGAAGGAGTGGCTTCGTAAGAAGCATTTCAAGGTCCTGGAGTGGCCTAGCCAGTCTCCAGATCTCAACCCCATAGAAAATCTTTGGAGGGAGTTGAAAATCCGTGTTGCCCAGTTTGCACAATTGGTGGCTGACTAAATACTTTTTTGCCCCACTGTATATAAAAACCAAGGATATTGCACATTAGATATTAATTGTATTTACAGCAAATAATGTATAAAGAAAAATTATAATTATTTATTTGTGCAATGTATGCATTATGTACATTGTATGTACACTATATAACATGACATATGTAAACTAAACTCTAGCATAAGTACATACAATCTGATTTATTTAGTTGTTTCTATAATTTTTTATTATTTCTATTTATTGTACACTATTATTTTATATTACACCAGTTTCTTGATTTTTGTTGATATTACTCCTCATACTTGTGCTGGTGTGTCAAGTTGAGTTTCCCCTATGTCGGATTAATATAGGTACAACTCGTCTCTCATTTCAGCTCATCTCAGTAGGTAGTTCATTCATTCGTTCCTGGTCATGAAGCGTGAATATACAAACTTCTAGCTTCTAGCTCTGCACTGTATTTACACTTTAGGATTGGCCATCTCATAAATGCATATCTAATGGGGCAAAAGCACAACACCAGAGACTTTCATAATATTATATGTGCTAAATTTACTATTTATTACTAGTTATTTTTTTAACTCCAAAAACTGGTCAGAATATACTGTGTATTGTGTAGGTGTAATAAGCTCAGCTTATTATTCATTCATTCATTGGAAAGCATATTACTCAGTAACTACTATGAAATATTTAAGTGACTAAAGTGAAACTAATAGGAATATATGTGGATGAGGAGAGTGAGGAATGTCTTGACCTAGTTGAGTTTAACAGGTTAATTGAGCAATGTTGGATTAAATAAATAAATTACCAATGTCTTTACTTTTGCAATATAGCAATACAGTTGTTTTGTCTTTTTAATGTGAAGCACAGGTCACCTGCAGCCACTCAGTGCGGTTGTTGCTGGCTGGGGACCAGGCATTGGTTTTGCCCTGCTTGTCCAGGCGAGCATAGTGTGGAAGCCATGTAAATGCATCTATGCCCCAGGTGCGGAAAGCGCTGGACGCCGACAGCTGGCTGTCTGAGATAAGACGAGACTTCATACCCAGAGACTCAGAGCAGCCTACAGCATTGGAGTAAACTGTAAATAGAAAAATGGAAGAGGAGGGACAATGATAGATATGCTGGCAAATGCAAAGAATAACACATTAATGAAATAGCACATGAAATGGAGAGATCAATTTCAGCTGAAGCCTGGGAGTAAGAACTAATGGACAGAGATAAATATGGGAATAGAAAACTAGAGCATGAATAAATTAAGAAAGCACTGAGTAACGGGTATAAAAACAACCAAAAAAATAAATAAAACAGTAAAACACAATAAAAGAAATAAATGTAATATTAAATAATGAATGAAACAAAAAAACTAAACACAGACAAACACATACATTTGACATAATTAAAAGGCACTTAGCTATTTAATCTAGGCCAGACTTTTGCAACACGCATTTCTTGCATTCACAACATTTTTTAATATGAAGAGAAAAAAAACCTCACTCTTAAACCGTGTTTTTAATGTCTAGATGCTATTAAAAGTGACTGGCATATATCGCTATAAGTTGCTCAAAGAAAACATGAATCTGAATTACTGTTTAGTTCACAGCCAACCAGCTCCAGGCGCAGAGTGCATGCTTTGCGGCACACCACAGGGATGATGCGAATGTACTGAGCCACAATTGGGGGTTCGAACAGGTTCGTCTTGGTGCTATCATTATCGGTGTTCCCAATAAATACCTGCAGGAATGATTTAAATACAAGATATAAATACAAACTAAACCACAGAAAAAGAGTAAGGCATTATCTCTGCTTCTCACCTTGTCTTTCCTCTGGCCAGGAGCTCTGTACATCATGTACATTTTGCCATCAAAGCTTGATGCCACCTTGAAGGACTTGATGAACTCAGCTGTGCCCATGCGACTGGCTCCCTGTGTGATGATACCAGTTAGACGCATCTTCTTTTGTAGATCGATCTGAAAGAGTGGTAAGCATTAACAAACAAATTCCATCTAATGCATTACGTTTCTGGATCAACGTATGCAGCGCAAATTATAATGCAGGACCACAGAATGTTCTTGTAATATTTCTAACAACCTCAAGCCAAGGGTTCTTGTCATGGGGGTCTGAACTCCAAGCATTAACGAAACCCTGGTTGTTGAGGCGGGCAAGCTCAGGTCCCCAGCGCTGCAATCCCAGAATGCCAAAGTGCACCGAGGAGGCAGAGATCTGGGATTCGACAATTCCCCCTTCCTCCATTCCTAACAAAGAGATACAGCCTGCCACAGGAATGAAGACAGATTAGCTCCAAATCTGTACTGTGACATATAGTATATACTAATGCTTTGAGTATGGTGTATAACCATCTGTCTCCGTTATAAATAATAATAGTACTACTATTACTACTACTACTACTACTAATAAGAAGAAGAAGAAGAAGAAGAAGAAGAAGAAGAAGAATAACAGGAACGACTGTGTGAGAAATGTTCTAGAAACATTGTGCTGCAACAAACTGCATGTTTATAGAGCATTTATAGGAATGCTATAACCCATCCAACATTCTGAGAACATTTTCTATTAGCTGAAAATTATTTATTTATTAATTTTTTCTGAAGAAACATTCACACAAATTATTCACATTGAACTTTTTGCACCTAATAAAATACAGAATAAACATAGGAAACCATTGCACAACCTGACAGTCATTATCTGAATACTGATCATTACTATGCTTACTTAGCTGGCATTGTTTCCCTACATAGGGAGAAGGGCATTGGCACGTGTAGTCTCCATCCAGGTCACGACATACGCCTCCATTCTTACAAGGCTGGTTATCACAGTCATTTACATCTGTAAAACAAATATGCAGGATCTTAGTTTATTTAAAAGTTTGTAAGACTTTGTAAGATTTTAAGCACAGTGAATCTCTGAAGTAGTTGTAAAATTAGTGGTTCTCTGAGTTCCCACTTGTAGACATCTGCATAGGCTCAGCTATGTCAGCTATGTATACACCTATACATACATAGATAGACATATATATGGTGAGTGAGCCATGAGTGAGAGCAGTGCAGTGCATTTTGTTCATGTGCTTTTGCAGGTGCTCTATCTTCCTGTAAACAAGTTTATGATCTCCAGGGTCAGTGTACACTCAGTGTCCTGCTGTGTGGGTTTTACAATCTCTACTGTACACGAAACATCTAGAAAGCTTACAATGTTTCAATGGGTTGTAGAGCTTGATGTTTACATGAGGCAAACATTCACCAGTGTCCTGAATGTAATAAGAATCTCAGCTCACAAATCTTTTCTTTTTATTCTTTATAACAGGTGGCCATTTACTTAATGACTGTTTTTAAACAGGCACCATTGTAGGAATGTAGCGAGGAACAGAAGAAAGTCTGGGAATTCACAGAGCAAGGTCATGACCTCAGATAAAACACAGAGCATTTAACCAGGCAATGCAACTTCTGTAAAAGGCACAATTGGAGGAGAGAGAGCAGATAAAACCTATTAAAAGTGTGCTTTAAATGGAAGTAAGGGGATGACATTCTATGCTTCACTTGGCCCAAGGTGAGGCTAAACTATAAAAAGCTGTAATACCTACAGTAGATCCCTAAATGGACAAAAAAGCCTTCTGGTGTATTTTATATCATCAGAAGGACATGATGGAGAATTGCAGCCTAACTGTGATATGTTTTCATGATTAAAACCATAATTCTTGGTCATTCAAATGATTCTTGCCTCGCATGGAGAACAATGTATATGTATATTGAACAATGTCTACTTTATTATGCATTAAGTGCAATATTTTTATTTTTATGTTTATTCAGAGGTTTTATGAGGTCATTGGTCTGCCTGGGAAGAGATGTTCTTGGATGTGTTCTTGAACACACACACAAATGCACACACACTCACAAACATAAAAACACACTTGAGGCCTTGAGGTAGACAAGCAGCAAAAGAGAAGAAAATTAAATACTAAAGTAAATTATTTCGCTTTATTATACTGGAGACTTATTTGCCAATATGTAAATATGTCTACTTTAAAGTGTAAGCTAAAAAATATGATCAAAAATCTTCATTTAATCATAAGACAGCGCCTGATGTATTTGTGCAATTTATTCCACCAGCTTTTTTATGGAACTCCAGACACCTAGTAAGCTTCCAGACCAGAAAACAGGACTTTTTGTCATTATTCTGTATTTTTAGGTAGCTAAAATACATTATTCTTTTGTATTATTATTATTATTATTATTTCTTAACCTAAGAAATATTTATGGATTAGACCTGTTACAATATGCTCTACTTGTAATTTCCAGTAGTCAACACTAAGTGGCAGTATGCCCTGGAAATAACCAGAGTAAAAAAAAACAGAGCATTACTACCTTGAAGAAGACAGGCTGTATTTATCATAGGCTTAGGCGTCTGCAGACCAAAACAGTTCTGTTCTGAAAACTCCTAAGAGGATTGAAAACCTGAAAACAGCTCGGCCACAAGCCCAGATCGCCTTCCCACATGCGCAAACACACACACACGCACACACACAAACACTTAATCTGTGGCAGAGGTGCTTCGAAGAGAGCCAAAACTACTTAAGTGATGGAAACTATTGGACATCAAAAATTCCAATATTTTAATTAAATACTAGATCAGATAAGCGGTACAGACTAGGAATAGCTTGGGAAGATTGTCCTAGATGTTCAATAGTATTCCAGGAACTCACTATATCCCTCCATTATATTTAAAGAAAATTCTGGAACCTTCTGCATGGCTAAAAGCCCAGACTGGGATGTGCTACTATAAAACCTCTTAAGAGTTGATTAGAGCTTGACGAATTATACTGACGCTATAGCAGCTGACCTGCGTAATGCTAAGGCCTTGCTAGCAGTGGGAACAGCAAAAGACATTAAAAAATGGGTAAACACTGAATGCTCCACTACAACATTGTGGCTTGTAAGAATGTTACAAATCAAAATTAGTCATTATTTTAATAATGTCTAAACATTTACATTGCTTGTTAAAATGTTGAAAAATGAAATATACACATACAAATTATACTGTATATAATAAAAACAAGTATATAATAAAAAATAAAACAAAGCCTGACAATCCTACTTTAATTAAATTCCAGACAAAGTATACACAACAGATTGCTTATATCTAGTGTTTTGTACTTTACTTTCTGTAGATGTAAAGTACAAAACTGTGACATATGTATGAATCTGTTTTTAAAATCTCATTTAGCGAGCATAAAGGAGAAAAAAAAACAGAGCAAGACAAGCCAGGACTGGAAAGTCATGACTATTATTTAAAGCTTCCCTTAGTCACAGTGCTCTCTAACCACAAGTGTATATTCTACATCCTGGGTGCGTCTGTCTTACAATAATTGTAGCTCCAGATGGGCCGCTGCACATCACAAGCTGGAATAAATACTATGCCAAGTTAAGCAAGAAATGTTCTTGCTTGAATAAAATAAAAATAATTTATTTGTTGATGAACTGTAAATGACATTTAACATACAATTATTCAGCACCAGTATAATAACAACATAATTGAAGTTTGAATAGTTTAAGTGATAACTATGAAATTTGCTAAAGGAAAATCTTTAGGGAGATCCTAATTAACTCTCGAATAGGAACACACGTGTACCATGTAGCCGTAGTCCACAGAGCTTCTGATGTCTTTGTACACTTCTTTTGCTCGTGATTCAGAATCTTAAAGGTTGCAGTCTGATTGGCTAAACCAATTGACCATCTGAACTTCTATACACTTCCATTCACCAAAGAAAAACCCCAAAACAACACAATAAGCTTTTCCAAACAAGATGTACTCACTTGACTGCAAAAAGTTCTGTAGTTAAAAATTATTAAACGTTTGTTTAAAGCAGGTAACTGAGTGGTGAGTAAATGAGATAACTGCACGTTTGCTGAAAGGCTACTGTAAAAAGGGAAGAAGGCCTGTTTCATTAGTTGGCCATGTTTACTGACTAAACATACCAGACTCTAACAAATGCTAGATCTAGTGCAAGAGCTAGGTGTTATTTGTGTGTGTGTGTGTGTGTGTGTGTGTGTGTGTGTGTTATTCATTCATTCATTGTCTACCGTTATCCGATCTATTCTCGGGTCTCAGGCGTCATCGGGCATCAAGGCAGGATACACCCTGGACGGAGTGCCAACCCATTGCAGGGCACACATCATGCCCCCGTGTGTTATTCAATTCAATTCCAATAAATTTTATTTGTATAGCGCTTTTAACAATGGACATTGTCTCAAAGCAGCTTCAAAGAACAGAAGAAACATAGTCCAAAGTCCAAGATTAATGGTAGACAAAATCATCCCTACTGAGCAAGCCTGAGGTGACTGTGGAAAAACTCCCTTAGATGGTAAAAGGAAGAAACCTTGAGAGGAACAAGACTCAAAAGGGCACCCATCCTCATTTGGGTGACACCGGAGAGTTATGTGCCATATAGTGCTGTGTTTTACCTGAGCAACACACATTTCAATGTCTTGATATACTGTGTAAAGTATAGAAATGCAAGGCAAATTATAAACTACAATATTAGTGCCACTGTATGTACTGCTGCCAGCATGGTCAGTACACCTGCTTGTTATAATAAGATGGCATACTCACTTATATGGCAGTTGACGCCCTCAAAGCCAGACTGGCATTTGCAAACATAACCATTAAAAACATCTCCCCGTCTGGAGTTTGCAATCACCTCACACTCACCATCGTTTTTACATGGATTAGGGCTACATGGACCTGAAAAAATACATTTGTGGATATGTCTCAAATTTGCACATTTTATTTATTACTTTAGGTACAAATAGTGATATAGTCACACAAACATGATGTGATCGTTACCATTCTCTTTGGCAGTACACGTGTCTCCTGTAAATCCTTCGGCACAGATACAGACAAAAGATTCCTCTCCTACTCCAGTCACACATGTCCCGCCATTATGGCACAAGTTCACCTCACAGTAGTCTCCTATGAAGACATGAGAATTTAACTCATTTTTGAGTTGAAGCAGGAACTGAGCACTCTTTTGACATGTTTTCGGAAGGGATTGACTGGTCCTGAATGTTAAGTTTTGGGGGGAAATAAAAGACAATCAGGAGGGGAATGTTTTTCAAGCTGCTCAATTAGACCAGGACAGTATAAAAGGCTTCCAAACTGTGAGCAGCATGTCCAATGGGACTAATGTATCTGCAAACACTGACATTAACCACAAGTGGTAAACAATTATTATTTAGTATTCATGCCTTACAACAAGTTGCAACGCTTGTAAGTTTGAAGGAAGCATAGGTATACAACTTCTGAGCTATAGAAGGATACAATACAGGAAAGAGATAAGATATATATATACTATACTATATACTATATAATTACAAATATAGTTTGGGTTAATCCCATTGCTACTCATATCAGAAAGAAGATTAACAGTAAAAAAACATTCAATCACTTTAAAAAACTACATTTAATTTAGCTTCCTCCTTCTCTGATGAGACAATAATGCAATATTTTGCAAGACAAAACAAACACAAAATACATGACATAAAACACAATCAAGAACTGACTAGCTATTGACTTACCATTGACACTCCAAACACAGCAAATAATGAATACTTGCAAGAATAAAACATAAGGAGCGATGGACACTTCTCAGACTCATATTGTTTCAGTCCTAACAGTTTCTTTCCACTGACGTCTCTCAAGCGGTTTATTTTGCCAAAAGGGATGCAACAAATCTATGGACTGGAGTAAGATTAACTCCGTGGACTGGAGTTGGGATTACATTAGTGGACTGGATTAATGACTAAATCTGTGGACTGGAGTAATGACTAAATCTATAGATGAGTAATGACTAAATCTGTGGACTGGAGACTGGAGTAATGACTAAATCTGTGGACTGGAGTAATGACTAAATCTATAGATGAGTAATGACTAAATCTGTGAACTGGAGGACTGGAGTAATGACTAAATCTGTGGACTGGAGTAATGACTAAATCTGTGGACTGAGTAATGACTAAATCTGTGAACTGGAGGACTGGAGTAATGACTAAATCTGTGGACTGGAGTAATGACTAAATCTGATGGAACTGGAGTAATGACTAAATCTGTAGACTGGAGGACTGGAGTAATGACTAAATCTGTGGACTGGAGTAATGACTAAATCTGTGGACTGGAGTAATGACTAAATCTGTGGACTGGAGGACTGGAGTAATGACTAAATCTGTGGACTGGAGTAATGACTAAATCTATAGATGAGTAATGACTAAATCTGTGGACTGGAGTAATGACTAAATCTGTGGACTGGAGTAATGACTAAATCTGTGGACTGGAGTAATGACTAAATCTGTGGACTGGAGTAATGACTAAATCTTGGATGAGTAATGACTAAATCTGTGGACTGGAGGACTGGAGTAATGACTAAATCTGTGGACTGGAGTAATGACTAAATCTGTGGACTGGAGTAATGACTAAATCTGTGGACTGGAGGACTGGAGTAATGACTAAATCTGTGAACTGGAGTAATGACTAAATCTGTGGACTGGAGTAATGACTAAATCTGTGGACTGGAGGACTGGAGTAATGACTAAATCTGTGAACTGGAGTAATGACTAAATCTGTGGACTGGAGTAATGACTAAATCTGTGGACTGGAGTAATGACTAAATCTGTGAACTGGAGCAATGACTAAATCTGTGAACTGGAGTAATGACTAAATCTGTGGACTGGAGTAATGACTAAATCTGTGGACTGGAGTAATGACTAAATCTGTAGACTGGAGGACTGGAGTAATGACTAAATCTATGAACTGGAGTAATGACTAAATCTGTGGACTGGAGTAATGACTAAATCTGTGGACTGGAGTAATGACTAAATCTGTGGACTGGAGTAATGACTAAATCTGTGGACTGGAGGACTGGAGTAATGACTAAATCTGTGGACTGGAGTAATGACTAAATCTGTGGACTGGAGTAATGACTAAATCTATGAACTGGAGTAATGACTAAATCTGTGGACTGGAGTAATGACTAAATCTGTGGACTGGAGTAATGACTAAATCTGTGGACTGGAGGACTGGAGTAATGACTAAATCTGTGGACTGGAGTAATGACTAAATCTGTGGACTGGAGTAATGACTAAATCTGTGGACTGGAGGACTGGAGTAATGACTAAATCTGTGAACTGGAGTAATGACTAAATCTGTGGACTGGAGTAATGACTAAATCTGTGGACTGGAGGACTGGAGTAATGACTAAATCTGTGAACTGGAGTAATGACTAAATCTGTGGACTGGAGTAATGACTAAATCTGTGGACTGGAGTAATGACTAAATCTGTGAACTGGAGCAATGACTAAATCTGTGAACTGGAGTAATGACTAAATCTGTGGACTGGAGTAATGACTAAATCTGTGGACTGGAGTAATGACTAAATCTGTAGACTGGAGGACTGGAGTAATGACTAAATCTATGAACTGGAGTAATGACTAAATCTGTGGACTGGAGTAATGACTAAATCTGTGGACTGGAGTAATGACTAAATCTGTGGACTGGAGTAATGACTAAATCTGTGGACTGGAGGACTGGAGTAATGACTAAATCTGTGGACTGGAGTAATGACTAAATCTGTGGACTGGAGTAATGACTAAATCTATGAACTGGAGTAATGACTAAATCTGTGGACTGGAGTAATGACTAAATCTGTGGACTGGAGGACTGGAGTAATGACTAAATCTGTGGACTGGAGTAATGACTAAATCTGTGGACTGGAGTAATGACTAAATCTGTGGACTGGAGGACTGGAGTAATGACTAAATCTGTGGACTGGAGTAATGACTAAATCTGTGGACTGGAGTAATGACTAAATCTGTGGACTGGAGGACTGGAGTAATGACTAAATCTGTGAACTGGAGTAATGACTAAATCTGTGGACTGGAGTAATGACTAAATCTGTGGACTGGAGTAATGACTAAATCTGTGAACTGGAGCAATGACTAAATCTGTGAACTGGAGTAATGACTAAATCTGTGAACTGGAGTAATGACTAAATCTGTAGACTGGAGTAATGACTAAATCTGTGGACTGGAGGACTGGAGTAATGACTAAATCTGTGAACTGGAGTAATGACTAAATCTGTGGACTGGAGTAATGACTAAATCTGTGGACTGGAGGACTGGAGTAATGACTAAATCTGTGAACTGGAGTAATGACTAAATCTGTGGACTGGAGTAATGACTAAATCTGTGGACTGGAGGACTGGAGTAATGACTAAATCTGTGGACTGGAGTAATGACTAAATCTGTGAACTGGAGCAATGACTAAATCTGTGAACTGGAGTAATGACTAAATCTGTAGACTGGAGTAATGACTAAATCTGTGGACTGGAGGACTGGAGTAATGACTAAATCTGTGGACTGGAGTAATGACTAAATCTGTGGACTGGAGGACTGGAGTAATGACTAAATCTGTGAACTGGAGTAATGACTAAATCTGTGGACTGGAGTAATGACTAAATCTGTGGACTGGAGTAATGACTAAATCTGTGAACTGGAGCAATGACTAAATCTGTGAACTGGAGTAATGACTAAATCTGTGAACTGGAGTAATGACTAAATCTGTGAACTGGAGCAATGACTAAATCTGTGAACTGGAGTAATGACTAAATCTGTGGACTGGAGTAATGACTAAATCTGTGGACTGGAGGACTGGAGTAATGACTAAATCTGTGAACTGGAGTAATGACTAAATCTGTGGACTGGAGTAATGACTAAATCTGTAGACTGGAGTAATGACTAAATCTGTGAACTGGAGCAATGACTAAATCTGTGAACTGGAGTAATGACTAAATCTGTGAACTGGAGTAATGACTAAATCTGTGGACTGGAGGACTGGAGTAATGACTAAATCTGTGAACTGGAGCAATGACTAAATCTGTGAACTGGAGTAATGACTAAATCTGTAGACTGGAGTAATGACTAAATCTGTGGACTGGAGGACTGGAGTAATGACTAAATCTGTGGACTGGAGTAATGACTAAATCTGTGGACTGGAGTAATGACTAAATCTGTGGACTGAAGAAAACAAAAAACATGACTAGTAAAGAACAAATTTGGGCTGAAGTGATCAATACACCTATGGAGTAAAGTATAAATCTACACTCACTTTCCACTTTGTTAGGAACTTCATGCAGTCATCCAATCAGCCAAGCAACTCCATTAATGTGCACCATAGTTAATATTATGAATTAAATATATAAAATAGAACATTACATTCTACATTTCTGGCATTTGGCAGACGCTCTTATCCAGAGCGATGTATAAAAGTGCTTTAAGGTTTAATGCTGGTTCAATAGGTCACAGACCTAGGATACCATTAGCCTAAAAACTGAGTTTTTAAAAAAAAAAAAAAAAAAAAATGTAAATACCACATATAACAGTACATTAAAAAATAGGGAAAATATAAGAGCTAGTTTAAGTGTTTCAGGAAAAGGTAGGTCTTCAGCCTCTGTTTGAAGACAGTCAGTGACTTGGCTGTATGGACATCTAGGGGACGTCTACCTTTTACCCTGAGAGATGGTGGGACCAGTCGAGCAGTGCTAGTGGATTAGAGGGAGCAAGGTGCAGTGCGAGGAGTAATGAGAGCTTTGAGGTAAGATGGTGCTGGTCCATGCGGATCTATTCAAATAGAATATTAAATATGGTGTACAGTAATGGAGTCCTTACTCTGTTACTTTACTCTAGTTCATGGACATATATATAAATATCTTTGGGATGAATTAGGCCAGAGACTCCGAGCCAGGCTGTGTCGTCCAACATTAGTGCCTGACCTCACAAATGCGCTTCGCGGGGAATGGTCAAAAATTCACATAAACACAGTCCTAAGTTTTGTGGAAAGCCTTCGCAGAAGAGTTGAAGCTGTTATAGCTGCAAAGTGTGGGACAACTCCATATTACATTCATGTGCATGTAAAGGCAGACGACCCAAAACTTCTGGCAATATATATATATATATATATATATATATATATATATATATATATATATATATATATATATATATATATTGCCAGAAGTTTTGGAATATATATATATATTCTCTAAGTAATATGGGGTATATATATATATATACATATATATATATATATATATATATATATATATATATATATATATATATATATATATATATATATATATAAGCACATGTTGAAATAAGAAATTAAACAAATACACTGTAACAATGTAAGCGTTATTTTAACGTTTTCATTACATAAACACTTTTCTTTCTTTCTTTCTTTCTTTCTTTCTTTCTTTCTTTCTTTCTTTCTTTCTTTCTTTCTTTCTTTCAATCTCGCCCCTCCTTTCATCTGAGGGATTCGGTAATATAAAAATATCCATATTATTTACGGCAAAATTAACAGCCAAAGAAATCTCTTCTGCGCCACTAGGGGGCGGTGTGCATATTAAGTAAGTCAAGAAGTCGAATCCGAAAAATCTGGGCGGTTCAATATAGCGCACTACATAGGGCGCAGAAGCCATTATTTTCTTTTCCCTATAGTGCACCTATGTGGGGCGTATGTAGACAGTTGATATTCAGCCAATGCGAACAGCATACTACGGTTTGCAGTACAGTAAACGGCGGATTGCACACTTTTTTCCTTCACATACTGTTTCGTGTGTTAGTACGCGGTTTTCAACGTAGCTGTGATGTGTCTGAAACTGAAACGTTCTTTATCCTAATTTGCAGCCAGACAGCATCAGTAACGGTCAGGATAGAGAAATAGACATATCTTCAAAAAGCGATTAAAAACTGAATGCTAAATCTAAATACAGAGTGTCAAGGTAAGCGGTGAGATCCTTAGAATAAACAAACATGGCGCTTACTGCTGACTAGCATTTTAGCTAGCATCCTAATTAGCTAGAATCCTTGCTAGCAGTAATTGTGGACAGATGTGCATATACGAATAATTAGAATTAATGATTATATTGATATTCGGATACTTCTTGTTTGCAGGCTTGTGCTTATTTCTTGCTGTCTGATTTGAATTTTGTATGCAGGTTTTGCTCGCTAGCTTCGGTCAATGTGACATTGCCAGACTCAAAGCTTGATCTGTTACATGTATGCGGCATCACACCATCTCTAATTGATAACGTGGCATCACAAAAAATAGAATTGTTGTTAATGTTCGTATTTAGTGAGAATAGCTACAATATTAATGTGAAATTGTGCAGGATCTATGCTTTCATTCATTTGGACTATGAAAGTTCCTGTACTTTGGACAGCAGTGGACTGCACTGTATAGCAGCTGTATTAAAATTTAACCAATAAAAAAGAAACAGAAATGGTCTTGGATTCCTTATTTGCTCTGTGCATATCAAAGAAATCATAACATTTGCCTAATTTGTTTTTAAATTGGATTAGCTGGGTCATATAGTCATTTTCATTGTTTCAATTCTTCCTCTTTTTTTCTTGCAGGATAGTGTTTTATTTGCTCGAGGTGTCCCAGTGGCCAGGTCAGCATGGCAGAAGCTCACCAGGCTGTGGCCTTCCAGTTTACTGTCTCTCCTGATGGAATCGACTTGCAGCTGAGCCATGAAGCCCTGCGTCAAGTCTACCTGTCAGGCCTCCACTCTTGGAAGAAAAAGTTCGTCCGCTTCAAGGTACTAGCAAACATCCTTCCTATCAAAGTTTTCAGCTGTGCCATTTTCATCTTGTTCCTTACAAGGCACATAAAACTGCATATACACTATATTGCCAAAAATTTTGAGACACCCCTCCAAATCATTGAATTCAGGGGTTGGGCTTGGGCCCCTTAGTGCCAGTGAACTCTTAATGCTTCAGCATACCAAGACATTTTGAACAATTTCATGCTCCCAACTTTGTGGGAGTTTGGGGGTTTGGGGTTGGCCCCTTCCTGTTCCAACATGACTGTGCACCAGTGCACAAGGCAAGGTCCATAAAGACATGGATGAGCGAGTTTGGTGTGGAAGAACTTGACTGGCCTGCACAGAGTCCTGACCTCAACCTGATGGAACACCTTTTTTGATGAATTAGAGCGGAGACTGCGAGCCATTCCAAAACTGGGACGTCTGCCTTTACATGCACATGAATGTAATATGGAGTTGTCCCACCCTTTGCAGCTATAACAGCTTCAACTCTTCTCGGAAGGCTTTCCACAAGGTTTAGGAGTGTGTTTATGGGAATTTAGCAACACCAGTGTTATGAATGTGATTTATGGACCATGAATTTGATAGTTTTTCAATTTTCCCTATTCTGTGGATAACCTGTGCTAGGGTTTATCTTGTCATATGATTTTTTATGGTGAGAGACATTTCTAAAAAAAAACAAAAACAAAAACTAAAGACCTTTTCAGAAGTCATAATAGAGTCCTTAAACTATTTTTTGTGATGTGTATGCTACTTCAAAATGCAGTGACAAAATCATGTGGCTATGCAATTGCTTACTGTATGGAACAGATTATCAGCTTTAATTTTTGTTTGATTAGATGGATAGATAGATACAACTTTATTGTCATTGCAAAGTACAGGTACATAGCAACGAAATGCCGATTGCGTTTAGCATTTAACAGATTTACTTATTTTTGTACGTTTCAGGCAAAGCTGATGTCCTCTAATTAAAACATCCACATTTTTCCACAGAATGGCATTATGACCGGGGTGTACCCAGGCAGTGTTCCAGGGCTGACGCTGGTACTTGCAGGGTACTTGGGAAGGGCAAAATATGCTCAAGTGGATCCATCCTTGGGTCTCTTTGTTAAAATTGGCAAATATGTCCCAGTAAGGTAAAACTGCAACTATTGCTTTCTTACCTTTCAGATTTTTACACCTTGTACATCTTCAAAATTTCTCTAGACAAATTCTTTAATTTAATTATTAATTTTTTTTGTATATTATGAATTACAAATTCATAATCTACGTAGTGTACTCTGTAACAAATGACTATCATTATATTTGTAGTTGGTGTACCTTAACACTCTCTCTTTTCTTCTTCCTGAAGTAAATACATGTCCCTGGACAACCAGAGCAGGATTGGGGGCGTTTTGGTGGGCACAGGGCTCTGGGTGGTCATCATTTTTAGCATGAGAAGCATATTGAAGTCCCTGCTCTCCTGGCACGGCTGGATGTGTGAGCGTCATGGCTCATTGACATGGAAAACACGACTCTGGCTGGTGAGTAAGTCAGTCAGGATGCTGTGTCATTTGCAGACATTAATAAAATGATTGATGTCAACTTAATTTCATGATTAGTTTCTGACTACTAGCTTTTTTTACATCACCACCACAGTCAGGGTGTTTAGACAATCCCCTACACCCACGGAAAGCATTAAATTAGAGTAATACCACAGCACAGATTGGTTAGAAGGTGCTGATTAATCCTCTACAACACCACAGCTCTGACAGTAGTTTAAGTGTCACACATTTAGGTTAGTGTCTTCATTATGATACGTTCTCATCGGTATAATAACAGATTATTCACAGTGACTTGTATAATGGAAGCTTCAAATAAATAGATCAAAGATGTGCATAATTTTAGGATGGTGTTTTTTGTAAGAATGGCTTAAGGATTTAGTGGTTTCTTTGTACCATGACACGTTGCACTTATTTGTCTTATTAACTTCAAGTGAAAGGAAAAACAGGGGCTGACTGACTTTTTATAGTTGCTGTGACCTAAATGATAACAGGAACTTGTTTTGCAAACTTTCCACGATGTTAAATGTTCTTGAACTAAAAAAAAAAAAAAGGTTTGGCAAATTACTGTGTTGTAAGAGTAATAGCACACTTCTGTTACTGTTTTTGTTTTCCCTACACATTTTATGTTTAATGCTGCATTTATAGGTTCTCGTGAAGATTTTCTCTGGGATGCAAACACCAAATCTGTATAGCTTCCAGACATCACTGCCTAATCTACCCCTGCCCTCTGTCAAAGACACAATGAAACGAGTAAGCTCAACAATTCTAAAGCCTCCATAAACACATTTGCTAAGTATTGTTTACTTAGCAGTAATCAACATTATTTGAATCATTTTTCAGTTCTTTAATTATAATGTGAATCACTTTGCAGATTGCTTTATTGTCTAAAGACCCAGCAGTGGTCTGGTTCTGGGTCCTGTTTTCAGAATTATCTTGGTATTTATCTCCTTAAAATATGAGGTAAATTGTGTGTGATGTCAATTAACCCACTAAAATGCACATAGTAGGAAACTGTATTTCTAAACTAGTTGTAATGTTGGAATGGATGTGGGAATGCAGACATCACTGTTAACTAAGTGTACTGTCTGGTTTCATTCATAATCGCAGACCATTTATGAGAGAGCTGGCATACAGCATGTTGTAATCTCATCTCCTCCTGACAGAATCCTGGAGCTATATTTGAAGTGCTGTTGTGCATGTTTGACTAAAACCCATGTACTCACAGTATCTGGATTCTGTGCGCCCTCTGCTGGATGATGAAGAGTACAAAAAGATGGAGAAACTCGCTTCAGACTTTCAGAAGACCCTGGCTCCAAAACTTCAGTGGTACTTGAAGTTGAAGTCATTGTGGGCCACCAATTATGTAGGTTTTATCATTTTTTTGTTTTATTTTTTATACATTATATATGTGTGTTTACATTGGGGGCATTGGTGGTTCAGTGGTAGGTTTCTCGCCTATCATGCGGAAGGCCCGGGTTCGATTCCCAGCCAATGCCTCAACCCCAGCCACTGGATGCAGTGCCGGTCCCAAGCCCGGAAAAATGGGAGGGTTGCGTCAGGAAGGGCATCCGGCGTAAAACATTTGCCAAGTTGTTGTGTGGACCAGTTGGTCCGCTGTGGTGACCCCGAACAGGGAACAGCCGAAAGCAACTTCTTCTATGTGTGTTTACATTCTTCTAATTTCACTCACTCGTATTTTTTTTAATTACATTCGACAAAACTGGACCTTTATTTCAGGTCAGCGATTGGTGGGAGGAGTACATCTATCTTAGAAGCCGTAACCCGATTATGGTCAACAGCAACTATTATGCAATGGTACGAGATATTTCTCATTCTTCTAGATGTTCTGAGGTGGGTAATGCTACTGTCTTCTTATTTGAGGTTTTTTCCTCTCTCTAGGATTTCCTCTATGTTTTACCCACACGTCTTCAGGCAGCCAGGGCCGGTAACACCATCCATGCCATCATGCTGTATCGGAGGAAGCTGGACCGAGCTCAGATTAAGCCGGTTAGAACATCTTGACAGAAATAGACAGTGACTTCTGTAACATACTGTAATAGCATTTTTTGTGCAAACCACATTAACTGCCTGCTTAAAGACACACTAACCAAATAACAGGGATCAGCTGTTAAGTGAGTATTCTCAAGAAAGGTCTTTGATAATGCACTTTTACTTTCAATAGATATTCATGGCACACATAACTGCATGTTAAATGGCTTGGTTGTCTATATTACTCAAAGCCAGGTTTTTACAGGTTATTTTGGATTTTGTTTTTGTCTCATGCTTCCTGATGTTGTGCTCATGACGGCGCAGCTCTTTGCACTAGTAAACAGGGTACCATTCTGCTCAGCCCAGTGGGAGCGGTTGTACAATACCAGCCGTATCCCAGGCCAGGAGAGGGGTAAGATGAGTCTGTTTTGGCAGCCTGCTGTAGCTCATTGAGATCCTATAAGACCCTGTAACATCCTGGTGGTACAGGAGTTCTTTTCATTGCAAATACATCTCTTCATCTTATCACCTTTTTTGTGTGTGTGTGCTTGTGTTTTTTCATTCTTTTTGCATTGGATCCTTCTCCCTCCATTCTGACCCACTGAGTTCAGACTCTCTTCACTGCTCCGTGCCCCAAGATTGATTGGCGACTTTGTTCCCTCAGGAAGTTATACTGTAGCACCTTATTAGCCGCATAGCCCATTAAAGCCCCCCTCCCCACAATTATTTTTGACCTGTATTTTTTTGCTTTTCCTTTCAGCTTTTGCTACAAAACTCTATTCCCATGTGCTCATCACAGTATGAGTGCATGTTCAACACCAGTCGCATCCCAGGCATAGAGACAGGTACAGAATCCTCATGGCACAGCCCTCACGCTTAAGCTAGCTTTTGAGCCACCTTTACACCTAACTGCCCTACACCTGGTGTGTCCACCTATGCTTTCTGCTCAATGATTATCATATCTGCCTTGATTGGTGATGGCTAGCTCAAGATACTTCAATAAAATGACATATTAGCTTGTTTACCCTAATTCTGGTTGAGTCAATTGAACCTATGCCTCTTTGGTACATGAAATGGAGTGAACATAGTATAAAACTTCTCCAGTGATTTATGCTTCCCCAAACAAATATGACCCCTCAATGTGATTTTTCTTTTCACCCATAACGTCTCAATACATAGCCTGCCAAAAGGTCAGACATTTGTTTTGACACTTAAATTATCAATCTTAAATTTAATGTGCCTTGTCTGAGGAAAAAGTAAACAACCACTTGGAATGATGAGTAATGCATGAAACAAAAGTCTTGACCTAATTGTCATTCCAATGTTTCCCCTCCTGTGGCTTGTTGTGTTGTTGAACTTTTTAAAATATTCATGCTCCTGGCTTTTTGGTATTTAAAATGCCTGCTTCTTTCTTCGCTTGAACCACTACTTTATTTTCTCCTGTGAGTGTAGACACCATCCAGCATGTGTCAGACAGCAGGCATATTGTGGTATACCACAAAGGGCGCTATTTTAAGGTGAGTATGTTTTACGATGGACGCCTTCTCCTGCCACGAGAGATAGCGCAACAGATCGAGAGGATCCTTGCTGACACCTCAGAGCCCCAGCCTGGAGAGGAGAAACTGGCTGCCCTAACTGCAGGAGACAGGTAGCTCCAAATAACTTTGGCTCCAGCTAGTTACAACAATGAATAGTAAATAATGTTCTCAAAGCTTGATTCTGTGCATTGCACTTCTGCTACATGAATGGCTGAGAGGTTTTCATTAATGCTCACATGGTAGTGATTTACCATTGATATTAATAAAGCAAATTTTCATATAAAATTTTGACTCATTTTTGCTTTCTGTAAATAATGAGTTGTGATGTTCTCCTGTTCTAGCAATATTAAATATATTAGTTTTTTATTTCGGAAAATAAAACATAAGTCTTGGTAGTTAATTCAGAATGTAGACTCTTCTGTAATAACGGCTTTTGTGGGTTCTCAGTTATTATACTAATTTATTACATTTTGCGTTTCAGAGTACCTTGGGCATGCGCCCGTGATGCCTACCTTAGACAGGGTAAGAACAGACAAAGTCTTGATGCTGTGGAGAAGGCAGCATTCTTTGTCACGCTGGATGACACTGAGCAGGGCCACAATCCAGACAGCCCTGCCGAATCACTGACCAGTTTTGGTAAATCCCTGCTGCATGGCAAGTGCTATGACAGGTAAATCTTAGTCAGATAAAAAATGCTACCAACCTATAGCTGTAGTGCAAATATTGTGTTTTTATTAAATCTTTCCTTTTCAGGTGGTTTGATAAGTCTTTCAACTTGATCATTTACAAAAACGGTACAATTGGCCTGAATGCAGAGCACAGCTGGGCTGATGCTCCAATCATTGGCCACCTTTGGGAGGCAGGTCCATACTTACTTAATAACTCATATTATAATATGTTGGTGGTTGACATACTATAATCAGTATGACATACATTTATTGCTAATCGTGAGCTTTAATCAGACATCCCCTTGTCTTTTTTTTTTTTTTTAAAGCATGTGCTGTCAACTGATGCTATCAAGCTGGGTTACACAGATGATGGCCACTGTAAGGGACAGCCTCACCAAAACCTCCCTGGACCTCAAAGGCTACAGTGGAACATCCCACCTGAGGTACATCACATACCCAAACAGCAGCTCTGTATACCGGGGTTCAGAGTACTGTTATTACTACATAACCTACACTACACACCTGAGTTGTTTTTAGAATACCAATGGTAAATTGTAAAACTGTAATCTACATACACAGCTAAGCAGCCTAACCTCTTAACAGAGAAGAATAATGCAATCTTGTTTAAAAAATATTTTTCAAACAAGATAATAATAGATAATAATAATTTGAGTAAAATGTATTATTTTGTAATAACAAGAAATATTATTTTGTGGGTTGTATGGCAACAAAATACTTATGATACTTATAAATTATGCTTCTACTTAAAAAAAAAAAAAAAAAAACTTACACTGGTAAATTATATGAATTGATATGCACATTTTGTGATAAATTATCCGATCAGGCATAACATTATGAGCACTGACGGGTGAAGTGAATAACACTGATTATCTCCTCGTCATGCTACCTGTTAGTGGGTGGGATATATTAGGCAGCAAGTGAAAATTTTATCCTCAAAGTTGATGTGTTAGAAGCAGGAAAAATTGACAAGTGTAAGGATTTTAGAGAGTTTGATGAAGGGCCAAATAGTGAAAACTACCCTGTCATGGCTTATTTTCATATAGCACCTTACTTATTATATTAAACCAGTTCTTGGTAGTGGATTTAGAATTTTCTACTCTAATTTTATGTTCCCTGTGTTTGCTCCTTAAAACCTCAAAACAGCTCACCAGCAATTTTCTTTGTGTGTGTACTGTACACGCCATTTTCCACCGATGATTCACACATGCTCTTCTGTTTGTGAATACTTTCCAGTGCCAAGCCATGATCGCCAACTCCCTGTCCGTGGCTCAGGCTTTGGCTGATGATGTGGACATGGTCATTATCCCTTTCCAAGAGTTTGGTAAAGGACTGATCAAGAAGTGCAAGATTAGCCCAGACGCCTTCATCCAGATTGCCTTGCAGCTCGCTCACTTTAGGGTGAGCTCACCAAAATGAGAGATTATTAAATTTTTATTATTATTATTATTATTATTATTATTATTGTGAAATTCCGTTCGAATTTTTTATTTTTTTACGTGTTTACATGCTGATAATGGAACGGCTCTGCCTATAAAATTCAGTCAATAATTTCTTTTAATACTATTGGTTTTATCATATTTTCCAGTTATTAACAAGGTATTAACTGTCTCTATTTTGATCATCAGATAATAAATGAATTATTAATGTACATGTAATCACACTTGTTTGACATGTCAAAAAAAACTTGTTTATTGTACATGAATTACATATCTCTAATGTTGTTTATTTGTCTCTGTCCCAGGACAAAGGAAAGTTCTGCTTGACTTACGAGGCATCCATGACCCGTCTTTTCAGAGAGGGGAGGACCGAGACTGTGCGATCATGCACCATTGAGACCTCTACTTTTGTCAAGGCCATGGTCAACAATGAGACGGTATTAACTTCAAAACTCTCTGGCATTTAGACAGATTGAATCATTTTGTGCTGATGTGTTAATATGGTTTATAACCTAATGTTAATTTATCTGTCATTTGTGTGTATAAAGAAATCACTCCACACCTTTTTTGCAAGCACAAACAACTAAGATGTCTTTGCCAAACACACTGTGGAATTCACACTTTTTGTTAAGCAGATGATCAGCAGGTGCTACCACTCACAAAACCACACTGCATAAATCAACCCATGATCTGTTTTGGAAGGTTGCATGCTGCAATTCTTTTCCCACCTTTAATCCAGTAAATGTTACTTAATATTCTGAGGACTCATAAATATTTATGCTATTTATACTTTATGCATATACTTGTTTTTTTTTTTTTGCTCTAACCTTTTCAAATTAAGCCTTTTATTTTATCTGCTCAATACATTAAGTCTCATTACACAGCATAAATGACCATTATTGTATTCATTTGTTGCAAAAACACAATGGAGCTAAGCTCTTTGGGCATTAAAGAGCATCTTGAATCCCAAGTTGGTAGCATTAAATACAGGTTGATTCAGAAAATTTGCGGATGCTGTATGGGATGTACAGTGAATATAAAATGCCTACACATTCCTGTTAAAATTGAAGGGGTTTCGTGATGCAAAAACTTTAAACCAAGATGAATCATGTTAGATATTTTGCTTCTTTATTGCAATATAGCCACTAACAAAATAAAAAAAAAATTATTCCATACTTCCTTGTACAAATAATCCAGACCTATCCAGTTGAGTGAGGATCATCTCAAGAGAAGCCTCAAAGCCTTGATCCTGAATGATTTCCCTTGCTGGAAAACTTAAAATCACAGATTTACCTGTGATTGTTGCAAAGTACTGGCACTGGAAAGTCCTTAAAAATGCAAAACCCCTTACAGAAAGTCGTCATAACACTGTGGAGTGTCTGCTTTATCAGTCCCTGTCTAAGCTGTTATTATAGAAACTATAACATATTAGATCAAGCACATAAATGTAAACTATTGCTTGCAGCCAAAGCGAATAGCTGATATGAAAAATTAATGAACGCAGTCAAAATCAATTATTATTTTAATGATTATTTTTTAATATCTGCAGTATACAGAATATGGAAGCACCTTGGTGGACATAGTGTTAGATAATTTATTTTTGCTTTAAGAAATACTGTGTGAACATTAACAATTATTACGAAGACTTTGCAATGATGCAGGTGCTAAAATAGTTTATATGTTTTTAAAGGAGCATATTTTGAATTTGGCAGCAAATCTTATGCTGTCTGATGGCACTGTTAAAGTTAACATCATTATTCCATTGGACATTTTATCTATTTTAAAGCCAATGAGTGCAATAATGGCCAAAAAGCATGCAGATAATAAATCTCCAGACATGAGCTCGAAACCTCTGTCTGTTTAACGTGTTTTAGAAACACAAAACATTATTATATATTTAACTTCACAGCACTGTGCACTGTGGTAAAGTTCATTAGAGCTGTGTGTTTGAGGAGCTGATTTTTCCCAAACACTGTTTCCCACTGTGCAGAGACTAAATTTGTATATGCAACTCATGTTTTATTTTGGTTGTTTTATGTGGTTATATGTGGCTTGTGTAATTACTGAAAGCACATGAGGTACGATTAGCTGTTAGTTGAGCAAAAGTATGAGTATTGTTTTTTGATGACATTTTATTGACCAGACTGACTGGCCAACAGATGAATATACCCCTTGAGATTTGGTATTGACTAGTATTTTTGGGAATGTTTTTTGGCGTCGTTGGGGGATGATGTAGCTTAGTGGTTAAGGTGTTGGACTTCTGAGCCAAAGGTTGTGAGTTCAACCTGGACCACCAAGCTGCCACTGCTGGGCCTCTGAGCAAGGCTGTTAACACTTAATTGCTCAGTTGTATGAAAAAATTAGATAAATTGTAAGTCGTTCTGGTTAAGGGCATCTGCCAAAATGCCAGAAATGTAAATGTCTTGAAGTGACCTTGAGTTGTTTTTAACAGATTTTGGCAACCTTACTCCTGAAAAATGCAATCACAAGTTCGCAACGTTTACAAAAATACCATATATTTTGATATTTAAATATATTTCAGTAGCAGAAATTACAGCTTATAAATTCTTGTACTTCATGTATTTCTACTACTTTTATGTCCACAAAATGGAATACTTAATTTTCTGAACTACATTGTACATGGCACATGTTTTAATTCATCAAAACTTAGTATTATGGGGTTTTTTTGTTGTTGTTTTTTGTGCAGATAAGTTTTTCTTAAGAACAAATTTAGAATGAAATCCAAGTATGCTTTTATAAATAATGCTCCAGGACAGCAGGACTTTTTGGGAGTTAAGCCCAACATTTTTAGTCATAAAGCATTTTACAGACATCATACATTATCCTGAAATTAAGTCAGTCTCCTGTATTACCATAAAATGTTTTTGCTTGTGCACATTCCCAGTCTGCTTCAAGGGACCTGACAATCTTTAAGTGGAATTTTGCTGTCTCTTGTTGGCCCAGTTACCATGCCTACCATTTAAAAAGGCCGATGTTCTTGCATTCTTCCGCTTTAATATTTCATATGGCGCAGACATCAAGAGAGCACTTGAAGTGCTTTCAAAGCATGGCGTGCTTAGTGTCTGAACCTGTGTTTTGGCAGTGCTCTGAATTTAAATATGACTGGAGTGTGCTTCGGCACTGCAAGAGCAAATTCACAAACACTCACAGACAGGAGAGTGAGTTATGATGATGTGAGACTTCTGCTAGTGTCAATGTTTTTGTGGCTCTCTTATGGTAAAAAAAAATGTACTGGCAATGATGTTCACACCTAGCTAAGATAAATATTAGCATTAGTTAATATTATAGCCCACTTGATTAAACATTTGTGTCTATCTAGTCTATCTACTGGAGTATATGGCTGCATGAGTTAAATAAAGCTTTATCGTTTTCTGGTTTTTTTTTTTTTTTGTTTGTTTGTTTTTTTACTTTTTCCTCTTGGTTCCTCAGAGAAAGTGACTGTTTTTATTTTTTTTTTTCTTCAGCGAGAGAAGAAACTAAGTCTGCTAAAACAGGCAGCAGAGAAGCACCAGCAGATGTACCGAATGGCTATGACCGGGAAAGGCATCGACCGTCATCTCTTCTGCCTCTATGTAATCTCGCAGTACTTGCAACAGGACTCTCCCTTCCTCAAAAAGGTATGAATAAGGTTTAGACAATGGATGTGCTGTGTTTTCTATTAATATTGCACTTTTGAAACAGAAAGACTATAAAGTTTGCTTTCATATTACACAATATGCTTGATATGCACACACACACAGGTATGACATTTAAACCACTTAAAAAAAAAAAGCTTATTTTTCTTAACCTATTCTTAAACTTACAGCTTTTCCATTATTAGTACAATTAATGCTCAGGTAGCACTAAAGCCCTTTCCATTACTGGTGCATCTTTCAGTGCAATACGAAATACACGCGGTTGTTAAAATGTAGAAATCCTATTAAACCCTCTGTGTCAACAGTCTTGCACTGATGCCCTCCTCACCTTGTCTGGTCTATGCACAGGTACTGTCTGAGCCATGGCGGTTGTCTACCAGTCAGACGCCACTACAGCAGCCAGAGCTTTTTGATCTGCTGAACCATCCTGAGTATGTTTCTAGTGGTGGTGGTTTTGGCCCAGTAAGTAAGCTGCAGTCATATTCAGATTACTTTTATGAATATTAAAAAAAATAATATAGGGCTAACAGCAATCATCAATCAAACCCAACAAAGTACAGTATATGCCCAAAAGTATGTGGACACCTTATTTTTACATTTCTATGTGCTTGCTGAACATCCGATTTAAAAACAATGGCCATTAATATGCAGTTGGTCCCCTTTTCTGTATTCTGGGAAGGCTTTCCGCTAGATTTTGCAATGTGGCTGTTGGGCCTTGTGCTCATTTGCTCACAAGAGTATAAGTGATGTTGGGCACTAGCATGTAAGAAGGCCTGACTCGCTGCTGGCCTTCAGTTTCTTCCAGAAAAAAAGAGGAATCAGGCCTCTGTGCCAACTTTAGCAAAACCATGACTTTATGGAGCTTGCTTTGTGCATAGAGGCATTGCCATGTTGGAACAGGTTTGTGATAGAATGCCTTACTTCTGTATGCTACAACATACAGAGACATTCTAAAAAATTGTGTGTTTCTAAATTGTGACAGCAGTTTGGGGAATACTCAGATATGGATATGATTGTGTCCACATTCTTCTGACCATATAATGTTGGTGTGTAAATGGATAATTAAGTATGGTGTAGTCAAGCACCAAACAACATAATGCAAACATTTCGAGGAATAGACAATTAATATTTAAAACTTGTGCTTGGCTATTGGGGCACAGAGAGCAGTAAGTTACAGTCAACAGAGGATTGATCGATCATCAGTTCTGCATAGGAACTCTTGAGCCTCTTATTTTAGGCCGGAGTCGGTAGACCAATTGATTAATTGGAATAAATAAATAAAATTACTGACAGATTAATGAATAAGAAAATAAGCAGCCTTAATTTGATTCCTCAGATGTCCTATGAGACTTATATATGACAGTATTTTAGATACTCTGCTTTGCTCTGACAGGTGGCTGATGACGGTTATGGAGTAGCTTATATTATAGTGGGAGAGAACCTCATTAACTTCCATATCTCTTGCAAGTGTTCCAGCCCAGAAACTGTGAGTATGCCTCCAATTTTTACATAACAAAAATGTGTTCAACACCGCTAGTTTCAGTAAGCTTTAATTGTCTGGACTGTTGATTGAAATTTTTTCTCATTGTTTTTAAATGCAGGACGCTGAACGCTTTGGCAGCAACATCAAACAGTCAATGCTTGACATGTTGGAGTTGTTCCAGCTGGAACCAAGAACCCTGAAGTGACAAGGGGATCATTTACCTAAATAATAGTGTGTTCTTCCTGTACTATTGTTCGAGTGGGTTTGACATGATTTGGATGTCTAAGTGGAAGGATCTAAATTCAGATTGATGTGAATGATATGCTTTAATAAGAGAATAAGTGTAATGAGTGACTGTGTGTGTGTTCGTTCGTTCAATAGCATTAAGATTTGGCTGTACCATACTGAGCATCGTATATGAACAGTTGAAGTCAGACAAGTTTCTTGGACAAGCAGTAGCCACTTGAAATAAAACAAATTAATTGAAGTGCTGAGAGTAATTTAGGAAGGCAGTGATCTCATGCCTAACACTCACATTCAGCTTTGAAAGATACCGAGCTCTTAAACCACACCGTCTAACAGTCTGCTGACATTTCAGTTTACATTTCAGTGGACAAAATAACCAGCTAAGCATAGGTCAGTGAGGAAGCAGTTCTTTTTACCTTGGCTAACCCCTCAGAGTGGTTAATGGCGTCATTGTGGTAAAGCTTATTCAAAGTGATTTCAGTGGCTCTCCTGCATAACAGTTTTCCTACACACATCTTTCATTACTGAATCATGCTGAAGTATGTATTACTATAATATATGAAATATTATACGGTTATATATGAGCTTTTCCTATTTAACCTGAATAGGAATGAAAGAGGTTAAAAAGAAATTTCAGTTTATTGTTTACAAGAAAAAGATATTGTTTCAGTCTCATGACCAGCCTCAAAATTAAGTAGTCATATAACATGATGTTAATGTGCATTTGTTTTTATGTTAAAATTAATGGTCCATTGATTTTGATTTTTGTTACAATAATGGTTTTTTAAATTATATTATAATTACTTGTTCATCAATTTGTTTGGTTAAAATAATTTTAGCTTTTGAAAAAATCTAAAACTGTTCTTTATTTATTTATTTTTGTATTTTTTTTTTGTTTGTTTTTTGAATATATAATTTTAGCTTAGTGCTTGAAATTAACAAAAGTCATACAGAGAATGTCCATAATGCTAGTCTACAAAAGCAAATAAAAACTGAATGTGACGACTTATTTAAAAAAAGGAAAAATATGTTTCTTGATTTTTTTTAACATGCATACAGCGTCTCCAACACGTATTTCAGAAACTGTTGATTTCTGGGATTTTCACACATTGCAGTCTCTAGTTTAAACAGAATAGTGTGACAAACAAGAAACAGAGTAAGTGATAGTTCAGTGAGTTAAGCCTTGTTGATAAGATCAGTAAGAGGAAAATGGCCAGATTGGTTTCAGCTGCCAGAACGTAAATAGTAACTCCTATAATAACTGTCTACAATCATGGTGAGGTACGTATTTAATTCTATTCTTTGTCATTTCTGAAATATGTTTTTGTGTATCTATTCTCATGCTCTAACACCAGATTTTATCATAGGTTCACCAACCAAACAAATACAATCAAAATCCTGTGGCAGGTGTTTCTATGCCATGTCAATGTTCAACAATATTGATAAATCCAAAAGCAGATAACTTGTCTTGCCTTTGGCTTTTTATAAGCCGGTTATGATTATACACGTGTGTTTGAGTATATCTTTGGCTTTAATCTGATTAAGCTCTTTAAATAACAACCTGACTGCTTTTTGGCCAGAAGAACTGACCATGGGAACATGCAACAACTCAAAATAAGGGCAATTTTCCATGTCTGTCTCTGCACCTTTAACATCAAGGATTATTTATTAACTGAGGTGTAATAAATACAGACAACTAGAAAGTACAAGTAAACAGACACTGCTTCTTGTTATCCTGTGTTAATATTTTTTGAATGTTAAATTTGTGAATACAGATGTGAAAGAAAGATGAAAGGTATTTAGATGAAGTTAATAAAAAACCAACTACCTAAATATATATATATATATATATATATATATATATAGTTTTTCAGTGGTGTGAAAAAGTGTCCTGATTTCTTCTTTTTTTGCATGTTTGTCACACTTTAATGTTTCAGATAATCAAACACATTTAAATATTAGTCAAAGATAACACAAGTAAACACATCATGCAGTTTTTAAATTAAGGTTTTTGTTATTAAGAGAAAACAAAATCCAAAACTACATGGCCCTGTGTGAAAGTGTTTGCCCCCCATATTAAAATGTAACATAACTGTGGTTTATCACACCTGAGTTCAATTTCTCTAGCCACACCCAGGCCTGATTACTGCCACACCTGTTCACAATCAAGAACTCACTTAAATAGGACCTGCCTGACAAAGTGAAGTAGACCAAAAGATCCTCAAAAGCTAGACATCATGCCGAGATCCAAAGAAATTCAAAAACAAATGAGAAAGAATGTAATTGAGATCTATCAGCCTGGAAAAGGTTATAAAGCCATTTATAAAGCTTTGGGACTGCCGCAAACCACAGTGAGAGCCATTATATACAAATGGTGAAAACATGGAACAGTGGAGAACCTTCCCAGGAGTGGCCGGCCGACCAAAATTACCCCAAGAGCGCAGCGACAACTCATCCAGGAGGTCACAAAAGACCCCACAACAACATCCAAAGAACTGCAGGCCTTACTTGCCTCAGTTAAGGTGAGTGTTCATGACTCCACCATAAGAAAGAGACTGGGCAAAAATGGTTTGCATGGCAGAGTTCCAAGATGAAAACCGCTGCTGAGCAAAAAGAACATAAAGGCTCGTCTCAGTTTTGCCAAAAAACATCTTGATGATCCCCAAGACTTTTGGGAAAATACTCTGTGGACTGACGAGACAAAAATTGAACTTTTTGGAAGATCTGTGTCCCATTACGTCTGGCGTAAAAGTAACACCGCATTTCAGAAAAAGAACATCATACCAACAGTAAAATATGGTGGTGGTAGTGTGATGGTCTGGGGCTGTTTTGCTGCTTCAGGACCTGGAAGACTTGCTGTGATAAATGGAACCATGAATTCTGCTGTCTACCAAAAAATCCTGAAGGAGAATGTCTGGCCACCTGTTTGCGACCTCAAACTGACGCGAACTTGGGTTCTGCAGCAGGACAATGATCCAAAACACACCAGCAAGTCCACCTTTGAATGGCTGAAGAAAAACAAAATGAAGACTTTGGAGTGGCCTAGTCAAAGACCTGACCTCAATCCGATTGAGATGCTGTGGCATGACCTTAAAAAGGTGGTTCATGCTCGAAAACCCTCCAATGTGGCTGAATTACAACAATTCTGCAAAGATGAGTGGGCCAAAATTCCTCCACAGTGCTGTAACAGACTCCTTGCAAGTTATGGAAAATGCTTGAGGCCAAGTAAACACCTCAAAAGTTGTGCTCATCAAACCATTCCTGAACCATTTTTGCCTTTGTGGCATGGTGCATTATCTGGCTGAAAAGGGCCACAGCCATCAGGGAATGCCGTTTCCATGAAAGGGTGTACATGGTCTGCAACAATGCTAAGGTAGGTGGTACATGTCAAAGAAACATCCAAATGGATGACAGGACCCAAGGTTTCCCAGCAGAACATTGCCCCAAAGCATGACACTGCCTCCGCTGGCTTGGCCTTCTTCCCATAGTGCATTCTGGTGCCATGTGTTCCCCAGGTAAGCGGTGTGCATGCACCCGGCCATCTACGTGAAAGAAAACATGATTCATCAGACTAGGCCACCTTCTTCCATTGCTCCGTGGTCCACTTCTGATGCTCACGTGCCCATTGTTCCATTTCGTCAGTTCACAGTGGTCAGCATGGGCACCCTGACTGGTCTGCGGCTATGCAGCCCCATAGGGAGCAAACTGTGATGCACTGATTATGCGGACACCTTTCTATCAAAACCAGCATTAACTTCTTCAGCAATTTGAGCAACAGTAGCTTGTCTGTTGGATCGGACCACATCGGCCAGCCTTCGCTCCCCATGTGCATCAGTGAGCCTTGGCTGCCCATGACCCTGTTGCTGGTTCACCACTGTTCCTTCCTTGGACCACTTTTGATAGATATTGACCACTGCAGACCGGGAACACCTCAGAAGAGCTGCAGATTTGGAGATGCTCTGATCCATTTGTCTAGCCATCACAATTTGGCCCTTGTCAAACTCACTCAAATCCTTACGCTTGCCCATTTTTCCTGCTTCTAACACATCGGCTTTGAGGACAAAATTTTCACATGCTGCTTAATATATCCCACCCACTAACAGGTGCCATGATGAGGAGATAATCAGTGTTATTCACTCATATTAATCATATTAACACTCGTGTTTTTCAAGTCTTTTCTTCATTCTGGAAATTTCTATGAACTTGATGTTAAACCATAGGAGCATTTTTGCCTTGGTTGTCATAATTCATCTTGCCACTGGAGGGTACCAGAGTGCAAGTGTCCTAATACAGGCACTGAAACAAAGAAAACACAAAGGAAACGTAATTCTTGCTTATGACTAATGCTGGAAGAAATGAGATCCAACTATGTAACAAAACAGCACCTTTACATGATTGAGAGATCATGGGGGATCTGTTGTTTTCAAAGAACGAAGTCATGAACTGAGAGAAAGATGAGTAACTGCAGTCCAGTGATTTTTCTGCTCTACCATGTCTGATTCCACTCAGCTGGCTGAGAAGGAGGAAAGTCTAAAATGCCAGTCTCATACTGAGTCATAATGGCTTGTGTAAATGCTTCCACCAAAGTAATATTGAGACAAGTGAAAGGAAAAACCAAGTAGTAAGGTGTTGAGCCACCACAAGCCAGCAAAAGAGCTTAAAACACCTTGGCATCAGTTCTCTGGAATTTTACTGGATGGATGAATATTGTTCTCTCAGAAGTGTTTTTTGATGATGCTGCTAGAGAGTGTAGGTCCAAAATCTCCCATAGGTGTTTATTTGAATTAAGATTTGATAAAGGCCATAGATTTCCATCATTTCATCTTTATCAAGTCATTCAGTGAGGACATGTGCCCTAAGGATTGGGATATTGTCATCCTGGAAGAAACCACTCCCATCAGGGTTAAAATGTTCCATCATAGGATAAGTGTGATCAGTTAGAAGAACTTTGTATTGATTTGCTGTTACATTTCTCTCTAAGAGGACAAGCAGAGCCAAACCATGCTAGCAGACATAATCTGTATGCCTGGTTCTGCATTCATTTATTTTTGCAGGTTTTTCTGTCACTCAACTGTAGGCCTGTGCACTTTGGCTGCAACCATCAGGCCTGAGGGAGTGCACTAGAGGGAGGATACACATGCTCTAGCTCCATCTAGCAGGAAAATAGTGGTTCTGAGAATGTCTTTAACCAGGGCATGTTGAGACACGTCCCCTGTTCATTTTATAATATCAATCCTCAAATTTAATCCTAAAATGTACAATTACATGCAAAACCATGCATTCCGTTAATTACAAATTTCCACCAAAAAAGGCAGAAAAAACATGTCTCAGCAATTCTATATGTGACTTTCTAAACTGAATAGTGAGTGACTTTAAAATACCGTGATTTTTTTTTAAACTCATTTGGGAAAAGTCCCTTGTTCACACTGCAAGTATAACAGGGTGTTAAAACCAGACCAGGCTGACTGTAGGCTGCCATCCAGGCCACTCTGGGCAACATTAAATCCACAGTGCTGAATTAAC
>JAUCMX010000026.1:8801273-9038773 GCA_033459395.1 Hemibagrus guttatus | reverse complement strand
CGAGACTATTCCTTTTAAATGCCTAATGGACTTTCATCTCTCTACTGCACATTTAAACAAATGTAATAGTGTGGGTTACCTGCCTGATGCTATCTAATTTTATTTGTATATATGCCCGAAGGTTCCTATAATACACAGTACCCACAGCTTTAATTTACGTGATTTAATCATAAGTTAAAAATGATCTATGTTAATCTGTATAAACTATAGACAGCATTTTTATGCAGGTGCTGATGTAGATAGTTATTTCATGGCTACTCTCAATTTTTTATGCATGGGTATTACAGGATGTGACTGCTTCTTTGCTTCTTTTTACTTTGGACTGTCTGATGGTGTTTGATATGAGAGATCAAATTAGATTAGCTCCCACCTCCCATCTCATTTCTATGAACTGACCGTGGACTTCCCCCTAATCTTTACCTCTTATCTCTGTTCAACAGACAAAGGACAAGGTTAAAAAATTTCAGTAGTGTGGACATTTACATTTCAGTTGTCTGTTATCTACGTAGACTTTTTAAGAGGTTTTACTATGGCTATTGTATAAGTATTAGACAACATTTCGCAACTACTACTACTACTACTACTACTACTGCTACCACTACTACTGCTGCTGCTGATAATAATAATAAACACAGTGAACAAAATTGGAGCGATCATTGTACATATTATATGCTAGACTTTCTGAATCTTTAAAGCAGAAACGGTGTATTTTAAAACTACATTATTTGTGCTTTTTACTTTTACAATATTTTATTTAAAAAGTGTAAATAGACAATGAAAAAATCCCATTCAAATGCCTAAATTGATTTACATTTCATGTGGAATTTACTTCCAAATTAGTAGTATGACTATATATTATATAACGTAGACTATTACTACTATTACTACTACTAATATTTTTTTCCTATACTGAGAAATAAGCATAATTTTAGAATCATTTTGAGATGTGATCTAGAAAGTGTACTTGTGCAACAGATGAAGTTAGTTTTTATTGTTACTCCATTCATGCAGAGTGAAGTAAATTACCGTATCTGCAGGACAACAGTGCAATATATGTGACATTTGTCTGTACACTATACAAGGTGCAAATAGTGCAATAAGGAGAAGACAAAATCGCATAGTGTTAATGATTTTGCTATGTTTCTCTCCCCAGGCCGACCATACAGATCAAACGGCCGCCGTCCTCACAAAGGAATAGTGGAGGAATGCTGTTTTCGGAGCTGTGATTTGCATCTTCTCGAACAGTATTGTGCAAAACCTGCAAAGTCTGAGAGAGACATCAGTGCCACTACACTGCAGGTCGTCCCAGTGTTACAAACTCTTCACAAGGTACGTACAGTACACTATCTCTTCCAATCTACTGTCAGCAACATTGTTTCTGCTGATGTAACACACACACACAACGTTTTATCAAGGGAACATCAGTGTCAAGCATGTATTCCATCTAAAACAGCTGAGTAATGTGGAAAAACAGCAGAGATAATGAACAGTTAACTGTTTAAAAAAAATATACTGGGGACACAGAGAAAGACAGCTCGACAAATATATAGTGACACAAATGCTATTGGACTGCACATGGAATGATGTCATTATTCAAAACACCAAAACAAGTGCCGTGCCACATTCTGGTGCGTGGCTACGCCATGTGGTCTTGGCATGAAAATATGTTAAGCACTGGCAAGACTGTAGGCCAGCTGGCTGGCCAAGGCTTGAATTTCAAAACAACAAAAACAAGATAACCAGCAGAAAAACAATTGGGCTGCATTTAAGAACAGAACATTGACACTGAGTATGTGTACAGAGTCACACTCGTGAGGTAAATCGCAACTAGGAGAGCTGTTTTTAAACATGCAGTTGTGGAGAATTGAACACATACCAATGAGACATGGATCATCATAACAGCAGCATTTTGAAATGCTACATGCCACATTTGAGCTAAATCTACTCCACTCTAAAGCTTAAAATCAATTATTGCTAATGGAACTTTAATAGTAATGGTGAACTAATTCAGGAAGTGAGATAGCAAACAGAGGATATGGGGGAAATGTGAAGTAAAGAAGCATATATGTCTTCTAGAGTTACTGCAGTTCATGAGGCTGGTCCCTCATGTTGATAAATCCATTTTGTTTTGCAGGATAGCGCAAGGAAGCCTCTTAATGTCAGGTTTTCCAGATATGAGCTATGGCAACGGACAGCTGCTCAAAGGCTGAGGAGAGGAATCCCTCCCATCCTCCGCTCCAGAAAGTTCAAAAGGCTTGCCAAGAAAATCCAAGACCAGGAGCAGCCAGAATTTCATCGGCCCCTGATGACTGTGTCCAGCAGAAGCCCTCAAATTCCCCATGCCTCCAGAGCCTCGCTGACCATAAGTGAAGCAAAAACTGCAAAGATTTAAAAGGATTATAAGCCTCGACCTTGATCAAGCGAGGCTTCCTTAATGAACCCGAGCATCATTTAGAAATACAGATATGAACATTCTGTGTTATCACCTGCCTTACCCAGCTGAAGAGACTTTAGTGATAGAGCTGAATGTAAGAGTGATGGATCAGGCGACAGAAAAGGTTTATGAAGTCTCTGATTCACAGGGTGCACAGCCAGAATCATTCCCAATGAATTACCAAGGGAGTATGTATAGCAGTGAGTATGTCTTCATTCCACAAAATCCCAACCCTGAGACGGAGTGCCTCTGTCTCATTTGCACCTGTGATTCTAAAGTTACACTATTGGGAGCTTTTTTTTTTTTTTAATTAAAATGATATTTGCTTTATATGCACCTTCTTTCACCCTACTCCCTGCGGTGCAATAATGAAGAAAAAACATCGGCAGATCGCACAATGCCAAGGACAATATTAATGGCACTATTTTTTTTTAATGAACTGCTCCATATGGTAATATTATGGTGCTACCTTTTTGGGAATAAACTCAAAGAAGAGACTCAAAGCAACCTACTCTTGTCATCGTGTTAAACTTTCCGTTTTAGGAAAAGCAAGACGTTGTAAGAGAGGTGAATCTAGAATGGTTTGATTAGGGATGAGCTACGCTGAACTGTACTCTAAGATCCATTACATGGGCTGTGGAGAATGAAGGTAAAGTCCAAGGCGGTGACATGAGAGATTCTCTACAATAAGATGAAGGGAACAACAGGGACTACCGCCGTTGAGGACATTTGCGACCAAGTCAAGATTGAACTTTGAGCAAGAGCAGTTTTAAAACACCACATACTTGTACCATAATATTAATATTCCTCTTTCCAGTTTAAATCTTTGTCATTTTATCCATACTTCCCTGTCTTTAAAGCATATATACAGTACAAAATAATGGAACAATCATTTCAAAGGGAAAACAGCAATAATGTCTTCTTGCATACTTTCAATGTACAAGAGTAGTATTCCAGTGCTTTTGCTTGAAATGAAATACTTGAATATGTATATGTAATTGGTCTCCAGGGACATCATGTCATTGACCTTATGAGTAGTCCATATGAGCAGTTTTCTTGCAAAAAATGAGCCGCCAAGCGTGTTTCTTGGTTCAGATAGTAATGGCACTGTAAAAAGGCATTATTTATTTTGAAATAAACATATAAATGGTCCCAATGATAGCACACATTTATAACTGGTAGATATGTGTTACACAATGGTTTTATTTGTACTGCTTATGTATGTAGATGCTTTGTACCAAAAAGTTTCTTTTTTAAGTAAAGTCAGTGGAAGCTTCAAAAGGATCTTGTCTCAATTTTTATGTAGACTTGCCTGCAAATTTGTTGTTTGAATTCAAAAAAGGCTTATATATTATGAAATGGCTGCAGAAGAAAAAAAACAGTGCAGATCTTAAATGGTATGCATTTTTGGTTTAATACTGAACATTTTATGCAGGCAGTGACCTGGCCTCCCTCAGGGGAGGGTAAAGGCTAAAGAACAGTTGCTGTTCATCTTTTAGGGACTCATTTTCTCAAGGTCAAAAGGTCAGCTCACAGGCATGCGGTATCCATATTAGTTACATATATGCCTTAGACATCTATGGATGTTACTTAACTTTGAGCATTAAAGCAAAGTTATTACTGCCTGTATCAGTGCAAAAAAATGGAAATCATGTTAGTGCATATGATTTTTTTTAAATAGCTGCCAGTCATTCAGATACTCGTCTCCACTTTACCTTAGTTACCCCAGCTTCTAGCCTTGTCAATCTTGCAGGCCTAAACCTGCACTTACTGCTTATCTTCATATCTTATAAATATTTGAAAAGTCTAAAATACCACATTTTAATTTACCTGTGTTTTTGCCCCACAGGTGTTTATATAAGGTGTTTCATGAGCATGAGATGTAATTTAAGGACATACTTGTTTTCTCTTAAGGCTTTTGAGGTTTGGGCACCTGTCAGCAGTGTGAAAAACATAACCACAGAATAATATCTGAAGGTCATTGATCAAAGTAGGAGAAAGATGAGAACATGTATATGTAATGTATGAAAAAATAGCATAGTGAACAAAGAAAGCTTTGTTTCCTAAAGTAAATACATTGGAAATACATCATCAAAGGTACAACAGTGGTGCTTATGGTCCAGGTACATAATTTAAATGGAAACACTACAATCACTTTCCCCACATTCCTATCCTTAAGTGTATCACCCTCGGACAAGTCTGATAACATGAAATCAGCATGATTCACTGTTGCCACTGTTTCCATCGCCCAGTCTTATTTTTGCTTTATGTGAACATTGCAAGGATTTTTGTTTACCATTTGTTTATTTTCATAAATCAGTTCAGCAATTGGGTTTATAAATGGATATGACCTAAGATAATTTTTTTCTAAGGCCTGGCAAGGAAAGAGTTAACTAAAAACAATCCAAACCCAAAAGTACAGATTCACACTGACACACTGTGCCTGTTAGTCACTCTATTGTGAGAAGTGATGACCGCAACTACTAATGCCCCACTGAGCGAGATATCTGTCATTCGATATGTGGGCAAGTATCAAAACACGTTCATAACCAAACAAGAAATGACTTGAGAAATACGCAACCACACAAAAAATGTTGAAAGAGCATAATTATTGCCAGATCAGAGCTATAGTGAGAAGTATTAGTCAGAAAGATTGGATCAGTCCTGGTTACCATCTGGTGATGGGTCGTGACAAGATGTCTGCAAGCAACACAGTAGTGTTTCTCCACTATCCCATTGTGTCCCATAGTAATGTGTTTATTATGTGTATAGGAAGGTGTATATATGTATATCATAATGGAATCGTGAAGCGTCCATGTAATGGACAGCAAAATGCTGAACAGCAGTAGGATTTCAGTTTACAGCAAAATTGCTTGAAAAATTGTTATTTTACGCTATTAATAAATGTATTGTTAAAGAATATATGGCATAGTACTCAAAATGAGAAAAATTACAATGATGGCTTGAGGTCACAGAGAAATGGTGTAGGATTTCCCTATGAGGGTAACATATTTATAATTTCCCATGCAGTTGCCTTATATGTTGCTTGTGTCCTGAACCTGATCTATAAAATGATCTGATCCTGATCTGATCTGAACCTGATCTATACAAATGTGAAGATGTATGCATGATGGTTGTTGGATGTAATTAAATTTCGTATAAATGTCAATGTAGTAAATGGAATGAAAGCTGACCCTGTCTGCAGTCCTAACATTACCTTTTCACAAGAATTAGGTGTTAAGAATTTTCAAGTGTGATACCATGTTGGCGCCCCTTTTTCTTCCATTCCCAATCAGTGTAGACTTGTAGGTGCAGTCTTTATTAAATGAATAAATAGATATAAGAATATTAAATTCAGGGTTAGGGCAGGGAAACACCTGTACATACTATTTCTTGCAAAAAATGAAATAAAAAAATTGGTGAAATTTATTTCAATTACTTTTAATTGTTTATGAGTTTTTCTGGAAGAAATGTATTATTATTTAAACAACAACAACAAAAAAAACCTGATTATAAAGCTTTTGCTGAATAGGCATCTAAATAACAGCAGTTGTAATGGCCCATTATTCTAAATACCACTGCTATGCTGAATGAACAAATTTTACACCAAGTTACCAGCTTCAACAAGAGGCCCTTTGTCTGGTTTAGACACCAAGCACTTCATTAATACACTGGGACAAGTTTCTTTACCCTCAACACCATATTGTGTAATCTGATTACACAAATGAACAAATATGCTCTAGCACACACGTTCCCGGAGTAGGACATTTGTTGTGATTCCCCAGCTACTCCGGCAGGTTGAGTACTCTGAGGGCAAGGTGCGCTGCCATCACACTTCCTGCCCGAGAAAAGTGTGTCAGAGGTGAAGGAAGCAGACTGGGAAAGAGAATGGCAAGTTAGGACAATGCATTCACACCAATTTATACACACAATGTGCAGGTGCGTGTACACATACGCTAAAGCATACATTCATGCATCGATACAAATAATTCAATAAGCTCATATTCTAAGCAGGGATTCAAAGTTTGCCAACATGCTAGGGTCATTTCATCTTAAACTGTACCTACTACTGTAACATAGCGCTTTTCCTAAGAAACTGCTGTACTGCTTTAACATTAATTGCACCTTCTTATACAATATAGCCATATTATTTTAGCATCGTTTGAGCTGACTAAAATAAATATAAAATATTCTGTAATTGACATTTAGGAAATGCATTTACATAATTGTTTAAGCATATATGATCAATTAAACAACTTAGTTCACAAATATATTCATCTCTTCATATTACATTCTGTATATAACAGTAATATAAGATTATGGTATACAAGTGGCTAGTGCTGCTGCATCATGGCTCCAGGGCCTCTGGTTCAGATTTGAGCTTAGGTTTCACTCTGTTTGCATGCTCTCCCTGTCCTGCAACATGCTCAGTGTTTCCTGTATAATCTCCAGTTCCAATGTGACCTAGAGCAGAATAAAGCAGTTACTGAAGATGGAAGAATGAATAATATTAAAAAATTTTTTTATATGCAATTAGTTATGTATGAAAAATTAAAAATCATATCATTTTCTCTCAGGTAATTGGTGGTAACCTTGTAGCACACCCTGGGGTGCTATCGGGAGTTTTGAATCCCTTCCCCATGCCATCCCAGTCTCCACCTCAACATTTGTTTTTCATTGCAGCCTATCCTAAATGCAGCTTAAAGTAGTTCTAAATCACAAATTATAAATAGCTATAGAATTTTGTTTCAGATTACTGCCCAGTCACCTCTCTAGATTAAATCCTTTAAACTCTTTGTTCTGGTTTATCCTGGTCAGGGCTGTGGTTGGTTCAGAGCCTATCCTGGTAACACTGGGTGCAAAAGTCTTTAACATCATTCATTCATTCATTCATTATCTACAGCTTATCCGAACTATTCTCAGGTCACGGGGAGCCTGTGCCTATCTCAGGCATCATTGGGCATCAAGGCAGGATACACCCTGGACAGAGTGCCAACCTATCACAGGGCACACACACACTCTCATACTACGGACAATTTAGAGATGCCAATCAACCTACCACGGATGTCTTTGGATTGGGGGAGGAAACCAGAGTACCCAGAGGAAACCCCCGAGGCACGAGGAGAACATGCAAACTCCACACACATGGCAGAGGCAGGAATCGAACCCCCAACCCTGGAGGTGGGAGGCAAACGTGCTAACCACTAAGCCACTAAACCACCATGCCCCCTCTTTAACATCATTTAAAATTGAATTATATTAATGTGCAGTCTGTTCCCAACCAAAGACTTCTTGAGAACTGGGAGTGATGGGGAGTGCCAGACAGAACGCTGTGCCCCATGCTCATGCATACTTCACACTCTAGTATCTACCACATTCAGGATCACACAGCCTTGCACCCAGAGGCATGATGAATATTTAATATGAGCAGTTTTTCCTCTATGGAAAATTTTTTTTTTAACCCCCAAACATTGAGCCACATTAAATTTCCATTTCCTTCAGAATCAAGTGGATGTGATGACCTTGATTAACCAGACATCTTGACCATTTGACATTTTCTCCTAATGTCTCAGCAAACAACTTGTGTGCTGTCCATGGTCCTGAAAAAAACCTCGCCTACTGTTAATGAAAGATCATAGAACTTTGCCTTTGCCACAGATTTGTTATCAATCCACAATTTTTTAAAATGAACAAAGGTCAAGCCCTTTTGCTTTGGCCCTGGCCATGAAACTTTAGATTTTAGTAAATAAAACAGCAACATGTGTCAGGATGCAACATCTTCAAAACATTTATATCTTATTTTCTTGTTTTTACCCACAAATTATCTACAAACATTTATTCAAAACTCAAATATCATGAACAACCATTGGTGTACACATAAAGAATTTCTTCTCTTGAATGAGGATACGCTATGTGAAATCAGCTGTTGTGGTTTGCTCAAACAGCAGTAGGTAGGCTTATGAAGATTACCAATGAAGCGGTAATGAGCAGCCTTGCATTGTGCATCAGATAGGCTGGTATGGGCTGGGAGCTTAGCTAGATAACCTATGGAGAATTGAGAATTTTCCACACAACTGACACAGCAACAATAAGGAGCAATGAGAATTGGCGGCCATCAAGTGCAGAGTATGAGTGAATCAGTGAACTACTGATATGTGGTAAAGCTGGCAAAATAGTCTGTATGAGTAGCCATGTTAAAAAAAACAAAACAAGTTAACAAAATCCCAACCATCTGCCCAAGAATGTCTGAAAACCTTCTTGGAAGGCATTCATTTTGGTCTCTAAAAACACTGTTGAAATATGAGTTGTCCTCCTCACAGCTTGATCTTCCCAAGTTTTGAACTATGAGCTAACCAAACGAAGGCAAATATTGACCTAGACACTTTAAACATCCCAATTCCTGGGTTATATTCCCCTCTGTTTTTTGGCAGACATCCCATGCAATAACCCAGCAGTTCTTTGGTCAGTCCCTCAACCCCCTTCTGCATCAGTCAAACTTTAACTAACTCTAGATAGTCTGTGACGATCGTCAAAGATAAGACACAATTTAAACAACATAAGACCAGTGACACTAATGGTAATAAGAAACCTGATTTTCTGATATGATATGAAACCTGATAAGATTTTCTGGTTTTAGAGCCAGAAACCAGAAACATCTTCATTTTTTTTTTGTCAGCTGCCTGAATGTAACAAGTTTAGATGATTTTTAATCTCGCTACATATACCACATAATATTAAATTATTTTATATTAATTGCATAATATTATTAATAACCCTTTTAGATTTCTGTTTTCCTAATCCTTGGTAGGGGACATTCTCCATAAATTTGTATTTTTAAATATTTATTTTTAAGAGGTTTTAAGAGAACTATGGCGTCACTTTTAATTTCAGCCAATTCTATGAAAGGTAACTGGCAAGTTGTTCTGGTGAGCAACAAGAAAATATAGATTTTGGCCAGACAGACCCAAACATTTGAGACAGCACTCAGGATATGAGATACAGAATGTGTACTACCTCATTCTTACTAAATGCAAAGTTCTCTGAACACTTATCTGCACTCAGCCTTTTTTCCCCCCGTAACTGGGTTGGCATTCTAAATGTGAACAGAAGTATGATATTAACTTATGATATTAATATCATTTTTAGGTGCACCATTGTGTTCAGTTTTCTTCATAGGTCCCATTTTGTGCAACTGTCAGTCATAAGACATTTTTGCTAATGTGAGAACAAAGACTATGACACACAGTTACTATTCAGCCAATTGAGTATTAATGGAGTGCAGTAATATGTATGCAACTTCCAAGAATGCTGAAGGTTATATAATATTATAAGTAACATTTAAACGAGAGTCGATGACATAACTACAACTTATGTATTGGAGACATTCATATTTCATATTTGCATTTGCTATGGGCTGTTGAGGATGTTTCACGAAATTGTTGCATGACTGAACAAAAAAGAACGATCTTGACTGTTTTAGACTATCTATGGTTATCGCAGCAAGCTGAATGAGCACTGATTGATCGTTTATTGGAACTTTGACACCAGTCCACATATAACAAATAGGCACTGGAGGAAAAAAAAGGGTCAAATTTCGCAACTATAATTTGCTGAACAGTCAGAAGTCTTTCTGGAAACCTTAAATTACACAGAATTTAGCATTGGGACATGGAACAGAGACCAGACTTTGATACTCTTTCTAAGTATAACACAGCAGTCGAGCCTTTCATTTTTCATGAAATCTAGCAATTGTAGATTTTATATAAATCTATATATAAAATATGTAAAAATCTATATTTAAATTCTATCTATCTATCTATCTATCTATCTATCTATCTATCTATCTATCTATCTATCTATCTATCTATCTATCTATCTATCTATCTATCTATCTATCTATCTATCTATCTATCTATCTATCTATATACTGCTCAAAAGAATTAAAGGAACACTTTGAAAACACATCAGATCTCAATGGGGAAAAATATCATGCTGGATATCTATACTGATATGGACTTGGTAATGTGTTAGGAACAAAAGGATGCCACATTGTTTGATGCAAGTGAAAATGATCAACCTACAGAGGGCTGAATTCAAAGACACCCCGAAAATCAAAGTGAAAAAAATTATTCAGCAGGCTAGTCCATTTTGCTGAAATTTCATTGCAGCAACTCAAAATGGTACTCAGTAGTTTATATGGCCCCCACATGCTTGTATGCATGCCTGACAAGGTCGCTGCATGCTCCTAATGAGACGACGGATGATGTTTCCTCCCAGATCTGGACAGTCTGAGGTGCAACCTGGCGTCGTTGGATGGACTGAAACATAATGTCCCAGAGGTGTTCTATTGGATTTAGAACTCTATTGGATTTGGACTTTCGTCAGTGGACACTGGTCATCATGGGGAGTCTGACTTTCAAGGTCTGTGGAAACTCAGCCCCAGATGCAGCAAGCTGCCATTCACTGTGTGTTCTGGCACCTATCAACTATAGCCAGAATAAAGTTTTGTGCTACAGTATACAGTACAGTAGCTCTTCTAGGGAATTGAACAAGATGGGCTTGCTATTTCTCCTCACACATATCAACAATACTTGGGTGATTATGAACCCTGTCACTGGTTTACCGGTTGTTCTTCCTTGTACTACTTTTAGTAGGTACTAACCACATATCATCACACAAGACGATGAGATGCTCTGATCTGGTCATCTAGCCATCACAACTTGACCCTTGTCAAAGTCGCTCAGCTCCTTATGCTTGCTCATTTTCCTGCTTCCAGTACATCAATTTCATGAAGTGACTGATTATTTGTTTCCTTAAAGGTGTCATTAATGAGATAATCAATTTTTATTAGAATATGAGTTAAATTTTCTAATAAGTATTGTTAATAAGTATGTATAAGTATTATTAATTAATGCATGATTATTCATTTACTGTTATTGTAAAATAACGGTAATCAGAATATTACAATAAAATATATATTCCATTTAAAATGTATAGATTTGTTTTACACATTTTTAAAAATTATTTTAAAAATGTGTTCTTAAATATCTTCTTAATGCATGAAGCTGACCAAAAACTGCATACGCTGAAACCTGTTTCTTTGTAAGGTGCAGAATGTGACAAATCTGGATTAAAAAAAACTTTGCTCTCAAAATGGCCTTGAACAGATAAAGCTATTTGATCATGTGGTGAGTAGAGAGTCTGATTGGGCAATGGGCAAATAGGTATCACATGGGTAGACCACATTGATTTTTAGTTATAAGAGGTATTCTAATACATGGACTTGAACACCAGGATTTTGGGTATCTGTATGTTAATGTCAGTAACACTGGTGTTCAATGGGAGCAGCAGCTACTGGATCATGATTCTCAACTGAAGTGCTTGAATTGACCATGGGTAAATGAGATCTAAAGGTTGCTCTAAAAGTTTGTTGCTCAACTGTCAACAAGCAAAGATATGCAGTGGCAAGTTTTATTTGGACTAGAAGACATGTATGAATGTTGTCGTCCACATTAGAAAGGAAATTGGAAAAAAGTGACATAGTACACAACTTCTCGATGAACAAATGGGGTGAAACACTGTCCTTTTAATCCCAATTAAAATGTCAATTTGTGTACACATTTATTTTAACACACTAAAACATGTGACTGCTTGGTTGAAACTAGTTTATCCCATGCACAATTTCTCATTTTGTACTCTGTCTCATGAACAGGAAATGAAGGTTTTACATATTAAGTAAATATTTGCTTGTACTGTTACAATATCTTACCAGGATATTGTTGTTGGTGAATCAAATCTATCTAATCTTTCTGCCTTTTAGATTAAGTCTTTGACCACACAGAGAGAGGGGGAAAGAGAGAGAAATAGAGTAAACAGATTGGTTTTCCCTGGCCTCACTGTAAGCTCACTGGCAATAACAAGTCCTGTGGCCTGACCTAGTTGAGCTATTTTCTGTCTTTCCATAAAAACACCATTGGATGAGGTCAGGGAGATGCTAGGGTAAAAAGCGATAGTAGGGGATGCAGTTTGAGGTCTGTTGTCTGGATGCTTGATAGATGACATCACTGTGTTGAAAGTGTTCCCCACTGCGTCCCTCCACATCTTCACAGCAGGAGAAACTGCTTTCCATTTTGTTACCACTGCCTTAAAGGGACGTCACGCTGATTTTTTGCCAGCTCACCACTTTTCTTTTACCTTATTAGCACTAAATAGATAAATAGATAAATCTTGCTACGCTGTATTCTTGGCGATTATAACATTAGGACTCCAAAGGCCTGAGGCTGAACGGCCAACAAAAACCACACTGGTTGATTAAGTGTTGATTAGCAAGATAACTCGATTCAGAACATTGCAACACCTTTAAAACATGCAGTTTTGCCTATATGCATGAGGTGGTGATGTCTCAGCAGGCTCTGTGTTACTGATCAGAAGGTCAGGGTTCAAGCTTCAGCACTGCCAAGCTGCCACTGTTGGGACCGTAAGCAAGGCTCTTAACCCTCTTTGTTACAGGGGTATTGTATCATGGTTGACACTGTGCCCTGACTGCAGCTTTCTAACATGCTGAGAAAAGAACATCACTGTAATGTATATTTTGTATATTGATTGCAGGATGTCCATGCTTTCATGATAAATGCCGTCATCAAAATCAGTGTAAAACAACATAGATTTAACTGGATGTTTTTCAGAGGTTGAGCAAAACCTCTTCACCTTTAGAGTGGATTGCTAAACTGGAAGCATCCGTTTCAGAAATCTGATCTAAGCTGGGAGGAAAACAACATGGTACTCCAACCTCTTTCTTGGCTGGAGCTGATTGTTTGTGGCCCTGGCCCCAGTTTGTGAAGAAAACACCAGCAGGATGAAATTTGGCATATGACACATGTTTGTTTTCATGGGGCCTTTGATGAGGTAAGAGAGTATAGTGACAGGCATCCATAAGAGACAAGTGTCAAGTAAATTAAGGGGCAGGGAAAAAAAGCAAACTATTGTAGAATAATAGAAAGGAAAAAGTGATTCATTTTAAGTTATGCTTAGAAGTTATAGGTCCAGATTAATTCCAGGTCATTTGAAAGCTTTTCCTGTTTGATCCAATTGAATTCACCTTGAATCATTTTAGCCTGAAACAACTGTTATTTTTCTGAAGTTAATACAAAAAATGGGAGGTGTGGGAGGCAACACATGATAGATGATGATTACTAACTCACTGGATGTTAGTAATTACCACTTACATGACAGTGAAAACAAGTATTCACATATGTACAGGGATCTCAAAACAACAATAAAAACTTAAGTGTGTGGAACGCAGCACAAAACTCCTGAAAGAACTCTGATCAACATCTGGGGTCATGACTCAATTGTAGAGAATCCACCAGAAACCAAGACTTCCTGCTATTGTTTTGAAGCACATGCCAAATGTCATTACTGAAACAAATTGCACTAAATGTTAAAAACAATACTATTTAGACTTCGGAGGTTGTGCAGAATATGTCCCACTGTGCCCCCCACAAGCCATCAATTGTGAATGACTTCTAAGAATTTTCTGAGGATATTGTTTCATAATGTGTATGTTCCCAATGTATTTCAAATAAATTACATATTCAAGGAATAAAATATGCAAGAAATCTGTGTCACATCAGTGTAGGGACACTTACCATCAAAGGAAGATGTGGTCAACAGAGTTTAGCTCAAACCTTCTACTTCCAGTTCACTTTGTAGTACAGCATGTTCACCTTACCAATAATCTTGTATTTCCCAGTGTTTAGTATTCTGTTCTAAGTGTCATTATTCTAAGTGTATCTAAGTGCCATCTTTTTTATTACTTTCTCTGATTATACTTCTGTTTTTTCCTGATGACTCCCCATTTTTTAAAATAATTTTTACCTAAACCAAAACCTAAAAGCACACACACAAAAACTACAATAGATCTGAGCTTCCATGATGGAACTTCATTTTGGTTGAGGCAGTGTTTCATCAGTTTCTCAGACACAGAATCCAACAGTAATTACAGTAATTAACCAAATGCCTGGACTAAAGCATAAAATGCTTTTTCTTGCTCTACCCCAAGAAATATGATCGTTCTTAAAGAAAATGCAAGGGTTTTCTTATGCAGCGGCTCTCTTCTTCCTGCTAGTTCCCTCTCAGTATACTCCTGAGACATAAAAAAACAACATTAGTGCTTTTGTTACTCACTGGGCCACCACCATTTACCACAGTCAAACAAACATTCTAGCACACACTCACACACTCCACCAAATGTTCCAAAACTCATGGAAGACTGTTCAGGAAGTTTTGGATCCCTGGGAGGGATCCCAAGGAACAACTCTTGTCGCTAAGACAGGGAGGAAATTCTGTAGAAGATTTGTGTATTTAGTTTCCACACCCTTGCTGCTGAAAGTGGCAGGTCTGAGCCAGAACTAAATATAGCCAGAGACTGATTAGAATGTTCTGCTGGCCCCATTATCACTTGAAAAGGTATAAGGCACACAATAGCATAGGATTTTTTAAGTTTCACTAGCCCTCAGAAAAGATATTTGGATCCTGGATACCCAAGGTGTTGAGATGGTAGAAGCAGTGAGCAGTGGGCTTTGCAAATTTCTACTAAAGGTTCTTATGAGGTTTCAACTCTGTGCCCATTTCTGTTACTTAACTGCTAGGATAAAGCCAAAAATGCTAATATGGACTGACTCAAAAATCATTTCATCAGTGCGTCATTCTTCATTCTGATCTTTCCTTTGAGAAAAGCATAGACATGATTCTGTCTCAACAAGGTGATCCCCACAAACTGCATCCTTGGGCCTGCTACTCTAGAAAAAGAAGCCACTGAACAGATTATGGAAAAATGTGAGCTATTGTCCATCAAGACAAAACAGCTGACCCCAAACTATGCAGAGATGACTCTTTCAGTGGGTTCACATGTCTCCTAGCTCAGGTCATCCAGGAATTCAGAGAATGATCAAATAGATTTTAGTGGCCATCATTTGACAATAATTTGTCACACAGCACATGAGATCCTGTTAAGTATTGGTTCAGTCAAAAACACTGCATCATCTGCCCACCGTTCTACTGGAGCCACCAGCTATATCCCACAAACCCGGGCCACACATCACAATTGAGTTCATTACTAATCTGCCCATAGAGGGTTCACAATAATTTATCTTATTTTATCACAATAAGTAATTATCAACCACATTTCTGAAACCTGTCAGCTTACAACTGAGTCACCACCTTCCCTCAGTAGAATACACACAAAATTCCCTTACTTATTCTTTATGGATCTCAGTCAATTTCAGTGTGTTTTGGATATTAATCCCTTATTATTCCTATGGTCTGGAGACATATCTGTTGTTCTCTCACAATAGTCCAGGACATTACACCTCCTCAACCAGAGAGATACTTGATCACCAAAGTTTTGGCATAGATCTAATGGATCTTCCTACACAGGAACGATTCTACATTCTTAACCTTAATTAAAACATTACATGGATAAATCACATGTTCTTTGATTTTTCTGATGACTTCAGGTTAACCCTCATAGACGACTGCAAGGTCAATTGATAATGATTGTCAATTAGGTAGAAATTCTAGGATAGGGCTGGAATTACCTGGCCACCACTGCATGCAAGGAGAAAATGAGGGGAAATTGCAGGCCAAGTTTGTGAGAAAGCAGGGCAGACAGAGACACCTTGTGTCAAGTTTACAAGATTTCATCCACAGTGCTGTGACACAATGCCCATGTAAACCTTTAGCGTATCTGGAGAATTACACAGTCTAACAGTCTCTGTGGAAAGATTTAGTACTCTATGATTTGAGAAGTGCAACAAGATCCAGTTAATTGGGGGCATATCAGATGCAGAACAGTTTCACCTGAGATCCTACAAGACTCCTAGCTCAGCAAAAAGGTCCACCTCTGCCTTGTTAAACCTATTGCAAAGTAGATGTAGATGTAGATGTAGATATAGCTGTCATGGGGTGCACGGTGGCTTAGTGGTTAGCATGTTTGCCTCACACCTCCAGGGTTGGGGGTTCGATTCCCTCTGCCGTGTGTGTGGATTTTGCATGTTCTCCCCGTGCCTCGGGGGTTTCCTTCGGGTACTCCTGTTTCCTCCCCCAATCCAAAGACATGCATGGTAGGTTGATTGGCATCTCTAAATTGTCCGTAGTGTGTGAGTGTGTGTGTGTGCCCTGCGATGGGTTGGCACTCTGTCCAGGGTGTATCCTGCCTTGATGCCCAATGATGCCTGAGATAAGCACGGGCTCCCCGTGACCCGAGAATAGTTCGGATAAGCGGTAGACAATGAATGAATGAATGTAGATGTCATTCTTATTTGTGCATTGTACATTTGTTTTGCTGTGTGTCTGCTGCTTTATTGTCCGATTCTTGTGATTGATGTATCTGACCTATGTGGTCTTCTTCAAGCCGACCAGAACATGTCATTGCCTCAGAACCATTAATATGAATTTAGGGGCCAAATAAGGCTTTATTTATCTATTGAATGTCACTATGATGTCTCAGTGTAAGAAGGAAGTAGCTAAATAATTGGAATGTGATATATACCTGGCCCTGAGACCTTTAAAAGTTGGGAGCCAATGCTGCTGCTACTCAATGAGCAATGTTTTTGGCTGTGAAGCACCCCTGCCAGCATCCTTTTGTAGTTGGGGTGCTGTTTAGAGCCCAACCATAAGATGAATTGGGAGAGGTGTGCCAGGGCACCTGTTAGGGACCAACTGCTAGGTGTTCCACTGCTAGGAATAGTTTTGATTAGCTTTTTCATAGGAACTGATCAAGGAGCAAGGGTTTGACAGCTGGTGATTAGAACAATTGTGTTGATGAAAGCAACACAATTGTCAACAAATTGTATATACGTACAGTACCATATGTTAATCTTAAGATGACAAATGTCCATAGGACCTAAATGTTATCTGTGCACCTGCATTCGGTGCTTGGGCCTGTCAGAGCCTAGTAGCAAAAAATTGTTCTGTATTTTTCAATACTGGTAAAATCCCCCAGAAACTGCTTTAGATATAGTCTCCGCCCTCAAGCATTTAGAAGGACTTGTTGAAGAGTACAAGCCACACCAGCATTTAGAAGGACTTGTTGAAGAGTACAAACCACACCAGCTTCAATTCGAGAATTCAACATTTCAGTTAAGCTATGTCTAATACCAGGTATAGCATATGTCAAGACTCAGAGAGTTTCCTCCTTTTCTTAATCTTCTTATCAGTCATCATTGAACTCTGTTTAAATCTGTCAGCTGTGCTAGCATTTGGATTTCCAGGCTGCCAGCAAAGAGGTTGTCCAAGTCAGAGACTGCTTGTTAAAGTTCAATTCAATGCAACAGACCCAAAGCTTGTATTCATCTTTAAATTCTGTGGGACTCAGACACTGTGGGCACAAACGCAAATACTGTAGTATGCCTCATGAGTCACTGTGTCAGCTATGTATATTGGAGCACCGCTTACTTGGTAGATAAACAAGAGAAGCATGTGTTATGGTGGGAAAAAGACACTCAGACACAATAGCAGTATGTAGTCATGGCCCTGCTAGTCTTCAGATTGTGGGGATGTTTAAGTCTTAGTAGTTGATGTGTGGAAGAGTCTGAGCTGAGATGTTGAGTGAAGACCACCACTGCAGTCCCCCTGCCAAGAGGGGGACTGCTGAACAATATTTCAACAATGTTTATATCAAATTCCCGGTCACATGGTCAGTTTGTGACTTTGTTGGAAGGTCTTGGCATGCATGTGCACTGCAGTGCTGATTCTCACCTTCATTTGACTCTCTCTATCTAACCTTTTGTGGCCAGCAGCCAATCACTGCAAGCATGGTGGTACAAATGATTACCAGAGAGGGTGAAGAAGCAAGGCTCATATCACCTTTAGGTAATAACATTTTCTGCACATTTGTGCACCTCCAACCTGAAGCAACCCAAATGTGCCTAGTATCTCAGCACAGGCATCTTGATGTCATCAATGGATTTGAATCTGGTTATTCCTGAAACCATCATCTATTAGTTCAATACAACTACTGTTTCATATGCCTAATAATGCCTACATGGCTTCAAGGCTTATTTTAGCCACCCTCTGTGCTTTTTTTTCATTGTAGGTTCTTATTGCAATTTCTTGAGCGTCTGTTTTTAGGACAGTAACCAGTGTAATACAGCACAGAAAACAACAGGACAGCTGCACTCCACAGCATGGCTATCGGCTTCTCTTCAGACTAAATAAAACTGTACAGCACAAGAGGCCCACAGCTTTTCCCATGAATGCCAGGTCACTGTTTACCATAACTGTATTAAGAAATCCAGCTGTTGGGCCTGTGCTTCTCTGTGGAACCCGGTTTAACCTCAGATGTATTCTGAGCTCCAAGAACTGAATGAAAACCTCAGTCGCTAAACTAATGGTATTTTCCTGTGGTGGTTCAATTTCAAAATAGATAAGTGGAAGAGAGAGTGAGCTAATGGAAAGCTACATTTTATGCAAAGTTAGCTAACTTAAAGGATGTTTCAGTTACTAATTTATTCTAAAACAGGCTATTACATTTGAATTAATACTCATTGCAAGTCCCCCTTAAAGAATTGCTGTTGAATTTAGTTAAACAAAATCCTAAAAAGAATCTTAGGAGCACATACACAAAATTTCTTCACTGTTGCCTACTAAACACAGAGTGGACTTTTCATGGCCTTTTTAATTCAAGTAAACAAAAATGACATTTGTCATCCCTCTCTGGACTGCTGACCTTATAAAACCTAGCCATGCAATCCCTGCATGGCTTTCCACATTGTCCTCCACACTGTCAGTGTATGTGTACGCCAAACTCGGTTCCTAGAAGGGTCAGTAAAGCCAAGACCTTTGTCTCCTCTGCAAGTTTGTGGGCTGCCATTCTTACACTGCAATCTGAGGCTTCCAGCACTACAATTACAACCCGACGAGACATTTTGGCTCGGGTCTACTGAGGTCTGACAGAACAGGGTTCACAGGGAAGTGCTAGTGAGGGAGAGCACTGTTTTAGTTCACATGTCCTCAAATTTGCCTCATTGTTGCATGTGCAAGTGCAGAACAGAGGATGTGGACAAAAAATGCCAATTTAATTATAGTGAATGGGTTTCCCGCTGTTTGCATGCAAATGCTTCTCAGTGTATTTGTTGCATCCACCTACTGGATGAAGGCTTTAATCAGAAAAGGGCATACATGGCAAATATGTGCTACAACTACAATCTTGTACCTATTTGTACCTACATAATAATCAAGAAACAAGTGCCAGCTTTAAAATGAATTGTCTTCTAACTTTGCATGACCTCTCAGATAAGGTCCAGGGTTATCCCTGTTCTATGTCCCTGGGTTCAGCCCACTTAGATTTATTTGGATTAATAGGCATTTTACTATCACTCTTTGAGAATGCAGTGATCTTTGGCATTGCAGACTTGTAGAAATATGAGTCCCGAATAAATACAGTTGACAAGCAATCTAAACAATACAACAAATATATAAATATAAAAATGATTAAAATAACAAGCGACAATAAAAGTGATTATTGTGATTAGGATCTTGCCTCTGCACCACTTTCCTTCAGTTTGCTAGTTGTATAAATATCTCTCCCTTATAATAGCTGCATCCTCTGGCTTGGTTTCCTCTCGTGTGTGAGCATGAACTCTGCTCCTGACCCTCCTGACTGGGCGTCTGTTAGCGTGGTTGGGCAGGCGAAGGCCCAGTGTTGGCACGGGGCACCATCCTGTTCCTCTGTTTCGCTGTTGATCTGCAGGGTGTCTCTCTGGCTGCACGCAAGCCACCAGCACATCCTGACTGAATCACACGGCGGCGAGAAAAACAAGCTCACAGGCGCCATATTGAAGGCTTACCTTATACAGGAGAGGCAGTAAGGTTAAAACACTCCCGCACTCGGGAAAAGCAGCGGGATGATTAGCGAACCCTAAGTAGGAAGCTCAATAAACTACAGACAGAGGATACCGAGGTTTTAGGGGAAAACACAGCTCTGTATTTGGTAACTATGCAACCATGTAACCTACATGAGTTACACAGAATTGATCTAACTCTGCACAAGGCTCTCATCCATTTCATGTGCGTTCATATACTTTGGCATGCTTGTATGCGTAGAGACTACATGGAAAGAAACTCCTCGGGAAGTGTGAGGAGAGCAGGAGAGCTTTTCAAGTGAGCCTATTATTCTTTGATAACCAGTGTTTTGCATTCGGTCTCCCTAGTGCTTTCCATTAAGGAAGGAATCACCTTAGCTTTGCCAAGACTTAACCAGAAACAGCCTCCACGAACGGATAATTGAAGCAATCTGGACCTCCATGTTCTATACAATGCACAATATGTGGCAAATTTCAGCACTGGCTGCAGTGTTTATTTAAAAAAGAAAAATACAGTGCAGCATGAGGCACTCTGTCTGGAGATTTATTGATTATATGCATGATATTCAATATGGCACTACATGATATAGACATACCATGCTCATGGTTTCTTTATCTCAGTCAATTTATTTCATGCTGGATTTCTTTTTAAACAAAACAAAACAAAAAATCCCCCTGATCTAATTCCTGTTAAGGCTGTACATAAGTCATGCCTGTCGCGTGCTAAGGGAATATATCATCAAATGGGGACCACATTTGTTTTTGTCTGCATTGTGTGGCACCCACCCAGCCTGAAATAGAATAGCTTTTTTAAGAACTATGTGTTTGTAGACAGCTGAGTTCCAAAAATAACATATTTCTAACACATTATCAGTATAATGGTAATATAAAGTGTCTTTATGTTGTAATGCGCTGTATTTGGAATGTAATTTTTTTTAATGTTAGAAAATTTACTGCAAACAGAAGAACAAGATCAATTAAAGCATAGTGGACAAATATATATTCAGGGTGTGTCCCTGGTGTGTTATTCACATGCAACTGATTTTCCTCTTTTCCTTTTTGTCTGGTTATGTCTACAGGCAGTGTGTAAAATATTTTAAATAGGCACAAGTGTCACTGATGAGCCACAGACATAATCACACAGTGAGTGTCTCACCAAACTTCCTCTGCATTTCATTGTTTCCTCATCCAAAACAGAGAGACAAACAAAGCATGACGGTCACTGAGTGAAACCTAGGAAAGTAACCTAACAAAAGCAAACCATATGCCATAGCCATAGTCACGCCGTAGTCACATCGTCTCACTCCCTCTGCACTTTGTAGACAACAGAAGAGAGTGCGTGCGTGAGAGAAAGGCAGAGAGACACAGAAACATAGTGTGATTGAAAAACCACTGACTCACAAACAGTGACCTCTGCCAGTGCCCATGTGCCAATTAAAACATTAGCATGGTACTCATTTCAAAAAGAGAAAAAAAACACTATTCATAATTTGCACAACATGTTTCAGTTAATAGGTTCTCTGCTCACATGCCAGTTGTTTGCTGTTGTAAACAGCCTGTAGTGGGTATGGGTTTAGCCCAGTGTCATGGGAAAATACTGAAAATGATGTACTAACTTAACATATGAGGGCCAGAATGTTTGGTCTAAGGTGAAAATCAAGTCTAAAATGTCAGGTTATTCAGCAACTGCCCTTCATGAGAGAGGATTGAACTGTACTTTGGGCCAATTTGGCTGAAATGCTGAACTATGAATAGGTTTAAGAGCCTCATCGCAAATTATCGAATAAACTGAAAATAGAAGTGAAAATTATGCACTTCATTTCTAGGCTACATGGATATATAAAGCTCTCCTTTGATGTGTGTAGATGATTTGTAGTATCCGGTCATAAATGTGTGCTGACTGACACACAGTAAAAATACAGCTGCAAGGTTTATATTTATGCTCTCACTCTAATACATTATCTTTTCTATAGTAACATACACAGGGACATGTATGGTGGATGCTTCAAATGAACAGGTTTATCTATTTATTTATTTATATTGTGAAATCTTTTGTGAGGAAATCTTCAGTATCTGCCCTTTGTGACAGTCTGAGGCAAAGCTGTAAACTTTATGGTTTTAGTAACAGGAAAGTCTTGGAAGGTTAGAAGTCTTTGCAGTTTCTAGGTAACATGATGCTGCTGTTTTGTCTTAATTTAAAGAGAGAGAGAGAGAGAGAGAGAGAGAGAGAGAGAGAGAGAGAGAGAGAGAGAGAGAGAGAGAGAGAGAGAGAGAGAGAGAGAGAGACTGGTGAAGAGAAGGCTGTTGATATCTGATATAACATAAGTGCTAACAGGTACATGGTTTGGAGTTGTTCCCCAGTAATAAATGTAACCATAAATGATAAAAAGGAACGGCTTGTTATTTTTTAACAAATGAAAAACAATGTTGGCAATAGCAATAACTTCATTATAAAACTTGTCAAAAAAAAGTTTATACCTGAAAACATCGTTGTGTACATGTTAAGTGCAGCCATAAACGTGTTGCTGACGATGTAGGAGAGTCTTTCAGGGAGAGCTGTATTCCTGCTCTGTGGTTTGTGGCTGGTACAACTAAATCATCTGAAGCATCTGATGGCACAGTGAGAGACGAGCACAGTTGGTGGTGAGTTTCTGAAATGTGACAGTGTGAAATCATGAGCCTCAAATGAAAACATACTACAGAGACAAATTTGATTTGACCTGGTATTAAATTCTTCAGAACAAGCACTGTCTGGGCTGATTCAATGTGGTTAAAATGTTTGAAAACAATATTAGACCTGCATTTCTTGCACTTTACCTAGGATATAACATCATCACTACCATTACTATGTCTATTACATGCACACAGTTTGAAATTTTGCAACTGAAAAAGTGTCAGAAAAGCAGACCATTTTGGAACCTGGAAAAAGTCTTTACATATTTACTAGAGAAAACATTAAGAATAAGATAAATATTTCTTGATAAAACTACTCCTACAAATTCAATTAATCCAAAAATCCATGACCTTTATTCAAAAAGCCATCGTTTTCCATTTTCTCCCCAGTTTGGTCAACCTGCCAATTCTCATGGACCAACCAGCTCTCCCCTATCACACAACAGCTAGAAACAGCTGTGGTTGAGAGGGAAAGCTAACATGTGCTACCTTACGTGCCAACCCCATCTTTTTCAATCTACTGTTTATGCTGTGTCAAAGGATGTTGTATCACACCCATGATAGAACAGTATTCCTTGATAGTAGAAAAGTATTAAATATGGTGTCCTTTTTACAGCTACTAAATAATGGTAATATAGCTGGAAAAAAAGTGTTGAAGGATGGATTGGGGCCAAAGAAAATTCACTGCAGATCTGGCCCATGAGCTGCTTTTCAATATTCATGGACTTTTGGTTGCACTTCTACATAAATGTACTATTAAATGACCAAGTTTAACTCACTACTGGAATGTAATTAACCCCTCTGATTGCTGATGGGTTTTGGATGATTGCCAAAGTAGAAGGGCATAAACAATCATGTGGTTTGAGGAACTGAGTACAACATTTGAAGTTGCACTGAACCCCACACTTGGTTGTTTCATGCATCTTTAAATATCTGGATGGAGATTATCTACACAAAATGAAGGTGCCGATACATTCAACATAAATATGAAACAGATTTAGAATCGTATCACTTATCCACCTCAGGAAGTTGTCTGTAACACATTTTAAGTGTAAATTCATCTGTCTCTCCAGGCCACACTGGACAACCAAAATCCCTTCCAAAAGGTGAATTGCAGATTCACTAATATTGCTGGCGAGAACATTTTAGGCAGTCAGCAGGGTTGGCAGGTCTGTATTTTTCTCTGGCAGTTGGTCTACTTTTGACTTGTTGCCACAGGTTGATTTTTTTGCGTGGGTGGATGGTTGGGCGTGTTTTTCTTTTGTTTATTTGGGTTTTATTGTTAACTCTGACATATGTGTATCTGCATCTCTATATCTCGTCTGTCTGCTGTTTTGTCTGATGTGAAGCTTGGCTAAGGGATTAAACTGTCATTATTCATTCATTCATTGTCTACCACTTATCCGAACTATTCTCGGGTCACGGGGAGCGAGCCTGTGCCTATCTCAGGCGTCATTGGGCATCAAGGCAGGATACACCCTGGACGGAGTGCCAACCCATCGCAGGGCACACACACACACTCTCATTCACTCACGCAATCATGCACTACGGACAATTTAGAGATGCCAATCAACCTACAATGCATGTCTTTGGATTGGGGGAGGAAACCGGAGTACCCGGAGAAAACCCCCGAGGCACGGGGAGAACATGCAAACTCCACACACACATGGCAGAGGCAGGAATCGAACCCCCAACCCTGGAGGTGTGAGGCAAATGTGCTATAAACTGTCATTATTATTATTATTATTATTAGTAGTAGTAGTAGTAGAAGTAGAAGTTTCATCATTTTTATGCAGTTGTGCTATTTATTTATTTATTTTTCTACTATTGCTTAATAGCAATAAAAGATTTCGTACCATATTTACCATATTGTAAGAAAGCAACTTATTTGCCAGTAATGTTTTGTATAATGGGCATTGTTTTTAACAGCTTTACTGTTTTTTTTTAAACAGTCCCTACATTTGTGTGAAAAGAATTATGTCCGGCAAACTAGAAGGGCATGACCAGTTGTATTTGGTTTGAGATAAATCCATGGCACCCTTTCTTCAGAATCCGGCCTAAAACATTGCCACATTATGCCTCTCACAGGGAGAGAAATGGGAAATGACAGATCGGCAGTGTAGCAAGGGTTCATGTGTAATTACGCTCTGATGAGCCACATGCCTGTGTCCAAGTTTATTTAAGGACACATTTTTGATGGGTGTGGAGAAAGATAATTGATGGGATAGAACGAAATAAAGGAGTATGTTTTCAGTCTAAATATTAACACAGATTTTCTTGATTTCCTTTTGGCAGGCTATCAGGATTGAATAGTTGAGACAAAACGAACTTATATGTGTGTACCACCAACATACTTACTGTAAATGGGTTGAGCCATTATGAAGAATATATGTTATCATTACAAGAAAAAATGGCATCCATTGAAATGTTACACTGTCACTGAACCACAGATATTCCAAATGGCTACATTTATATAGTTCTAACACCACATATAATATAATAATAAGGTTTAGAAAAGATTTTTTAATATGACAGAATTCTCACCTTTTTCAGTTACTCCTAGTAAAAGTGTTTAAAAAAATGTGATTAAGTCCATTTAGCTACACACTTTCCCTTGGAGGAGGCCCCTTCAGTCCATGATGATGGAGAAAATGCTTACCACCTTTATACTGGAAAAGAAATACAGGGTCAGTAAGGTCAGATTTCTGGTTGGGGCTCTTTTTGGGGTCTCTCACTCTGCCAGCTGGCTCTGATTGTTCAGGCCCCTCTAATCTGTCTTGATCATCTCTGTCACGGGAACACCATGGACGCCTGAGCGAGCAGAATCAAACATGCCTACCTACGTCGCAGGAAGCGATTTTGGAAGTCTATTACGTCCCAAAGGAAGACTCATTAAAATGACGTGTGCGTGCTCTGCAGTGCCGGCCCCATGTATTCTACTTTCTAGAGGCCACAACCACAGCCTAACCAGAACCACACTGCTTTTCAAAGGCGGAGGTTCCCTGCTCTGCCTTGCATTTGTTTGTTGTAATCAAGTCTGCTTATGTCTTCAACAATGGCCATTTAAGCACATTCACTTAGACTTCAAAAGAAGAAGGAGGTACCACATGATTAAAGCAACCAATCAGAATGAGTGGAATCCCCGCAGTTCCTTCAGACCCAATGAGACTTAATTACTTTGGATTCCAAGCAACGTTGTCACACTGTGACTACTGCCAAGCTAAAATCTTTAACGATAACCTTGTGTCAAGCTCCGATGACACATGAAACACAAACAGCATTTTAATGTCCTAATACTGGCTATGTGTATCATTGCATCAGAAATGTCAGTCGTCACAGGTCTTCTAGTGACCCATGAGTTTTGCACTACTCCTAGAAACCGTGGCAGAATTGTTTGTTCTTTCTGCCTCTCTGCACAGTGAGAATGCTTCTGTTGCAAATTTGTTTTCAGCACTTCCTCCAATCTGCCTGAAGTAGACCAAGATGTTGTGTTCATTAAACTGCCAACCACAACATTCTCAGACGTTTAAGACTCTCCAAACGTAATCTTGAACCATTTTAAAGTGTTGCAGGCTCCCACTGGGCCTTTATTTAACCTGGCCTCTTGCTTTCTGATGTGCATGTCCAATTAACCTTTATATTTTCTTGCTCTCAGACTCAACTACTCTCCCCAACCTCAGCAAACAGAGGTCTTATTAACAGTGATAACCCCAACGACTGTTAGACTATTTCAGACATAGCAACTCTCTGTGTAACACCTGCAAAAGGATTCAGAATAATGTAGCAAAAAAATGTACCATTTATCATCCTGTATGACTGTTATGCAGCCTTTTGAATGTCTCTTACTACTCACATATAATTCATGTTGAATATTTATCTTCCTGCTGGATATTTGTCATTTTGATTAATATTTTCCTTTCCTTTCTTCTTGCAGGTATTTGCTACTTTTCAGCTCTGTGCCTAACTGAAATAGCATGGCTCCATTATAAGCAGCGGTGTGAAACTTTTGGATAATGTCCTTCATGATCCTTTGTTGACCCTACTCTGCCTCATTCTCCTGGAATGCCTCCCTACCTCACATCACCTCCTGGGGATCTATCCACCGCAAATAAACATTTTCTTCCTTTCATCCTTTCTTTCTCCTTTTTTTCCCTGCCCATGACCTGGAGACTTGATGCTTCCAAATAAGGCATTTGACATTATGCTGAATTCCATCTCTCAGCAGTTGCCTATCGTCAAGCTGTAGAAGTTGGCGGTGTGTGTAAGTGTCCGGGTGATGGAGAGGGCTGATATTTGCAGTTGTAGTACACCACAGTAATCCCTTCACATTCACTGTAATTTTTTTGTTTTGTTTTGTTTTTATGTTTGCCATGCTGATGGATGAAATGTCTTATAACTTTTAGTTAAAGATTGGTGGGTTAAAAAAATCAAGCTTTCAGGCCAGCCTGACCCAGAATGACATTTCTTGCTCTGTGAAAAACATCTGAAGGATGAAATAAAACAGTCTAGACAGAGGCCGGAGACAGGGCTGAGAAGATGCAAGAGGCGATAGGCGCTGTATGGTTTGTACAACATCTATGAGGGTCATTTGAGGGGAAAAACTGTCCGTAGTTAGCCAGAGGAGAACCCAGTCGACCCTTTTCATCAAGCACATGACCCTCAATGCAGATGTCAGCATGGACTTTTCCTGCCCTCGCAAATCTTTCTTCTCCTCTCACATGGGCCCATGTGCAAACAGCAGATCTGTTCATCACGCCACCACTCCTCCTGGCCCATTCTTTCTCTTGGACTCTCTGAACTGCCTGAGCTGAGAACTAGGTCACAGAGAGGGAATCTGGCCTTGAAAGTGCACATATGCTACAAAGGTAAGGAAAACAGGGCGTTGAGCACCTCAGTGATCATTTCACGGCCCTATCACCTAATCTTAGGGTCGTCTTTCAGAGTGGGAAAAACATTTATTATTATCTTTTTTGCCGAGCTGCAGTTCCACAGCGGCGGTTGTTTTTGAAGAGATGCTGGTTTAAGGATGTGAGAGATGCTCCGAGAACTCAAGGCTGACGGGCCACGTTGTCCACACCCTGCCGCCTGATCTGAGTGGCCTTCCCTCACAATGCGAGTAAGCACAGCTGCACAAGCTGGCCCCATGCCAACCAGAGCCTGGGTACGCCAGCGCTCAGACTGCTGCATAGCATCTGTGTCTCAGGAGAAGAGGTTTTCACTGTGTCAGGAGATGGTATTTAAGTCGTAAGATTTTTCAAGTATGGTTTTAGCATTTGGCATTTCACCAAAAGCTGAGGAAGTGGAATTGCATTTGGCTAGCTTTTTATGTTTTTATTCATTATTAGGAATCTAATGATGCGTACTGCTCATAGATAAGCTCATTTTAAAAATATCCTTCTCCTTATGGAGTAAGGAGAGTAAAAATAATATCATGGATCTGAAGTGTCTTCTGATTGGTAATCCATTTCTCCCCATCAGGATACAGATGCACATACTGTTGTTGTTCCTCTGTTGGATTTTCTTTCCCCCAGACAGTTGAAAGAACCTATCAGGGAGGGACCAATATGCAACCCAAGGCAAATGAGTAGCATAGCCTCCCCAGACACACACTTCCAAGAACCAAAGCAGCAGGGCGCATGCACAGAACCTGTCTTCCTCGGAGGTGCGCATCCTTTGAAACAACAGAGATCATCCTCCCCAGCCTAGGGGCATGGCTCCAACCTCAGCTTCTAGGAACACAAAAGTCCTCACTTTAAACAGAAAAGACAGCCAAGTGCCGGAAAAAATACCAAAACTATTATAGTGCGCCCAAGTATTAATTTCACACAGTCCAAGCTAAACAATGTCTGCTTGTTGCTCTGTTGCTTGTGAGATCAGGGAGGTAAAGGACACATGCTCACATTTGTAAATTCTTCATCCCAATGGAGACTTAAACAAGTCTGAAATAAACAAACATGAATTAGTTGGTAATGCACTGATTCATCAAAAAAGTACCGCCTAACAATCTCTGAAGACCACCAAAACATTTACACTCATTTGACGATTCTCTTATTGTTGGCTTAGTACTCAAACTTTATCCACAGCTGTTGAGGAACTGTACACAGTTTAATTGAATGTTAGAGTGAAAGGGTAATGTTCTACTTGGACTGTATAAAGCACATTGAGGAACATCCGGGTGTTTTCTTTCACAGGCAGTCTGACACACAGTCCTCTATACTGTATGCCTAACACCAAGAACACTTATTTGATTTAATTTTTTTTTGTAGAGCATTTATAACAATATACTTGGAAACAAAGCAGCTTTGTATATATCTAAGGATGACATGAGGATGAAAACCCAAATCAAACCAGAACTAGAATCAAAAGGGAACCAGTCCCCTTATAGGTGACACTGGGTAGTGTGATTTTGTATAATTCTCTACAAAACCTGTATACTATACTAAAGTCAAACAGTACTAAGCATGTTGAAAGGATGTTCATTTCGAGCATAACAGTCTAAACGAGTACAGTAGATAGGTACAAGTTTATAATATCTAGGCATAATTATACACTGAAGCAAGAGTGAGTCTTGGGTATAAACTCTTTTTAGTAAGTGAAAATTAAATTTAAACACACACTTGTTCTTCTACATATGCATCTTGTCTATCTATTGGCTTATCAACAAAATCAATTCTTTCTGTGCACTACATTCTGATGGATGCTCTTATTTATTTTTCTACTTCAGATACACTGTATAATGTTTCTTTCCTATTTTATAAAGACTACAAATGAATATAATATTCACATCTAAAGATTTTTCCTCCTTTCTTTTTTATAAATTTCTCTCCTCAGATGACCCCAACTGGTGTTGCGGGCCAAGCGTCCAACTGACTGCCAGAGGCAAACTTCAGGCCCCCTTCAACTTATCCTGGTTATTTATTTTTCCCTCAAACAATTCAATTGGCCCCATGCACAAGCAGGGAAACTCAGTGAATGCTCTTCTTAGTGCATGTGTGTGTATGTGTGTGTGCATAAAAGCAGAGTTAAGAGCAGTGCAAGAAGAACCTGGGTTTTCTGGGTGTTTGGCAGCAGATGAGACAGCCCCGGCAGCAGTAAATTAAAACTATTAAAGTGAATCATACATTCCACCCTGACAAGCACATCTTCACCCATGAAACCACAGCACAGGGATACGCTGCCGGCAACCTGGCAACGACAGCCAAATATGTTCTTAAAGAGTAGTTGAGGCCCACATTGTGTAATAGGCTGCTGTCGAAAGCCAAATGCGCAGAGACACCCGTCCATACACTCGCCACATTCGCCACTCGCTGCAGAGGAAGTGCGCACATCGTCACTCTGCCTTCTTCCAGACGTCACAAAAAAGGTTTTAGCAGCTCCTGGTCAGCACTCCATTAATGCATTGCTCTATCACTGCCAGACACTTTGGGTGGCCTCTCCCATGGCTTCTAAAGTCTCCAAACCTCTGCTGCATATTGATATTGAAAAACCACAGGTATTTGGCTCAAAAGAAGTGTATTGTATCTTTTTGCTTTTCTCACTAACAGCGTGAAAGACATTTTGGATGAACTGCATGGCAGAACATCAGTGTTTTTGCAAATATTTTTCACAGTAAAAAGGAATTGATCAATCACTCTCAGAGGCTGAAACAATCACTGCATTTACGTCACTGAATTATTACGTGCCACATGAAAAAAAAACATATAATCTGGCTTCCATTAAATTCCAATAGTATTTCAGCAATTGCTCAGGGCTCCAAAACCACAGTCAAATTAGATGCTTCCTTTGTTCCCTGTGAATCACTCATAAAGATAAGTGTAGCTCTTGCCATAAATTTACACTGTTTAATGACTGGTAGTTTAATTCATACTTTCATCTGTTCATTCATTCATTCATTCATTCATTCATTCATTCATTCATTCATTCATTCATCCATGCATCCATTCATTCATTTTCAGTAAGTCCTTTGTCCTAATCAGAGTTGAGGTTGATCCAGAGCTGGTATATATCCTGTAAGGGACTCCAGTCCATTGCAAAATACACATTCACACCTATACAATCTATATTTTATTCAACAACATTTTTATTCAACAAGTGCATAATGTGAATAACAGGGTTATATACAGTATGTTTAGGAAAAATTAATACTGCGATATTTTTGTACATATATCCACTTCAAATTTACACACTTGGGCTTTGTACTTATGAGCAAAATATATGTATTCATAAATATAAACAAAAATATTGTCATGTTCATAAAACTATGAGGGGACCTTTGCTTTGTGACATGCTGGAAGTATCCATAAGAAGATGGAAAATTGTGGCCATGAAAGGATGCATGTAGTCAGCAGCAATACTCAAATAGGATGTGGCATTCAAGCCATTATTGATTGGTATTAATGGGCAACAATTTTAACATCATTAGGAGTGCAGAGAGCTATTATGAGAGACAGGTCCTACTTGAATAAGATGTACAATAAGATGTCCATAGGTGAGGCTCTAGAAACTGCCAAAGAAGGACTCTAGGCTAAAGAGATTTAGCAGACACTAGGCTGAAGAGATTTTGCAGAGTCCAAGAGAATAAATGGCCTGTTCTCCAAAGAGCCAAAGATCAATCACGACCTAAACAGAGGTGAGACTTAGCAAAATCGGAAAGACATAGGAGAGAAAGAGGCATTGCCAAGTGAACCTAAGAGTGGACCACAGAAATCTCCCAGAAAAAGATCCAGTCATCAGCATGAATGCAAACAAAGAGCTGGACAGCACTCCATGACCCTGACAGCACAAAAAAGTGAGTTGCTAACAATAACTAACGATTAAATAAACAATAAATAACGATTACTGATCATAATCCCCACAAGAGTACAACACCTTCGAGGGATAACCTCCACTACATAGACTGATTACAAGAAAGCCTACATCTCCATGCCCCACACTAGGATACATACAAGGCTAACAGGGCAACAATAACCTTCATCAAGAACTCAATATGGCTGTGGAGAACAATGATGGAAGCCAACTCCATGGTCATTGCACAAGTTACCTGTGGCATATACCAAGGTTATACACTATCCTCATTGCTGTTCTGCATAGGCCCTCAGCTACATCATTACAAAGAATGGATATGGATATAGATTAAAAAGTAGAGTTAACATCAGCCATCTCTTTTACTTGGATGACATCAAGCTGTAGGCTAGAAGTAAACGAGATATCAACTCATCCACTTCAACAGGATCTATAGTGAGGACATCAGAATGACATACAGATTGTGTAAGAGTGGCTACATCATGGAAAATAGTGAGAAGATGATCAGGACATAAAGTTTGGAGTTACCAGAAGGCAGAATAGCATATAGATCCATACAGCAATAGCATCCTATGACAAGGATGCAAGGAGGTGCTGAGAAGCCATCAGTATGTACACCCTACCAGTTATCAGACACCCAGTTGGAATAGTAAGATGGACACAGAAGGAGATAAAAAGAGGCAATAAAAAGAAACAAAAACCCTTCATAATGCATGGGTTCCACCCAAAATCCAGAACCCTGACATTCTACGAGCAACAAAAAGAGGGTGTTAGAGCCACTATCAAGAATGAAACAAGGAGCATCCATGAATACATAAGGAAGATGGTCCCTTAGATGAAAAGCTAATGGCCTGCCTCAGGCAGCAGAAAACAGAGGGTGATGATGAATGAGAAAAGAGAAAGTTAAGATTAAGCCCCTTCATAGGATGTATCATGGATAGATATAGCAAGTGGCTGATTTCAAGAAATCCTAGCAGTGGCTGGAAAAAGCTGGCCTGAAGGACAGCACAGAGGCTCAGATCATGGCAGCACAAGAACAGCCCCTACGCACCAAATCCATACAGGCAAGCATCTATCGTAGCTGACAGGACTCACGGTTCAGGCTCTGCAAAGACACCACTCAAACAGTACAACATATAGTAGCAGCGTGTATGATGCAAGCTGAGACAACATATACTGAGAGGCATAACCAAGTGACTGGGCGAGTACAGTGGGGCAAAAAAGTATTTAGTCAGCCACCAATTGTGCAAGTTCTCCCACTTAAAAAGATGAGAGAGGCCTGTAATTTTCATCATAGGTACACTTCAACTATGAGAGACAGAATGAGAAAAAAAAAATCCAGAAAATCACATTGTCTGATTTTTAAAGAATTTATTTGCAAGTTATCGTGGAAAATAAGTATTTGGTCAATAACAAAAGTTCATCTCAATACTTCGTTATATACCCTTTGTTGGCAATGACAGAGGCCAAATGTTTTCTGTAAGTCGCCACAAGGTTTTTACACACTGTTGCTGGTAGTTTGGCCCATTCCTCCATGCAGATCTCCTCTAGAGCAGTGATGTTTTGGGGCTGTCGCTGGGCAACTCGGATTTTCAACTCCCTCCAAAGATTTTCTATGGGGTTGAGATCTGGAGACTGGCTAGGCCACTCCAGGACCTTGAAATGCTTCTTACGAAGCCACTCCTTCGTTGCCCGGGCAGTGTGTTTGGGATCATTGTCATGCTGAAAGACCCAGCCACGTTTCATCTTCAATGCCCTTGCTGATGGAAGGAGGTTTTTACTCAAAATCTCACGATACATGGCCCCATTCATTCTTTCCGTTACACGGATCAGTCGTCCTGGTCCCTTTGCAGAAAAACAGCCCCAAAGCATGATGTTTCCACCCCCATGCTTCACAGTAGGTATGGTGTTCTTTGGATGCAACTCAGCATTCTTTCTCCTCCAAACACGACAAGTTGAGTTTTTACCAAAAAGTTCTATTTTGGTTTCATCTGACCATATGACATTCTCCCAATCCTCTTCTGGATCATCCAAATGCTCTCTAGCAAACTTCAGACGGGCCCGGACATGTACTGGCTTAAGCAGGGGGACACGTCTGGCACTGCAGGATTTGAGTCCCTGGCGGCGTAGTGTGTTACTGATATTAGCCTTTGTTACTTTGGTCCCAGCTCTCTGCAGGTCATTCACTAGGTCCCCCCGTGCGGTTCTGGGATTTTTGCTCACCGTTCTTGTGATCATTTTGACCCCACGGAGTGAGATCTTGCGTGGAGCCCCAGATCGAGGGAGATTATCAGTGGTCTTGTATGTCTTCCATTTTCTAATAATTGCTCCCACAGTTGATTTCTTCACACCAAGCTGCTTACCTATTGCAGATTCAGTCTTCCCAGCCTGGTGCAGGTCTACAATTTTGTTTCTGGTGTCCTTTGACAGCTCTTTGGTCTTGGCCATAGTGGAGTTTGGAGTCTGACTGTTTGAGGTTGTGGACAGGTGTCTTTTATACTGATAACGAGTTCAAACAGGTGCCATTAATACAGGTAACGAGTGGAGGACAGAGGAGCCTCTTAAAGAAGAAGTTACAGGTCTGTGAGAGCCAGAAATCTTGCTTTTTTGTAGGTGACCAAATACTTATTTTCCACCATAATTTGCAAATAAATTCTTTAAAAATCAGACAATGTGATTTTCTGGATTTTTTTTTCTCATTCTGTCTCTCATAGTTGAAGTGTACCTATGATGAAAATTACAGGCCTCTCTCATCTTTTTAAGTGGGAGAACTTGCACAATTGGTGGCTGACTAAATACTTTTTTGCCCCACTGTATATAGAAACATCTGTGCTGAGTATGGATTAGAGGTCCCCAAGTCCCAGTGTGACACACTACAGAAAGTAGCTGAGAAAAGTAGAGCCAAGATCCTGTGGGACTTCAAGCTCCAGTCTGACAAACAGCTGCTGGCTAACCAACCAGACATAGTGGAGGTTGACAAGGCGCAGAAGATGGCAGTTGTGATAGATGTGGCAATCCCAGCTGACAATAACATCAGGAAGAAGGAGCATGAGAAGATCAAGAAGGAAGGTGAAGTCCAAAGTTGTCCCAGTGGCAATAAGAGCATTATGTGACCCCCAAACTGGGAGAGTGGCTCCAGCAGTACAACATATAAGGTCTCTGTCCAGAAGAATTCTGTCCTAGGAACAGCTAAGATACTGTGCATAATCCTCAAACTCCTAGGCCTCTGGTAGAGGACCCGAGCTTGGAGAAGACATGTGGGGCTGAAAGGGAGACCACCAATTAAAAATAATATAAACATATGCTTTAAAATACTGAAAATATTTATATTCTGAAAATATCCAGAATTCTGCACTTTGTATAGGTCCCTATAAAATCTAAGCAAAAGTGTGATCATGACCATGTTAACTGATTTGTTTAACAAAAAAAAAAAGAAAAAAGAAAAGAAAAAGGTCAGATTTTCCCCATGGCTAATCTCTTCTGTTGATTTGTTCTGATGACACTCTGATGGATTTGATCTAAAATAGATTAAAGGATTTGCACATACTTTTGGGGTTCATGTCAGCTCAATTGCACACTCAATTGCACATATCATTAAAGGAAAAAAGGGGGACATACCAAATACTATTATACAAAGTTACCAAGTAACTATGAAATTCATATAAAAAATTTCACTCAGTATATTGAGAGTATTTTGTAATAAAAAATGTTTTATTAAATTTGAAAAGAAAATGGAAGCATTGTTACTAGTATTCTTAGTTTTGGAGCCTATTGTATGCTGCTCAATATATTTTTTTATGAGTAACATAAATTGCTAATATTATCAATTATTATAAAATAGCCCCTCAGCAGGTCCACATTTACAATTCTCTCTCTCTCTCTCTCTCTCTCTCTCTCTCTCTCTCTCTCTCTCTCTCTCTCTCTCTCTCCACATACACACATATTAAATTACAGTAATAATATACATATATATTAATGGGTTAGATGGTGGTTAAACTTGACTGTCACACCTGTAATCTGCTGCTCCTGACTGCAACTCCCAGGATCCTCAGCACACAACCTCATCACATGACCTCAAGCCATCTAGCCAAACTCAAAGTCACCTGATTGTAATTACTTTCACTGTTACCTTGAAAAGTTTTGCTCCAGCATTGCTTGTGATGATTCCAAGCCTTTATTTGCCTGTCTTGATTTGTCTTTTGACCATATCCAGCTTGCATGTTTGATTTAGTCTTTTCTATTTTATGCCTGTTTAATGAACACCTTACCATTTGCCTGCCTCACATTTCTAAGTATAGCCTAGCCATTTTCTTTGTCTGCTGCACTGGTTTTATTAAAACCAGAATCCATGCACTTGATATAAATGCATGAAGGAAATTACTGCCACAAAATTGATGTATATCAGGATGGCATTTTGGTTATTAGACAGCATTAATTATTTAGATAAATGAATGAAACAATTCCTAGAAATTTTAGGGCGGTTTCAAAAAGTGTGTTCAGTCTAACAAAGAATGACTTTCTATATATAGATTTCTGACCATAAAGCTGTGTGGCTTCATTTACATTATGTGGTACATCCTGTTTTTCTCGATTGGGCTGCAATTGGATCTGAGCAGCCAAAGAGGCTGATAAAACCATCATTATCAAATATCACATGGGTTAGGATGTCAAGGGAGAGAAAAGCACACACTCTTCCACACACAGGGAGCAAAGAGAGAGATGACACAAACTAAAAAAAAATGGCACTGCATCACAAAAACCCTCAGCAATAACCAGCATAACAACCTAACAGATTGTGGTTGGTAACTTTAAATGTCTAAATCGTGACAGAATAATGGTACAAATGAATAATATTTAGGGTAGGACACCCACCAGATAGCTGTCTATCTGTGAATGGTCAGGACTGAGTGAGGGCAGTGAATGAGCCCTGGGGCATCTGTTACATTTTTCTATTTAAGTGAGCCAAGAACAATAGGATGATCTAATGATAAGTACATTATTCCATTTTTTATCATCCTTCCTTCTCCTAACATGGGACCTGTGAAAAATGAAATGCTCACATAGTTGTAATTAATAATTGCAAAAAATATCACTGAACATATTAATACAGGATAAGCATGACTCGAGGCCGACCCCTCCTTTTTATCTCGTGACAGAGAAAGGAAAGGAAATACGCCAGGTGACTATGAATCAAAGAGTGACAAAATAATAAAATTCCACAGTGATAAGCAGGATTTCCATTTGGGCCAAATCTGCTGACAAGGCCCTCAGCTTTCCTGGGGCAGGTTGTGCAGTTTTTTGGCATAGATCTTGGTGTCAACCTTTGAAAGGAAGAGAATTCAGATGACTCTTGAAACAATATCGGGCCTATGCTCATTCTAATTACACTAATACAAGATACAACAACGGTAAGACATGAAGTGGGGTAGTACTGCAAAGTGTTCTTTTGAGTGAAGCGAGGCAGTTTCCCTAACACCACATTAAAATATACTGGTCATGTCAGTTTGCCTGAAGATATCATAAACATACAAGGAGAAGATGATTAACAATAAAAAGTGTTAAGCTTATCCAAATATCATGTTTAACTGAGTATTGTTTAATGCTAATTGAGCTGAACATGCCTAAGACTCTAGGCAGAACACCTTGATCTGATCATTAAAAGTCTGTTTACTGCTGAGTCCAGTACAGGAACAGCACTGTAAACTCCCCTATAATGTAGCTTGCGGTGAAAAAGTTGTACATCAAGATCTTCAACTCTACAATAGGTAGTCATTACATGCAAGGTTTTTAAAGTTTACCCCCCTTAAGGTCTAATTATATCACTAATAAAATTGTTAAGGACTTGATAATACAACTACTTTGTCTACAATAACAGAGTAAAACCACTAGCGAGGAACAGCATGTTACAAAATGAAAGCTGAAGTTACATTTCCAAGAACTATCTGCATAAAAGAGCCAGTGCACTAATGTCAGATGTGATCATGAGGGTCACTGGCTCGTTTTAAAGCTCAAGGCAATATTCAGACAAGGTGTGTCTCAGAGGTTACTACGTCAGAGATTAACTGAGAGACTCGACATCACTGCTTCCCAGCTTTGCCCTTGACTTCACAGTTAAATTGTCAAAGGCTTGACAAAGTCTTGTTCATTTACTCTCCCCTTTTCCAGACCTCCCTGTTCTGGCAAGCTGCCACTATGCCCCCGGTCACCTTCCTTCACTCTATGCATGTGCACTATGTAGAAAAAGGGAAAAAAGAGAACTAGTACAATATCCCTTCCTTTCCAGGACAGAACTATGTTAGGGCTTTTCTAAATGTCAGGTAACATTTTTGGTGTCCGTTCTCAAAATCCTTATCAGAGTTAAATAGGCTCTTTAAAGACTAACAGATGAACAAAGTGGGAAGTTCTGTGCCTTATTACTTTTTATTACATCTTGAGAATTATTGCATTGCTATAATAGGGTACAGTGGAAGGGCAAAGACCTGCAGGTTTCTCACACTGATAATGTGGGTAATCTGTAATAACCATCATTACTTTATAAACCTCAGAGAACTGATGAACTATTAAAGCAGCAGAAATTTATCCAGAATAATCATTTACACGATTTTCTTAAAAAGCAGGGATTTTAACGAGAGCAGGGAGTTTGAGCAGAATGTCCTCACACCATTTCTTTAGTATAAGGGATTGTGTGGGGGAATGAGTGTCAGTATCAAACCGCAGAACATCCCACCCCACCCCCTACCCCTACACACACATGTGGTCTCAATTAGAAAAAAAATCTTGTTTTTACCCACCACTGAATAGAAAGGAAGGCTCTCAGGGCTGTTGTTTGTTGGCCAGACCTGCCAGAGAAATGGGCAGTAGTTCAATTTTACATACATTGCACCACTGTTTACTCACATTTAAACAAAGAAAGACTTCAAAGGCTAAAGTACGAACTCTCATCATCTTATTTTTCCCGTAAATGATAGTTTATCTGTACTTATTCATATGGTTACCTTTGAAATATACTTTCATAATACTTATAATATATAAAAGGCATTTATACCACACTTCTGTGGACTTCTTAAATGTGATTGGTTAAATTCATTTTCTATAACAGCATGGCTCTGAAAATAGTTTTGGCTGTATTCACATCGACCTGTATGTTAGAAGTGCTGCATATTCTAAGGCTAAATGCATAAACGTAAACTGTATAGCCAAAAGCCTTGTGGACTCATGACCATCACACAATAAGTGGGTGTTCCCTAAACTTACTGTTATGTTGGAAGCACACAATTGTATTGGTTGTTTTTGTATGATTGTAGCATTACAAGTTCCCTTCACTAGTGCTAACTGGCCCAAACCTGTGACAGCACTGCACCTGTGCACAAAGCACAGTCTATGAAGACATACTTTGCCAAGGTTGGAGTGAAAGAACTCAAGTGACCTGCACTGAGCCCTGGCCTCAACCTTACTGAAGACCTTTGGTATGAATTGGAATCAGTGCATGACCTCGCTATTGCTCCCCAAAGCCATACTCCAAAATCAAGTGGAAGGCCTTCACAGAAGAGTGGAGGTTACTATAATTGCCCAGGGGCTAAATCTGGAATAGGATGTTCAAACAGCACATATGGTAATATATGGTAGTTACCAAAAAATCAAAATTATATCATTGCAAATGTTTGCATCTACCATCTGGACTATAATATAGATTTTCTTTAATACGTTTAAGAAGAACATTTTAAGTTTAAATATCAATAAAATCATATGATTTTTAAAAAAATATATATATATTTATATTTGCTCATTTTATTCCAATTATTCTGGAGTTGTATGGATAATAGAGAGTGACTTTTGGTATAGAAATCTGTGGAACATAGAGACAGCTCAAACAAGGAAGCAGTATTTCCAGGACTCCCACGTGTTTATCTTTTCTTCAGGAAGTGTGAGAGTCAGTGGAAAGTTCTCTTGCAGTGGTCTACTTTGTGCTACCAAACCTATGGGGTCAAAGAGGCTGTTAATAGTAACTCTCTGGCAAGTCAGAGTTTTGTCACTAGCTAACTTTCAGAGTAATTGTCTCCTTCGCTATCTAAGAAGGAAGACCTTGAATTTAAGTTCAAAGTTTTAGAACACCATCAATGAGCTACCTCTTCAAGATGACACACAGGATGATTCAGGGCCATACATGGATGTGTTTGAAAGCATTGCCTCAATGTAGAGCTGGCTGAAGAGTAAGTGAGGGGTCCAGGTCCAGGATCTTCTAACCACAGAGTCCCATTTCCATACCTGTAGTCTGTCATCTAAAAATTTAGCTGGAAAATCCTGTACTTTGCAGAGACATGCTGAAGTGGGTAACTCTGTTCAAGAGGTGGCATTCTGATTGGAGGAATTCTACAGCATTTACTTCCTGTTGGTACCTTTAAGTAGGTACAATTCCAAAACCCTGTTCTCATTCAACATATATTAATCAGCATAATTTATATTCATACATTTTAAATTTCCTTACAAATGCTGAAACTACATCTTTAGACTAAATTTCCATTGATTTTCTCATCTATCTAGATGTTGCTCAATCATGGGGCAGGAAACTCACTTTAAAAAAAAACGTATTATTGTACTTATTGGTAAAAAAAAAAAAAAAAAAAAGGGAACTGGGTGGAATAATTTCAGTTTTAATGACTTTAAGGTTTGCCTGATTGGGCTAGTGTGAAAATATTCTGTGGCCACCAAAATTGTGCCTTATAGCAAATAATCTAAATGAAATATTACATGTAAATACATGCTGTTTGTCTGATGCACTGGACCATTTACATTGTAAGATATATTGCAAAGATTGGGAAGAGGACTTATAGAGTAGATAATGTCTATATATTTTAGAAATGCAACGAATTAGAAACAAGAGAAATTAAAAAAAAAAAAAAAACATGAAAAAGCACTACTGTTTTCAGGCTCATGCTATCCAGGTGACGCAGAACCACATATCCAGATTTTCAGACTCAAGGACCCTGTGTGTCCCAGCTATAGGCCCATACTCTCCAATCTCTCTGTTCACGGAGGGGCATTCTGATCAAGATGGCATAGCCAGTGCAGGAAAGGGACTGACTATTCAAGTTTGCCCAGAGGCTCCTCCACTTCTACAGGGACGATGGATGGTTGGTCAGGTACTTTAGGCCTTTGTGGCCCCCAGTTGGCCCAACATAGCCTATCCACAAACTAGCTTTGGACAATGTGTGGTTTAAAGAAAGGAAGAACACAATCTTGACACCACTAGATGGTCATCCTCATGTGCCTGTGTGATGTGGAGGTAACATCACAGTCTTCATTGATATCATTAAGGATCATCCTTGCGTTTAATTAATAGTAACTTCTGTACATAATCAAGTTGTGATATCTCTGGGATGAAAACAGTATAGTCAAAGCTGATCTGAGCCTGGCCTTGTAAGGTCTTTCTTGTCCACTCTTTTACTGTCTGTGGTGAGACAGAGTTACATACAGTGTGAACATCATCACATTCTTTGGCTGCTGCAGCCTCTAAATCCTCAGGCTCAGCAGCTCCTTTTTCCTTAACTCCTCTTCACTAAGTTGCATGTAGTGTAGCTTTTTCTAAGTTCATCCTCACTACCTCCTCCTCAGTCCCATTTTACAAAGACCCAACTGGCACATGTATCTAGTGTAATATTATAAATGTAAATGTAAAAGATGCATGTAAAAGTAACTCAAAAGAAATTGAATTGAATAGACATTTAAAGTAATATTGTGTTGATTGCTATAAAGCCAAAAATTGTATACACAATCAAGCAAATTGACTATCAGTTAAAACCAGCATTGCCAATGCTGATTTTCAGCATGCAGATTTACACAATTGTTAGCTCAGTTTCTAATGTAATGCTTTGACATTTGTTAGAATTTAGCCTAGTAGTTTCCTCACAAATAATTATTATAACAGGAAGTTCTGATACAGATAAAGATTGACTGACTAATGTATCACTAACTGTTTAACTATTTAATTATTTTTCCATTCTTGAAGTTTCATCTGCTGGGAGAATATCATCAAAATGTATATTCATTTTTTGAAATTAGAATTAGAATGGAGGGGAGCACGGTGGCTTGGTGGTTAGCATGTTTGTGGAGTTTGCATGTTCTTCCCGTGCCTCGGGGGTTTCCTCCGGATACGCCGGTTTCCTCCCCCAGTACAAAGGCATGCATTGTAGGTTGATTGGCATCTCTAAATTGTCCGTAATGTGTGATTGTGTGAGTGAATGCGAGTGTGTGTGTGCCCTGCGATGGATTGGCACTCCGTCCAGGGTGTATCCTGCCTTGATGCCTGATGACGCCTGAGATAGGCACAGGCTCCCCGTGACCCGAGAATAGATTGGATAAGCGGTAAAGACAATGGGAAAAAAAATAGAAATTAGAATGGATAAGTAGGAAATGGTTAACACCAAAGTTAGTAACAGTTGTGTTGTTACTAGTTTTTTTCTCTTTTAAATAAACATGCAAATATAAAGGTTACAATTTAATGGTTTAAGTTGACTGAAACATTTAAAGTCCAATTAAATATAAAAACAACAAAACATCCTTAAATAGAGTATTTCTGGAAAGTAATATTCATCAATATAGAATCTCTAGCTGTTTAGAGACAGTGTCACTGAGGAAGAGACAGGACTCAGAGCTAGAGGTAGCAGAGCTGAAGATGTTGAGGTTCTCTTTGGGAGTGACAAGATTGGACAGGATTAGGAACGAGTACATCAGAGGGACAGCTCATGTTGGACGTTTGGGGGACAAAGTTAGGGAGGCCAGATTAAGATGGTTTGGACATGTTCAGAGGAGGGAGAGTGAGTATATTGGTAGGAGAATGTTGGACATGGAGCTGCCAGGCAGGAGGCAAAGAGGAAGGCCAAAGAGGAGGTATATGGATGGAATTAATGAGGATATGAAGCTAGTGGGTGCAAGTGTTGAGGATGCAGAAGATAGGGATAGGTGGAGAGAGATGATTCGCTGTGGCGACCCCTGAAGGGAAAAGCCGAAAGAAGAAGAAGAAGAAGATAGGATCTCTAGCTGATAAATAACAACATAATAAAACACATTTTTGCTTTTTACCATGCTTCTTGGGTAAAAGAAAGAGATAAAGAACATCTTTCCTGTGTCCTGAATTCTCTAATTTCACCTATTTACTACAGGCAATCACAAAACCAGCATGTAAAGACATCCAAAACCCCAACTGATTTATTTAAAAACAACTGGTAACTAAGAACTAATCACAGTGGAAGAGAGAACAGCAGCTGCTTCCAAAAGTTACTGCTTCATCAGTTCTTATAATTGCTGACCTTTTCAGTAGTCTTTTCATGCTCAATAAAAAAAAGTACGAAGCATTCTTGCCCACTGAGGCACTGAAGTTTACATGTGCTGTGAATGCAGCCATCACCTGTAAAAACTGAGGGGAAACCCTTTACAGAGTCATTAAACAGAACCCCCTCTTTTTCTCCATGGAGGCCTCAACAGGGGTTCAAGTGTTTGGGAAACTCTTTCTGTATTTGTTGTTGCTATAATACACTGTAAATTTAGTGTATTATTATTAACAGGGTCATGTTTCTATGCCTGTGGAAACAACCTGGTGTTCACTGTCATGGGCGAAAGAGAGGAGAGGAAGTACGGCTCATGGAAAGCGAAATCCTGCTTACAATCCTCTGTTGTTCATGAACCTCACTATTCAGCCTCACAGAGCAGTTACTCATAGCATTTACGCACGACCTAAGAAACACTTTGGAACCGAGCCCACTTTTACTTTAAAGTAGGAAAAGTCTGAACACTGTGCATAAATACACTATGGATAAATTGATGCTCTGTGTCAAATCTAGTTCAAATTGAATCTAGCTCAAGTTATGTTATGTCCTGGAACATAACTGACAGATTGTGGATCAAACCAATTAGGATAACCAAAAGAATATTATAGTTAAATGATTATAACAAGCTGGTTGCCTGAATCAAACAGCATCTTAAGAATTTATGAATGGGATTTTGTGATTCAAACTTTCTAACACAGGAATAAAACTGCTCTGAAACACTATAGTTTCAACTCATAGTGTCTAGTAACAGAGGTGCTTAATAGATATGACACTTAGACTCATAATACTCATGAACTGACAGAGTCTACAACACTCAGATTTTAAACACTCTTAATTTACTTTTTCCAGTGTTAATTGGAAACAGCTGCCATCCACATAACGTAAGGCACCTATAGTATTGCTCCACGGTGACTCAATAAGTGAAAGCCCATGATGAAGGCAAAAATGTGAAACAGTGTTCCCACCTTCCTTATGCTTTCCATCTGGCATACTGTCTCCAGCTAGGTCTTGTTTAATTTAACTCTGAAAGCAGGTGGAGAGTCAAAGAAAATGTTCCTTACTGTGTTAGGTTGTAGTTCATTTCTATTATAATCTATATATAAGCCAGTATTACAAATTAAAAAGGGAATTTTAATGTTCTGTGTTTAAATGGGAAAATGTTTTAGCATACATATTTCTTTCATGTAAGTGGACTAATTTATTTGCAATTCATCATCGTTTCACCATAGGTCATCTCATGACAGTTACAACTATTATTTTCAAGAGCGAAACACAAATATTCTTGTCATCTTACATTTTTAATACAACATTTGTACAATGGAAAGTCTAATCCTTGAAAGTAGTTTTCGTTTTACTTCCAGGAAATTATAATTCAACCAATTTTCAGTTCAGCCAGCATCCAACAAAGCCAGTGGACTGTTTCCATTGAGACACCATAAACAAGTTTCAATTCATTAGTCTTGTGTAGTGACAGAGAAATGTTCTTAGAGAGCAAATAATCAATGCAAATTAAATGCGAAATGATTTCCAGGCCATTGGAATGAAGAAACTAATTACTATCACAGACAAACAGCCGCTTCAGCGCTTGTCAGCACTGGAAACGTGTTTCCAGTGACATGCCCTTTTTTCATGGCCTTGTAATTTTGCTGCCCCAGTTGTCTTTTCTGACCCCTCATTGCTCACCTACATGGTCAAGTCAATGGAGCTACCCGCTGTTGTTTGTGGTCTTTATTTTTGCACCAGCTGGCAGAGGGGAAAAAGGAAATTGGGGTCAGGAATGACAGCCATGCTCCTTATTCTGTCCAACTGGCCCTTCCTCAGTTTGCCAGCAATGAGGAAATGCCCTGGAACCCAATCTGTCCACACAACCAGAACGGGAAAACAAGAAACTCAAGTGTGTAAGGAAGCTTGCTCTCATGATCTCCAGTCAGAGACCTCTCAGTAAAATACAAAATCAACAGGATAATAGTGAGGTTAAACACACAATGCATGTCTTAAAGGCATTCAGTGTTGAGGAAAAAAAAGCACAAGCAGCACATAATACCATCACAATAAACGTTGCAACACACGTATTAATAGGTCCTGTTTAGGGCTATACATACAAAAGTTATAAGCCTCTAAATAATAAATACATATTTTTGATTGTGTACCGCTTTATGTGCAAATGTCCAAGATTTCCTTTTAATGATGGTGAAACAAGAGCTAAGGTTAGGGACAATACAGTAGTTGTCAATAATGAGGCAGGTTTCCCACAGACAGAGTGGCATCAGACACAATACAGATTATGAGAAGGCTATTATGCACTACAAGCCACCCAGGATATAAACAGAAGGAGCAGGCAATGTCTGTTATTCATTCTTTTACCGTCTATGTATGTGGTCTGACTGATCAACTGCCCTGGAAATGGTTTTTTTCTTTAAGGTAACAACTATTGCAAAACAGAGTTCATGCCCTATCTAACGGCTTCTTTTCTCTTTGTGGCTTGCGTCATTACAGCAGCTGTGTTTTATCTGTGCTAGCTTTTGTTTAGTCCACATCTAATGCACTACACAATTCAAATACCAAAATACCAAATGCAGTTATAAATGTGTTACAAATGTGCATGCAGCATAGGTTGCTTAATTTGCTATCATTTTCTCTTTTAACTTTATGCACGACAATCTAAATTGAATAAATATTTTTGTATTTATCTGAAATACAAAAAAAATGTTATAAAAAGATTTTGCAGCCAGGGCAAGAGCAGATGTGGAGATAAGCTGTGGCTTTGAATCAGCTTTTAGCATGAAAAGGCATTTTTCTCAATCAGAAATGCAGTTCTAAAAGAAAGTCTACCACAAGGTAAATTTGCTCTAGCCATGTCATGTGATAACCAAATTACACTCAACAATTATTCTGCTCCCCTCTGTATCTTTGCTGCTCTACTCTTTTATCTTTAGAACTGAAGCCTGCTTTGTACCAAATCAAACACCAAACCCCATCATCTCAAAGCTGTTGTGCACCTGTGCTGGGATCTACTTTCAAGGTCTTGGATTGCCAATTTTACAATGATGATTACTGTCTCAGTAACAGAGTTTGAGGGAAGTAGAGGTGCCGTGAATTGGCCAGGCACTGGGGTCTGCTTAACTGTATTGAATCGGGTTATACAGCCTTGGGCCTGTTCTCTGCTTGCAAACTTCTTCCATTTTCTGCTCTGTAACATTCTCTCAAAAACAAAAGCACAAACTCTTACTAGAATTCAACTTAATTTCAATAATGTGTCCCAGCACCCTTACAGAGAAGGTGGCTAAATTGCAAACCTTTATTATATCTAGGAAGTACAATCAATAATGAAATAATAATATGCTTAGGGAAACAGAATGTTCTTATTGATTTGCCATTCTGCACACTAAAGAGCTTCTTAAAATCATCTATATTCTTAAATAGCCATGGATATTAAAGGACATGCCCCTGGACTGCTCATTAGTGATTGCTATCCCCATTCTGACTACATGTTAATTTAAATGTAGAAATCTAGTTCTTGTCTGCATTCTCTCCTTTTTTCTTGGTTAGTCAGATCACAAATTGAGCCCTTGGATATATAAAGTTAGATAAGCAAGCAGAAGCTAACCAAGTAACCATAAGGCAGTGAGTGAAAGCTAAATTAGTCAGAAAGGCAACCTAGTGAGAAAATACTAACCTGCAAATTGAAATTTCCCGTGTGTGTGATTGTGTGGCTAAGAGTTTCTGCTAAATTTTATATAAAATAAATTTGGCAAGTGAATAAGAACTTAGCAAATCAAAGTTAACTTAGTGGCTACTAACTTAGTAATTGAAAGCTAAGGACTACTGTATAACTATAATGTTGTGTGTTGGTATATGGACTATGTTGCTATTGAGGTCAGCTGCTGATTGTACTTTAAACACTCGTAAACCTTTACATTTATTTAAATACATTTTGTCATAAAAAGATAAACATGCAAAGCCAACCTAGCAAGTAAAGACAAAGTTAGAGAACGCTAATCAGATATTACTTAGATATTAACTATAAAGTGGATGCTTGAGGTATTGAACAATCCTGATTCTCATGGCTTGTGCTGTGAGTTAATCTGCTGTTTAATTTGTAAGACTCATTATACTGTAAGTGATAAGCTACTATATTTTATTATATTTACCTATAGCAATAACCTTTTGTCCTGTGTTTTCTATATAATCCCATAGTCTAGAAATGTTTCGCCATCAAATGCAATGTCCGGTTCATGTCTGTTGATTCATCTGTCAAGCTGTATTGCTTCTTATGCCATTCATATGATTCCATGATGAACATGTTTGGACAGGTCAAGTCAGGTGAAGAGTTATTTTTCTTTTTTTCGAAGAGTAGATTTTTTAAAATATCTTGGATAATGCAAGGCAATAAGTTATGCCGAACCAGGCAAAGGAACAAAGGGAAAGGCGTAGCCTCTGCTTCTAACCAGAGACAGCAAATCCCCTCAGAAAAATAGACTTACATAACCCACCGTGCACCTGCAGCGAGCAAAGAAAACTTAAAAGCCACGGTGTTTCAATGGGTGGATTTGAAAGAAGTCCCAAACCAACTATCATAATACAAAATGTGAAGCAATCATGATGCAGAGCTTCTTTTATCTGCAATTACATAGTGCTGAACTTTGACACTAGTTCTGTTAGTATGATACATATTGTAGTGACTGAGAAATTAACAATTGTGACCTTTCAGAGACTGAGGGAATATCTCATCCTGATTTGATGAGGCCGAGCCAACATAAACAGAACACAGAGGGGAAAACACCCAATGAATAGTTTTACCCGAAGCTTCACTATTACCCGCTTTCAGATATTGAAGGGTTAAGTACTTAATGCCTCTTTGAGTTTTCAACGGATGGTAATGTTTTCTTTGAATTTGCTTCCCCCTTGTGGTAAACTAATGTAAACATCATGTAAATAGACGAATAAATACATTGCTTAAGAATTACGTATTGAAAATTTAGCACTTTAATGTGTTAATTTAAAAACTTTCCTGTATTCATTGTCTACCGCTTATCTGATCTATTCTCGGGTCACAAGGAGCCTGTGCCTATCTCAGCCGTCAAGGCAGGATACACCCTGGACAGAGTGCCAACCCATCGCAGGGCACACACCCACACACACACTCTCATACTACAGACAATTTAGAGATGCCAATCAACCTACAGTGCATGCAGGTTGACCAGGGGAGGAAACCAGAGTACCCAGAGAAAACCCCCACGGCACAGGGAGAACATGCAAACTCCACACACACGGTGGAGGCAGGAATCGAACCCCCAACCCTGGAGGTGTAAAGGCAAACATGCTAACCACCAAGCCACCATGCACTTTCCTGTATTGATGTGTAAAAATTTAAAAAGGTTTTAACAGCAATGCCAGAGCAATACTATGGACAGACTGAGGCAACACTCATAAATATTTTGTGAGGCCATATTTGATGTGTGAAGCTAATGGGAACAATTATAGTGTACTTTTTACTGGCAGTCTCAGTTACAACATTATTGTATCATTTTGTAATCACTTAGTCCAGACACACACACAAAAAAACCATGGAAATGTATTTAAGCTCAACATGCAACTTCACCCTATTAACTGCTAGTCCTTGTGAAAGGATTTACTTCATTTACAGCAGTCTGATTCATGTCCTTAGGTAACATGTGCAGACTGCAGAAAATCTCTTGACCTTATAAAGGAACTGAACTGTAACTGAAGTTGCAGAAAAGAAATGGACCAAATTAAAGTCCCATAAATTGTTATTAATGGAATGGAATTAAATGAGTTATTATTGGAAACTGGATCAGTTTGAGCAAATGTACCCATTGTCCAGAGGGAAAAAAAGAAACAAGCACTAAGGTAAAAAAAAATGTGAAAAGTATTGTGAATATATGTTGTAGTACTATCAGAAGAGGACAGGGTTGCATCCTTGAACATTTCTGAAATGCAAACTTTACACTGAAAATTAAACCTGTTAAAGGAGAAGTTCACTTCCAGAACAAAAATTTACAAATAATTTACTCACCCCCTTGTCATCCAAGATGTTCATGTCTTTCTTTCTTCACTCATAAAGAAATTGTGTGTTTTGAGGAAAACATTTCGAATTTTTCTCCATATAGTGGACTGCAATGGTGCCCGCGAGATTAAACTTCCAAAATGCAGTTTAAATGCAGCTTTAAAGGGCTTAAACGATCCCAGCCGAGGAAGTTATTTTGTAAAATATCTCTTGTTATAACTTCAGAGCAGTCCTTTTTTTGTTTTATTTTTATTTTTCAGTATCTTAAAAGAACAAATCTGTGGGAGAGGATTTAAAAAAAATAAAAAAAAATATGGGAGGGAGTAAGTAGTTTTGATCCACGCTCCATACCAGGTGGTGGTGGAAATACACCATTTTGTTGTTTGTCAACCGCCAATAAATCTCAAGAAGAAGAAGACGGCTCCGGAGTTGTTGCGTGTGGAATGACTCAAAGTCATATGTGTTTGTGTCAGTTTTTTGTTTAAAACGGTCCGTTCGTGTGTGGGAAAATTGTTTTAAACCTAAAAGATTACGTCTGCTTGGAAATAACGTAACTGCTCAAAAATTTTCTTTAAAAAATCCTGAGCGATTGAAGCTGTGGTTGCTCGCTCTGCACCTGGATATCAACACACCCATACATCTTCGTTCTACCTTTTTGATAGTAAAGAGCGTTTGACTTATTTGCACTTCCTTGGTCTTTGCACGTTTGCTTTGTAAACACTGGGTCTGTAGTTCAGCCTATGTCATGCGTGACCTTTCGACGTGATTATGTAGTACGTAGTGTCATGGACGCGCATCCCAGAGCTAGTGCTAGACAAGCTTTTGTGGTTAAAATGTATACAATTTTTTATTGTTCTAAGAAAATGACCGATCGTTTCGCTAGATAAGAGCCTTCTTCCTCGGCTGGGATCGTTTAGAGCATCTTAAAGCTGAATTTAAACTGCATTTTGGAAGTTCAAGCTCACGGGCACCATTGCAGTCCACTATATGGAGAAAAATTCGAAATGTTTTCCTCAAAAAACACAACTTCTTTACGAGTGAAGAAAGAAAGACATGAACATCTTGGATGACAAGGGGGTGAGTAAACTTATTTGTAAATTTTTGTTCTGTAAGTGAACTTCTCCTTTAACCTGGTTAATTTACCATATAACCATAACTTGGTTATTTAACCCTGACCTAACTTATATTCTAATCAGTTCTTCCTGCTTTTAGTACTTTCTCAGTTTTTTTCTTAGTGTTGAGGATATACACCGATCAGGCATAACATTATGAGCAGTGAGAGGTGAAGTGAATAACACTGATTATCTCCTCATCATGGCACCTGTTAGTGGGTGGGATATATTAGGCAGCAAGTGAACGTTTTGTCCTCAAAGTTGATGTGTTAGAAGCAGGAAAAATGGGCAAGCGTAAAGATTTGAGAGTTTGATGAAGGGCCAGGGGGGGCACGGTGGCTTAGTGGTTAGCATGTTTGCCTCACACCTCCAGGGTTGGGGGTTCGATTCCCGCCTCCGCCGTGTGTGTGGAGTTTGCATGTTCTCCCCGTGCCTCGGGAGTTTCCTCCGGGTACTGCGGTTTCCTCCCCCAATCCAAAGACATGCATGGTAGGTTGATTGGCATCTCTAAATTGCCCGTAGTGTGTGATTGTGTGAGTGAATGAGAGAGTGTGTGTACCCTGCGATGGGTTGGCACTCCGTCCAGGGTGTATCCTGCCTTGATGCCCATTGACGCCTGAGATAGGCACAGGCTCCCCGTGACCTGAGAATAGTTCGAGATAAGCGGCAGACAATGAATGAATGAAGGGCCAAATTGTGATGGCTAGATGACTGGATCAGAGCATCTCCAAAACTGCAGCTCTTGTGGAGTGTTCCTGGTCTGCAGTGGTCAGTATCTATCAAAAGTGGGTGTGTGGGTGTCGCTTACCTGGGGAACACATGGCACCAGGATGCACTTTGGGAAGAAGGCAAGTTGGCAGACCATGTACACCCTTTCATGGAAACGGCATTCCCTGATGGACTCTTTCAGCAGGATAATGCGCCGTGCCACAAAGCCAAAATGGTTCAGTAATGGTTTGATGAGCACAACCAGTTTGAGGTGTTGACTTGGCCTCCAAATTCCCCAGATCTCAATCTAATTGATCGGACAAAAAAGTCCGATCAATGGAGGCCCCACCCCACAACTTACAGGACTTAAAGGATCTGCTGCTCTTGGTGCCAGATACCACAGCACACCTTCAGGGATCTAGTGGAGTCCATGCCTCGAGTCTAGGCTGTTTTGGCAGCAAAAAGTGGCTCAACACAATATTATGCCTGGACAGCTTTCTTTAGGCAGTCGCTTTTGTCTGTATGAAAACCAGACAGAGACCATTTTTCTTAGACAAAAATAGTCTAACGCTGGTTCTGAGTTAGGGTGCTGAAACCAAAAACGAAACCTGTATTAGGTACATCTCACTAGACAGAGACACAGGATCTGCTGGAGAGATTACATCTCATGGTTGACCAAGGAACATCTGGGATACCCCAGAGTTTTGAGCAGGTTCACTGATGGAAAACATTGAAGTCCTTGAAAATGCAAAATCTTAAAGTACAGACCTCCCCCAAACTCTCAGATGGGTAATACACAAAGCTTTACCAGGGACCCCACTAAAGAGAGCCCCATCTTGCTAACATGTGCAAGTTTATTTAGCATGGTTGCACTTATCAAAATGAAGAAAACTTACCTGTCTGGAAGCCAGAAAAGAAAGAAAAAAACAACAATAGGAGGAAAAGAGGAAGCAGAAATTTGATAAGTGGTGAAGATACTTTAATAACAATATCAGTAGGCCATACTTAAAGACATAAAGTAATATATTCCCACATAGAGTAAGAAGCTTTTGGCTGCGCCCTGTTCGGGGTCGCTACAGCGGACCAACTGGTCCGCACAACAACTTGGCAAATGTTTTACGCCAGATACCCTTCCTGATGCAACCCCCCCATTTTTTGGGCTTGGGACCGGCACTGCATCCAGTGGCTGGGGTTGAGGCATTGGCTGGGAATCGAACCCGGGCCTTCCGCATGATAGGCGAGAAACCTACCACTGAGCCACCAATGCCCCATGAAGTAATATATTCCCTCATAATTTTGTGAATTAAGCAGGTAAGCTAGGAATTGGTGTTAGGTATGGAGCATCTGATAGTGCGCTCTCTTGGTATAATTTGTTGTGTTGCTCAGAATGTCTTGAATGCTTGGTTGTAGTATGTACAGAGTAGCCTACATTAAAACAAACAAACAAACAAACAAACAAACAAACCAATCGAACAAACAAAAAACCCCAAAAGGCCTCCTGCTTTTGCCTGCATGCAGCCCAAACTCTCCCTAGAATCCCTCTGGATAAAGTGGTTGAAAAAAATTAATTAATTGAATGAATGAGGGAATTAAAGAATAAAAGATATAACAAGAGACTTGAAAATTATCTTAATCAGACAATAAGTAGTAGAGAATAATTCCTATTCTGTAGTCCAGTGCTGCCTTGGACTGGAGTTAAGAAGTCCTTGGCTTAGGTACACTTGTTTATAAGACGAGTGTTGTGAGGCGCCATGTGGTGATGTTTTGCGCATGCTCCGTAGCGTTCAGAGCAGCGTCGTCGCGCCGCCGCCAGTTGCCGCTGCGCTGTGAATACACGGAGCTCCTCTATTACCGGAGAGCTGCTCGGCGCAATGTCCGCGTTTCAAGAATGAAAAGATCGGATTGTAGCTGCTGTACGCGAAGCACAGGAGTGTATCCTCCTTAAACGGTAACGTTTCTTAAACCAGTGTGTTAATGAGCATCTTTCAGCATACAGCTTGGTTTCTCCACGCTCTGTCAACCGAACCCAGTGTACCAACCTGATCATTGTTATTGCTTGTTAATTCGTTAAAATCATTCATTTTATTATTTACGTTATAAAATATTCGCTTCTACCTTTATGCACTTGTATATTACCGATGTTTTGGCACTATTCATTCAAACCAGCTTTCTGATTGGATTGTGTTTTGATCTGTGCCTACGTAAGTAACGTACTGTTTTCTCATACTATTTAGTAGGGCAGTATCCCGTTATTGCCGTAGCCATAATAAGTGTATAAAGTCTTATATGCGCATTTTATTTGCAGTGTTGACGTTTCAGTCACTTACTAAATTTAATAACAGAACAGCTGTAGCCTTTGCAGGCTTTTTATTAAAAGAAAGAAAGGGACAGAAATAAACAATTGTGTGCGATATAACGGTTACGTTATTAAAAGTGAAATTCATAACACACTACAATCCACACATAACGTCTCCAGTGCTGAATTATACACTTGATTTATCTAATCCAAAATTGAATAGATTGTTAAAGTGCTGAAATATTCCTGTTGTATTGCTTCTTACACGGTTGAATTAAAACCTGCTGTGTTAAATGGACACAAATATGTCAATCATGTTGCACTCAATTTTTGCATTGTCCTTCGGTTGTACTGTAAATGTTAAGTGTACACTGGAGGTTGTATTGTGTTTACAACATTGAGACGGCTTGGTGTTTTCATGGCCTAAACTCATTTCTCTCTGCTCTGGTAACTGATCAGATGCTCAGGCATGCAAGTAAGGTTTTTATTTTTTGGACAGTGTATTAATGAAAATCTATTTTGGACTAGTCTAGTCTAGTCATGGGCCTTTATGATTATCCTCCCCCTCCACTTTTACAATCCCCCTGGTAAGCCTTTCCTTGGTTTGGTACGCATCTCTTGCCTCCTTTTGTGTGCTTATGGTTTTCTTTAAAGGCTATTTTATATACAGCAAGTTAATCTTGCCAATCTTTGTTCATGGTTACAATCTACATGAGTGTGCTCTTCATGTAGTCTTAATACTTATGGATGCATATTGTTTGATGTATTGTTACTGATGAAACACTTCATTTCAGTGTGGATTGTAATGTATTGACCATAATCTTCAACCAAGATTTAATTGGCTACCATTAACTCCCTATAGGCTTTTATGTTTGTAATTTGCTTGCAATATGTTATCTTGAATATATTTTACAATACAGTATAAGAGAAATGATTTTGCTGTGTGTGATAATGGCCCGGTCATCACCACCTACTCATATCGCTCAGGGTGGCAGATGCTGTGTTTCCATCAGTGCATTATCTTTGTGTTAGAGGTTTTAGCTACTCTTATAACCTCCTCACCGACAACAGATGTGCTATTGAGGGTCACATGTTTACATCCGAGCCTTAGAGGCAGCGTCCCAGCTTATTGAAACCATGTGTACAGTAGTTTAATTTGTGTGGTGAAAGCAGGCATCACAGACTCAGTCACTCAGTGAGACATATATCCTTAATATTAGCCTTGAGTTTTTGTTATTTTGTATGATAATGTGTACCATAATTACAAAATGTGGAGTAGTATCACGGATGATTCTTTGGTGCTACATTTCACCTTGATAAAATGTTTTAAACGGTCATTGTATGCAGTAGTTCACTTCCTTTTACTAGAAAAGATTTGCTCTTGGTTGCTGTTTTTGTTCTGTGATATCTCTGAGCATGAAAATGTGCTCATTAGCCACCCACAGCCCTGTATCACATGATTCATTAAGGCTCCTGCTGTATTGTAACATTTGATCTCAGCATTTCTCTTATTGTCTGCTATTAATTTTTTTAAGGGATAAAGCTTTCGGTTGTTGAGTTGTATTTTTCCTCTATTCCTTTGGATTCTGAGCTTTCGTAAAAAGTAGCATCTTGTGATTCCTCTCCCAGAATTTTATTTACCTTTGGCAATCATACTGACACTGGATGTTTACTCTGTAGTCAGTGTGTAGTGGAAGAGTTTAGCACAAACACTGCTGGCGCCCTCAGCCAAGTGTTTGGTCTGTCTTTTAAGATGGTGGATTACTCAGAGATCAGCACAGATGTGTGAAATACTGTTGGAAAGTGAGGTTCAACATTGCTGCTGCTCTGAAACGCAGAGGTTTCAGATGTCCTTTAAAACCACCTGAAATTTTCAGTATCATCAGCATTTCCTCTGTGAGAGCTTTCTTATGGAACTTCGTGCTAATTTATTTCCTGTTTTTCATGAGGTGCCGTAAATCTGACCAAAGAGGCCGGTGCTCTCTTAATAAGGAATAGTGGACACTATGCTTTAGTGTGATACCACCATGATACTATTATGATTTTTTTTTGTGGTGCTTTGTACTAGGTTTATTACATATTAATTAATCATTCTATGACTGCTGTTACTGTTATTATTTAGACTAACTATTATAGATCTCATTGTTTGCTCCTACACCAGCAAATCTATTCCTTCTTATTAATTTCTTTGCCTGAAATATCCTTAAAATATACTTTAAAAAGGAAGGAAGCTATTACAGAAAAAATACTTCAGACAGTTGGCTTTGCTGTGAACTTTTTTATCCTACAAACATTCAAACACTCTTTCTTGAGAAATCACATGAACAAGAATCTCAGCAGGACTGATGGATAGCAAAAAATATAGATACTCAGAAATTGGGCCTTGAGTTTCTAAACATGAAGTGACATCTTTGTATGCAAACAGGAGGAAAGTTATTGAAGAAAAGCTATTTAAAAAAACTATTGGCATTTCTGGGGCTTGAATCTGCAACCTTCTGACCAGAAGCCCAGAGCCTTAATTGTTGAGACACTGCTGCCCATATTAGTTAGTCTTGTCTAGTTTATGACAGTCAGCCGATTTTCCTCCCTAACATTTCTGAGTATTGCATATCCCTTTGGTGTGTTTGGTACAGTCTGCTTTCACTGAACTTCAGTGCATTGTTGCCTTGCTGCTACCAGCTCTTGCATTTGGCCCATGCATACTGACATCCTCCATATCAGGTGAGGTGCACATCCCATATAACGTATTACCATTATCCTGCAATTAGGACAAGACTGTGTAAATGCATGTCTAAGATAAGTGCCAAGCAATCTGGGCATTGCTTATGGTTTTGTTAAAAAAAAACTATATAGGAATCGAGAAGGAATCCGCTATGGTGGTCAGGAATGTAAGGAAGTAGAACCTGATTTCTGATGTCAAGCAACACAAACATTAACATACGTTGTATTCTCAAAACATATAGCTTTTTATAAAGCTTTTTATGGTCCCCAGTGGTAATAATGCATGCATGTTGTGTGTGTGATAGAGCCTCTCAGCTAGGACAAGGCTCCTTCAGTTAGCTGAAGTGCTGTGAATGTGTGCGATGGTACAAGGCAGAGACAGCCCATCCAGATGGCAGTGCAGGGATTGCCAGTCATGCCAGCCCATTCACTGGCTCAGTTCCCATGTCTCTTTCTGGTGGCTGTACCTAGTACCTGTGTTTTATGTTGACTGCACTGTAGCTAAAGGAAACATTGCCCTGAATGTTTGATTTTGATTAGTGCTCTGATTTATTGCAAACCAGGTTGATGTCTTGATTTGTAAAGAAACTCAGTCTAGTTTATTTGGGCCGGGTCTGTGCAGGTTGAGAACTAAAACAACACAAAGGTTTCTGAATACATCACAAACTCGGCACAGATGAGCCAGACTGTTTGGATGAAGTCAAGACTTTGATGTAGTGCTAAGAAACTTTACAAGCCATGAAGTGTAGCTTCTCATTATTTTCATGTAATAAACACAGCACACAAAAAAGAATTCTTCACACCGGCTGTTTCACATGTTGCAGGCTTCCCAGGTTCTTGTGTTATATAGAGTGTCTGAAAACCTCTGAAGGGAAACCTATTAACTTCCTAACCATGGTATGCCTGTATTACGCAGTACACTCATTGTTTCACTGAAAGGTTCGTGTATAATGACCTTTAATGATAAATTTAGTCACAATAGAACTTTATTCGAAAGTTACCATTAGTTCTGTTAGTTCTTTTGCAGTTAAATGTCAAATATGATTGCTTAAATAAAATATGATTGCTTTTATAGACTTAAAATATATGGCTTTAAAATAGATTTTGCTTAATCAATGGACTAAAATAAATCAATGACCTGTAAAGATGGTATAAGGTTGAAGAAACATATTTGCAAAATGAAAGTTAAAAAAAAAAAGAAAGAAATGAAAATGATTCTCATACATGATACCTTGCTCATTTTGTAATCAAGGTACAATTTATATTTTATTAACTTCTTGCTTTACTGTGGAAAATCATGGTGGCTACATTTTCCTAGTGGATGTTTTTCTGCATTTTGAGCAAAAGACACCATATTAGTCTGCCAAGAGCACAGTATGCCCTCCCATGTAAAAGGTGTACTTTAGGCTAGGAACATTGGGGACATTTATCTACAACTTCATGTATTCATCACCTTCTGAATGAAATAATTCATATAATCTAATATTTAATATAATGCTTTCAAAGCAAGAAGACTGACTGGGAAGACACTATTTTGGGGCGTAAGTGTAACTGTACTCCGATTCTTAATTTTGATCTTGAAGAAGCATTAGATGTTTGCTGAACAAAGGCAGGAATTCCTCAGTAATTTGGTTTCAGCATGCAAAAGTAATTAGACTTATATAGAGTATCGTCAGATTTAACCCCATAAACTCTCTGGACTTGATAGCAGGTCCATGCATTACTTCCACACTCATGTGATGACCTTTTCCTATTAGATATTAATTCTTAATTAATTTTGTTTCAAAATATATGTTATATGATTCTTTCAGGTGACCAGTCTAGGACCTTTAGGGTTTAAATCGTTATAGCTTTACGTTTATGTATCACATATTGGATTCTGTTGGTTGTAGACATTACTATTTTAACAAATGTTGCCATTTCCACTTATATAGCTCATAGATTCCAGCAGCCTGTAGGTCATCAATTTTCACGCCAGGACGGAAACCAACATCTAGCTGGGAAGTCATTTACCTAGTTGGATAGCCAAAGGAGTTAGCAAGAGAGAGAAAGAGAACAAGTGAGTGAGTGAGTGTGTGAGAGAGAGAGAGAGGGCGAGCGAGCGTGAGCGTGAGCCGTTTGGCCTCATCTCCCCAGGCGCAGCTCTATTTATAGTAGATGCTGTAAGATACATGCCCACAGGTCAACATTTTCCCTCCATTTCCCCATAAACATGAACCAGTTGAAAAGGTAGGCAGGCCTCTGAAATGAAAAGCTCAGCCATTCCAAAACTTGGTCTTGGTAAAAAAAAATAAAAATCATGCTACCCTAACCAGGAAACCAAGCAGTCTTTCAAGAACACACAGGCACTGATGAATCGAGTGGAACAACAAAATAAGTCAAATTTGAGAACAGCTTACTTAAAAACACAGTGCAGGAATCTGTACTCTCTAGTCAGATTCCAGACTTTCTGTACATGGAATAGCGATAGTACACTATAACTTGGAAAATAACTAGGAAATAGGAAAAAGAAAAAGCCACTTAATGCAAGGGAACTAGTCCAACTAGGAAAAATGGCTCTTTCTGTCCAATCTGTATGACCATGTTTTGTCTTGTCAATAGCTTGATGGCATTGTTTAATCAAACACATATGATCAAATAATTATTTTGTGCAATGTAACCGTGAAGCAGAGTTTTGATCTCAGTGTCGACTTGAAATTTATAGGGTGTATTGAAATATAGTTAACATGCACATATTTAACCCATAACATATAGAGAGCTTTGCCCCATAGTATATAGAGGGAATGTAGGTATGTACCACATGGTACATATCAAATAGTGTATAGAGATTTATCCCCTACTGTATAGGTAGGATTTACCCAATAGAAAATATAATATAGATTTATTCCATACTATACAGGCATTATGGGATTTACCCAGCAGTGTTTGCCTCAGAGTGTGTAAGACACATGCTCGTATGAAACGGAATGTGCATGATCACAGCAAAACTTTCTGATATGTTGACACATAATGCATTCATTTGTACAATTATAAAGCCTGAATTTGCACTTTTTTTGTTTCTCTGTTTCTATTTCTCGTTCTCTTTCTGGTCTAAAGCAAATGGTGAAGCATGCAATAGGAGGAGCAGTAGAGATGCAAAACCACAGCCTTTCATTTTCCACTTTCCCATTGCTTTTGCTGCCTCAAAGACAGATGAACCCAGGGACCTGTATTCTGAAAAGCAGATAGTTTCCACATGTAACCACAGTTTTTTTCAGCAACATGGCCGACTGCAGGGCGTCTGAGGTTCAAATACAACAGCGTAGTGTCCTCTAGTCTTTAGTGCAGACTTCTTACCCATTGTATAAGGGCCTGTGTCGTCTTCCACCACTCAAGCGGTTCTCATTCTGTTCTTAAAAACATCCGCACTGGCCTTGTTAATGGCTTCCAGTGCAAAGTTCTGGTGGTGCAAGTCACAGATCTGAACTTTCCTGGGGGTAGGCAGGAAGCTGGATGTTTTGGTGTATGTGTGCACACAGCATGGGCCACAGATGCTCTCTAAGGATTTGTTTGCCAAGACAAATCTGCCCTAACTGATTGCAACAATCAGTTTTTTATCAATGCACAAACCTTGTATGTTACAACATAAGAGTATAGACACACAAGTCCAGTGATTTTGAAACTCTTCAGTTTTTTCTTGTTAATTGGGGAAATCCAAGAATCATTGTCAAAGGTCCATTGTCTTGGTCTTAACAGAGTAAATGCGTAATAAGACTTCATGTGGCTTAAAAAGCTAATTAATCAAAGGCTTAACACAAAACAGCTGAACACATTATGGTAAGAAACAAATAACAGGTTAGGAGCAGAAACAAGACTAGAACAGAAACAAACACACATGAAGTAAAGTCAAAGCAAATCAGGCACAGGAGCAGGATTCGTCAACGCTCTGGTAAAACTCAGTGCATGCTGAGAGGGGGAATTTGTGACACAAATGCATTACATTTGGGTTTTTTTAAACCCTATAACTACATGCCTTGTCTAAGCTGTTACAGAATACATTAGACCAGACATACCAGAAGCTGCAAATTTCCAACATTCAGTCATATTTAATTTGTGTATATTGAGGAGGGATTTGAACCTGAAATATTGTGGTTATGAATGCAAGACACATTACTACAGTGATACAACCACAACCATTCTCTGGCTGCTTCGAGGAGTTTTTTTTTTAGGGTTGGTGAGTGGACTGGCCAAGAAGGCTGCGTTCATAACTATCTGACTAACAGAATATGCACACGCATGAGCTGTAGATGTCATTTTGGTATGATTTGATGAGATAAATAAAGTCAACAGCTCAATATTCTATTGCTTCCACAAACCGGGACCACTACTCCAGCTAATTACTCAGTTACAAACTACATGGATACACAGATGGATCATGTAATGTTTTCCCAATATTCGCAAGCTAGCTTGAAGGATAAACTTTTGCAATTAGGTAACCAGCGTATGTGGTTGCAGAAGGCTAACATTTTCATTCTTATTCGCTTCTAAAAAAACCATGGCTTGCTGAGACTAAAAGCTTTTTCAGAAGTTTGCAAAGTTTAACAGTAGCTCCTGTATTTATTCAAAACCTAAAGAAGCATTCAGTGGTCAAAACGTCAAGTTAGGACAGCTAATGTTAAACTTATCCTCACATCAGTGAACTTCTAATTCGTAAAAGGAGAGTAATGTAAATCAGTCTTTTTCCCTTTTAAATGTTTTCCTAGTGAATCCAATAACCACAGAAATGTAACAAGGCAGCATGCTGTCACTCAAGCCTTATTTAAGCATTCTGTCAGACTGATTCAGAAATTATACCATCCCCAGGCATTTATGTAGAGTTTGATATGGTTGGAATTAAAGCTTTCTTAAATGTATTCCAGTATCATGCAAATCCTCTTTGCCAAGTTTGGAATGACATCCTTTATAGTTATAATCCAGTGCTTCTTGTAAAATAGTTTGATCCAGATGCTGAATGTTTTCGGGAAATAGTGCCAGATTGAAGGCTTTTATCTTCAGCACAGACTTGGAAGCTTTAGCTCGTATGTAGGGACAGTATAAATTAAAGAGACTGCTCAAAAGGTCTGTAATCAGTTGAGTTTCTTGAAAACTAAGTACAAAATAAGTACAAAATGAATGAGGAATGAGATCCTGAAATATATGGGATCCTGAATCGTATGCTAGGATTATGCCTCAACCAGTCCTAATCTTACAAATCTAGTGTTAAATATTTTTAAGTATTGACATAACACTGTTGCAACGTTGGTGGTACAGCAGGTAGGTTGTCTTCTGAAAACTTCATGTTTTGAACCTGAGCTTCGGTTACATCTGAAGTCTCTCCGCATAGGTTTCCTTCTGGTGCTCCAGTTTCCTCTGTTTCCTCTGTGTGTGTGCGTGTGTGCGTGTGTGCGTGTGTGTGTGTGTGTGTGTGTGTGCGCGTGCATGGTGGCTTAGATGAGACTGACATCCCATCAATGAAGTATTTCCACCTCACACCAAGTGGTCTAAGGATAGGTTTTGGATCCATCATGATTTAATCAATCTAAAACGTGTAATGAAAATGAATGATTAAACGAACAGAATCTATGAATGAGTCCATCTGATTCATTCATAACATGCTCACATCACACACTCCTGTTGAAACATGGACGTAACTGGCTGTGCCAGTGGGACCAGATCCAGTGAGGATGGAAGGATACAAAGGAGAAGGCTCTGCACATGGTGTCATTTACAGCACTCACAAAAGGCACCAGACTGTTTCATGTGAACCCTTGGCCTTTTTATCCTCCCCATCTGTTCTATGTTGAATGAACAAGTATGTAATTGTGCAGTTTAAGTGTGTGGCTCGATGGAAAATGTAAATTTTGTAGTGTTACAACATGGAATGGAAGTGGATTCATTGGGATACTTACCTGTATATGTAAAGGTGCAAAATGCTATCTTTTTTTGACAGAAATTTTGTATTAACAGAAGTGTTGTTTGCCTAAATAATCACCCCTCTGGGTCAGTACTTGGTAGAACCACTTGAAGGTAGAACTGGTAGAACCATTGGCTGTAATCGAAGCTCCAAATCCTTTTCTGTATGTCAGCTTTGCACATCTAAATCCTGACAATTTTAGCAAAAACTGCTGAGGATTTGTCAGAATCCATTAGTAAACAGCAATTATCAAGCCTCGCCACATATTCTCAGTTGAATTTCAGAACAAAATATTGGTTTCGGAGTATTTTCTTTTTACTTTCTCCATTGATCTGTTCACAGGAGTACCAGGTTTCTAGGAGAAGCAAAAAGGGGAGAAAGCACTTAGCGAAAAGGGAAAGAAATGAAAGTTATGTGGAATTCTCAAACAGTTGCTTTGGTAAAATGACAGCAGCATGCAGTTGTGTGTGGGGTTACAGCCCCCTGAGAGGGTCACACTGACAGTGGGGTCTGTGCTGTAACAACTGACATATGGCAAGATCTGCTTGTAAGCACACATGACAGAAACAACTGTAAACTGTGCAAGTGGTATATTATAGGTATAGAGTATATTATACGTGTGGAACATGTTATAGGTGTATTAAAGCAGACCATATAACACATAAGTCATCAGGAGACAAGCTACGGAAAGCACAGTTAGCAATTTTTGAGCGAGAAAAATAAAAAAATATATATATATATATTTCTGCAAGATCCTTACATAAGACCAACTGTTAATAAAATAACGCTTAAAGGAAGGTTCCCCAGACTGTAAACAGGATAAAAACAAATAATATGAACCTCCAAAAGATCTCTCTATTTGCCTGTAAGCCATGGTGTCTGCCTGTTAGAAGAAAAAAATGACTCCCATTCTTACACAGATCTTCAGTTGTTCTATGTTTTATTTTTGTTCCTGTAAGCAGTGCTCTACTCATTAATATAAAACATCTCTTCTGGTTAGATACAGCAACAAAACTGTATGTAAATTTCAAGTATCCACTGTCTGATATTTTTTCTTGTGTGCTGTTTAATTCTCTGTACTTCAAATCACAGGTTTATAATACTGATCTTTTTCGGATTTAAAAACTCACTCACAATGTCATTATTGATACGGTGACAATCTTAGCAAGTTAAAATATCCTGAATCTAGTAAGATTTATTATTTCTTATTGTATGTTTACACTGAACCAAATGCAAGATTATTAAGCCGATTTCTAGATATATTGGTAGGCATTGGTGGCTCAGTGGTAGGTTTCTCGCCTATCATGCAGAAGGCTCGGGTTCGAGTCCCAGCCAATGCCTCAACCCCAGCCACTGGATGCAGTGCTGGTCCCAAGCCCGGAAAAATGGGAGGATTGCGTCAGGAAGGGCATTCGGCGTAAAACATTTGCCAAGTTGTTGTGCGGACTAGTTGGCCTGCTGTGGCGACCCCGAACAGGGAGCAGCCGAAAGCAACTTAGACTAGATTTTAATTTTATCACTTGTTAAAATGAAATGTAATGTTTTGTTGTTTATGCTTATTTTATTATTTATGAAAGGAGTCTCCAGTGTCAATGCTTTGTAATGTTCAACAGAAGAATCCTTAGCACTGAAGACTTTGTGTGTTCTGCTTTCTTGGATGCAATGTTTTTGTCTTATTATATTCAAGAGAGAGGAAAAAAGAGAGGCTGTTACGAGACTGATTGATTATAAGTGCTGTAATATAACTGACAACAGATGTTTTACACATCACACCATCCCATCACTGATTATTTACCTTTAACAGCATGTCTTGTCATGTTTTATTCCTTGCATGCTGTCAGTTAACATTTGAATGTTGTGTAATGAGTAAACTGAAGAGTTAGCTGTGTCTGTCAGTGCAGAAGGCAGACAGGGCTCAGTTTCACCGTGGTTGCTTAGCGTAACAGTGCGTCATGCCCAGTGTGGGCGCTGGATCTATTTCTGTGTTTGTGTTTGTGTATGTGCTGCAGATGTCTGTGGCCCAGAGGAAAGGGGACAGAGTCAGCACACTCACAGCTGAAGCTTGGCACGAGCTCTTGTTAGCTCCAGGGCCTGAAGTTCCCATGAGGCTAATATTTCTCAGACTGAAAAGAGGCAGCCTTCAAATTTCCAAAACAGACCTCATAACTTCATGAAAGTTCTTGTCATATAATGTCCTCTAGAACACACCTCGGATTAACTTCTCAGGGCTCCTTGGATATGTGTGTAAGTTCTCCACAATCCTTTTGCCAGTAAATTGGTGTAGATATTGCCATTACAAAATATTTTTAGGATATAACACCTATCTTAAAAATGCTACTAGATTTCTTAAAATGCACTGGCTTATTTAAAAAGAAATGCAAATCAAATTATTTTATATGTTATTTATATGTGATTTGGTAAACTACGAAATGCTAAGAATCCTCTTGTAAAAATCCTTAAAAATAAGTCTTCCCTAATATGCTAGATGGGTGATTCTCACGAAACCATTAAAACACTACGGCCCTAATGATTTTAAATAGAAAATGTGTAATTTAGTAATATAAAAAAGCATCAGAATAAAGACAATACTGTTCTCTACCTTGCACAATGTCTAATGCCTAACTGGAATTCTCATTACCGCAATGCGTCCGGCCGTGTTTGAATGTGTGTTATGTTGTAATTTAAACAAATTAACATAAAAAATTTTAGAAAAAAAAAAAAATGAATATTCTACTAGATTGTTTTAGATGACATAAAAAATAATCTACTGAATATTCATGTATAATAATAATGAAAAAAAGTAGGAAAATGATGTGTCCCTGCCTGATGTTCTCATCCTCCGCAACATTTTTTAAGGACTGTTTAAACACACATAGAGAATTTAAATAAAAGTTTGATTTTGAGTGATGGAGCACATGGGACAGTTACTTCAAGATGGCTACCAGGTAAGATCATCTCTTTATATCTCTCCAGTTAAATGTTAAATAATCTATTGTCAATGTTTACACGACATTTTGATTATCATTACCGAAACAGGAAGTTTTCTATATTTCGAAAATTGTTAGATTTACAATTTTTTTATGAAAATGTACTTCATTAATGTCTAATTATATGCGCTGAGAAAAAAATTGTAAAGTCATCATGGCTTCTCTACTGTTAGCAAAACATTGTGAGGCACCTCATCCTCCGCAACACCATTCTCATACACCGCAACCATTTAAGGCCAGTTGCGGTAAAGAGAACTTATGTTTCGGGAATGAGAATTTAAGCATATTGTATATGACTTTTAAATATCTCTTATGAATTTAATATTAATTTAAGATTTACTAACTGTTGATATTTTGCTTTATGAATTGTTTCATTGTAGACAGTCCGCAAGTGAGAAAAAAAAAAGCTTTAGCAAAGGCCAGGTTGACAAAGTTCAGGGAAAAATTATACAGCAACCCAGAACTGCTGGGAAGGAGAGAAAAAGGAAGGTTAGGTTTGGAGATGTTACAGCAGGTGTAATTAGAAAAAAAACACCCTACAGTGTTAGGAAATGTACATGAGAGTGCACAGACACACACACAGACATACACAACCCTTTAGCCAGTACTATAACAGGACTTTGGTGCTGGATTGAGTGTACTGTTCATACTGTGGGAAATGCAGGTTGTGTGATTCTTAAAGTGACAGCAGCCTAATAAATTTGCTGCACTCTGTAATTAACTCTATAATTTAGTAATAATTTAATTAAATAATAAATAAACAGTTATTGGTTCTTCTGTTTATAATTTTTGTTTTTTATTTTTTGTTTACTTTATTTTTCAATTCATTTCAAAGACTAAAATTAAGCTACCCCACCCCACAACTTCAGGCCCAGTATAGAACACATACACACACACACACACACACACACACACACAGAGTAAGCATCAGGTCTATACTATATGATGATGTATACATAAAATGTTTTTCCCCATGTTACGAGACAGGCTAAATGCTTTCTTTCCGCTTCCAGGTATCAAAAACGACAACAAACTGGCTAAATAAAGAAAACTGAAGAGCTGACTAAGAAGCAACATGAAAAGAAAAAAAAGACAGTGGAGGAAAAACTCAGTCATTATAAAAGAAAGAAACAGCTTAAAGCTGTACTAGACACAACACCATCTAGTGAAGAAGATTCACTTCAGCTTATTCAAGAAGCAAGTGAAGTTCCTGTTTATTCCTGTTTTAATGTTTTTCTTCTTTTGTATTTTTGAAGAACTACACAATAAAACTGTTTTGAACTTGAATGCATGATATTGTGTGCAAATATTATCTGTTTTTTCTGCATTATCTCAGACTAGTATACTAGTCTCAGTATAACTCAGACTAGTATACTTATCATTACCGAAATAATTAACCTCATTTCCGAAACTTATATATCATTACCGCAACAGATGTTCATTAGATGTTAATTTAATTAATATAAAAATAGTACTTTGATCTTAAATGCATGTGCAGAATCTACAAATGATGTTCTTTCAGGTTTGTCACATCATTTTGAAAAAACATCAGGTTTCATCGAAATATAAAAAAAAAATTGTTGTAAATTGTGGAAGGTGTTGCGGTAATGAGAGAAATCACTCAAAATTTAAAAAACTGTTAAATTAAAAATAAATATTATTTCAGAACTTCAAGTAACTGTGCATGACTATTAATAATCAATTTTTAAAAATGTGAAAATGTATTTGCTTTTATAACAGTGTTGATGTTTTCAGACTGTTGCGGTAATGAGATTTTTTAGGACTTATTTTGGAAATTATCTTCAAAAAGGTGTTAAATGGTAAGTAAAAGTTTTTAATTTAATGTTCACAAATACTCCAGACTTTGTTGCGAATGTCTGAAAAAAAAAAAGTTAATTTAAGCATTTTTAAAATTTTCATGCTTGAAATTTTTAAAACCAAGATTTCGTGAGAATCACCCAGATGATGTTTAACCATCGCTAATTGTTCAGTTAAAAATCTTATTACGATCATATATAATATTCAGTGACTATTAACATTTGAAACAAACAGAAACAGGCTTCCTTTTGTTAGGAATTGTTGTGCTTCTGCATCTTTGACTTATGTGAAGGCAAGTGAAGCTGAGCTCCAATACTATAATTTGATTGGAATGCAAATTATAGAATGGTGCCACGGTGGTGCAGCAGGGAGTGTTGCCATCTCATGGCTCCAGAGTTTCCGGTTTGAAATGGGTTTCTGAGAGCTCTGTCTCTGTGGAGCTACTGTACATATTCCTCTTGTGTTCTCTGGTTTCTTCCTATTTTCAAAATGCTGTCTGTTTGAACTGGCTGTACTAAATTGGGAATTGTGTATGTGTGTATGCTGTATCCCACCTTATGCCCAGTGTTTGCTGGAAAGACTCTGGTGTGTGGTGTCTTCACTGTGTGCCTGAACAGAATGAAGATAAATGGATGTATGTAAATCATAGCATGACATAAAGTAATGATAATGATGCAGAATGGGTCAAAATTGTGAAATGTTTTCTTCATTTGGGGCAAGATTTATAGTTTATTGTTGTGTAAAGAGAAACTGGAATACAAAGGGACTGTCTACTTAACAATAACATTCTTGTATTAAGCTTAATCTAAAAGCAAAAAGCTTATTTTATACAAAAACTCATGAACTAAACTAGACTCTTAATTTGGACTTTAAACTCTAAATTTAGGCTCTCAATTTAAATAAAGCTTCCTTCCAACTCAATGAACCTGCTTCAAAGCTAAACACATGGAGACGAAGGCACCGCTATGTTTATACATCACATATAAATTGTTTTTAGATTAAACACTTTGCGTTTACACTTTTACTATGTACTCTAGATAATTCACTTTATTTGGATAAGAGCTCTTGCAGTGTACACTTTCCTTGTCATCTCAGGAAGATGAAGTACATAAAATGTTGTGCCGTGTCCTCACCAGCTTTTTGAGCGTTTGACCTACATTTTTATAAGTAATATTTGTGTTCTGTATTTTCAGATATTGACATGAAGAAGGATATAGAGGTTCTGATAGCAGAGGAACGTGCACAGATCATCTCTAAATATGCTAAGGTAAGAAACTGTTTACCTGTTGTTCTGTGTTCACATGAATTAAGGTTAGTAATAGATATGTAATATTTTGTATGGAATTTTCTTTTTTTTTTATTTAATGTATACTTGCAGGAGGAGGAGCTCATTGATTTTTGATCGTTTTCATAAAATACGTCGCTCATGGAGAGAACCTGTGGTCAGAGCAGCTGAAGTTCATGTAAAGACTTGTGTGTGTGTGTGTTTTGCCCTCTATAAAACTGACCAATGACCTGCTGTTGCTTTATTTGTACAGAGAGGTTTGTGAGAGTGAAATCTTTGTACAAAGATGCTTTAGCCTCATGCTGTGGCTGTAGCTTTGTGTTGCTGCTCTGCTCCTGAGTCACAAAATGCCCATCCAAACCCGCTATAACATCATCAGTAAAGTGCTAGAGTGTGTACTGCTGGAAATTGTCTCTGTTTGCCTTACAAAGTGGGCTTTCATTTTTGACATGGAGCTGTTTCATATAATAATGTGTCTGGATACATGGTATTGTTTCTGGTTACAGCATCCAGGTTACAATATCCTTCAGAAATCTCCTGGAAGACGACATATTCCTTTAAAGAAATCATTCACTGTACTAGTGCTGTCTTTGAAAGTGAGGTTGCATCTGCTTGATCAGTACTGACACAGCAAATGGTCACCTTTGTCCATGTGGGTTTCCTCTAGGTTCTTCTGTTTCATTCACTTCCCAGAAACATGCCAGCAGGTGGTTTGGCTATGTTAAATTGTCCCTAGGTGTGAACGTGTGTGTGCATGTTGCCCTTCAATAGACTGTCATCCCATCCAACATGTATACATACAGTCAAGCCCGAAATTATTCATACCCCTGGCAAATTCTGACTTGAAGTTACTTTTATTCAACCAGCGAGTTTTTTTTTTTTGACCGGAAATGACACAGGCTTCTCCCAAAAGATAATAAGAACACCATCCCCACTGTCAAACATGGTGGAACCTAATGTTTTGGGGGTGTTTTTCAGCCGGTGGACCAGGGAACCCAATCACAGTAAACGGCACCATGAAAAAGGAGCAATACATCAAAATTCTAACAACATCAGGCAGTCTGCAGAGAAACTTGGCCTTGGGCACCATGACAACATGACAACGACCCAAAACACACAGCAAAAATGGTGAAGAAATGGTTAGCGGACAAAAACATTAACGTTTTGCAGTGGCCCAGCCAGAGTCCTGACTTCAATCCAATTGAGAATCTGTGGAGGGAGCTAAAGATCAGAGTGATGGCAAGGAGACCCTCCAACCTGAAAGAGTTGGAGCTCATCGCTAAAGATGAATGGGCAAAAACACCAGTGGAGACATGCAAAAAGCTGGTCAGCAATTACAGGAAGCGTTTGATTGCTGTAATAGGCAATAAAGGCTTTTCTATTGATTATTGAGAAGGGTATGAATAATTTTGGACATGCCACTTTTTGTTCAAATGTAAATAAAAGATGAGTAATAATTATTTCCACAATGATGCCTCTTGTACATCGTCTTATTATCTTCTGGGAGACGCCTGTGTCATTTCTAATCAAGAATAAACTTGCTGGTTGAATAAAAGTAACTTTAAGTCAGAATTTTCCAGGGGTATGAATAATTTTGGGCTTGACTGTATCTTAATATCCTGGGGCATAGGCTCCAAAAACACAGCCACTCTTGCTAGGATGAAGTGGTTACTAAAGATGAATGAATGAATTCATCTCCAAGATCTGCCGTCCTAACAAACCAATATGTCAGATATAGTTTTTTATATTGCCACATTTCATCATACAGTATTAGCGCAATATATATTTCAAAACAATAATTACACAATTCTCTCCACAATATTTTATCGGCCCATTAAACAAAATTATGGAATTAATTTTTTGAAAACTTAGTGTCATCCCACATATAGATAATGTTTTTCAGTATTTGGTAGTGAATATAAAGTTTGGTAAGTTTTGCTATTGGATTTGTTGGATTAGTCTGTATGTATCACAATCCATATATTTAATAGTTAGCTCTTTGTAAAGGATTTAGACTGGTGACTAGGAAATAGTCCACCAATGTGCACAGAGCATTCTTTGGGATTGATTTGCCCATGACATGATCGTGGCTTTGGCAGTATCACTGCTTTTATTGTGTAATCGGAAATTGGGAACTGTCGGGTCTTTGGGCTATAGTTCTGTCTAATGGTCTTCCTGTTCCTGTCCTCAGCAGCAGGGCAGACATCCATTTCTGTCCCCATCAGCCCCTAAAATTGATCCACGCTGACCAGAAAAGCTTTTAAAGCTCAGTGTTAACGAACATATTGAATGTTTTGTGAATTTCGGACATGTAGTTATTCTGTCATCCTGAATAATTTTTGATTAATATTTCTAATTTCAGTATTAAGGAAAATAATTATAATTTTTATTTGAGTCATTTATTGTGCTTTGATTCAGATTCTCATGTTTAACTGCCTGTCATGCCGCACTTGAGTCACTGCTGCCCAAACATGAGGATGTTTCTCACCATGTGTATTCGTTTGTTCCAGAAGAAACATTCCCATTTATTTTCTTCATTGACTTTCCAGTAAATTCTTCAGTAAGAGTTTAAAGCATCAAACCAAACCAAACTGCTGTGAGATGACTCATGGCCTCATTATTTCAAACCAAAAAGCAATTTGAAAAGACAGAGGTACATGATTGTGCACTTAATGCCTTCTACAAATGCCTTATGTATGATGCTATTGAATAGCTTTTTCTTCCACTTTCCACCAACATTGTTATATTTCTTTGCCAGACATCTTAGAATATCACAGTATTCTTACCTGCTATGCTGTGCCATGTTCATAAGTGATTGTTTCAGCAGAGATGCAAGTTAGACTCGGTTACAGTCACCGGTTACTGATTGGTGAGCTTTAGGTTCAAATTCTGGATAATGTAGTACTGAAATGAGACTTCAACAATTATTTTAATTTTGTCCAAACATAAAGCTAAGTGCTTCCAAAATGGGACAACATAAAAAAATGTTTGCCCTGTTAACGATTGCAAGTGTGAATCTCACTGCTGTCTATGGCCAGCAAAATTGCTCAGGCTTTCATGCTGGGAGTGTTGACAACCTCTCTCCCCCAATCAACCACCACCACATTAGCTAGTCTTGGGCATCTCGTAGCTCCTGCATGCAGAAGGAGGTGGATGGTGTTTTTCTCTGAGAGTGTTACACCACCCTGTGATGCAGCATGAGCAGCAGTTTGAAAAGACGTGGTTGTCTGGCTTCATGCGCCTCAGAGGATGCAACGATATGACCGTGATAGCTGTCCAGTGATAGGGAGAGCTTGCTGGTGGTGGGGAGGACTGATCAAGATAAAATTAGTGAGAAAAAAATAAAGCTGAATGAATTTTAATATGGGAATACATATAAACACTACAGGGCCATGCTAATACTGTGTCAGTCTGACGCATGTGTTTTTCCTGCTCTAACTCACCCGAGGCAGCTCATGACAGGGTCAGTTATCACCTGACAGATAGCTTCTATCTTAAGCAGGTGTTTTGCTCAGAGGCTAAATGTTCAGAATAAAAATTGTAGCTTTATTTTCTAGTCCCTCACATACTCACAGGCTGACATAACATATTGTTGCTATAGGATGGTGTATGGTATGGTATGGTATGAATTTGCAGTATTTTACTTGCCTGTGGTATTGTGTGAGATAGCTAACCCTGTCAACATTCCAGTTTCTTGACCTTTGACATCATTATGACTTATACATGTGTGTTTCAGGGCAGGGAGGAGGGTGTTGAGATCGACCCTTGGGAAGATGCAGACTACAGCATTTTCAAGGTCACGGATCGCTTTGGCTTCCTGCAGTAAGTCACCTAGTCAGCACTAAAAGACTTTTTTATTGAAACTGCTCCCGGATGAGCCGTAGAATTTATCACAGCATAATGTTATCACTCCTGCTCCTAACACTGTTAAAAAAAAATCTTGAGAGCATCTTAAATGTATTCATTTTTTGTGGTCTGTGCTGCATTTTGTCAAAGATGAGTTTTTAAACAGCAAAAAAAAAAAAACACACACAGCTTAACTTTTTAAAACATATTATTATTATTTTTATTTTTTACAGATTATAATAAGATTATAAGATATATATATATATATATATATATATATATATATATATATATATATATATATATATATATATATATAAGATTATAATTGTAAGATTTTTTATATTAGAATTGTAATACAGACCATTATTCTAAATGACAGTCTTGAGCATTAGGTACTAATTTCACCAAATTTCCTGTAACAACCATTGGGAGGAATGTGAGTAAGAAGAGGACAATAATCAATGACGGGGTGGTGTGACGTTTCTTGACACAAAGTAGAGTTACTGTTAAAGCCTGAAGTTGATTATTTCCCGATATCAGCATGTCCTGAAAGGTTTTATTCATCTTGTATTCCTCAAATTTTAATTAATCGTCTAACAGAAATATTCACCAAAGCACCATGATAACACTTCTTTGTTAAAATAACATTATGTTTCTTTTGGCTTACTATTAGGATGTAGAATATTTGGTGGGCAAGTTCCTGTGAACGAGCTGTTATTATAGAAATATTTAACATTATTATTAAAATGAGTGCATAATTATAAATGTGTGATTTGAATTAGAGCTGCACTACTGCAAGAGCTACTATTATAGAAAAATAATCAACAGCTTTTGATCAACCAGATTCAAGAACTGAACAGTTCTGTGGTTTTAGATGTAATAATATACATATTAATAATTACTCTAATTTAAACAGACTTCTTATTTAATTTTCTATATAGATAGATGAATACGTAGAAAAATAAAAAAAAATAAGTAGAAATTCTTTTTTTCTTTCAGTGAGGAAGAGCTTCCGACTCCGACTCTTCTTGAAGAAAAGGTAAGAAAGAGATGAATGAAAATCTGATTTCAAAATGTAATTATGAACTGCACAACACGTCCAACCATCATGAAGTGCATGTGCGGACACGTGTAGCTGAGGCCAGGAGGTCAAACATTACTCTCTGATGATCTTTAGACGTGTGTGCGTGTGTGTGTGCATGTGTGTACATGTGTGTGTGTGTTGGTATGATGGCAGAAACAGATGCTTGGTCTGGAGTTATGTTACCATGTGATACATTCCATGCATGCTGGGAGCTGATGTTTCTTCTCAGATCTGTGATTGATATTAATCTAAGACGTAAAAGTTTGAAGATTTAAAATGGGTATAAATCATGGAAGAGGGTGAATTATTCAATATTAAGTATAAATAACTATATATAACAGTATAAATATATACTTTATATGACTATATGTGATTTACCAGAAATAATAATATTGCAATAATTAATAGCAACTTTTATTCCTATTAAATGTTTTACCTTTTTTTTCTTCATTGATCATTATTAAATTGGACCTGCAAGTTTTTCTTGTTTCTAGCGAAAAACGCACTTCACGCCCACTTCTGTGCAAACAGTTTATTTCATAGCACATTCAAGATATCACTGCTGTAATTAGATATTAGATAAATGTCATGATTATGAATAAATCTGGTGAAAGTTTAAAATATGAATGTTTTAATAATAAATTGTGTTGACTTATCTTCTCTTAACTTTGGTGTGTTGCTTATTTGCACACTGCATTCTTACCCTCACAGCAAAAGCAGATAGAAGTTGAACGTGTACAGAAATGGTTGAAGATGGTCCGAAAATGGGAGAAGTACAAAAACAGCGAGCGGGTGAGATCTAGCTCTACTTTTCCTTTATAGCTGAGACTAAAGGTAATAGACGGTAAATTATTATTAATGGATCCTGCACATGTTAAAGACCATGGACTAGTCCAACTCTGTCAGTCTGTTGCTCACACTAAAGCACATTTTCATGAGGATAAGCCTTTATCCCTACAGGGGGCTACATGACTTCCATACACACTGGTATTTTGTTTTTCTGCTGTAGATGATGAAGAGGGTGTACAAGGGGATTCCACAACAGCTACGAGGTCAAGCCTGGAACCTACTACTGGATGTGGAGAAAGTTAAAAAGGAGAATGAAGGGAAATATGAGGTACACATACAGTGGTGTGAAAAAGTGTTGGCCCCCTTCCTGATTTCTTATTTTTTTGCATGTTTGTCACACTTTAATGTTTCAGATAATCAAACACATTTAAATATTAGTCAAAGATAACACAAGTAAACACATCATGCAGTTTTTAAATGAAGGTTTTTATTATTAAGGGAAAACAAAATCCAAAACTACATGGCCCTGTGTGAAAAAGTGTTTGCCCCCCTGTTAAAACATAATTTACTGTGGTTTATCACACCTGAGTTCAATTTCTCTAGCCACACCCAGGCCTGATTACTGCCACACCGGTTTGCAATCAAGAACTCGCTTTAATAGGACTTGCCTGACAAAGTGAAGTAGACCAAAAGATCCTCAAAAGCTAGACATCATGCCGAGATCCAAAGAAATTCAAAAACAAATGAGAAAGAAAGTAATTGAGATCTATCAGTCTGGAAAAGGTTATAAAGCCATTTCTAAAGATTTGGTACCACCGCGAACCACAGTGAGAGCCATTATCTACAAATGGTGAAAACATGGAACAGTGGAGAACCTTCCCAGGAGTGGCCGGCCGACCAAAATTACCCCAAGAGCACAGCGACAACTCATCCAGGAGGTCACAAAAGACCCCACAACAACATCCAAAGAAGTGCAGACCTCACTTGCCTCAGTTAAGGTGAATGTTCATGACTCCACCATAAGAAAGAGACTGGGCAAAAATGGTTTGCATGGCAGAGTTCCAAGACGAAAACCGCTGCTGAGCAAAAAGAACATAAAGGCTTGTCTCAGTTTTGCCAGAAAATATCTTGATGATCCCCAAGACTTTTGGGAAAATACTCTGTGGACTGACGAGAGAAAAATTGAACTTTTTGGAAGATCTGTGTGCCATTACGTCTGGCATAAAAGTAACACCGCATTTCAGAAAAAGAACATCATACCAACAGTAAAATATGATGGTGGTAGTGTGATGGTCTGGGGCTGTTTTGCTGCTTCAGGACCTGGAAGACTTGCTGTGATAAATTGAACCATGAATTCTGCTGTCTACCAAAAAAACCTGAAGGAGAATGTCCGGCCATCTGTTTGTGACCTCAAGCTGAAGCGAACTTGGGTTCTGCAGCAGGACAATGATCCAAAACACACCAGCAAGTCCACCTCTGAATGGCTGAAGAAAAACAAAATGAAGACTTTGGAGTGGCCTAGTCAAAGACCTGACCTCAATCCCATTGAGATGCTGTGGCATGACCTTAAAAAGGTGGTTCATGCTCGAAAACCCTCCAATGTGGATGAATTACAGCAATTCTGCAAAGATGAGTGGGCCAAAATTCCTCCACAGTGCTGTAACAGACTCATTACAAGTTATCGAAAATGCTTGATTGCAGTTGTTGCTCCTAAGGGTGGTCCAACCAGTTATTAGGCTTAGGGGGCAAACACTTTTTCACACAGGGCCATGTAGTTTTGGATTTTGTTTTCCCTTAATAATAAAAAACTTCATTTAAAAACTGCATGATGTGTTTACTTGTGTTATCTTTGACTAATATTTAAATGTGTTTGATTATCTGAAGCATTAAAGTGTGACAAACATGCAAAAAAAGAAGAAATCAGGAAGGGGGCCAACACTTTTTCACACCACTGTACACTCACATTTGCATATGCACTCTTTAGAGAAGCAGATGGATTATTGTACACTCTGGAGCAGCAGCAGCTGGCAGGCTGATGCTGTCTAAGCTGCGGATTGAGAATTGCATGTCTGCAGTAAGGAGTGCTATATTGAACACTCAGCTATTCAGACCATAGACGTTTCTACTGTGACTTACATTTTACAGACTTACAGTTGGAACAAGGTCTGTGATCTGGGTGGAGATTGCTGAAAACTAAGTTGCGTCACATTTATCCTAGATCCACTCATTTGACTTAATTCAGTTTTTATTGTGCGATATTGCCTTAAGCGGTATCAGGTCCAGCACTATTGTCTGTCTGACAGTTTGTTTTAATGATAGTATTTCAGCCTGAAACACTTATATACATGAACTTATAAATATTGGAACGGTATTAATGAACTATATAAAATAGATATGACATAACGAATGAAATAATCGTATTAAAAATTGTCCGGAGGGAATTGCGGGAGATGGCGCCTTAATAGCAGATCAAACCAAATTTCCAAATCAATCAGTTGATTCTTACGGTAGAACTTTTACTACTTACGGCGAAGTGTAATCATTATAAATGACTGCTTGCTCAGATTATCTCTTAAACTGTGGCATGTTAATGCTGTACCAAGAGCTATTTTTTAGGCGTGCAGTCAATCAACATTATAACATCCTTATCATGACTGCAAGCCTTAATATAATCACAATATATTCAACAACTTGTATTAGGTGGATATTTGCCTTATATATATTCATGATTCTAACAGTATTTTATTGGCTCTTACTTTTATGAAGCATTGTATTAAATTTGACAGCCCATGAAACAACAATCTTCCACATTTTTATTCTATTCCTGGTTTAAAGCAAAGTGCTTGTTTTTAAGGGCAGTAATATAGACAGAACTTAAATACCAACATGAAAAATAAAACAAGAAAATCTCAATCTAAGAGGTATGTATTGCACACGGGTCATTTGAAAAATCTGAATAAGACACACAGACATGAAAGTCAAGCACCTGTGTGCTCAAGACGAGTCTGAAAACACAGCACTTTGCCAGTATAAATATTGAGGTATCTTTTGAACTTAAGTCAACAACTGAATATTCCACTAAAAACTGTAGTTGTTTGCTTAGAGTAGAATATAGTGATGTTTTGGGGAGCCTGGCTGTTTCAGGAGGATTTGTGTATGATCTAAAAACAGACAGATGGTAGAGCAGTCACAGCAGAGAAAGAGATGAAAGAAATCATATTTCCCAGACCATAATAAAGACAAACCTGTGTAGAGTGTAGCAATAATTTGGTAAATTTAATGAAGAAAGTACTACTATTTAAAACATGACTAATATGCAGCAGTCCTCACAGCAATTTAGGTTTAAAACTTTATTATCTATACCTGTTCATGCACTTCACATTTGCACAAATGCTATGCATTAGCCATGTTATACCCAATAAAAATATGCAACAAACCATTTGCGTCGACGTTAAACATTATCCATGAAATACTCCTTTTTTACTTTTATACATGGTACTCCTGTTACACTAAGCCAAATCATCATTTTGTATATATGCATTGTAAAGAAGCAAATAACATGTTATTTTTTTCACAGAGAATGGTAGAACAAGCCACTGTCTACTCCACAGAAATTAAACAGATCGATCTTGATGTGAACAGGACCTTCCGAAATCATATCATGTTCATGGATCGATTTGGAGTAAAGTGAGTCCTTCATGTATGAGTATACCGCAGTGAGTCACAATGTAACAGGAAACATCAAGTTTCAGATACATACAAGTTTCAGATGCCATAAAAGATATTAATGCGTCATTTATAGAAATACACGACTCCCATTTTTTTAGTTTCGGCTCTGTTCTCAGCAGCTTTAGTTCTCTTTCAAGTCCTCAATATGATAGGCCTATGGTGCAGTAGTTCCCAAACCCTCAGGGGTGCATTGTTTTTTAAAGCATTTATTTATTTATTTATTTATTTATTTATTTATTTATTTAATTGTTTTGTTGAAATTGAATAGCTGAAGCTTATTAAAAAGAAGAAAATAAGGTAACAAGGAACTTTGGAAAGAAGCTCTCCTACCTGTTATGTCAGACTAACAGGAAATTTTCACAAAACCGTTTAGTTTTATCCGGTTAAGTTTATGTCACAACTACAGCATCATTTTAGGGTTAAATCTTAAATCCTTGCTTCGATCTTGGGCTTTTCATAAATGTAACACCTCTTAGTTATCCAGCACAGACTCATAGGAAAACGGGAGAACACACATCTGGACACACTGCTGTGCTAAATGATCAAATTGATAGAGACTTTATTTTTCCCCTTTTCAATCCTCATCAGTTTATATAGAGATATGGGGATGTGGTAGCTTAGCGGTTGAGGCATTGGCATACTAATCAGAAGGTTGAGAGTTCGAAGCCCAGGTCCACTATGCAGCCACTTGGTCTCTGAGTAAGGCCTTTAACCCTAAGTTGTATGAAATGAGATAAATTGTAAGTCGCTCTGGATAAGGGCGTCTGCTAAATGCCAGAAATATAAATGTAGATATTGTGATGTGCACCTTTGTTATTGTGGTGCACATGATTAATATTAATAAATGGCTTTTATATAGTTCACTACTCCTTATATAAGTGATTGAGTTCTGGCTTTCCACAGCCTATGTAGTGTACTGCAGTTAGACATTTGGGATTTAGCCTTTGTGTTTCAACTTGAATTTAGGTTAAATAGCTGTCATGTTTTAACCTCATGAACAGTAAAACCCAGACACATCACAATTAAAGTTCAGTTGGGTTTGTTATTCCTTAGTGAAATGTAATGACAAGAAAACAAGTTTTCAGGTAATTACCAAGTCTCAGGATTCACTTAGTGGAACATTTGCTCAGTCACAATATATAATATCAAATTTGATCTCTCTCACCCACCCCTATACACTTACTACACACTCTCATCTGCTGTCAAATATACTCTTGGGGACTTGTACATTTTTGAAATCTACAGTAATCCAGAGTCTGCTCACTCTTTACGCAAAACGTTACTATAATTTGTATGTGTAGCAGGATAGCATTAACATATCCAGCCACTGCATGATGACTAAAGTAAAGCTTCAGATTTCATTCCTATTTTAGGCATTGAGGATTTCAACCAGGTCTCTCTCTCTCTCTCTCTCTCTCTCTCTCTCTCTCTCTCTCTCTCCTCTCTCTCTCTCTCTCTCTCACTCACACACACACACACACATACAGACAGATGACATCACATTGACTCAGATGACATCACATTGGCAGCGACTGGCTGAGCAGTGTCTTGTTCCCAAAACAACAAAGAGATATTCATACATGAATATCTTTCACTGCTAATTCATTTAATCTCTTGTACATAGTAAATTCACGGCAGAAAGCATAGCCACTTCTCAGCTCCAGGGTCCTATGTTCGATCCTGATCTCTGGTTACTGTCTGTGTGGAATTTTTGTGGATATAAATCTCAACACTAATGCGGTGAATTAAATGACTACCAGAAGACATTTTGAAGCCACATTTGAATATCATTTTCTCCATCATTGACCATGCTACTTCATCTGTCATGTAGCTCTCTGCTCTTTCCCCCCCAGTAAATTATAAAATGGAGAAAAAATACATACAGATAGAGAATAATAACAACATTAACTCAAAAATGGAAAGTAGGACCATACTGATCACATGCTTGTTGCTGATTGAACATATTAGACTATCACAAGGAAAAAGACTTGATCTCTTTCAGTGTGTTTAGCCTAGCACAAGGATTTCATATGAATGATACTAAGGAAGTCATTTTTCTTCTGAATAATTGATTCACCTACTGAAAAGTTGACCACATATCTAAAATATCTGATTAAAATCTGGTTTCTGTGATCTTCCAGACTGACATGTGTTATAGCTATATGTTTGATGTTTAGTAAAGACCTCTTCTTTTCATTTACCAATATTTAATACCATGTAGCTGGTAATGTGTTTCTGAATTGTGGTTGCAGTTCCGGTTTATTCATTTGTTTTGCCACCATATTTTAACATATGTAACTCTGTTTTACTGCTTTACTGGCTGCTAAGGAGCACATAAACAGTACATAGAAACCTTTTGTGTCCCCAAAATAAGAAAGTGGGGCACCAGTTAGTGTGTGTGTGAGTGTATGTATTAATAGATATCTTGTATAACAGGGTTGGCTTACACCAAGCTATTTGCCTAGCTTCTGTGTTCTAATATACTGGACTGCTCACAACCAAAAAAACGATTTCTGCACTTGTGTGTTTATGTGCATGTGTGGTAAGTATAATTTGTTTGGATTGATGCTTTGTTCGTTTTCTCTCTGTTGCAAAATATTCATGTTAGCTCTTATGCAATCCATCCTTGAGAATAGAACTTGAAAAATTGAGAAATCCTAGCGATAATTGACATATTTTCTAGAAAACAAGGCCAATTCCTCCCCACCTGGAAACACGTTTGTTTTTGTCAGAACATTTTAGTTTTTCTCAGCTTTTCTCTTTTCTTTTCATATTCCTACTGCTTGTATCCCAAGTGCTCAAGAATCACACTGACATCACTGCAGGCTTAATAGATTGCAGGTTTATAGAGTTCAGTGGAAAGTCTTGCACATGAAAACTGTCATTAATGTTCCAACATATAAGGAAGGGTGCAGCTATGATTTTAGCTAAAAGGAAAGAATCACACTCCACCTCAAGAATTTGGCTTTCTGAATTGCAGAGCACTTTTTTAAACATGGGGCTATGTAATAGAATCTGTCATGGATTGGGAGTACATCGGTGTGGGTTTTTTTAATGTACGAGGGGATTTCTGTGTCATTAATGTAGACTGCGTTGGCTCTGATACTGCTGAATGAACTGATTTGCTTGTGCTCACTGTTTCTACACAGGCAGCAGTCTCTGTTCCACGTGCTAACTGCATACTCCATATACAACACGGTGAGTGCATAGCCAAAGGTAATTGCGTTACTGAGGATGTGTTAAATAAATTTTAGCCAAGAAGTCTTGTACGTATTTTCAGTATATGTTTATGTATGTAATAGAGGAAGAGAGTGGTGAGTGAAAGAGTGCAGCCAAGCTCAGACCTAATCAAAGAATATTACAGAATACGACAGCATATAGGTTTCATTCTCATCTCTCTCTCTCTCTCTCTCTCTCTCTCTCTCTCTCTCTCTCTCTATCTCTCTCCCTCTCTCTCTCTCCCTCTCTCGCTCTCTCTCTCTCTCTCTCTCTCTCTCTCTCTCTCTCTCTCTCTCTCTCTATCTTTCTGTGTGTCTCTACAGGAGGTGAGCTACTGCCAGGGAATGAGTCAGATAGCTGCCATTCTGCTGATGTACATGAATGAGGAAGATGCATTCTGGGCCATGTCCCAGCTCCTGACCAATCAGAAACACGCCATGCATGGTAAGCTTTTCTCATTGCTCAGATGTTTCCACAGCAAACACTGTATCAATATCAGTGTTTAGTGTTTTTGGTGATTCAGAATGCTGATCTCTTAGTAATATCTGAGAATTATTTAGTATGGATTTGGAGATTCAGTTTTAATCAAGATTTATCTGTTTTTTTCCCCCAAAAGGTTTCTTCATCCCAGGATTTCCCAAACTGCAAAGGTTCCAGAATCACCACGATCAGATTCTGTCCAAACTTCTCCCTAAGCTGAAGAAGCATCTGGTAGTAGAAACTATTGATTTTCACTACAATAACATTGTGAAGGATATTAGATATTGTCTTTGAATTAATTATTAGAATTACTGTATATCTCATGTTTCTGTGATCTCTCTCTTTCTGCTTCTTCCTCACCAGGACAAGGAGCAGATGTACAGCGGCATTTACAGTACTAAATGGTTCCTGCAGTGTTTTATTGACCGGGTGAGTGTGCACCACTTGCAGCGCCCACACACACATGGACATTCCTGCACATTACAACAAACACTGCACATATGTTACAACATGGACATGTGTTAGAGCAAATGACTGCTATTTATGTCTATTAGATAAGAAGAATTTTAAACAGCTGATGATTTTGTGTGCAGCTTTGAGTTTTCTTTGAATTTTCACCTGGGTGCAAGCAGACATTTGTTTTGACACTTAAGATAAAATAAGAAACCCTTTTATTTTTAGCTAAAAATGACAATAAAATGTGATTATTACTGCATACTTGATGATACGATTAAATAAAATTTAAGTAGGAAGCAATGCATTTTTTCTTAAAGCAAGTTCAGCTGTGCAATATTCCCTCATTTACTCCATGAACTAAAATGATTACCTGTCAAGACACACAACACTATATAATGTAGTGATTCTCATCTACTCAACAGCTCCCTCTAGCCATAGTACTTGGAATCAACAACCAATAACTAGACAGGGGTTGGGTGCAGACTGTGTAAATTTAAACCTGAATTAATTCCTCCTCTCAGACACCGTTCACCCTGACCTTACGCCTGTGGGACATCTTTATACTTGAGGGTGAGAAGATCCTCACAGCCATGGCCTACACCATCCTTAAACTGCACAAAAGTAAGCAATAATTTCTCCTACCATTCACTGTGTGAACATCATTCCAGTATGCCTAAGACTAGTGAATTGTTGACTGTCTCAGAGTACAGCCTCAGTGTCTTGGTGTGAAGTGAAGCTTCTTCTTTACAGAGCGTTTGTTGAAGATGCCACTGGAGGAGCTGAGAGAGTTCCTTCAGGAGAAGATTGCCCAATGCTTCGAGCTCAGCGATGATTTAGTTATTGAGCAGCTTCAGGTCTCCATGACAGAGCTACGCAAAATGAAGCTGGACCTTCCTTCTCCAGGTTATATTCTACATCTTGTATATTTGTAGTGCATTATGTTATAAGGGTTTCATAATGATCCGAACAGGACTGTATGCATCTGTATTCAGACCTCAGATGTGACTACAGACTTAAGCACTATTCAGCAGCTGACAGGAGTTGTGCACAATCGTGAATTGTTTAATTTGCCTAAAACCGAGGCATGTCTCATTTACGTATGATTCGGGCCTTGATCCAGTTTTAAGTCCAGCACCATCATACATAAGATGTATGTGACCCCAACATGTCATGCTGAAATTTATGTTTTGACTGTAAATATACTCAATAAGCTATGAATGGCAGTATGAAGGCCAATTAAGGACATCTTAATTTTTTAACTAAACGTATTCAATAATTTCAAGCAAGCTCTAAGCACAGGAAAAGAGCAAACAGTCAAATTATTCTTCAACTGACAGGCACATTTTCTTTACAGTAGAATGTGCATTAAATGAACAAAAAACATTAATTTATTAATTCAGCAACTCAAAATAGCAAATTAAAATAATATGATGTAAAGGATCAAATTTTATTTTATTATTTGTTCATTAATGAGGATGGAAGCCATACTGTTAAACCATGTTTCAGTGATTAATGTTAGCAAACAAAAGCAATATATTGGCAATAAACTATAAATATGCACTTTCTCTTGGTTCCCTTGGACTTTTAGAAGTCACATATTTAATATGGCCCATAGTGGATAAATGACCTTCTAATACATCACTTGTATTGTTTATGTATTTTGCTGACTGTGTTTATTCCACTTCCAGCTAAGCCTGATGAGTTGCCACGGAAACCACTTGGTGTGGAGCGGCCTGTACTGCTGACCCCTAAGCGACCCCAGAACCCGACCCTGGATCAGGAAACACCAGACAAGAGCCAGCTTGCCAAACGACCTCCAGCTTCACTCCAAATCTCACTCCAGGAATCAATTGTTCCTGATCAGGGCTCCCCAGAGGATAAGTGTCCCTTTCAGGACAGGGAAATTGACAGCGTTTCTCCATTTCCCTCCCCTGACCCAGTGCTAGTTCATACTGAGATTGTTTTTGGCCCAGACGGAGTGATGGAAGCTCCTGATGAGCAGCCACCGCCGTATGAGCCTCCTAAAATTGCAGAAACGAACGACTCTTCATTTCTTTCTCACCTGGCCATGAATACTTGTGGAACAACAGAATCAGCACATTTAGATGCACCTCAGGACATCTCCCAAGACACTTTGCAGGCTACAGTGGAGGATGGTTTATTTGTACTGCACCCAAGCAAGTGCCAGTTCACATTATCTACAGCCTCGGCGCAAGATTCCCAAAATGAAAACCTCCCAAAACCAGAAATGGTGGAAAGAAGAGAAGAGAGAAAATTTGTGTCGGAGAAGTCTGTGGTATTATCTCAGAACTCTGCTTTTATTGAACTTCCCGACACAGACTCTGAACAACAGTCATCTTCCCCACACACAGGGGTTTCATTATCTACAGCTGGAAGGAAACTGATGACTATTCACTCAGACCCGCTGTTTGAACGCCATGATCTTCCCAGTCTGCCAAAATCAGAGACTTTTTAAACCAGCTGTTTGTAAGGCATTTAGAATTTTAAGAATCATTGCCTCTGTTCCACTTCATTATATATTCAATATCATTCTTCCTAACAAATGTTTTTCAATTTCTCAAAGGGATGCCGCATTTCACAAACAAAATGAAGGTATATACTGCTGCATCATATGCGCAAAATTATATTTTATTCTATTGTGTCTGGGTTCCCAAAATCAGTTTTCATGTACCAGGCATTAATTGGTTTACAGTGGTTTATTAACTCGTAACAAAAAATATGGTCTTAATCTCATCAGTATAGCATGGAGAGATGCTACGCAAACTATCCAGGAAAATCTTAACCAAGAAAAGGATTTAAATGAAGTGAGCTGGCTCACTGTTATACATGAGCCACAAATATTATCCTTAGCTTTGTAATATTTCCTTTTTAATTTTTGTTCATTTATTTATTTTTTGCCTGAATTATTGTGGTATGAAGTTCAAAATTATTTGCCAAAAAAAGAGAGATTTGAACAGAAATATGAAACCAAAAGAAAGGGAAAAGTGCTTTATTATTATTATTATTAGTAGTAGTATTAGTATTAGTATTATTATTATTATTATTATTATTATTATTATTTAGAACCCTTTTTTTACATTTGCATAAATTGTTATTAATTTATCTTTTCATGCTTTCAAGCTTTATCAATTAATCACTGGCAGTAATAAACAACTTCATTACATTACTTCACAAACTTAGCTGACAAGAAATAAAAATATCATTACGGCATTTGGCAGATGCACTTATCCAGAGAGACTTATATTTATCTTATTTTATGCAACGGAGCAATTGAGGGTTAAAGGCCATCCTCAGGGGCAGCTTGGTAGACCTGAGATTCGAGCTTGCAACCTTCCAATCAGTGGTTCAACACCTTAACCACTACGCTTCCAAATGCCCAAAAATAAATATATATTTCTTAATATGTGAGACTCACAATATCATCTAGACCACATTTCTTTTAAAGACATTTGATAGTTGTGTAAAGTCTTTCCCCACAACACTTTTGGCTATTTTTTGTTTTCTATGTTACAACATTTTGTAATAAAACTCACAACACACATCTGCCATTTATCACATCTATAACTTAAAAGGTCAGAAAATGTATTTTGATATATTTAATAAAACAGCTTTCTATTAAAATTAAATGCTGTACTAGCCATGTTAAGGGAAGAACTAGCCAACATTTTGTGCCAGAAGGATTTTCTGTGCCACTAAATTCCTAAGTGTTAATGTACTGTAAGGGTACTTGTGAAATTTTGTAAATGAAGTTAACAAGCTTTTTGAAGTATTGTATTTTAATGCTTTTAGGCTTTTGTATCTATAGGCTTTTAGATATTTGTATAGTATAAATTATATTAATACAGGTACTGTGTTATTCCACAATTTTCTAAAAAAAAAAAAAAAGTTGTGACTTCTTTTTCTCTTTTATATTTAATATTGGCTTTCTTATCAGTTTTCTGCTTTTTGTGCAAGCAACATTAACTGAATGCTGTGCAGAACGCTTTAGGCCTTAGGATGAATGATTCCCTTTTATTGCTTCATGCAATTTAGTATGCAGCTACAGTCATTTGTGGCATAATGCGAGTTTTTCTTGCCAAGTATAACATTTTGTAAGCAGCTTCATCCTAGTACTCTGAGGAGACTTTAGTGCTTTTGCACTAAAGACTTACCATTATGTAGACTATTTTTTGTGTACTCTTAAAAGGCATCGATTCATTTTACTTAGAACAAAATCAAATCTGCAGACGTGTGTGTAGTTCTCAATAAGACAGCAATACACAGTAGAAAACTTCTTATAAATGATTTATTATGTAAATAATTAAGATTGTGTTAATTAGATTGGTGTATTGGAGTATATCACTAAGCAAGTCATAGTTTTCAAAATGTATATCAGTGCAATGGTAAAACTCTTGGGAGGTTGTAAATGTTCAGTTGGTTTTATTTTTTGTTTAAAATCTTGAGGTTCTTCGATGCTACTTTTGCAGATTCATACTAATAGCACATGCTATGCTGACTCATATATGTGTTTTTATTTTGTACATCTGCTCATCTTGAGACGTTAGTGTTGCATTACATTTTTATAATAATCTGTATAATCAGTATGGTATTCATAATTACCATATTTCACATTACATGCAGTTCAGAGGTAATTTGGCCCACAAAAGTATTGGCCCACAACCCCACTGAGCAGCTCTGGTGTATTCCTGCTCCACAGATTCACTGTATGTTCAGCTCAGTAACTCAATATGCACTGAAGTCCAGTTCAAATTAGCAAATATTAGCTCTTAGACAAATGATTGTCAGTTTTAGGACATCTATTTATTTTATTTTCTTCCTTTTTTTTTTGCTCAGAGTGCTCACATTTTTTGCTGACAGATGTCTTTTTTCTTCTTATGCATGTTTTTGAAATAACTGTATTTTTCTGTACATTCCTTTGTAAGGAGTTTTGAGAGCTCCAACCAGAACGCTTTGGTTTTATTTACTCTGTATATGGTAATGATATTTAATTTAGAAAGGTGTAGAAGCTTTCATTGGCAGAAATAGACATTTTCTTCAGATTGATAGTGTTGATTTTTTTGTGTACTTTTAATGACATGTCTTTCTGCTGGTCTATTTATTCATCTGTCTGTCTGTCTGTCTGTCTGTCTCACAGTCTTCAGTAGCGAGACTGTTGTCAGATTTGTCCATCCATCCATCCACCCATCCATCCATCCATCCATTATTTGTCTGTCTATCCGTTATTTGTCTGTCTATCCATTATTTGTCTGTCTGTCTCACAGTCCAGTAGGGAGTTATCTGTTATCTATTTAGACAGCTTTGCTATTTATGGGTCTGTCTGTCTATCTATGTCTGTCTGTTTATTTATTTGTCAACATGTCTGTTTGTCTTTTTGACTATCTATTTGTCTTTCTTTCTGTCCATCTTTCTTTCTATCTGTCATTAGACTGCACTGTTAACGTACAAAGAAAAAATTAATGCACCAATAGAATAGAACAAAGGTTAATATATACAGTATGTAACAGTATAGTTATATGTTCGGTGTGGTACTTACTGACCTTTCACTACAAAAAGAATTTTCCATTTAGCCTGGACACACTTCTGATGATGTCCTTGTGTAAACAGAGGGAAGACATGAAGCTGAGCATTCCTGCAGTATATTCAATAACCAGTAGATGATGCCAAAAGTACAGATTCTGAGCTGTGAACACTACAGCAAAGCTTAAATGCCCCAAACAAATGTAGCTTCTTTAATTTAATTCAAGCACTACGTAGTTATGCATTGATCTAGCATGAAGCAGATCAATCCATACAAGAACAGTTATTACAACACATACTATACTATACAGATTTTGTAACACACATGGCATGAATTATTCATTGTGCTGTTTTAGGCTGTGCACTTCAAAAACAATAACTGTCCTCCTGAGGTGGCTGATGCAGGTGCTCCAGCAATTGAGTCGATTTCTCAAGCTAGCAAACAGAGCTGTAGACCTGAACCTGTCTCTAGTCCCCTCGGGACATTGACAGTTCGTGGTGACATGAGTGCTTGTGTGATTTATTCCAGCTTTTGCCAGATGCTGGAAGTCATGCATCACTGTAAAAAAGCAACGAGAGGTAGAGAGGTATTCTCATCCATCTTAACTGAGAGTACCTGTGACTGCAAAACACACTGAGCTGAAATATTTTGATCTAAATTGACCGGTCAGGATACACTATATAACACCAGTCATCAAACTCCATCTCCACTGGTGAAGCTACAAACTGAGCTTGTCATTCCAGTACACATCAGGTAGACATCTCTACTGACTCACACCTGAACACAACGGCACAGCACATCTGAGATCAGACCTGATGGACTGTGAAGAGGTTCCACCTGCTTCTCCATGTGCTCTTTATTGTTTTGTCTGAAACAAAGCTATTTCTCATCACAATTGGGCTGCTGGTGTTCTCCATAAAACCGCTATAATCGTCTTTCAAAAGGTTTGGTGCCTGAAGGGCATAATCTTAGTCTTATAGACTACTTTCTTTATTTAAACACTCATTATATTAATATTCAGATCATATTGTTCTTTCTAACTCTCAGGAGAATTAAAATTTGACATTATTACTTTCTTGCTGCACTACTGTGTGTGTGTGTGTGTGTGTGTGTGTAGAGTTGCAAAGTTGGAGATAAAGCTGGTGTTAGTTGAATGTAAAAGAGAAAATGGATAAAATGAATAAATTAATGGTACAGAAGTCATATTCAGGAATGAACTAGAGAGATGATAAAGCTGAAGACTGCATTATTACTCTACCCTTAATAAACTGAAGTCTAGGATAATATTCATGTGTAAAAGTTTGCCCCCTTTGTGACGGAATAGCATCCCATCATCCCATTAACAGAATAAAGTAGTGATGACTTCTGCATTACCGAGTCACTACAAAAGCATTACTTTTTCCATCAAAAAAATGAACAACAATAATATGCAATCCCCCCCCCCCCACCCTCTGATTTTTAGGACAAATATGGAAAATGAACTACAATTTTAGGAATTGATGATGAGGAAGAGGAGGAAAGACGACGACGACGACGACGATGATGATGATGATGATGGGGCCGGTAAACTTTTGAACTGAAGCACTGTATCATGGAGGCAAAAGAAGAGTATGGGTAAGAGCTTGTGCGTGCACGCGTGAGTGCGCGCTCATGTTCGTTGGCCTAGCTCTGGTGTGTGTGTGTGTGTGTGTATGTGTGTGCGTTTGTGTGTGTGTGTGTGCGTACGTGCGTGCGGGGTGTGTGTGTGTGCGAGTGTGTGTGTGTGTGTGTGTGCGTGCGCGCAGCGAGGCGAGGCGAGTGTGTCTATGTGTATGGAGCTGTAGGTGGCGCGCACAAAAGCAGGCGCTTCAGAGTGCACAAGGATGCTGTTTCATTTCTCCATCACCGGGCGCGCATAGGCTTTTACGTGGATTACGGCAGGATTTCGCTCTACGTGTGATTTGGAGATTAAAGAGAACAAAGAGCGGTTCGGTACGGAGAGCGAGTGAATGAGTGCGTGTGTGTGTGTGTGTGTGTTAGAGAGAGAGAGAGAGAGAGAGAGAGAGAGAGAGAGAGAGAGAGAGAGAGAGAGAGGTTCGTGCGTACGGGGCACCACAAACGGAGAGAGTTCCGGGTTCCGTTAGTACGAGACCTGATCGGATCCGTGATAGGATGGCATGAGAGAAATTCCAAATCAGTTCAGAAGTTAATGCATGTTAATGCATTTCAAAGCGAGCATGTCAGAGAGTCGGGATTAGGACAATAAGCAATTGAACAGATCGAATTGCCTTTTTTGTTTTTTTCTGTTTGGACTTGATTTTCAGAGCTGAACTTTACACACTGACCATGCAAAGTTTGCAGTGTGCTGATCCCCTGTCACGTTTACTCACAATCTGCATTTCACAGCAGAAGAACCTGAAGCTGAACAACGAAAGATATAGTAGGTGACTTTGCTTTCATCTCCATCAACAATTCGCCTCTATCACAGCATCAGCACCTTCAACACTGAATCGGTCTCATGCAACATGAAAACATCATGTCAAGACATCCATCAATGGTAAGCCTTCATCGTGGAAATGAACTAAATGAGTGATGTGGACTGTATCTGGTTGCAGTACTGCTTTCTCTTCAGGGATTATGTGTAGGAGTTCTCAGTGGGATACGATGTGAGGAAATATAATGAAAGTGATGCACATTGTAATGAGAGAACAGGAATTGGGATAATTCTCATCGGATGCCTCTCAGAAAAGTGTTAGTCTACATCAAATTAGTACTTTGATTACATTAGATATGCAGTACAAACACCAGCTGGCATTTGCAGTTTTCTTTTCTACACAGCAAAATTTCCACTGTGTTAAAGTGTTAGCGAATGCACACCTGCAGTGCTGCATTAACACCTGTAGAGTTCAATTAACCTTACAATGTCCATTTAACACCTAGGGTGTTGAAGTACTCTTTAAAATACTGAAGTGATTTCTCTAGTGTTTATTTAATTCTTTCATTATTAACACATATAGAAGGAGTTCCCAACCTTCAGCTGAACCTAAATTATTTGTCTAAAGTACCCCTGGAGATGTTAATCAGGTTAAGGTGAAGTGAATTTTTTGCTTGTTGAAAAACTTTTATTTGACTCATTTACCACTTTACCATTCACTCTTGCCTTGTTTGGTTTTATGGCCCAGTGTTCATATCTACTTCCAACATGTCACACACACGGGAAAGAGTTTGGCCTTGTCACTGACCATAGGTCCAAATATTAAATATGATTGAGCTAGCTAGCTTTGTAATGTATATTTAACTCTCATATGCTGAGAATGAACCATGAGTAATTCAGTCCAAACTTCTGTCACGTTTTACTTGAGGTTACAATAAAGTGCTACAGTATCAATGATTTGTATGAATGTAAGCTTTTCATTGTAAAAATCTATATTGTTAAAATGTAATTCAATTTAATTGTATTTATATAGCACTATTTAGTGTTTAATAACGGCCGTTTTCACAAAGCAGCTTAACAGAAATAAAATGTAAAAATGTAACTTAACATCAACTTGTCTTTGACATTTCCACTGAAGTCTTTAGAACCCGTGCAATGCCACCATAATTGCCAAGACTTCAAGCCCTGTTTGGAAAACCTTATACTAATCTATAGTATTAGGGTTTTTCCCTGTGAAATATTGAATAATTTCATGCAAGTACTTTTTTAGCTTTGAATTACCACCTGGGGGGCACGGTGGCTTGGTAGTTAGCACGTTTGCCTCACACCTCCAGGGTTGGGGGTTCGATTCCCGCCTCCGCCATGTGTGTGAAGTTTGCATATTCTCCCCGTGCCTCTGGGGTTTCCTCCCCCAGTCCAAAGACATGCATTGTAGGTTGATTGGCATCTCTAAATTGTCCATATTGTGTGACTGAATGAGAGAGTGTGTGTGTGTGCCCTGCGATGGGTTGGCACTCCGTCCAGGGTGTATCCTGCCTTGATGCCCAATGACGCCTGAGATAGGCACAGGCTCCCCGTGACCCGAGGATAGATTGGATAAGCGGTAGACAATGAATTACCAACTAATTAATGAATACATACAATTCTCTTCCGATGTTGAATAAACATTGGTTGCTAAAAGAACTATTACAGAATTGAATGGCCATTAATCATACTGAATACCACCCACATGTTGAACAAGCTTGTAGTTTTTAAATGACACTAATAGTGCTAATTTAACACCTGAAACATTAAAATAATTCTTGTAGTGTTAAATTACAGCTTTCAGTTTTACAGACTGTTTGACAAATACAGATTGTAAGTGTGAGTCTACATTATATTTTCTCAACACTTCCAGTACCAGAGCAGTGAAAAGCAGTCATCAATCTCCTCCTGAATTCTCCCCTGAGCGTGATATGCTACTGTGAGGAGGATGCGCTTCCCTCTGAAGAAAATACGCAAGCAGTTCAAGCTCCTCCTGCTCCTCGTGCTTCTCACGTTTGCCATTGGCTTCACCTACCTGCATGTCATCCAGGGCAGGGCTATCAAACTCCATTCCAGCTATGGGAAAGGTAAGACCCAATTGAGTCAAATTAATATCATGCTCAAGCAGCTATAAAAAATATAATAATGTAACCCGGAGGCCAATCTTATTCCCTCATTCCGATTTTTTTTAGAATTATTCATTAAAGCCATTGAAAAACCCAATTTCATGATACGTTGTTTGTGAGAAACTGTATCACCAACCAATGTGACATTTCTTGCAAGCCTGGTATTGATCTGGAGAGCAGGTTAATGAGGATGACGGCATTGAACATCAGACCTGCCCAAAGTAATCTAAATGAAAATGCGACGCAGTCTAATTACTATCCTTGTCTGAGTTAAGCACTTTTAAATATCCGTAAACCCAATTTGTCCTCTGGAATATTGTGTCTTTGAAAATGGAGATAAGACTAAAAGACCAGAATCCTGAACTGATATGAAATGATTCACACCTGACATATCTGTTGTGAGTGTGTTCTCATGGCTACTTATATTCAGACATAATTTTGCAAAATATATATGTATCTTTTTGCATATATAACTAATTTTATTAGGAACAACCATACACCTGCCCATGCATGCAATTATCCCATCAGCCAATCATGTGGCATCAGCATAACGTAGAAAATCATGCAGATACTTGTCAAGAGCATTAGTTAACATACACAAAGTGTAACATACAGGGCCAGATGGACTGGTCTGAGTATATTAGAATCTGCTGATCTTCTATGATATTCACACAGAACAGTCTTTACAGTTTGTATAGAATGGTGTGAAAAACAAAAAAACATCCAGTGTGCAGCAGTACTATGGGTGGAAATGAGAGGGGTGGAGGTCAGAGAAGGATGACCAGACTGATTTAACCTGACAGAAATGCTGCAGTAGCTCAGTACTTTTACAACCATAGTGAACTGAAAAGCAACTCAGAACGCACAGTACACACAATGTTGTTAATCTTAAGGTGGATGGCCTATAGAATCAGGGATCCACTCCTGTCAACCAAAAACAGGACTCGGAGGCTGCAATGGGCACAAGCTCACCAACGCTGGTTTGGACTGGTGCGCAGTCTACTGCAACATGCAGGTGGTAGTGTCTGAGTTTGGAATTGACAGCAGGAATTCATGAACCTGACCTGCCTTTTGTCAGCACTTCAGACTGCCCCTGGTGGTAGTGTAGAGGTGTTGGAGATGTTTTCTTGGCACACCAATTGAGCAACATTTGAATGCCACAGCCTGAGTATTATTGCTGACCGTGTGAATCCCTTCATGGTCACAATTTTATCCCTTAATGGCTTTTTCCTGCGTGTCACAAAGCACAAGCTGTGTTGCTTCCATGAAGATAATAAGTTCAGTGTAATTCAAAGGCCTCCCCAGTCACCAGATCTGAATCCAACAGAGCACCTTTGGAATGTGGGAGAGTAACAGTTTACATAGGTAGAAAATTTCCATTCATTTTTTTGTTGCCCCAAAAAGTTATTATAATTATTTCTATCACAAAGATACTTCAGTACTAACCTGTGCACCAACTAAACAAACAATTAAAACAAAAGGTTCATCAGGGAAACAAAAAATTGTTCTGCAGTGGCATCACTGTAAAGAAACGTGATTGTTCTGGCACCTTTATTTTTAAGAGTGTAACAGCAGATGTCAATGTCAGCAATGTTCTAATAACAATGTGATCCAAAGCATTATTACAGCAGATGTCTTTTAGAACATTGCGTCTACATTATGTTTATAAAGCTGTAGCCTGACCTTTTGAGAAGCTGTCACATTTAAACTTTATGTTCTGATTATGTTTTCTGCTAGCTGGTTATAAATTGCCATTTTTCAGCATGCGCTGCTATATAAAATATAACTGTATTTAATCCATAAATGCACACAGAAGAATCCAGCTACAATGCACAGGAACCACTGATCATTAAAAGCTCTTGATCTTGGCTTTATTGCTGAAAATGCGGAGGTTTGATCATGTGTGCCTTTCAGAGAAAAGCAGAGAAAAGCCTCTTGTATTTTTGTCGAAAATGAAGGATTATCCATCTGTGCCAGTGAAACCATGCCGTTACCACACATAGAGTTTTGTCCTTATATGGAATAACTGCAGTTGAAACTGCTGTAATTATCAGGCATTTTCTAATATGCTTCATCAGATAAGCGAAATTCGATCATTTGAACAAGTAGTCTATATTTAGCATTATCTTAAATCCTTCTGACATTTGCTTTTGCATGTGAGAAGGATTAGCTGATACATGACCACTCTACTTGAGTAAAGAATAGACCTCTGAATTTACAAAAAACCTCAAAGCTTTTCCTTCCAGTTCTCTCGATTGTTATTTCGATGTGTAGCTGGGTAAAGTTGACAGGACGAGGCAGGAAGAGCGAGGACTCTTTTAACCCACAGGTTAATGGAATTTAGGTCGCCTCACATAATACGGCTTGTTCACCGCCCTGGCTAATGCTCATGCAAATGAGAAGTTTGGACGGCAGCCACCTAAATCTCAAGAGAGACGCTTTTCGAGTGATAAGAGAATAAGACTGTACTCCGTGTGCTCAATTAGTGCATGGAGGCATGCTGAATCCCACTGGACAAACACAAGAGAGTCACGGGAGAAGGGAATTGAGAGATTGATTACAGTTGAGTATGAGTTATATATTAAAATAATATGAGAGGTTAAATATGAATATCTGCAAAAATAACCTTCTTTCTTGTTCAGGTGTAACTGCTGGCTCCAACAAACACGAATAACATATGCATTCAGCGCATTTTATTTAATTTACCATGACAATTCTGGTTTAGCTCAGAGACTGATAACAATATGTATGGTAATTTCACATATTCAAGTAACATCAGTGTTGCGTTATTGTTTAAAAGCTGTATGTGTTGTATTTTCCCGCCTCCGCCGTGTGTGTGGAGTTTGCATGTTCTCCCTGTGCTTTGGGGGTTTCCTCCCCCAGTCCAAAAACATGTGTGGTAGGTTGATTGGCATCTCTAAATTGTGTGAGTGAATGAGAGTGTGTGTGTGTGTGCGCTGCGATGGGTTGGCACTCCGTCCAGAGTGTATCCTGCCTTGATGCCCAATGATGCCTGAGATAGGCACAGACTCCCTGTGACCCGAGAATAGTTTGGATAAGCGGTAGACGATGAATGAATTTTTCAAACAGGAAATAGAAATGCTTGTCTTAATACAGCTTGTTACTACATTACAGATAAATCAGTGAAAAAAATAGACCTGGGTTTAGTAAGCTTCACATGGAGATTTTTATTATTTTTTTGGCTCCAAGTGTTTTATTCCTTTTAGACCACAGCAATTTGCTAATGATTAAAAAGTTGTATTAATGATAGAATATCATACTCTTTAATTGTTTATAGTTACATTTAATGTGGTGAAATGTCTTCAAAAGAAATTCCTGTTATCACTTATGTTATAACAGCTATAAGCAGTCTTTTCCTCACCAATCACAAAGCCCTCCATCCATCCCTCCCTTGAAGACTCTGAAAACTTAAAGTTAAACCTTTGTGTATGGAGAGCTGAATAGGTGAACAGCTGAATCCCTAGTACTTGAGTAATTTATTATAGAAGTGATAACATATTAGAACAACTGCATCAATAGAAATCTTGCAGCTGGAACTACAGTATTGTCCGAGCTGCACTGTTACACAAAATTGAATTCTTCTGACCAATCACAATTGAGTATTCAGCAGTGCTGTGGTCTAAAATATTATATAGCCATAACCATGTTTTTCAGAGAAAGATTACATGTGAGAAAAGAAACCTATTTTCTACCAATAAAGAGAACTTCCCTAGTGAAAAACATTTCCAAATGAAAAGACTTCCACTGAACACACAGTGGAGAGCCTCAATCAGAGACTGTGTGTGTGTAACAGAAAAGCACTCACTTTCTTTGATTTACACCCAAGAATAACCCATTATGTGAGTTCTATCAAGCCAAGAATGTTGTTCATAAAACCTAGAAGAACAGGGTGTAAAAGCCATGGGAGAGGATATGAGTGACACTACAGTGGCCAGTGCATCCAAAACCTAAATAGAATTAAACCAGGTACTTACATAATTTACCATTTAATCTAAGATCTTGTTTAAACCAATGGAATTTTATGGCTTTGTAAATTAGTGAAAATATAAATGGGAAACTACAGAATTGCTCAGATGTTCATTAACTGTGTGAGCAAACAGTGTACACTAATAAAATGAAAAATGATTACGTGATATCTGTAATAGACGATGTAAACATATGCATCAAATATGTTGTTGTATCTATATTATAATGTATTTCTGAGCTCCTTTTCTAAAGCTCTAAAGCACTTTTCTTGTTAGGGTAAATGTTTGAAGAAAGGACTGACCATTTACATCACCAACATAAACTTTTTTACGACTAAATGTAATTTAAATTAGCTTGAGTGGACTAAATATATATATAAAGCACTCCTGATAGCAAGTCTGTTAATCTCTAAATATTATAGACATGTTTTTAGTTGATGTAGTTTACAGTTCTCTCTCTCTCTCTCTCTCTCTCTCTCTCTCTCTCTCTCTCTCTCTCTCTCTCTCTCTCAACATATAACAACATATTTCAGCTCTTGTTATGCGGCAGGGAAAGGGGAAGCTAATATGCATACGCAGGAAAGCGCTGAGGATGACGTTCTTACTGTGAATCTTTAATAAGCCTCAGTCCTCCAGAGGAAAGGAAAGGAGAGGAGAAGAGGCGGGTGTGTACCGTGCTGGCGGAACAGGCAGCTCTCTGTTGATTTGGCTCAGGGCAAGGACACATGGGGCAGGTGGAGGCCCACTCAGCAGCCGAGTAGGAAGTGCAGGAGGCATGCGATTTTGGCAAGCATGCTTTGAGAAGCAGCACCCTGGGCAGAAGGGATTGTTGCAGAGCCAAGGCTTTGTCAAGACGAATATGTGTTAGCTGCTGCATTAGAGGCCAAAAAAGATATTTCAGGCTTGGTTATTTTACCTCTGATGAAAATGTAGCCTCCTTGATCATTTGAGGATCTGACAATCACAGGAAATGTATGTAGTCGCTAGTCTTGCTCCGAGCCATATTGAGCTTCATGGTGATGAAATGGAACTTAAGTTGCTTGAAGATATTATTTAAGGAACAACAGATTTCATTCTGTCAAAACGTCAACATTCTGAGATTTATCAGAACTGCTGTTTGGTGGATATTTTTGGTTGGTAGATTAGTGACAGCACCAGTGCTCTAATAAGAATGTTCCACCATCCTAATCATATCTGGACATGGGCATGTTCCTTTTCGCTGATGGACAGGGTTGAGGGTGGTGACGGCTGGTCATAATAGAAGACGAATGGGCCAAAAACACACATCTATCAATAGATTGATAATGAAACCATCAGGGCTCAGTAATTTATCGTATCACAATGTCTCATCGATGGCATACTAAGGCATGTGCAAGTGTTTCATGTCTCTAATGCTGTACTGGGTTTATTTTATTTCCTTGAAAAGAAACAAAACAGTTTCATTCAAACCAAAACATACTAATCTTATGGTTCTGTCATCTGTCCTTTTGTGCTTTAATTAGAGAATGTGTGCTTAGTCTATTGACCAGTTTTTAGGCATTTGGGGAGAAAAGTGTAATAAAATGTGATTAAATGAATAATTCTACTATATCACGATCTCTGTCACTGCTCATGATCTGTTATAGATGTGTCAGTGACAATGTATGAAAAGTTTTAACAACAAAGCAGATGACACAGCTGGCACCGGCAGGCTGTGTAAGTCCACAGTCTGGGTTAGAAAGAAATCAGCCCTAGCATGCTTTCTCAGACTATTTTGTTTTTACAACCACTTTTAAGATACACAATAAGTTAACAGCCAATCTGACGTGGATTTCAAACCTGTCTAGTCTAATTAGATGCGCAGCAGTCAGGGGCTTAGTTTCTGGAGGGTATGGGGGGAGGTTCTAGTTATTTTAACCCTCCTCCAATATTTATACCACATTCAACTGAACCATATGTAGAAGAAAATTACCCCCCTCCCCTTCACAAGTTGGTATTGTCCAATTATTACCAGACAACACAGTGCTTGATTTGAGTGTGAAAGCACATGTAGCCTTTAGGATGAAGAGAAGTGCTGCTCAGCAGACTGTTTTACATTGCTGGACAGAGAGGGAAAGTTAAAAAAAGAAACATATATTTAACAGAAGGAAGGATAATATGGAGTAACCTACACACAATCATTCAAATTTAACCATAACCTTAAATATAAACAGTTATAAAAAACAGCCTTGTGTAACATTAGCTGAAAGCTATTTTAATAATTCCCATTATTATCAACAACAACAAGGTTGTTCACACTGGGCGTCATGTTGCGAGGACAGAAAAGAGCTGACTGCATGTTCTGCTTGCAAAATAATGTTTTCCGATGATCCCTTAAGCTGCACTACAGTTATAATCTTAAAATAAATGATGTGTGTAAGTTTTAATTAGTTATAGCCTTCTGTAATTTGTATTTTATTTATATTTTAAGTCTACACTCATGGCTGCAGTCAGTATTTGTACTCCTAGAAAGTGGCCAATACCTTGGTATATTGACTAACCTGGAGACTGAGATATGCTCCAAAACACAAGATTAGTTTATTTTACTATTAAAAATGGTTGTAAAATAACTTTGGTTGATCACTATTTATTGCCGCATTATGAAAAACAAGTTTACTTAAGCAGCTGTGTGAAAAAAATTGTTCAATTATTCACCAACACTAATTCAGCAAATTCTGTATCGAGGTGGCATTTCAGCATCTGTTCATCAAGACTGAAAATTTCCAAATGTCATCATTGTTTTTTTTCTGAACTGTTATAAAGGTGAGGGTGTTGGATGTGTTGTGCATGTGTATGTGCAAATTTGTGGTACACGATTAAGTGTGTGTGAGAGGCAGAGAGAGAAAGAACAGGATGATGTAATGGACCACTTGGTGAGGATTCACTGCTCATGAAACCGGACAAGCGTGCTGTAGGTTTGGCTAAACTTTGGTCAGTGTTGTCCCTTTTTTTTTGCTTTCACTCTAAACTAAACATCTTCACAGAGAAGATAATCTGCTGCTTACAGCCTCAAACACTGCCTTAGTTACCAATTTCGCCAACCCTCATTGATATTCCTGAAGGCTGCACTGCTGAGCTCTTGTTTACATTTCTTCTGGTCTTAGCATTTTATTAGCCCTAAAATTAGCCCTAAAATAGACCTACACTGCTCTAGAACTTTTCCTAAAAAGGAAATATATATAAAATACATAAATTCAATAAAAGATGGGCGATTGGTTGTGGAAAGCTTAGCCATTTTTTTCACTGCAGCTCACCTCTGTAAATATTACAGACTGCTCCTTTAATGTTTAATGTAAAATTTCAGCCTAGGCTCAAAGAAGAAAACATTTGCATGTATCATATCTACAGCACCTGCTATACAATGAGCCTTATTGCTTTTTCACAAGCATGCATTGCATATCACAGTATGAAACATTTAGCTGAATGCTCTCTGGGTGAATTTTAAATAGAATTTAATCATACCCTCGTCTATTATTAAATTATTTATACAAATCAATATGGAAGAAATATTTGACCTCTTTTTAAACATATTGAGCATGGGCAATTCCAGAAGTAAATTTTTAACTTTGAACATATACTATAAAACATGACATTGTCACAAATTGCTGCTGATGAGCTGAGCTGATGGAGACGAAAGCACGCTGTTCGTGCCGGTGTAAAGAAATCAGACCCAACGCGGAGTTAGACGGCAGACAGGGGTTTTATTAAACAAAAGAACATGTAGCACACAGACGTAACACAAAGACGAGGACTGGCAAAGTAACGAAGACAGACGGCCACTATAAATAAGGAACATGATTACACACACATTAGGAAAAGGTGACAGGCATGAACACATTAGGGAAAGGCGTGGCTAGAACAAACACATGGCTAAATGAACAAAACCCCTGCTGAAGGCCCCCTAGTGGTCCATCGGGGGCACTTGCCCCCGTAACAGACATATTAACTCCAGTCTTTATGGCCAGTTTGGATAGTGAAGTCAAGTTTATAAGGTTTCAGAAAAATGTTTATTAAAAATGAACCCTTTGACTTGACTACTTGTGAGGTTGTCTTCAGGTTTACTCATGTTTTTAAGGCAGCAGGTGAGCTTTCGTTTCTAAGTTTAACCATGTCCTACAGTGTAAGATTAGACTAAACAAGGTTTATAAGCCTTTATGGGGCTTGCTAGTCACTTGAGAACTTGGTACACTAATGTGGTTTTTGTTTTTTCAAAATGCTGAAAGTCATTAGGCTATAAATCTTTGAGGCTCGTAGATTACAGAAATTTTCCATGTTTTGAAAACACCCGTCTTACCATATGTGTTACCACGTGAATTGCAAGCTCCATTATGTTTGCAGAGAAGAGAAGCAGTTATAGTTATTTCATGAGCCTATAATTTCATAAGTCTATTCATATATCGTGAAAATCACAAACTCTGAAATATATTCAATATGCTCAGTTGTTTTAAAAACAAGTGGAATAAATTCTGTTGAATTTCTGATGCGTTTCTATGCAACGTATGCAGGTAGGTTGTATACAAAAAATGTTTAATACATTCCACAGTATTCATGGAGTTTCTGTATGTAGTGCTTTCAGTGATTTATTGGAAATATCTAGTTCTAACCTCCCTCGAAGGAAGGAGAGGAAAGATGTTTGTTTGGTGCTAGCTTGGTCTTTAAGTGACCGTGCAAAGTGTCACACCATTCATTAGTAATATACTTGGACCTGGACATCTGAGAAAGAACATGACCTATTTTAAAATAATTTTTAATTTTCTTAAATTCCAAAAAAAGACAAGCCTGAAAAAAACATTAAAGAACTTAAGCACCAACAGGGCTTTCTAAATGCGAGTCGTTTTGGGAACAGAAGGGAAAACAGCCCGTGACTTATCCATCTGCCAGTCCGCCCTGCTAATGCCAGCTGTATGGACCAGTTAGCATGTTTGCTTTCTCCTTTTCCCCCTCTCTCTCTCTCTCTCTCTCTCTCTCTCTGTCTCTCTCTCTCTCTCTCTCTCTCTCTCTCTCTCTCAATTTTTGCTCACCCTTTTTCCTCCTTCCCATCTCTCAGTGACTCCCTCATGCATGCATTAAGCCATCATGGCCCAGAAAAATACACAACACCTGCGGTTGTAACAGGGGGCTACACACATAATTGCAGAGATTAGATCTTCAGTGGAGCAGGTTTAAACTCCAGAAAAAGCTACTATAATACACAGCCCTAACAGCGTCTAATGCTCTAGTGTATTGTATTGTATTGTATTGTATTGAACCATCTCAGCATCTCGGCTTCAATTCTTTCTGTGAATGTCGTGAATTAGCTTTGAAAACGCGTGCATTTTTCCCAGCATGCCGTTCCATTAATGTGGCTTACAGAAACACCGCATAGCATTAAGTCAATTCATGAAATGGCAGAGTCTTGTCTCTACAAATCTATAAGCACAGTTTTTCCATTTCACTCTCTTTTTTTCTGAAGCATGGACTGAATTCTAAGTGGATGGAAGCTTCTTCTATAATGGACGGTTCTGTGTGTTGACTCTCGTGTGCAGCTTTGATAACAGCATTCAGCGCTTGCTATTGAAAGCGTGTAGCGATGAACGAGTGCAGGTGCAGTTTGTTTCAGTGTTGTAATGTTCCACATGGGTGGATTGTGGATCTTTGCCAATTTAAATGCATTCGGTAACAGTTTCGATGCATTGTGTATTAACAGTGCAATTCATTTATAACACGTTACATAGCATACATAATACCTTGTACACAATTGCACAGTTATGGTTATGTGAATGGTGCTTATTATAGCATGGTGTCAGGTTACACTGTGTGTTATTCATATGATCACTAGGTCTTCAAAACCTTTCAAAAGTACAGTATGAGCAACCAAGCATTTATTATGTCAGGAATAAAACATGACGAGGTGTGCAGTTTTCCATTAACAGCATTTCCTCAAGTCGTTTATTCCTCTTATACCACAATATGCTGACCATTACAATTTTTTAGTTAATTAAATATTGGCTTATCATAATTGTAGCACTTTATAGTTATATTTAATCTTGTGCAAAACAAGTTCCTGTGATGATTTATTAATACCTATGAACATTAATTCATTCTCTCAGCAGCCTTTTTCTTTCTTTCTCTCTTTCATAATAAAAAAGAGTAGTGTCCTCTGTCCTGAATTCTCTCACATGGTGGAAAACTTGGAGCAGATTTATGTCAAGCTTTTATAAAGAGCTAATACGGGTGGCACTTTCAATAAATGTTAAATAAACATCTCCTTACAGAAATCTTCACTATGCAAATGGGTACATAATAATAATATAATAATATGGGTAAATAATAATAATAATAATAATAATAATAATAATAATAATAATAATAATAATAATAATAATAGAAGAAGAAGAAGAAGTTGCTTTTGGCTGCTCCCTGTTCGGGGTCGCCACAGCGGACCAACTGGTCCGCACAACAACTTGGCAAATGTTTTATGCCGGATGCCCTTCCTGACGCAACCCTCCCATTTTTCCGGGCTTGGGACTAGCACTGCATCCAGTGGCTGGGGTTGAGGCAGTGGCTGGGAATCAATAATAATAATAATAATAATAATGGGTATAATTCTTTTCCGTTTATTTCCAACATAATCTTTATCCATCTATTTGATTACATTTACACTCTTCATGCTAATCCTTGTATTAGCTCTTTCTTCAATTACTATTGAAATGATAGCATTGACTTTTTTTGTCACATACACAAACAAACACAGAAACATAAACCAGAATTTACTTTTATACAGGTAGAAAAGAGGAAAGAAAAATAAACATATAAGAATGCATGATTAGTATGATTTTGATGTAAAGATATGTGCATTGGTGTGCAATGTGTGTTGTGTAAGATCAGGTCCAAGCTCTAGTCCTGTGTGCTGTGCTGGTTCGGGGCCTGAATGGCCTGTGGGAAGAAACTCCTCCTCATCCTCTCCCGATGGCTTTCACACTGGGCATGACTGCTGCAGTCCGAATCCGAGTGTATTGTTCCCAACGCCCACTGCAGTGCTGGTCTGGTTTCATTTGGATTCTTTTGATTCTTTCGAACCCCGGTGCATTCATCTATCCTCATCACAAATGCGATATGAAAGAACACAGCTCAACCATGTTTTTTTGTTTTTTTATTAATCTAATTATTATTTTGGTGCTATTATGCACAGGTAGGTACAACATTTCACCTCTTCTGTGTTACATAACGCCCCTCATAGTGCACGTGTGTTGTGGAAATGCACTAAAGATGTCACTGGCTATAACACAGGTTACTTGACTTCATGAAAGAGTGCAGAGTATGAGTTTACGTTCGCAGGAATCATGGCACAGTTCCAGTACAAGTGAACTCACACCACCTCCTAAAGGAAGTCTGAAATCCTGTACCATGCTGCACTTCCTAGTCCACATGACAGCTTTCACATTACCAATTTTTCATGTAAACCCTCTCTGATTCAGTCTAAACTGTCAGTAGGAAAGCCTCCTCTGTGATTGCCTTCAGGGAGAGGAAGCACTTCCCTGACCACAACAGAGAAAGGCGTCCATTGTTCAGATGGCTGAGATCCTTCACTGTCTTCCTTGGCCTTTGTCCAGCATTGCTTGCTGTAGACAGACTGCAGGTCAGGGAGCTCAGTGTGGATGGTGAGCTCAGCTGATCGCACCACCCTCTGGAGATTCGCTTGTCCTGCTTGGTGTGAAACCAGACTGTGATGCTTCCTGTCAGGATGATCTTGATGGTGCAGGTGTAAAAGTTCCTTAGCAGCTTAGAGGGCAGTTTAAAGTCTGTTAAGGTGATAAAGTGGTCTTGAACATATAATAATTTATTCATTAATAGAATCATTTGATTTTGAGTGATTTGATTGGTCCTTTGATGCTAATATTGAAAGTTTATGAACTCTTACTGGATAATAAGAATGGAGAATTCACCAGCATTGAGTTATAATATCACCTGGAGCCTTAGCTGTAACTTTATGAACAGATGTTGTAATGTAGTATATAGCCTGACATTATGAAGTCATGAACTTTAAAATGGATTATTGCTTTTGTTTATAATGCACTATATAATTTTTTGGATGTTATATATAATAATATATGTCCCTAGTGGTCCAGCAGCAGGATCCCGCACTCTGACTCTTGCAGCCCGGTTTCGATTCCCAGGCAGGGAACCAACCCGGCCACTGAGGGGTTAACTTAACCAAGAATGGACAAAATGGGAGGGCTGCTTTAGGGCATCCAGTGTAAAAACCTGTGGCAAATCAAAATATGCAGATTGGATGAGCCACTGCGGTGACCCTGAACAGGAAACAACAACAATACATACAATGTTGTATTCTGAATACAGGATTCAGAGAAAATATTAGCCATGGTGCTGGTTAATTTGTATTTACATGTGCTCAGGCAATCCAGCTGTATTACTGAAAAATTACTCCTGTTGCTGCTTTAGAAGTTTTTTTTTTTTATTTGTATTTTTTTTAGAACAAGTAGGTTTTGATTACAGTAAAAAGCTGCATTGTTAACTTCTCTATTTCTGTTGTAAACTCTTCCAGTTCATGGCAGTTTTACCTGGCATATTTTTAGCAGCTGTTTCAGTTAATCTCACATTATTTCAGACTTAATTGGTCTCCACAGAAAAGATTCCAACTCAAAGAGCAGAAAAGCTGATTGTGTTGTACATTTGTCTCTGCATCAACGGAAGTAATAACAATAGTGTTTTTCTTCTTTTTTTTCTCTCCGATTCAGTCTTCTGAACCTTATAACACTAAGGCCATGCTATACTATAGAGAATATAATGGATAATTAATTAATTAATTTATTTATTTACTTCTTTCTTTCTTTCTTTCTTTCTTTCTTTCTTTCTTTCTTTCTATGCTCATATGTTTGCATTTTGAAATCCTACAACATCTTAATGACAAGTGACAATCCAGGAAGATTTCCTGTCACTTTCCATTTTTCTGGATATCCCACTTTGTTAAGAACTAATAAATTAGATTAATTTTGTTCAGCTGAAATGATTCCTCTTTGTTGACAGCCTGTTCCCAGGTGTTTCCCACAATTCTCTGACCAGTTTGGTTGGGATTCACTGTACAGCTGTAGACGGACAATATTTAGTCCAATAGAACAAGATAAAATGACTCTGGACACGGTGTACACGCTGTTTATTTCTGAATACACTGGCATTTTAAGTAGCAGATGTTTAATGCACTGAGACATCCATATTTCCTAATTTGTTTGTGCCTCGTTGGTGGATGTGTTTTCGAAGCAGGCTGTTAGTTCCGAAAAACAGATGAGTGGTTGTGTGTGTGTGTGTGTGTGTGTGTGTGTGTGTGTGTGTGTGTGTGTGTGTGTGAGTGAGTGAGTGTGTGTTCACAGTGCGACGCATCTGTCTGTATCAAACCAGCTTTGGCCAATTAAATACTCATCAGGACTCTGAGGTTGAGGGTGCAATTTGTCAACTGGACTCTTCCTCATCATCTGTCTTTTATTATTATCTCCCTCTCTCTCTTTTTGCTCTCATACACTTTCCCATTTTCTTCCTATCTCCTTCTGTCTCTCACCTTCTCTCCCAATCTTTCCTTATCTTTCTTACTGTCTGTCCCATCTTCCCTCTGGCTCTTTCTTCATCACTCATCATCCTTCATACTCCATGTAGCAGTCTGTGTCCAAAAGCAGTCTTAGACTTACCCCTCCTCTTTCATCAATCTCTCTCTCTCTCTCTCTCTCTCGCTCTCTCTCTCTCAATTTTCTCTCACCCTTTTTCCTCCTTCCCATCTCTCATTGACTTGCTCTTATTTTTGCCTTTACCTTACTCTCCTCTTATTATCTCCCACTTTTTCTCTCTATCCTGTCTATCTCTCACCCGTTTTCCACTCTTCCTGTCTTCATGTTTCATCTTTTTCACCGCTTTGTGTTTGCTTTCTCCCTCTTCCTTACCTTCTTTTATTTACCTTACCTTACTCATTCTTTAACTACTTGTACTTCTTGGTGTTGTTACTGTTCTTCTTCTTCCTGCTTTCTCTCTCTCTCTCTCTCATTCCTTCTCTGACTATTTATCATTATTACCGTCTTTCTCATCTTCCTTAGTTGCTTACTTCATCACTCATCTTCCTCCACACTACAATGTCCTCCTGCTGAGAGACCCAAAGTAATCTTAGATTTGTTCAAATAGATGTATCTAACATATGCATGTATTCATTTATAAATATTTATATTCCTTTTTCGCAGTATACTCTCTCTCTCTCTCTCTCTCTCAGCACCAAGGTTTCAACAGCGTTTTAAGCTGCAGTGGTATTCACACAGGAACACTTTTAGCAAGATGGAGGTTCAGTCCAAGTAGAAATGTGGGGGGATTGGACAAAGGGTTAGTTATTAATAGCAACAGCGACATTGTGACATGAAGCCTTATTATTATTATTATTATTATTATTATTATTAGTAGTAGTAGTAGTAGTAGTAGTAGTAGTATAAAAACAATGCAAGTTAAGGCAAATGTTTGCAAGTCTCATGGGTTTTGCATGGATGAAAAACAGAAACATACTGCTAATATAAAAAACATAAGACAAAATCAATATTTAAATTATTTTGCCATAAATCAAAAGAAATGTCACAAGTCGATATCTATCCATCCATCCATTTATTTTCTTTACCACTTATAACAGGGTTGCAGGAAACCTGGAGTCTATCCCAGGAGACTTTTGGCACAAGGTGGGAGACAACCTGGACAGGGTTTCAACCCATCACACACACACACACACACATGGCAGAGGTAGAAATCAAATCCCCAACCCTGGAAGCACAAGGCAAACATGCCAACAGCTAAGCCACCATGCCCCTCTTAAAGCAATGTAATACACTGGAAAGTTACAACAAATACGTGCCAAAGGATAGGGAAAAATTTTACAGTTTTTGTTATTCATGATAATAAAGAAACGTCTGTGTAACATATAGGTTAAATCTTGATCCCAAAATAGTTTTTCAGCTTGTCCCTCTGGTTTAAGGGGTGCAATCAACTCTAGAACCATTTACAGTGGGGCAAAAAAGTATTTAGTCAGCCACCAATTGTGCAAGTTCTCCCACTTAAAAAGATGAGAGAGGCCTGTAATTTTCATCATAGGTACACTTCAACTATGAGAGACAGAATGAGAAAAAATAAAATCCAGAAAATCACATTGTCTGATTTTTAAAGAATTTATTTGCAAATTATGGTGGAAAATAAGTATTTGGTCACCTACAAAAAAGCAAGATTTCTGGCTCTCACAGACCTGTAACTTCTTCTTTAAGAGGCTCCTCTGTCCTCCACTCGTTACCTGTATTAATGGCACCTGTTTGAACTCGTTATCAGTATAAAAGACACCTGTCCACAACCTCAAACAGTCAGACTCCAAACTCCACTATGGCCAAGACCAAAGAGCTGTCAAAGGACACCAGAAACAAAATTGTAGACCTGCACCCGGCTGGGAAGACTGAATCTGCAATAGGTAAGCAGCTTGGTGTGAAGAAATCAACTGTGGGAGCAATTATTAGAAAATGGAAGACATACAAGACCACTGATAATCTCCCTCGATCTGGGGCTCCACGCAAGATCTTACCCCATGGGGTCAAAATGATCACAAGAACGGTGAGCAAAAATCCCAGAACCACACGGAGGGACCTAGTGAATGACCTGCAGAGAGCTGGGACCAAAGTAACAAAGGCTACCATCAGTAACACACTACGCCGCCAGGGACTCAAATCCTGCAGTGCCAGACGTATCCCCTGCTTAAGCCAGTACATGTCCGGGCACGTCTGAAGTTTGCTAGAGAGCATTTGGATGATCCAGAAGAGGATTGGGAGAATGTCATATGGTCAGATGAAACCAAAATAGAACTTTTTGGTAAAAACTCAACTTGTCGTGCTTGGAGGAGAAAGAATGCTGAGTTGCATCCAAAGAACACCATACCTACTGTGAAGCATGGGGGTGGAAACATCATGCTTTGGGGCTGTTTTTCTGCAAAGGGACCAGGACGACTGATCCGTGTAAAGGAAAGAATGAATGGGGCCATGTATTGTGAGACCTCCTTCCATCAGCAAGGGCATTGAAGATGAAACGTGGCTGGGTCTTTCAGCATGACAATGAAGTGGCTTCGTAAGAAGCATTTCAAGGTCCTGGAGTGGCCTAGCCAGTCTCCAGATCTCAACCCCATAGAAAATCTTTGGAGGGAGTTGAAAATCCGTGTTGCCCAGCAACAGCCCCAAAACATCACTGCTCTAAAGGAGATCTGCATGGAGGAATGGGCCAAACTACCAGCAACAGTGCGTAAAAACCTTGACTTACAGAAAACGTTTGACCTCTGTCATTGCCAACAAAGGGTATATAACAAAGTATTGAGATGAACTTTTGTTATTGACCAAATACTTATTTTCCACCATAACTTGCAAATAAATTCTTTAAAAATCAGACAATGTGATTTTCTGGATTTTTTTTTTCTCATTCTGTCTCTCATAGTTGAAGTGTACCTATGATGAAAATTACAGGCCTCTCTCATCTTTTTAAGTGGGAGAACTTGCACAATTGGTGGCTGACTAAATACTTTTTTGCCCCACTGTATATCTGTGGATTTGGAGTAGAAAGGCAAATGCACATTCATAAATTGATGCCATGAAATCGTAAGCTACTGGTACAAACAGCACAAAGCAATCTCTTTTGTCTCAGTTGGTCAGTGTGCAGACTTCTGCTGTGGCATTTTGGAAATGACTTTTCAATGCCATTCAAAAGGTTCATAGCAGGATCCAAAGCAGACCAATGTTCCTGATTTTATCTTTTATTTTTACCTGCTGCACAACTGAGAGAAAAAAAGCCTAAGCTGTAGTCTAAACAAAAAAAAAACCCTCATAATAATTACCACTGAACTTATTCAAACTCTTCATGAATAAAAGAAATGTGAAATTACATTGGCAGTGGAGCTGGATATCTGGAGCTGTTACATCTGTATAAAAAAGAAAGAAATGTTATTGAACTTTAAAAGAAATGTCTTTTTAGAACATTTGAATTTCAGAGTCGCATACAACACTATGCTGATGTCCAGAAAGCCATGCAGATAAAACGGCTGCCTCAGGGCCAGAAAAGTGCTCTAGTCCAACCATGAATACTGTGCTTGTGCACAGTAATAATAAGCACTTCAACCAAGAAGAAAGAGTAATAAAGCACAATAAGGAATGATGGAAGGATGGCTGGATTTTAGAGTGATGGCTAGAAAAGCTTTAATATAATCAAGAGGTATAATAGCTGAGTCATTTGGATGGGTGTAACCACTTTTCCTTTCATTCTCACTCAGTTTCTGATTGGGCAGAAAATGTAGCATGGGATTGTTGTTGTTACGGGTGGCAGGTCCGATGTGGACCACTAAGGGGGGTTTCCAGCAGGGATTGTTGTATTGTTGTATTGTTGTTTCCGTATGTCATGTGCTTGTTGTAGCCCCGCCTTACTCCTAATTGTTCCTGTCGTGATTCACCTGTTTCCAATGTGTCCTTTAATTATGTTCTCTATTTATAGTGGGGTTTGCGCTTACTTTCCTTTGCTAGTCCTCGTCGGTATGTAACGCGTCTGCATGTTCTTCGTCTGTGTCTTCGTGGATATGTTTCTTTATTTTCAATAAATCCCTGTCTGCCGTCTATCTCCGCGTTGGGTCTGATGCATTCTAACTGGTACGAGCAGCGTTATGTGACAGTTGTATTTAATTCAATTCTATTCAGTTTATTTGTATAGCGCTTTTAACAATGGACATTGTCTCAAAGCAGCTTTACAGAAGTATAGAAGCACAAATTTAAGTTGCTATTTATCTTTTTAACATTTATCCCTAATGAGCAAGTCTGAGGCGAGGGTGACAAGGAAAAACTCCCTGAGATGATATGAGGAAGAAACCTTGAGAGGAACCAGGCTCAGAAGGGAACCTCATCCTCATGTGGATGACATTGGACAGTAAATAATGTAAATGTTGAAAATGTTCTTTCTACAACAGCAACCAAGAGCTCTTGAGGAACTAATAGTGTAGTTTCTGAGTTATTATAGACTTAGCACTAATTCTTTCCTGCTGAAGCAGACAGAATTTACTTTGATTTGCATTATTTATTTCAGCATCAAGAGACTATTGTGGCCAAACTTCTAATGAAATTCACTGAATTCATATTTTTTCTGTATCAAATAAGAACAAACAACCCGGACATTGCTACTAAACGTGTATTAGTCAGTATTCACAGAACACAATAGATAACACAATCAAAGCTTAGTAAATATTTTTTTTTTTACAAATGTACTATTAAACAAAAGTGTGAATGTTTTTAGATAAGGAACTTTTGCAAGAAAAAATACAAACACATATACCAATCTTTAAGCTATCTAGAAATATATAAACTATTTAAACATTTGGTACATTATTTGTATATAATGTCAAAAAAAAATTATAATAATTTTTAAATATATAAATAACACAAAAAAAACATTTGCAATAATATTTTGCTCATTTAGTTTGTTTGAGCTGAACAGCATTTTTTTTTTTACTCTGCTCATTAAATAAGATTTTAAATAAACTTATAAATTTCATGTGACCAGTCAAACAGGTTAATATGTATAAGAACTCGGTGATAAATATAACAGTTGTGCTAATGGTGGGTTGTAATTTCTATCACTGTAACAACAACAAAAAAACAACAAAACCCTGGTTGTGCTTCACAGATCCCAGTTTGAGAGTCCTGGTCCTATATGCATGAACATCCACAAAAAACGTACAGTACAGCAGAAAATGTATTTGTTGTAAGTTGTCAGACAGTTGTTTTTTTTTCTACCACTAAACTATTAGAGGAAAATCAGTACAAGAAGATCATCATGAGAATGAATCAGTGTTGCCTCATTGCCCATACATTTATCAGCTCTTGGTGCTACACAAACATGTCACCATCATGTGATACCATATGTCATAAGCTTACTGTTGCTGTTGCTCTAATAAACATATGCACCAAAATAGCCGTGATCTGCAAGTTAAACTTTATGATTAATGATCAAAGCCATGCAGAAAACTCACAGAAGCACAGAGCTGCAAAAAAGCCTTTGCTTCAGCATTGGTTGCTGCTCTGTTCTGTCGGTAATGAGCTCCTTAAGCTTACATGAAGAGGAAAAAATGTTTACAATGCTAGCTCATAGAAAATAATAGCTTATAACCTGGTATATATTTTATTTGCAGTTGCACAGAAGCTGATTAGAATACCTGATATATGGTAACTATCATATATCTAGCTGCAGCTAGCTAATGTGCATCATTTCGAATCAACTAGCTTCTTTCTTTATAAAGACTGAGAATAGGTGTGCATGTGGCCGAATGTGACCATTTTCCAAGTCTGATATGTAATTAAGGAAAGATAAACAGATATAAACAATAATATCTAATAATAATAATAATAATAATAATCTTTAATAAGCATTAGTAGCAATAGTGGTATGAGTGAGAACCAAAATCATGTACTCATGTGAGAAATTGTGTATATTTCCTTTATACACCAAATAAGAAGACATGATTTAATATTTCAACAGCAAAAATAACCACATCTCCTTATAATGTATTTATTCTAACCCAATTCTATTTATAATTCAGTTTACACCTGAGCAGAAGGTCAAAAAAAAAATACCACAAATATGCAAATATTATTTTTTTGGTGCTTGCAACATTATGCAGTCTTTATTCCCAATTCAATCAGCTCTGTACCAAAAGTTAACTTTCTACCCAGTGTTTCTTAATGAGATATTCACTTCAGTTTCTGTTTCATTCATCTGTCACATTTGAAATGAAAACATAACTGTCTCAAGTTCTATCCGTATTGTATCCTTAAGACAAATCACAACATCCCAAAGCTCCCCCTTTTCTCTGCACGGTGAGCTCTATGTCTTTATATAGAAGTCAGAGACACATAGACAGGGGAAAAGAATGTAAGACATTGATTGAAGGCCACATTTGTCTCTCGTCCCATCTCTCAGTGATGATCTTTGTGCACCGTGTCTGTCGTTTTCTCATCAGGCAGATGCCGATGAGCTCGACTGAACTCAGCACAGACAGCAGGTGTCAAAACGTGTCGACGTGAATCAGTTTGACACCCCTAAGGGAACAGCCTTTATTCTCCTCTTTTACCTGCTTCTGTTTCACACCTCTAATAAGCTGATGATGACTTAGCACACACAGCTAAAATAAAGCATATGTACCTGCTAGGACTGAGATGAGAATAGATCAGGCCTATGAGGTTTGGATTTTTTAATTTATGTAGAAAATGTGGAGTCGTGTTTTTTTTTTTTTTTGTGTTTAAGTATCATTGCACTCGAAAATAGATGACTATGGACTACAGACTATGGAAAGGCTCTATGCACACACACACACACACACACACACACATCCATACATTTGTTCAGGAAGTATATACTATAATTATATAGTATAAGTAGTTAATAAGTTAATATAAGTATATACTATATTACATTTACTACATAATCTAGTATAGCCAGTACACCTTACTGACATGATTTTAGGAGATGGAAGTAATCTGGATAAATCTCTGGACACAAGCATACTGTGAAGCACGATACTCAATAATTATTTTTATGGTATTATTTTTAGGCTAAATGAGGCTTTAAATGAGTTCTCATTACTTTCAGTACATAAAGAAATGCTGAAACATCTAGATAGCTGTCAGATATTTAGATAAGGCTAAAGATAAACTCCTTGAGACGATATGAGGAAGGAACCTAGAGAAGAACCAGAGTCTAAAGGGATCAGGGTGACACCAGATGATTATAAATCAGGTGATTATAAATCATTTTTTCAATATCTGTACACTGCATAGTCAAATGCAATTGTGTAGGAGGTTTTGCACAACGTATACATGTGGGCATCAGCGTAATTTCTGAATTTATTATAGATTTAACATAAATTCCTTCTTGCTTAAGCCATCAAATGTTCAATGATTGAAACCCGAGCACAAAATCAAGATTATGTTATATTTTGATAGGATTTAAAAGCTGCTTACAAAAATGATGAGAATGAGCATGCTAATTGAGGCTGTATGTGTGTGACAAATGTGAGCTAGTTTATTATCAGTCAGCTAGCTAGCTAACTAAACATGGTGGTATTTCATACAAATGTATCATATTTATTACCCTTTTTCTGGACCACATATTCCATATAGATTATATTAATGCTTTAAGATGACATTTTCTGCACTTCTTATTTTAAGACCTGTGTAATTCTTTGATGGCTTGCTAACAGGCTGGTGCTTATTTGTTTTTATGCTATAATCTCTGGACATAAAACAAATAAATATTTGGTTTGGAAAAAATACATATTTTTTAATACCTCTATTTTAAAATTTTATTGCAGTTAATTGTATAATTTTATTAATCTAGTGCCTTATTTCTCCATTAACATCTAGCTATCACCTAGTGCATTGTAAACTGTCTTACAAAGTGACTTATCAAACTTTGGTAATATTCCAACAAAATGAATCTTTTCTATACTCGATCCAAATATGCACTTTTTAATTATTATCAGACCTGGCCAAGGAAAACAGTGAAGGCCTGTGCACAAACTCTCATAGCACACTCAAACAAAAATGTAATTACCCTCTACTATTCCAATTACCAGGAGATGGTAATGAGATCTACAGCATGGGTTGTCAGCACAGCTGTTTACTTATGTGAGAGCCCCTGAAATTGGGTTAGATTGCATCGTCAAATTAAATTAATTTCCTAGCAGTCACCACTCCTGTTCCTAAGTAACCAAGACAGATTACTGTACGTTGATATGCCAACATGTTAGACTTCATCAGAGACATCTTGGCAGAAAAATATCAAGTTACTGGTTTGTATTAGGGAAGTAATGGAATATCTATATAGTAGGTTGTTCGGAATGGGCGGATAATGTGTTTGTGATAAACACGAATTGAGAGATGTGTGAAAATGCATGTACAGGAGGTTGATAAAGACAACAGTCTCCAATCCAGAAATCTATGTGAAACATGCACAATAATCCACCGTATAAACAAAATCAAAGGTCACATCCGTAGAGCGGCTAAGAGGCAAGACAAGGGTCAAACATGATCAGACAAATATCTAAAGCTCAGAAATGACATGAATCATCAAGGCTTTGCAAAGACATTGAGTAACCATGCGTGTATGTGTGTGTGTTTTATTACAGTGACTGGAAAGGAAATGAGTAATAATCATAGAAAAGTCCTTAATATTCAACAGGAATAACAGGGAGCGTGATCGGCAATTGTCTCTGATGGATGTTCTAACCAGATAGAGATATGAATATGAGGCATATATGAATAGGAGATATACTATTTGTTTGTTTTTCTTTTGTCAAACGGTATCTGGTTGGAATCAGATTTATTTTCATGGTCAGATATAAAGTTTGTGGGTGCAAATGAGTAATGAACATGACTGACGCATTTACAGCAATACATTTACAAAATTAATTCATGCATCTTTAGTAACTGTCTGGTCAGGGATCAGTGGTTTACAATAGGCTAGTAGATTGTTTAAGGCTATATTTTTGGAAATAGGAACATTCGTTAGAAAATATGACCACATAGGTCAAAATGGACGCACAAAAATAATCACTGTATGAGCGAGACTACAAAACAATCTCTGTTCATTAGGCCACACCCACATTGGGTTTAAATATGAATACAGAATACAGATACAGGTGTTTGGAGCATTAAAATAGATACAGATACAGTACTAGTTTGTTTACAGTTATAATGGAATAGGAATGAATCTTTGAGGAGTCAAGGGTGACCTTTATACCGCTGAACTGCTGTACCCTATATCTAATAGATGGAGGTGTATATTATAAATCTATGATCCCACAATAGCCTCTGTCCCGGTGATATATCACACTGAACAGCTACCAGCAAATTGATTAGAACCTTATAGACTGCACTCTTGCTGTGTGATAGATTTGACTGATTTTTATAGTAACGACATCGTTTTAAAAGCGCTCACATCCACACACGCAGAGCTTAAACTGGTCATCATTGTGATTTCCACAGCTTAAGAACGCACGTCCAAAGAAAGACGGCTCTCTTTTCCAATTTGAGATGGTGAATGCTTTCCTGAGTCAGCGAAAGCAGGGGAAATCTTCTCCATCACTGTCCACTTTCCTCTGGCAGCACAGATGTGGTGAGCTACAGGACAGAGACATGACATATGGTTATAATGTCTCAACACCGCTGCACGAGCTGGTGTTTCACTCAGCAAGGGCACAGAAAGAAACAAGTGCACTCACCTCTTCAGGGCTGAATCATGGTTCACTGTGTTCACACTCAGTATTACTGTGTTTCTACAATAATAATAGCAGAGCTAGTGAGTGTTTGTCATTAGAGTAAGGCAGAGAGCTACAGAGTAACCAAACACACATGTAAGCATTTACATTTCTGGCATTTGGCAGACACCCTTATCCAGAGAGACTTACATATTTTTTTTTATATAATTGAGGATTAAAGGCCTTGCTCAGGGGTCCAGCAGATGCAGCTTGGTGAATCTGGGATTCAAACGTGCTTTGGATCTATTGGATTGACAGATTTTTTTAATGTAACTTGATTTAGAAATTTTGGTGTAAAAGACAAACATGTATTTCTGCTATGTTGTGTTTAGCTGCTTGTCACTCATTTTTAAACATGGCTGAATCCCAGCTAGCACCTCAAATGGACATGTAGTGCACTAAATAGTGTAATTATATAGTATGGAGGAGTAATGTATAGGTAATAGGAAACGGGATTTGGCTGGAAAAAAAATAAGTCAACGACCAGAGAACACCAGCTGCTTTTTATGACTGTCCTTGATATATAAATAGAGCCAATTAACACTAAGGTACACAAATAAGATACAATAAATAGAAACAGAACATAGGGGCATTGGTGGCTCAGTGGTAGGCTTCTCGCCTATCACGCGGAAGGCCCGGGTTCAATTCCCAGCCAATGCCTCAACCCCAGTCACTGGATGCAGTGCCGGTCCCAAGCCCGGAAAAATGGCCGGGTTGCGTCTGGAAGGGCATCCGGCGTAAAACATTTGCCAAGTTGTTGTGCGGACCAGTTGGTCCACTGTGGCGACCCCGAACAGGGAACAGCTGAAAGCAACTAAATAGAAATAGGGCATAAAGGGAAATTTTCTCAATAAATCTATTTTTAAATAAACCATGAAAAATCTGCATTTTAAAGGGTACGTCCAGTCAGAGATGCAATAAATGTGTGTACTTCAGGCTTAGTGCACATTAACATGGGTGAATATGGAAATATGAAACAGTTTTATATTTTCAGTCCGTTTTTCCAAAAGTTAACAAATCCTCACAATGAAATGCAGAAATAATCGAAAACAGCATTCTGGGTATGCAGACTGGGTTTCTGACTTACGAACTTTATGTCATTTGTACAGTTTTTTATTGTTGTTTATTCCAACATCCACTGGTCTTCATTAAGTATAGACATGTGTTCTTGGGAACCACAATGTCTTGTATTTAATAATCTATTTTTATTATACAAAACAGTCAAATATATTTAAAAAAAATGTTAATCCAGAAAACATGGCTCATAGTGAGATCCACCATCTTGGAGACCATATGGCATTCATATGTCATCATTTTCAAAATGCTTTATCAACACTACAATTTAAAAAAAGGTCAAGTAATCCACTTCAGAGAATGGATTAAAAAAGTGATTAAAGTGTTCTGATAATGTTAAAGGAAAACTAAAACAGATGATAACAAAAAGACATGGTTTCAGAGCTACCTGTGTTAGTATCTCATATCTTTCTGAAACTCAAGGACGTTATTGCATATAGTATTTTTTCACAATATTACGCAGTCCTAGTGGCAGGTTTGGGATCATGTGTTACCTGTAATGCTTTTTGTGCCAAAAAAAAAAAAATCTGGGGCTATGTAGCTAAAAATATCTCCAAAATAAGCACCAGATATGTCCAGCTGTCATACAATTTGCTTTCTGCTTCTTAGTGTTTTGGCATTTAAAAGATCTTTAGGTCCTTAGGCTTAATCACAAAACCAGTGCTCTACCCTCCATTTTGATTGTATTCCCTTTCCCCTGTGGCCTGAATGGATAGGTGATAGCAAAATGCTTGATGTCATTCTGTGCTTTTCGGAAAGATTTTATTCCACTTTGAGTGAAAAACATCTTTGAGACTCTGGCCACATTTTTACTACCTTATAGATGCTTCTCATATGATTACATGTAACGCCCTGATGCATACAGAAACACAGAGCTTTAAGCTATTTAATAATAATGAATGAAATGCCATATTTGTAAGTAATAATTTTTATTTTTTTTTTTCTGTTTGTTTTATAAAGAGTACCGTATATATGCTTTCTCTGCATATATTTGAATGGATTTCCAGGTGTGACAAGCATGAAAGCATAAAAACTCCCAGTTCCACTGATTGCTTCTCTGCAACCGCTGTGAAATCCTGCTGTGCTGGAAAAGAAGGAAGATTTAGTGTGTGTATGCATGCATAGTATGTCTACTCTAGAAACTGAAATAGCGGCTGTTTTCTGTGCACTACATGTCTCCTTTACACTCATTTGAACATTTCGATTTGAGGTTCTTAAATGCATGGTGGTGTCTGAAACAAGAAAGCTCAATTTCAGTAATTATCCCCCAAAGGCAGCTTAAGACTTAAAGACAGTTATACTAATATAAACAGACAAACGGGGGAGATGGCTACAAGCTTCATTATCTAAAAGTGTGGTTTATCTTCAGGGTCGAACACTAGAATCAGAAATCTCTGTCACTTTTGCTCTGTCCCTGCATGTGAGATGGTGGTGATATTTTCCCCCGGATTGACAAATGAAGCCTTCTATCTCGGCCATCTGTCCTCACAAATGGGCCATCAGTTGTGTCAATGGGCTGCATTTCGATTCTCCGTAACACAGAGTCAAGGAAAGGGCCACAATGTACAGACTTAAGATGGGCCAAGACTCAGGGACCAGAGATTCATGGAAGTTTATCATTTGGCTACTAGACCACTACACTACATTTAAACTTGATCCTTTCTGCTGAAGTTTGTTCAACATGTTTGTAGACCACTTGGTACTACATGAACCAGCAGTTTTCCAGGTCTCCTTGTTTCTCAATTACAAGTCAGATTTTCTTGCACGTTATGGCTTTTACCAAATCCCGCCTTTCAGATCAGATTTTGCAGAGTTATATGAGTTAGCAGGGTCTTTTAAAGATAAGGTTGTTTGGCATCCACACCAGATTGTTGTTTACAAAATTCTTAAAGTGGATTACTTCTGGATTTTTGTGAAACCAGGTGCAACAGCATTACCAATAGTACAGAACTGTATGAAGAAGCAATGCTGGGGCTGATTTCTCTCTAGCTCAGACTGTAGATTCTTTCAGTGAGAATCGTGTCATCTGGTTACAGAGTGAAACAAGCTGATATTTCTCAGCCATGTCATCGACTTGTAGAATACTAGTTGAAATGCATGAAATATACTGTATATGAAATACTGTCGTCGGGATAATGAATGTAAAAAAGGTGGATAGTTTTTTCTTATATCATACTTTTTTTGCAAAATATCTTTGGATGAGAAGCTATAAGTAGATAGACTAAAAGCACACAATGTCTGATTACACAAAAGAACAGACAACCAAAACATAGGTTTAGTGTTTTTTGTTTAGTGGGTTTGAATGACCATTTATTGTCAAGATTCAAGAAATACGTTTCATTCGTTTTCTGTGCAATTGTAGCAGGTACACAAGTGCAGTGGGATGAGATGCAGCTACTGTAAAGTCTGTGCATATCAAGAACAATAAATACACTATGTAGACTATGGGTATTGGGGTAAGGGAGTAAGGAAGAGTGTGTGCAAAACAAGAGCATACAACAATACACATGTGTGTATGTGTATGTATTTGTAAGTACACAACACAACCACTCACTTTGTCTTGTTGACATTTAGTGAATCTCAAGAAGCATGTAAGGCACAAAGGGACAACTGACTATGTCAAGGACAAGGTGAGAATGTTAATTCTCACCTTAAAGTCTTAAGCCCACCTTAAAGTCTTCAACAAGTCATGTTCTGAGACCATGAGTGTTCAAACTTCATTGGAAGAGCACATTTCTTTTGTTTTGGCAGGAATGCTAGAATAAGCCGGGATGCCAATGCCTACAAATGGTTAAGTTCATTAACAAGGAAGTGGTCCGCACTCACAGTCAGTGTCAGTTAACATATGTACAATAAAGTGAAACTTGAATCTTGAAACTAAATATTTGGGTTGAAACTTCCACAGTTAAAATGTGGAAATTACCATTGTGGGAATGGCTCTGAAGCTTATATTGAAAATGTTTCTGCAGGGAATTATCTTGACAGCTTGAATATGCTAAAAATGTTCCTAGAGCTGTGGTTTACAGAAAATGTTCCAGAAGCCTAAGCTAAAGTCATTAGCTCAGTCAGCAGTAAAGGATGTGTGCTACTGCTTACTGAATAGAAAGTTGTGATTGTGGCTTGTGCGAGGGTGAATTGTCACTCTGCTGGAAGGTTACATGCTTGAATCTCAAAAAGACTCATTAACCTGCTCATCAGATTTTTGGGCTTTAAATTATAGGCAACAAGGCAGCATGAGAGAACTGTCTGGGTTCTTTGGATTTACTCTGTCTCTCTGATTCTGCAATTAGTAGGGCCGCCTGTGGCACACAGATAGAGGTTTTCTAATATTCCTACATTTAGGCAGGCCTTCAGCTGTTTTAAAATCTTATATATAAATTCATGAGTGAGAAATTTCATGGGCATGGCACACAGATAGATTTAAATCTTATTATTTTTTTTAACATTACAACATTTCTGGCATTTGGTTGTGTAAGTTAAACAGAATTTAAATTTATATTATTATATTATAATTTTTTTTATATAATTTTAATTTATATTTATAATATAATGTAAATTTATAAAATATATTAATAAATTTAGCTAGCTAGCTAGATTTATGTATCGGTGGTGCAATTTAATAGGGTTTTTATTTACATGAATCCTGAAGTGTATCAGTCAGGATGTAGTAATGTGGGTTAGTTGGTCATGGCAGTGACTGTTTACAACTATACAGAAAATCTATCTTAATTACAATTATTTTATTCATATTAAAAAGTTTTTTGTTTTTTTTTACACTATAGCCATTCCTTATTTTGTCTTGTTTCCTGCAGCACAATGGTATGGACTGGATATACAAATGTAATCACCCCGCTTGCATTTTCTCTTATGTCCAGTAAAAGAGAATTTTTTTTTCTTTGAGTGAAAGAGATGGTTGTCTTGAGGTAACGAAGGAGATTTATCAGCTGTGTTTCCCCATGGGTGCAAATCTGCTATAAATTCAGACATTTTCTTGACAGAACCCAAAGCAAGCAGAAAAAAAATCACAATAGCCAGAATACAGTTTGCGCTCAGAAATGTCCTTAGATTTACAGAAAGTCATTGCTGTAGGAAGCAGTGAGCTATAATTTAGTTATAGAACAGGAAGTGAAACTTTACAAACCTGTATCTCACGTCATTACAAGGCCTGCAACTTTAAATATTCTAATTCATTTCTGTGCTGGTGAAATTTTGAAAACTGTGACCCAGTTACATACCAAATGCATCATTTGATTCTATCAAGTGAAAAGAGATGAAAGAGCCCACTGGAGTGTTATCGGAAAACCTGACAGAGATACTGTTCTCTGAACCGGCACCAAAATCGACATGATATTGACTGAGGTAGAATACGTTTCATTAACGAGAGGTGTAATTTGACATTGCATGACTTCTGATCGGTTGCACAGCCTTCTTTTCACTCTGGTGTATTTGCCAGTGAGGAGTTTTATTGATAAAGCAGTTAAGAGTGATTCTGTTGTCAGCCTTGCTGTGTCTGTAAGATTATACTTTGAAGGTTTTGGCTACTTTATCTTTTGGAATTCAGAAGGCTGAGGGTTTCTTTCAGAGCTGCGCTTATCTGCAGACCCCACACATGAACAAATAATTAGTTATCTTAACCTCAGATTATTTCTAATATATGACAAACACTTCCACAATCTATAAATCAGAATATTTGATTATTTAATCGACAGACAGTGGGATGTGAAAAATGATTCACTATATACGAAGTACAGGGTATACATTAGACAAATAAAAGTATCAATATGCCTGACCAGTTTTATGCTTCAGTTGCCTGGGCACCTAAATAATTAGGCTAAAAAATGTCAGCTAACATTGTTTAAATGTTAGCAGCCAAAAACCTGACAAGCCATTTAGAGGGTTAAGTCATTAACACCAACTAGCATGCATTTAGTTTAAAAGCATAAGAATCTAGGGAGCTAGTTGAGCACATTAACACCTGCTAGTATTCATTTAACTCACAATCCTGACAAGCTACTTACCTTGTTAAACTTGTTAACACCAATTAGCATACATTTAACTTAAAAGCACGAGAAGCTACAGAGGAGCTACTTAGCTAAGCATAGATTTAACTCAAAAGCATGGCACAAGCTGCTTAGCTAGTTGAGTCTATTATCACCAATGAGCAATGAGCAGTAATTTAACTGAGGAAAGTGACAAGCTAGGGAGCCAGCTTTAACATTAACACCAACTACCATACATTTAACTAAAAAAAAAAATGACAAGCTACTTAGCTAGATGAATCCTAACACCACCTAGGGTACACAGGAATGAACAGAGACTGATTTTTCTGATATTGTGTTTACATCCTCAACAAAAAGACAGCGCAAACATTTCAGATATGAGCTGTGTCTCCACCTGTTGCACAGGTTATATGTTATTGAATTTAAGCTAGATTTATTATTTTGCTTGTGTTTAACTGCAAGGTTGCTGTTTTTTGCTGGCAGTAGTTACAGGCTAGTTTTGTTCTACACTGCTTAGTTTAACATTGATTCCACAGCTCTGTGTTCATGATACTAAAATATCTAACTAATAAAGTCTGAAAGAGTTTCTAGCAATATTCAGAGAATCTGTACATCTGTAGTCTAGAATATAGCAAACATCAGGATTTGGGTAATGCTAATTAGCATGTCCCAGAGTGAAAGCGTCAAGGTGCTTCATGCTACTAATAAATATATATTTAATTATGTATTAATACCACAAAACAATTATTATTATTGTCCAGAATTACTGTATTGCTAGTTTTATAAAGTTGGATAAAACGAAATATATCAAACTAGCTTAGGTAAAACATTTTCTCCTTCTATGACCTTTATTGTTAGAATCTAATGGTTGTAATTTATTATATTGTCAAATATTTTGCCCCAGCAAGTGTTCTTACGCTCCCATTTAACAGGATGCATCTTTACACAGCACAGAAAAATGCTGAAAGTGGAGGAAAATCCTTGAGGACTTTTAAGGATATTTGCATATGTATCAAATTCCCAACATACAGCCTTCAGTGCATTTTATGTAAACCTCCTAGCCTCAAGAAGCTGTGTAGAATATCACCTTGTAAGTGTGCACTCTTCCAGCATGTCAAATTGTGACAGTGTTTAATAAATATTGCCATCATGGAGCAATCACTTCCTTTTTTCTTTTCACCTCTGAGTCAGACATGATCACTATATAGTGCTTTCAGTTTAGCAGCTTCATTCAGAGCTACAGGTATGTATCTTGGTCAGTGTAAATTTTATTTCTCTATAACATAAGCATTATTCATAGAACTCTACAGGGCTCCGTAATGTCCATTAGCATTAAGTTGGATTTCCCTCGTCAGCATTACTGCGCTGCCTTTAGTTCCTCGCTTGCATGCTGACGCTCATCTTTACAGGCTCCTGGGAGTTTTTTTTTTTCCCAAGGTGTAGGTGGCTTTGCTTGCTTTGAGCAGTTTCTATTCACTATGCATACCCACTTTTTTCCCTGTCTAGTCAGTTTGTCTCTTTTTGCCCTGGATAGCCAACAGACTTTATCTTCACAACCTGCTCTGGCTTGGTGAGACGTGTCTAGGGAATCATTGCTGCATAATGGTAGTATTTATTACATATACTGCACCATATGTCACTAGGTGACCTTGTTGGAAAATCTCAGCATGCATGTACACATGGACAAGGAAGTGTTCCAATGTTTTATGGTATTCCAGGTTCACAGAACAACATTTACCTAATATATGTCTAGTATTATATGGTTTCAAATCAGGTTGGGTGGAGAAAAGATATCATATTAAAACTAGAATGAGTTCAGAAATTATGATGCTTATATTTATATGTTGCTCAAAAGCTACACAATTGGACTTTTTAACCATATAGAGGAATTCATTTAGATTTGGGCCCAGATGAGGATGCATTCCCTTTTGAGTCTGGTTCTTCTCAAGGTTTCTTCCTTGTATCATCTCGGGGAGTTTTTCCTCACCACAGTCTCCTCTGACTTGCTCATTAAATAAAAAATTTAATCTAAAATTTTATCATTTTTATTCTGATTTTTTATAGTCCTGTAAAATTGCCTTGCGACAATGTCCATTGTTTAAAGCTCTACATGAATAAAATTGTATTGAACTGAATGGAAAATATCCAGATTAGAGGATGAATGTTAATGTTACAACCTTTCATCTGTCTGTCAGAAACAAGATAAAATCCAAGCTGAAGTTCATCTATTGCTTTATCTCTCTCGGGCAGCTCCACAGATCCAAACTGACATTTCTCCATCTGTCTCTTATATCCCCCATCGACGCTCACTATAACCTGCCTCCACACTGTGTTTAAAATGGGAGGCATTTTGGGAAAACAGAAGGCATTTATCCCTTTTCCATCTGGCAGCTGGCACATACACAAGTGCCAGATGCAATGGGATGGGCACGCTGCTCCTTGCAAGATAATGTGTTAACCTTGTACTAAGATGTGCTAGCCTTTTGACTCAGTTTCTCCAGCTGACTTTGATGGTTTTGCCGTTGATCTGTTCAGACTTCTCCTACTGTCCTTTTCTGCTCTTTTCCCTCATGTGGCATCCTTCTTTGCTCCTGGGTTTTTTCTTTCATTTTATTTCATGTGACCTTTAGAGCGTTATCTGATGATATCTCCTCTCTACCTTCCTCTGTATTTTCATCCAAACCTGGGAGGTTTGTGGCGATAATTCTTGACTCCAGCACATCTCCTGACTCATAACACACTGGTCTGTGTGTGTCCTTCCTCAAAAAGCTTATCAGCTCTCAGGCACGTCACACAGAACTGCTGTGAGAATGAACAGATTAGTCAAGGTGGACTGACACCAGTTTGACCAATATTGGATAAGGAATCCATTTCACTCTCTTGCTCTCTCTTTTTTCCCCCTCTCTTCTCTACATACTGTATCCATTGGCACTGCAGTCACATTTGTACACTTCTGTGAAATTAAAATGAAATATTACATCTATAGTTATTTCCTTAATGGCTGATAAATGAGTATTATTTTATTACTAGTACTTATTAATAGTAGTATGGTCATTAGAAATATCCAGAAACTCTCTTGCTTACTAATCACATGTTAACATTATGCTAATATGCTTAAGTTAGAATTCCCACAGACTTGTTTAAATTCTTTTACTTGAGAACGGTTCAATAAGCATTGCTAAAGTAGTGGTAAAATTTTTTCATTTTTTTGTGGGTTAAAAGGTTAAGTGGATTTCATGTTGACTTAGAAAGAAAAGATTTTTTTTACATTGATTATGGTAATTATGTTTATTTCAAAAGATATGGAGAGGCAAACAGAAGGCTTGGGCTCTGGCCAGAAAAAACTGCCTCACTCCTCCTCAAGTCACCCAGAAGACTCCAGTGACAGCGCAGATGAGACGAAGCATGTGAGTTATGCTCTTTTTATGCTGTTTTATGCGTTGATTGTTAATGTTCATATTTGCTTGTTTATTACACACACTCAGGTTTTATTTTTATTGTATCAGCCACTAGAAATGTGTCTTGGGATTTTTGTTTTTTTCATTTTGTACTCCAGCTTATTAGATTGATTTTTCCATTTCCTTGTATTGATTTGGAAGCTTTTTATCCAACTCGTAAATAAGGACAATTCAAGCTTAAAGCTGGTAAAAGAGCTGACAAATGCAAAACAAATGCAAAATTTCCACAAATTGACCTAAAAATTCATGAGTCTCTGAACGGAAAATGTGTGCACAAATGAATTCACCCAATAACGTATGCTGCATGGAAACTGACAAAAGTCCTTATTTGATTTAAGTATGTATTTGTAGTGTATATTTGAATGATTTACACACCACTTTGCCAGTGTTGTCTTTATTTTGAACTCACTAGGGGTCAGATTTGCCTTTAAAATATATGCTCTGCATTGTAAAGGACTTTTTTTAAAAAAAAAAAACCTAAATACAAAGTGAGGTCAATGCCTAATAGACAGATAGATAGAGAGACAGACAGAGAGACAGACAGACAGACAGATAGATAGATAGATAGATAGATAGATAGATAGATAGATAGATAGATAGATAGATAGATAGATAGATAGATAGATAGATAGACTTTATTGAACCCATGAGGGAAATTCTTGTGTTACAGCAGCTTAGTCAGTAAAAGGATACAACACACACAACACACAAAAATATAGACTAAGACTATAGAAGAAATTTAGAATAATAGAAGAAATATAGAATACAGAACATGATGCAGATATGAAACAGTTGTGGATTGAACCATATTTATTTATTTTATCAGTTATATAATATATATATATATATACACAGTATAAAACTTGCAGTGAAAACCTGAAAACCTGACCCGCTGCTCTTTAGGACATATCAATAAACTACATTTAAAAAAACTGAAACATATAATGAATAGAAATAATAAGACATTAGAAGAAGTAATAAAATATGATATGCAATATGTTAAATGTTACATATCGTAGCAGTGGAACATGATGATTTTGTTACAGGTAATAACAGTACAGAGTGTGCAAATATTACAGAAAGCAAAGTAATGTATTAAAAGTAATGTAGTATAGTATAGTACAGTAGTACAGAATAGTATAGTTTACCCAGTGTAACAGTTGAGGTAACATTCTAGCTCGTAATCTGCTATGCTATGCTATCTTGCTGGCAAACCTTAGCTTTCCAAATTTAGCTTTAGAATCTTTATTTATCTTTTACCTTCTATTTATCTGAATCACTCTGAAGGTGTCTGCTTTTAACACATTATAACTGTAGTTATACAGTTATACACATTATATTCTTCAAAACTTTTTTTCCCTGTTGATATGTCTAACCAACCAGACATGAGATCTTTTTCCTTTCATATAATTTTAAATATCATTTCATTCATATTAACTTCAGGTTTGTATAAAAGTTGTCTCATGTCTGGATAATGTCACTCTCCATGGGGGTCCAAGGGTGTAACAGACTTAATAGAAAAATAACACATTATCATTCAGGACAAGAGCCATGTCACTCACTTACACATTAATGGATGAAGCTTTGTGTGTCTTTGTATTCCAGACACTCTTGACTCCAAGGTTTGTTTACTGCGATTGATTTGTCTGAGTCTTGTAATGTTCAGACTAATGTAAAGGCTTAATAAGTCTGCTTGAGATGACGCGACTCATTTGGAAAGAGAATTCAAATTACAATTGTGTGTACTTTCAGACTAAATGGTCAGTTGCTTTTAGTCATAAATAATCAAACCCATTTGTTTTACTGCAGCTCTACATGGTTTAGAAAGAATAATACTGAATCACACGAATCAATGCCTGTACAGAAAAGATTTTAATCATATCAGGGTGTTTATGAACCCAGGAAAAAATATTAGTCAGCCCTTTCTTTAACTCTACGTGGACACTGAGGCAGTAAATTGTGTCGCCTTTTTTCAGTGTAGCGTGACAACTGTGTCCATAGAAATGCTTCTCGCCAGCACTTATGCCATGATCTTAGATGATCTTTCGCCTCATAGCTCACAGTCTTTTCCTACATGCTTCACCAAGCAACAATACATCTTGTGCTAGGAGTTCTTTAAACCTTTGATGAATCAGCAATATTAATGCATCATACTGTATGATATAAGCAGACGATATATTTAGACTAAAAACAAATCAGATTTTTAAAATTATAGACTTTACCCTGGAAATATAAACCATCGTTTAAGTGTGAGAAATGTTTGAATGAAATACAGGTTACTTTGCAAGCTTTTTATTCAGCTAAAATATTTTTAATATAATAAAAGTGTTTTGGGATGTCAACAAAACCAGAGATATATTGATCTAATCTTGTTCATTTCAGCAAAAGTTCATTTGTCATATTTTTACTTATTATGTGGAATATTATTAGAAAAATATTAAAATAAATTACTCTGTAAGTGAGGCAGCTGTTATTTTCTAGAGCCCTGGTTCTATCTTGTAGGATCTTTGCTCTATCCAGGGTTCCTGGTTCTCCAGATTCCTCTCACCTCCCAGTGGCTTTCCACACTGCACTTAACCCTAAGTTATTATCATTTTAAATACTGTTTTTAACCCCAGATAGAGAAATATCTCACACTTGTAATTCAGAACCAGGGTAGCACCGAGTTTTGTATTCGGTTATGAAACCATGCTCTGAAGCAGTGTTAGCAGAGCTTTTGCAGTGTTAACCTCACATCATGTTGACAAATATGTACATTATGAAATGATGCAGTGTCAGAATGTAACAGCTAGATGCTTAGCAATAGACATCCAATCAGAAGCGTGCCTCATTTATACATTCACAGAAACCCTACGTGTTGTGTAAACAGCAGCGATTAAGGGGGGAAAAAAAGTCTCAAATGTAGACAGAAAATATGTCACTTGGAGCAAACAGGAGGATTTATGTAGTGACAGTGATACAAAATGTGAGACAATCTGTTATTTAAACCCGGTGAGGTCTGTGTTTAACCAATAATGGTTGTTTACACTGCAAATATGCAAATAAGAGGGAAACATCAGATTGTCAATACCTAGGGTTAAGTATTTACCCTGGGTAAAGTATCAGCAGTGTGAAACATAAAACAAGATAACCCAGAATTCTATTCCAAGAGATTTACAATGACTCAGGATTAACTCTTTCAAGTGTGAAAAGCTCCCCAATGTATCTGGGATTGATGATGACCAGGATGAAGATGATGATGATGATGATGATGTTGAATGTGCTATATAGTAAATCATTTTCTAAGTATATATCATTCCGGCATGTGCCATTTAATAAGAAATCTAGTAATAAGACATATTTTCCTTCTTTAAATGAGCAGAAGCAATAAAAAGCCCATTTTGCAGCAGATGCAATGTATCTAGTGTCACACAGTGCAGCACAAGCACAGTAGCAGCACCACATCTATTGTGCTCCCATGTTCCCGTGGCCCAGTGAAGCATGTCGCATGAGGCACACAAAGCATATTTTTTTGGTTGAATTCTATTTCCTCCATGATGCTAGCTAGAAAGAAACACTGCAAAACACAATAATAATGTGATACTCTGTAGCGTAGGTCTATTGAACATCTACAGAACATCTAGTGGAGGCATTATAGCCTGTAAGTGGCATCAGTTAAAACTTAATCTTTTATACATTTATTTGGCAAAGCTTAGGAGTAAAAAAAATCTAATTTAATTAAACAATCATATGTGATCATGTACTATATGTAGTGTATGTTTATATTCTGACTGCCATATTTGTATATACAGATATTTGCACATTATTTTATCTTTACTAACCCAGTGCAATGACACACAAAAGCCTTGTGACAATGCAGTGTAAAATGAAAAGCCTCACGGAGCAGATGCAGCATGCCATGTTGGTTTTGGTGTAAAATGGGCTTAGGAACACAGATATAGCTTCTGACAATGAGAAAGCTGGTAGGACTGTGTGCTTGTGCTGCCATCTTACCACGTATATGAGAATTTGATTTTGTAAAATGGTGCTTTTTAGGTGAAAATTTAACTGACTCTACCTCCTCAAGTAGCCTGGCTCCAGCATAACCAGAGCTGGACTAAAACTAAGGTTTAAAATGGGATTTAGGAGGTCGAGAAGCACTTTCATGGACAGACTTGGTTAGAGTCATTTTCTATCTATGCTTGGGTAACAAGCCATGCTGATATTTTGCCTTTAACTGGAAGTGAAACCATAGTTTTAACTCAGTTATACTCATAACATGTAGTATTACTTGTAGTATTTTTGGTATTAATAATTACAAAACGAAATAAAAAAAAGGCAGCATTGGTCTTTTCGAACTACTGCTTGTCCTATTTATTTATTTATTTATTTATTTATTTATTTATTTATAAATAAATAAATAGGACAAGCGTTTATAGACCATCTTGTCTACAAAAAACATTTTATATATAAAATTTTATAAAGAGATATTTTTTAAATTATGAAATTATTAAGCCTATAGGCATTGGTGGCTCAGGGGTTTCTCGCCTATCATGTGGAAGGCCCGGGTTTGATCCCCAGCCACTGGATGCAGTGCCGGTCCCAAGCCCGGAAAAATGGAAAATGGTTGCGTCAGGAAGGGCATCCGGCGTAAAACATTTGCCAAGTTGTTGTGCGGACCAGTTGGTCCGCTGTGGTGACCCCGAACAGGGAGCAGCCGAAAGCAATAACTAACTAAATTATTAAGCCTATGTCCAGACTAAATCCAAATTAGAAGAAAATGTTATTATCTGGAAATGAATGCTTGAAATAAGCACAGTTAGGTTGTGCATTTACACAATTCAGCCATAACATTAAACCCACTAACAGATGAAGTGAATAATGCTGATTATCTCTTTACAACAGCACCTGCCAAGAAGTGGGATATATTAGACAGTAAGTGAACATCCAGTTCAGAATCAGGAAAAATGGTGTGAGGATCTGAGTGATCTGACAAGGGCAAATTGTGATGTCTAGATGACTAGGTAAGAGATTCTCCAAAACTTAAGGTCTTGTGAGGTGTTCCTTGTATGCAGTGTTTAGTGCCACTGCATACAAAGAACAAATGCTCCAAGGAAGGACAACAGGGTCATCAGCGCCCAAGGTTCATAGATGTGTGTGGTGGGAGCTAAGGCTAGCCCGTCTGATCTAGTCTCACCGAAATGCTACTGTAGTATGAACTGCTGAAAAAGGTTTTTTTTTTTCAAATTTCTTTAAGAATTTTTTTAATCTAATCTGGTTTTCTGAAGATAAAGTGAGAATGCCCCTTTTCTATAGCATGTGTATCTATGCAGGGTTTCTGTTGGTGTTACTCAAAATGTCCGAGACCTTAAACGAAGCTGTGTCTGATATACAACTGTTATATTAACACTTATCTAACACATTCCCTGCACCTTTTACAAAGGTATCACTAGCTGTCATTATCACCATAGTTACATGCAGTGGTCAGTCAAAACACACTGCTGTTTCACCTGAAGCAAGAAGAATCAAGAGACTAAGAACCAGTGTATAAGAGTGTATAAGGGGCATCGTGCACAAAGACATCCATGGTACCCGATAATCTAAACCTAAGTTGAAAACAGTCAACAATTATACTGAGGTTGAAATAAGAAGAAAACAGAAAAAACATGAACAATGAGAAAAGCACGTCAAAAACAAACATGAATAAAGCTCAGAAATGTCCACTGAGTTGATGTTAAATGATTACATCAATAATCATAAATACTGTTTGATTACTGTTATATATTTCAAATCTGTATGCATTTGATTTTATAGAGGAACATTATCAGCAATGGCATTTAATCATTTATTTTTATAGATCCATGTATAATCCACCACCTTCATTCCAATTTTCCATTCTTTACCCAGAATTCCCTTCTTTCAATCCTACATGTAAACAGTTAAGCCTTTTTTGAAATCACTTTGTGGCTGAATCTCCAACTGTGTTCTACTGAACCTCTGCATCCAGTCCACTACAGGGTCTCCAGAACCATTATGTTATTCTTTATGCTGTTATTATCTGCGGCGAATAGAAAGCCATTTGGGATTCTGTTTGAAGACAAGCTTGAAGGCAGATTTTTTTTTGTGGAACCCTGTTACACAGCACATTTCTATAGGCGTAGATGTATGTGCTTTTACTCGTTTACTCATTTTAAGCAATCAGTGTAGTATAATATGTATTTGAACTGAGTCACAGTGCAACCGCATGCAAATCTGAGTCTTTATTAACCCAGAGGTCAATTTAAATCTATTTAATCCTCACCATTGGCACGACTTTCAGTGCTATTATGTAGTTAACAGCAGCCAGAAATGGAAATGAGGGAAAATGTGATATTAGGAGTGATCTAACTGGGGTTTCTTATTCTGTAGTAGGGAAATGTGAAGTATAGCCCTGCATGAGATCCACTGACTTTGAGTGAACAAGACATAGGTCTCCAACTAGCACTTTCCTTTAAAAAAAAAAAGGGGGGGGAAAAAGCAGGTTGCGAGGTGTAAGAGCAGTCTAATAAGAGCAGCATGAAGTATGAAGGTTTGAGTGAGTGCGAGAGAGAGAGAGAGAGAGTGTGTGTGTGTGTGTGTGTGTGTGTGTGTATGTGTGTGTGTATGGTAGGTGGGGGTCTTTTGTGGCCTGTTTTCTGCTTGCACTTGATAATATACTGCACTCTGATGAAGAATGGACATAGGCACGTTGTTCCCATTGAGTCCCATTGATTTTCTCCTGTCCAATGATTGATTTTCTCCCTGACCATTAATCCCACTCTCACTACACCTCCCTCTCGTTGGCTACACCACCATCTTGCTCAGGTTGCTTCTTTACTCATAATAAAAAAAGCAAAAAAAAAGAAAGAAAAACCTCTGAAAATAGGTAGTGAACAGAATTCAGTTTATTTACCATGCCCATCATCATTTATGTCCTTTAAAAAATTTGTTCTTATACGTACTTCTTGGTCACTTTGTTTTGGACATAGGGATTTTTTTTTTTGAAGATAAACACTTTCAATGCACAGCCTGGCTCACTTGACTAAAAGTCTAAATTGATTTCTGCAATCCTGAGAGAGTCTGTATATTGGTCTTTATATTGCCTGTCTTGTTGTGCTCAGCATAAAGCCATTGGTCATATGAGGGCTTACAATTTAATGCAGCAATGCTTAGTGGACGCTTTTGTGGAAAATGCAGCCCTTCAAAACTTTCAGAGATTCCCCAAAGCTGTGGAAATTAAACAGATCTCTCTCTTGTGTCTGATCTGGAGTTTCTTTACTCAGACTGATAGTGGAGAAAGAATTATATTGAAATATCAGGTTAAAACTGGAGAGTTTTGTTAGTTAGTTAGTTCTAGATGTGGACTATGAGGATCATTTGTATGCTTGGTTATGGAAAGGTAATAGGGGTAATGAATAAGGGCAGTGGTGGCTCAAGTCCCAGCAGTGCCAAGCTGCTTTGCAATTGAGCAAGGCCCTTAATTCCCTGCTCCAGGGGTGCTGGATCATAGCTGTCCCTGTGCTCTGACCCCAACTTCCTCAGCTGGGATATGTGAAGAACAGAATTCCACTGTGCTGTAATGTATGTGTGGTGATGATAATAATAATAATAATAATAATAATAATAATAATAATAATAATAATAATAATAATAATAATAAAGGCTATTGGAATGTACTTTCTCATATATACATGCTCACTGAGGGTGAAGTCATAATTATCATGTGTTATATTATGTTTATTATAAAACAATTAGTTCTGGCCCATTAATTTGATGATCAATTGGTCGAGTGGCGTTCCAAGACGATATTTCCTATAACCACACTGGGATGTTTAATTGTGTGCTGTAAAACATAATGGCCTGATTAAGTGATGTGAATGTCATGGACGGCTTAGACGGTTCCCTGCCAGAACACCAGAGGACGTTCTGGCAGTGTTTGTTTATGCTATGTCCTGTGCCATGTGATTTCTTTTATGTTCCGTGTTCTCAAGTGTGTTTGCCCAGCCCAATCCTTATCCCGTTCCCGCCTCTGCACACCTTTACTCTCTGTAATTACCTCCCCTACTTATACCTGCTGTTTTGTGTTCGTCGTTGCTGAGTCCTTGCCTGTTGTTACCGTTTTTGGTCCTGTTTTTGGTTACTGTTCTGTTTTTTTTTTTTTTTGGTTTTCTGTTTTCCTGGATCTTTTTGCTGCGTTTCTTTGACGCCTAGTGTTTTCCTGTGTCTGTTGGTTTAATTATTTTAGAAATAAAACCCCTGTCTGCCTTCTTTCCTTGCATTTGGATCTGGTTTTTGTTTACCGTGGAGGACCACGCTTCTGACAGTGAGCTTTTCTTTAACTCTAATTGTCATGGCAGGTTTTGGATATTAAACTCAAGTTTCTAAGTTTGAAAGATGAAACTTAAAGTGATCCATTGTCTTGACTCAGGTTTTTATTGCAGCAGGTCGACTGACTAACTTTGTTTCTAAGTTTAACCATATTTGTCTGGTCTGTATTAGCCACATAAAAGTCCAATTCCTAGTTTCAAACAGTTTGTTACGGCCGGTAGTGTCCGGCAGGATATAACAGACCCAAACGCGAAGCTCGACATGGACAGGGGTTTTATTAAACATAAAACAAACAACCATGAACCGCGACACTACATTCGGCCTACATACAAACGAGGACTAGCAACCAAAGCAGACACAGACAGGACTATAAATAGGAAACATAATCATGGACACATTAGGCACAGGTGAACATTCATCATGACACAATAGGACAGGGCGGGGCTTAACAACAACACATGGCCGAAACAAAACCACACATGACAAGACAAACCCCTGCTGAAAGCCCCCTAGTGGTCCAACCTCAGCCCCGCTACCCGTAACATCTCCCCCCTCTCAACGGTGCGGCTCCCGACGCGCCAAACCTTAGCCCTCCCCGAAAGTCCGGGCCAGCGATGGGTCCTGAGGAGGAGCAAGGAGCATAGAGAGGCCGGTGGGGGGAGCAAGAAGCAGGGCGAGGCACTTGGGGGGGAGCGAGAAGCAAAAGCAAGGCGAGTGGGTGGAAGCGAGGACCAAGGCGAGGCAAGTGGGGGGAACGAGGATCAAGGCGAGGCACGTGGGGGGAGTGAGAAGCAGGAGCAAGACAAGTGGGGGGAGCACAGGACCCGACGGCAAGGCCAAAGGGTCCCACGCGACGTCCACAACCGAGCGGTGGCGTCGAGAGACGTCCACAGTCGAGCAGCAGAGCCGAGCGACGTCCACCGCCGAGCAGCAGGGCCGAGCGACGTCCACCGCCGAGCAGCAGCGCCGAGCGACGTCCACCGACGAACGATAGCTCCAGGGCGACGATTTCCATCTCACTGGGGGCCAGAAACTCCCCAAGGGGCGGGAGGGTGGGAGCTAGGTACTGCCAGAACTCTCCTCCGCTAGCGAAGATTGGGGCAGCGCCCCCCACGGAAGCTACATCGTGGGGCGGCGCCCCCCCATAGGAACATGGGCGAAGCGAGAGCTGGAGCAAACAAAAAAAGGTAAAAAAAAAATTCAAGGTCCGGGGCCCTGGCCGGAACTCTCCTCCGCTGGCGAAAATTGGGGCAGCGCCCCCCATGGAAGCTACATCAGGGGGCGACGCCCCCCACCGGAACCTAGGCGGAGCGAGAGCCGGAAACAAAACTTTACTGGTCCACCTCCTGGCCGGAACTCTCCCCCGCTGGCTAAATATGGGGCAGCGCCCCCCACGGAAGCTACATCGTGGGGCGACGCCCCCCACAGGAACATGGGCGGGGCGAGAGCCGGAACTCAAAAAATGTCCAAAATCATAACTTGGCCAGAACTCCCCTCCGCGGGCTAAAAATGGGCCAGCCCCCCCACGGAAGCTACATCGTGGGGCGACGCCCCCCATAGGAACATGAACGAAGCGGGAGCCGGTTCTACGCAAATCCAAAATCCAAAACTTTTGCCGGAACCCTCCTCCATTCCTTAACCATGGGCGGAGCAAGGGGCGGAATCAAAAAAAAAGGGAAAAAACACTCCGAACCGGAGCTCAACGCAAAAACAAGCAAAACATTAAAACCCGTAAACAAAAAACTAACCTTCTCGAGGAAGCTTCGCACTGGATCTGTTCGGTTTGGGCTAGTCCTTCTGTTACGGCCGGTAGTGTCCGGCAGGATATAACAGACCCAAACGCGAAGCTCGACATGGACAGGGGTTTTATTAAACATAAAACATAAACAAACATGAACCGCGACACTACATTCGGCCTACATACAAACGAGGACTAGCAACCAAAGCAGACACAGACAGGACTATAAATCGGAAACATAATCATGGACACATTAGGCACAGGTGACACATGACACAATAGGACAGGGCGGGCCTTAACAACAACACATGGCCGAAACAAAACCACACATGACAAGACAAACCCCTGCTGAGAGCCCCCTAGTGGTCCAACCTCAGCCCCGCTACCCGTAACACAGTAACTACAGTATTGTTAGGCAACAGCAGTAGAAAACACTACTTTTATACAAAAGCTTAATAACACAAAAAGTAGATCTTATAAATAAAGTCTCCTTGGACATTATGTGTTAAGAAATAGGTTCAGGAATATAATGCACTATTTCCTTAAATATTATAGTACACATTTAAATAATGAGCAAATGATGTGGATTTGATTTTACACTTAAACAAGTCTCTGGCTGGCTTGATTCCCAGGCAAAAACTGAATAGAATAAGAAAAATGTATCTACCTTTTCCTATGTGTGTATAGTTTGTGCTAGCTAATGGGCCTTTATGTGTGTGTTTTTGCAGGGTTTGTACTGAGTGAGATAGGAAAGTTTCTCAGTACTGATGCATATGCCTCATCAAAAAAAAAATTTAGGTGTGTGTATCTGTATTTTTAAGTATTACTGAGAGGATGTTATCTACTATTCAATCCAAATAATGTGTTCACATCCATAGTGTGTGTGTTTGCATTAATCAAGCAATGTTGCACAAGTAACAAGAGTGTGTTGTACTGAATAAGGCATGGCTTTGATTTGGCTGTAGTTAACCACAGCCATGCCTGTATAACTGCACAACTGTGAGCATGAAATTGCTTTCATATGTCAGTTCTATAAACTAGAATAAAAACAAAATCATGAATATTGAATAAGTGACATTTCAGACACAATATGGCCAAAACCTCTGAAGAAGCCACGCTTACTTTATAGCATGTTGACTAGCTCACTAGCTAGCACACATTCATTTGTACATTGTGTTGAAGTAAAATTGCCTTCCCGTCTTCCCTTTCAGCAAAATTTCTTATTTTAAGTTAAAAGTTATATTCCTGAAGACTCAGGAATAAATAAATCATAATCCAAATGAATATAAATCATTCCAAAACAAAACATTTTTTCAGCTCATACAAAAACGTTTTTTATATATTGCTGAACCCTGGGGGGCCACAGACCCCACTTTCAGACCTGCTCCTTAAAAGCATTGCAGATTCTTCAGTGTTGAGCTATTAACCATGCAAAATATACAGTATTACTATGTAGAAATAAAATAGTATATAGATATTTTTTAAGCCTATATAGAGCTTTTTCATATTTAGCTCCTAAACTTTGGAACAGTCTTCCTGACAGTGTTCGGGGCTCAGACACAGTCTCCCAGTTCAAACGTAGACTAAAGACATATCTCTTTAGCCAGGCATACACCTAATAAATCCCATAACTTTGTACTCCAATACATCCGATTAGATGCACATCATCATCTAGTGCCTCCTAATATCATGAATAGCAGCTACGCTAATCCCTTTCCATTTGTTTCCCTTATTCTACCCATCCCCGAGTCACACAGAGATTGTGCCAGCTCCGGTGGCATCCAGAGATGGACCAGCTCCAGCCGGGTTCTGCTTTCTGAGGACTGGAGTATTCAAAGCAGCACTGCCAACCCTATGTGGACATTTTACACATAACATTCTACACATGCTGTATCTGCACCACACAACTAATGCAGAAAGGACATTGTTCATATCACACTCTCCGTGTGTCACCCAGATGAGGATGGGTTCCCTTTTGAGTCTGGTTCCTCTCAAGGTTTCTTCCTAATACCATCTGAGGGAGTTTTTCCTTGCCACAGTCGCCTGAGTCACCTCAGGCTCGCTCACTAGGGAAAATTTTGTCTAACATCTAGGACTGTTTGTTTATATGTTTATTGTTTTTTTATGTTCTGTAAAGCTGCTTTGAGACAATGCTCTTTGTTAAAAGCGCTATACAAATAAAATTGAATTGAATTGAATTGAACTATATCCAGACTCTAAAGAAAATTGTAATAAAATGTTATTACCTAGAAATAAATGCTTGAAATAAGCACAGTTGTGAATATACACAAATCAGCCATAACATTAAAACCACTAACAGATGACATGAATAATGTTGATTATCTCTTTACAACAGCATCTGTCAAGAAGTGGGATATATTAGACAGCAAGTGAACAGCCAGTTCTCAAAGTTGATGTGTTAAAAGTAGGAAAAATGATGTGAGGATGTGAATGACTTTGACAAGAGCAAACTGTGATGTCTAGATGGTTAGTGCCTAGCAAAACGCTCCAAGGAAGGCCAATCAGTGAATATTCATAGATATGTGTGGTGGGAGCAAAGGATAGCTCGTCTGATCCGGACCCACAGAAGTCCTACTGTAGTACGAATTGCTGAAAAAGTGAATGCTGGCTATGAGAAAGGTGTCAGAACACACAGCTTGCTGGATATCTGAGGTGTTTTGGTGGCACAACAAGGACCGCCACAATATTAGGCAGGCGTTTTTAATGTTAAAGTGTATGATCAGAGTAAATATACTAGGTAGCAAAATAAATAATGATGACCGCCCATGGGGATTTTGTATGCAGTCTACTTTATTCGGTTTGCAATGATGATTTAGACATGAAAAATAAGCTAATATTTTTCTTATTACATGCTCTGAGGAGATTTTGTCGAATCTGGTGATATAAAGCACATAATATAATACGTTATCTTGCTGTTAAATTTATAACTTGATCACGCAAAATGGACATACTTTTTAAAATGTAGGCATAAAAGGGTTAAACATTTCCTTTTTTTCATTATAATGAACGTATATGGAGCTTAAGCCAAAGCGGTGATTCAGAAGATGAACCTCTGATAGTAACCATTACACCATTACACTTAATACAGTTCTATTACATGGCTCCTCGGGCAATTTCTTGCACATTAGTCAGTAGGATATGAAACTGAGACATCAAAGTATAGCGTGTCCTCGAAAAATCAAAGAGTAACAGTTATAATAGTGTGTTCAAAATTAGAATTGAGCACTACAGAGAAACCTGGTAAGAAAGTAATGTGTTTTAGTATCTTAAGGCATCATGTAGAGATTATCCTGTGTTTACTATTTGCATGTTCTTGTCTTTCTGACTTCATACCCCAGAATGATTCCTTGTCTTTCTTTTAAGCCAATTTTTAAAAGCAATAGTGTTGTGAAATTGCTATTATCTTTGGCAGGGTTGCCCTTAGATCACCTATGTATTTATTGCTGGCATTGCTCCACAATGGTGTGTTTTATGTGTGTGTGTGACAAGTTGATTTGTGTGTTCATGGGAAGTTAAGGTGTTTGTGTGGAGAGACCCAGGGGAGCAAAACTCCAGACAGCTAGAGTGTCCACTCACATCCGTCTAGCCATGTGTATTAGTGGACTGGTCTTTCACTAGAGTGTGTAAGACTTTGTCAAAGTTCTTTACTTCAGAGGGAAAGAGACTTCTGACAGCTTTTAGCTTTTAACTTTCTCAAGAAATAGAAGAATTTTTGAGGTCAGCACGAGCAAAAGAAAATTCTGAAGGATGTTGAGTCGAGTTGATTTGAGCGGAGATTAGAGGAGCTGCGATGAGATGAATCGAATACGACTCCGAGGCAGAGATGACTTTGAGGACAAATCATATATATGTATTCTTAATTAAAGTGTCAGACAAATACCTCATGCTTCTTTGACAAGTCTAAGGGAAGTTGTTCTTGTGATAACAGCAAATTAGGGACAAATCTGTGAAATCAAGCATGCATAATGTGCATGTTTAGTCATATTGGAGACCTTGTTTGTATGGACAAATGTTCTGTTTATTTTTGCTTCTCTAGTGGAAATAGATTGAGAAATATATCCAGAAGATGCTACGCTCACTTTATAGCATGTAAAGGTGTCCCTTTTTCTCGTTCATCTTTATTTGAAAACTTTCACATTTTAGGCTATGATCTTGTTGCTAACAGAGCTGTAGTAACTAGTTTCAAACTAGGAAGAGAAAGTTTATGTGTCGAGTGCAGACGAGCCGAGTGATACAAATACTGAAACTGCCTAATGCACTTATAGGAACTATAGGGACTCTTGGAACACCAATCGATCAGATTAGTGGCCTGCAGTGAAACGTTATATACTTAAGAGTTATCAAATGATAATAATAGTTATCTGCTGGATTATGAAGTTAAATCCCAACAAAGTGGCTAATAATAAGCAAAAAAAGTAATGTTAAACACAGTCAAGGTGATTAAGTTGAAATACTAGGATTAGAGTTAATTTTCAACAGTGTGTGTGTGTGTGTGTGTGTGTGTGTGTGTGGGTGTGTGTGTGTGTGTGTGTGTGTTTCTGCATGCAGTGGTATGTGGGGGATCTCACAGATTTGCATATGGAATAATTAAAAATAAGAAACAAATTATAAATTACTACAAATTACTACAATTTATAAATATGTATTTATTTGTTTTTTTCTTGATTTTTGTTGCTTCACATGTTTGAGTTGTTTTAAATTGTTATACAAAAATTACACACAATAGTTTTTGTATTGCACAATACAACGAAACTGAATGATTGTTACTGACTGTCAGCATAATTCTTGAGTAGATTCCTTTAATGATACTGTGCCTATACAATATACATTCATCAGCCACTTTAACAGGAACACCTTTACTCCTGCTTATTCATGCAATTATCCAGTCAGCAGCAGCATAGAGCATACAATCATGCAGATGCAGGTCAGAATGGAGGAAGATGTGATCTCAGAGACCGTGGTGTCTTTGTTGTTGCCAGATGAGCAGGTTTGAATATTTCAGAAACTGCTGTTCTCCTGGGAATTTCATACAAAGAGTAAATACACAGAGTGCAAAAAACAAAACAGAAAAAAGAAAAGAAAAGAAAAAAAAACAGTTGTTCAGGCAGAAATGGCTTTTTATTGAAAGAAAACAGAGGAGAATGGCCAGGCGGGTTGATAGTAAACCCATATAAGCCATCTTCTTCTTTCGGCTTTTCCCTTCAGGGGTCGTCACAGCGAATCATCTCTCTCCACCTATCCCTATCTTCTGCATCCTCAACACTTGCACCCACTAGCTTCATATCCTCATTAATTCCATCCATATACCTCCTCTTTGGCCTTCCTCTTTGCCTCCTGCCTGGCAGCTCCATGTCCAACATTCTCCTACCAATATACTCACTCTCCCTCCTCTGAACATGTCCAAACCATCTTAATCTGGCCTCCCTAACTTTGTCCCCCAAACGTCCAACATGAGCTGTCCCTCTGATGTACTCATTCCTAATCCTGTCCAATCTTGTCACTCCCAAAGAGAACCTCAACATCTTCAGCTCTGCTACCTCTAGCTCTGACTCCTGTCTCTTCCTCAGTGACACTGTCTCTAAACCATACAGCATGGCCGGTCTCACCACTGTCCTGTACACCTTCCCCTTGATTCTCGCTGATATTTTCCTATCACACAGAACTCCCGACACCTTTCTCCACCCATTCCAACCTGCCTGCACTCGCTTCTTTACCTCTTTCCCACACTCTCCATTACTCTGGACTGTTGACCCCAAGTACTTAAACTCCTGTACCTTCTTCACCTCTTCACCTTGTAACCTTACTGTTCCACTTCCCTCCCTTTCATTCACACACATGTACTCAGTCTTACTACAACTGACTTTCATTCCTCTTCTCTCCAGCGCAAACCTCCACCTCTCCAGGTTTTCCTCCACCTGCTCCCTGCTCTCACTACAGATCACAATGTCATCTGCAAACATCATTGTCCAAGGAGACTCCTGTCTGACCTCCTCTGACAACTGGTCCATCACTATAGCAAACAGGAAGGGGCTCAGAGCCGATCCCTGATGCAGTCCCACCTCCACTTTGAACTCCTCTGTCTGACCTATAGCACACCTCACCACTGTCCTGCTCCTCTCATACATGTCCTGCACCACTCTGACATACTTCTCTGCTACTCCTGACTTCCTCATACAGTACCACAGCTCTTCTCTTGGCACCCTGTCATACGCTTTCTCCAAGTCTACAAATAGACAGTGCAACTCCCTCTGACCATAACTATACTTCTCCATTAAAATTCTCAGAGCAAAAATTGCATCTGTTGTGCTCTTTCTGGGCATGAAGCCATACTGCTGCTCACAAATTTCCACTACCTTCCTTAACCTAGCTTCCACTACTCTTTCCCATAGCTTCATTGTATGGCTCATCAACTTTATCCCTCTATAGTTACTGCAACTCTGCACGTCACCCTTATTCTTAAATATCGGCACTAACACACTTCTTCTCCATTCCTCAGGCATCCTCTCACTCTCTAAAACCCTGTTGAACAAACTAGTTAAAAATTCCACTGCTGCCTCTCCTAGACACTTCCAGACCTCCACCGGGATGTCGTCAAAACCAACTGCCTTTCCACTTTTCATCCTCTTCAAAGCCTTCCTGACTTCATCCTTTCTAATCTTATCTACTTTCTGTTCCACAGAGTTCACACCTTCTATTCTTTTTTCCCTCTCATTTTCCTCATTCATCAGCTCCTCAAAGTACTCCTTCCATCTCCTCTGTACACTCTCCTCACTTGTGAGCACCCTTCCATCTCTATCCTTAATAACTCTAACTTGCTGCACATCCTTCCCATCTCGATCCCTCTGCCTAGCTAACCTGTACAAGTCCTTCTCTCCTTCTCTAGTGTCTAACCTAGTGTACAACTCGTCATATGTCTTATGCTTGGCCTTAGACACCTCCCTCTTCACTCTGCGCTGTAACTCCTTGTATTCCTGTCTATTCTCTTCAGTCCTGTCCATGTCCCACTTCTTCTTGGCTAACCTCTTCCTCTGGCTACACTCTCTCCCACTACCACTTTACAGTCACTAATCTCTTTCAGATTGCCTCTTCTACATAGGATGTAGTCTACCTGTGTTCTCCTAACTCCACTCTTGTAAGTCACTCTATGCTCCTCCTTCTTCTGAAAATAAATGTTAACCACAGCCATGTCCATCCTCTTAGCAAAGTCCACTACCATCTGTCCTTCTAGGTTTCTTTCCTTAACTCCAAACTTGCCCATCACCTCCTCATCACCTCTGTTCCCCTCACCAACATGTCCATTAAAATCTGCTCCTATCACCACTCTCTCACCCGTGGGAATACTCTCCATCACCTCATCTAATTCACTCCAGAATCTCTCTTTCTCCTCTAACTCACAACCTACCTGTGGGGCATAACCACTAACATCATTCAACATCACCCCTTCAATCTCTAACTTCAGAGTCATCACCCTGTCTGACACTCTCTCCACCTCCAGAACATTCCTCACAAACTCCTCCTTCAGGACCACACCTACCCCATTTCTCTTACTATCCACACCATAATAAAACAGCTTGAATCTTGCTCCTATACTACGAGCCTTGCTACCCTTCCACCTGGTCTCCTGTACACACAGTATATCCACCTTCCTTCTCTCCATCATATCAGCCAGCTCTCTACCTTTCCCTGTCATAGTACCAACATTCAGAGTTCCTATTCTCAGTCCTACACTCTTACCTTTCCTCTTCTGTCTCTGTCTGTGCACTCTCCTCCCTCCTCTACTTCTTCGACCAACAGTAGCCCAATTTCCACCGGTGCCCTGTAGGTCAATGGCGTCGATGGCGGTCGTTGTTAACCCGGGCCTCGACCGATCCGGTATGAAATTCAGAGTACTGACGACTTGCATGGTTAAATTTGGCAATGTTTCACGCCGGATGCCCTTCCTGACACAACCCTCTCTATTTATCCGGGCTTGGGACCGGCACAGAAGTCACTGGACTGTGACCCCATGGCTAGATTAAACCCATATAAGCCATATAACCCATAAAAGCATCTCAGAAAGCACAATAATGTAAACTTTAAGTTAAATGGGTAATAAGAGCTGAAGAGCACATTGGGTACCATACCTGTCACCTTAAGAACAGGAATCTGATGCTACAGTGGGGCTCAAGATCAGTTTCAGTGAGCTTGTATACTGTATATATGAGGGAAGAGAGGGCCATTAAATGGGAATAAAGAATAATATTAATGCTGAGTGGAGAACGGATTCCCCATCTACCAGAAAGCTGCAAACTAAGCAGCCATGCTAGATTTATTTATAGATTGTTCAATTATAAGGCATACAGTTGCTTCACTCTAAATTCTCTCTAGCTGTCTCGTCACCTTTTGGAATTTTTGCAATATAATCCAGAATAATAATAAGTAAGACCATATTTATAACATTTGTATTATTTCTTTCTTTTATTTATTTGATTTTTCCCCCCATATTTTATGATACATGCTCACAGTACAAATAGTTTTACTGTTCAGAAGGTTTGTCCAAATATTTGCTTAAACTGTTATCATTTAACCTTGACATTTATTTTTGTCAAAAATAGATTTTCTCCTAAAAATCCTTCAGTAACTCTGTGTACTATAAATAGTGTGAATATCAATTTTACATTCAAGCAAGCTTTCCATTTGCAGCCCCCGCAGTGTAACGCTTTTCCAGCTGAAAGCACTAAGATGTAATGATGAGTTATGGAGACTTCTGGGGGGAGAACTCTAGGCTATTAAACGAAAAGCAATTACATTAAATATCCAAAATCTGTGGGTTAAGCTTTGGTGAGCTACTGTGTTTACCCTACCGAGACCTCAATTATCCTTAGTAAATCCATTTGTTATATTATTATTATAACAAACAGGAAATGCACAGTACAAAGCAAACAGATTCAGAAATGGGCTGAACATTTTAGTTAAACAAAAAATAAAAATAATATTCAGTTGGAAGCTATTATTATTGCTGTTATAATTGTTTATTCATTCTGGTTTGTTGAATTAATGCACCTTATTTTTTACATGAGAAGAAGAGGTAAAGAAGCGAGTGCAGGCAGGTTGGAATGGGTGGAGAAAGGTGACGGGAGCTCATGTTGAACATATGTGGGACAAAGTTAGGGAGACCAGACTAGGATGGTTTGGATATGTTCAGAGGAGGGAGAGTGAGTATATTGGTAGGAGAATGTTGGACATGGAGCTGCCAGGCAGGAGGCAAAGAGGAAGGCCAAAGAGAAGGTATATGGATGGAATTAATGAGGATATGAAGCTAGTGAGTGCAAGTGTTGAGGATGCAGAAAATAGGGATAGGTGGAGAAAGATGATTCGCTGTGGCGACCCCTGAAGGGAAAAGCTGAAAGAAGAAGAAGAAGAAGATTTTTTACATGAGAATAGTGCAGCTGCTTTGACTTGTGAGTTTGATTTTGGATAGTATGGAACTTCATATGCAGCATTTACATTATACTACATATAAGTCAGTGCCATCCCTGTAGCCCCAAGATAGCTGGTTCAAATCCTGATGATGTGAGCCAGAGGAGCACGCTTCTCTCACCAGTGTTAATCAGTGTATTCTGAAAAGTGTAGATGTTTTATTTATTTATTATTTTTTTACTTTCTGTGACATAAAAGTTCAAAATAGTACTGTGGCACATGCTAGACTTTACCCTTCCCAGTTAGTAGCTGCTGTGTTATAGAGCTGGCTGGTGGGTGGAAATGAGCAGGTGACCAAATTGAGGAGAAAAATGGGGAAATAACATTATTTTCTACTTAACAGATATCTAGTATGTTTCTGCAGGTCACTATTATTATTTGTACAACTATTATATATACAGTGCTGCTTGAAAGTTTGTGAAGCCCTTGAGCTGTTCAGACTTTTCTGTTGTTTTACCTTGTTTTTATCATCACCTGCTTTTTATAAACTAAATGTCAGATGTATGTTGATCAATTGCATATGTTTGTTTAGAGGGAATTTTGCGAGTAGCCAAAAAACTACATGAAAGATTGAATTATTGTATGTGCAAAAGTAAGTGAAGCCTGAGCTGCATTGGTAAAGTCAAGTGGGTAACAGATTCAGGTGAAACACATTTGGGTGCTTAATTAATCAGTTAAGCAGACCAATCAAATTAGACATCCATAGGAAAGTGGTTGGGCAACACTGATTGAAAGAAAGGGGAAACCAACCGAACCACTGTAGTGCCAAGGAGTCAAACAATGCCAAGAGGAAAGGAGATATCTGAGGAGATCAGGAAGAAGGTGGTGACAGCCCATCAGTCTGGGGAAGGCTATAAGACCATCTCCAAGAGATTCCAACTCCATCCATCCACTATAAGACAAATTATCTACAAATGGAAGGCATTCAACATGACCGCAACTCTGCTTAGAAGTGGACCCCCATCAAAACTATCATCAAGAAGCACCAGAAAAATAATAAATGAGGTAAAGGCCAACCCACACATCACCTCTAGAGAGTTGCAGACCTCTCTGGCAGCATCTAAGGGTAAATGTGCATGCGCTTACAATCAGACGAAAATTGAACAGACATGACATTTATGGGAGGGTTGCTATAAAGAAGCCTCTGCTCTCAAAAAAGAACAAAGCTGCCAAACAAAGACCAGAGGGCTTTTGGAAGTCCATTCTTTGGACAGATGAGTCCAAAATAGATTTATTTGGTCATAATCAAAGCTGCCATGTTTGGAGAAAAGCCAACACTGAATTCCAGGAAAAGAACCTCCTCCCAACAGTGAAGCATGGTGGCGGAAATGTGAAGGTATGGGGCTGCTTTTCTGCCTCCGGGCCAGGGCGACTCCATATTATCCAGGGAAACTTGAATTCTCATTCCTATCAACAAATTCTTGAAGAGAACCTCCTGCCATCAGTCAGAGAGCTGAAGCTGGACCGAAAATGGGTGATGCAACAAGATGACGACTCTAAGCATTTAAGCAAATCCACCAAGGAATGCCTTAAAAGAAAGAAGTTTCACACACTTGATTGGCCTAGTCAGAGTCCGGATCTCAATCCAATTGAAATGTTGAGACCTGAAGCGGGCGGTACATGCCAGATGTCCTTCCAACCTCTCTCAACTGGTTGAGTTCTGCAAGGAGGAGTGGGCAAAAAAGTAATGGCTGCAAAAGGAGGTGCCACAAGCTACTAAATAAAAGGCTTCACTTACTTTTGCACATACAATAATTCAATGTTTCATGTAGTTTTTTGGCTACTCACAAAATTCCCTCTAAACAAACATATGCAATTGATCAACATACATCTGACATTAAATTTACAAAAAGCAGGTGATGATAAAATAATAAAATCAAGGTAAAACAACAGAAAAGTCTGAACAGCTCAAGGGGTTCACAAACTTTCAAGCAGCACTGTATATAATCCCTGAAAACTCTAAAGCGACTAAAGTTGCTTTCCGGCAAATGGCCAAAAAATAAAATGACAGTAATAGTGAGAAATTGACCTTGTAGCCACAATTTAATATACTGTATTGAGGCCATGAGTTAGGTTTCTCAGAATCTATTCTGTGTCCATTTGCCAACTGTATTTTATAATGAAGCAATTCAATTTATGAAAAATCAGTTGATTTTAAAAGTAAAAATTTATTGAACTTATTGTGGAACATGTGCATGGAGATGTCTTATGAATGATTATTACACTTAAACCTTTGTGTGATGCATAAATATATCTTGATTTTACATTTATATACTATTAGCCCATCAAATTACACAATTAGTGACCAGGAGATACATATTCTCTATCCTTGATTTATTAATTCATGGACTTGATGTATTAATTTAAGGCTGTGCTTTTTAAAAATAACCACCATGCCAACTCTAAAGAAGTACGCCCTGAATCTGCTTCCATTTTTGATAAAAATGCTGCCCAATGTGAAAGGTACTTTTGAAGGATTTGACTACTCTGACAGTTTCCTTTAGAATGTAATGTGGCTTAAATCTTGCTGACTTTTTCCACGTGCACTGAAAATATGCAATTCAAGACATCATCAAAAATGATGGAAGTCATGCCTTAGTGAAAAATATTTTAAGGTAACTTATTTTGCTTGTGAAAGTTTTGTTGCACACATTCTGACAGCTCATGATCCAAGGCCCTGTTTCGACTTTCCTGGAACAATAAGAAACATCAAACATTGCTACATCACTGAGTCTAACATGCTTCTGTTTACTGCTTCCAGTAAGAGAAATGCAGTCATTACGACTGACTCCATCTTGCCTTATTATATGTTTGTCTCCGACCACAAAAAGATCCCTCACGCTGTGCCACTCGTCCTACTCCTTTCTGCTCCCTGCCCTGCTAATCTAACGAGGTGGAATTGATTAACCTTGCCTATATTCCTGGCCACGTCTCCAGCGGGTGCTGGCTGCTGGTTGTCATTCCTGCATTGTCGACGGGCTGATGGAGGCAGAGAAAATCCAGAACTCATTTATTTATGAGTCCTACAATCCGTCTAGCACCGGGGTCAGTAACATCACACACTCAGACAGCACTGGATAGCAGCACCATACAGGCTGAGCAGCACTGAGGCCAATCTTTCAGACACCTTTAGCCAAGGTTCTAAAGCCTCTGGCATCTGCAGTGAGACAGGGGTCGTGGCACATGGCTTAATTGGAATGGAGGTTTTTTGGGCATGGCCTCATTATTTTATAGAGCTCAGAAGGATTGCTGTCACGTCTTAAGGATTTTATGTGCCTATGAATGGCATTTGTTGACATCATTAGCAGTGTTTGAGTGGTTTGTGTTTGTAATAGTCTGGTGAAAATTGACAAAAATGTCAAAGAAGCAATGCTGATGATTTGAGAAATATTCTTGGCTATAATTTAGGGATAATCCTGGCTTGAGTTATGTCATGATGTGCCTAGAGGCTGCCAGGTTGTTTTAATGCACTTATAAATTCTCACACCCTATTAGCAGGTGAGTTATAAGTGAGGTGCATTTTGCCGTCATAATTCGAGCTTATCTCTGTCCTCAGTGCTTTGTCATTTTAGTGCCAGCTGTCTCATTTGTGTATCATTATCAGAGTCAGCTTCTGGGCTCCAGCATGAGTTATAAACATTACATGACTGTCACGCTTCACTCTTTCTCACCCACACTCTCTATACACACACACGCACTGTCTATCTCGTTCTCTCTCTTTTTCTCAAGTACACTGTTTGTCTTTTCTAATCGTCCACCTGTCACCCTCGTTTGCCGAAACAAAGAGGTGTTAAGAGTTTACACAGTCTTTGAAGCGTAGCAGATTTGATTTGATTACACACATTACCCAGGCATTTATGTGTGCGCTTGTGATTTAGGTTCTACGTTTTACATACTGCTTGTAAATTGAACAATCCATTACAGACAAACAGAGTAACATAATTTTTTTAATTGCTTTCCTTTCCCTCAAGTCTGCAAAATGAGATTTTCTTCATAAAGCAGCAGGATTTAAAGGGAAAGTTTTTTATTGTCCGTACCTGGAGCTAGCTGAAATATAATTTGTATTGCCTCTCAGGACACAGCGCTGGGAATTTATATTGTTACTTCTCATTGTGCTCTGCACTGAGGCACTGTCTTCATGGTGACTGTTTGGCAGCGATATTGCAGGGATTAGAGACGAAGCCTGACTGGGATTAGTGTTAATAGGAAAGCAGAAACCTGTACACACCCGTCGACGAGTCTTCCCCCTTGAGCCTCAGAGACAAGTGAGCAATGAGGTGCTGCGTAAACAACAGCATTTTATTTTCTGATGATTTGTCTTGTGAGAAGCAGGTTTATTAGAAATAAGATTTTTTTTCTATAACGTGGCCATTTGTCTCCTATGTAAAGCCTTTTTTTTGTGACAGCAAAATAATTTTTCTTGTGATGGTGTTTTCTTTGACAAGAAGCAAGAAGAAAAAAAAAAGTAAATAGTAAAAAGCCTTACTGTGCTACATAATGTGATTCACATGGGATTATACCAGAGGTCAAACTTCAATCAGTTTATCTTTTTGTTTTGGATGATGAAACATTTTAATGTTTATTAATTTGTATATTTATCATGGTCAGACATTTGGTGGATCTGGAGCCAATTCCAGGAATACTGGGCGTGTGGGTTCTGGAATACTGGGGGTATGGAATACTGGGTGCATCCTGTATGAGACAGTCTACTGCAGTGCACCATACGAGGGTCAATTTATTATAGACAATCTCTCTGACATGGTTTTCTGAGGTAGGAGGAAACTGGAGAAACCAGAGGAATACATGCAAGATATTGTGAGACAGCAGTGTTCCCTGCTGCGGCACAGCTCCGACCTAAACGTTTATTATTAAAATGATTTAGTAAATGTATTTTGAAGACTCCTCCTTTTGTCCACGGACAGTGATTTTTTTTTAACTTAGTAACGTTTTATGAAACTTAGGGTGTGCATTGTTTCTCTGCACATAAACTATATTGCCAAAAGTTTTGGGACCTCTGCCTTTACATGCACATGAATGTATTTTGGAGTTGGCCCACTTTTTGCAACTATAACAGCTTCAACTCTTCTGGGAAGGCTTTCCACAAGGTTTAGGAGTGTTTTTATGGGAATTTTTGACCGTTCCTCTAGAAGCGCATTTGTGAGGTCAGGCACAGTCTCTGCTCTAATTCATCCCAAAGGTGTTCAGTCTGGTTGAGGTCAGGACTCTGTTGGAACAGGAAGGGGCCATCTACAAACTGTTCCCACAAAGTTAGGTGCATGAAATTGTCCAAAATGTCTTGGTATGCTGAGGCATTAAGAGTTCCTTTCACTGGGACTAAGGGGCGAAGTCCAACCCCTGAAAAACAACACCTGAATTCAATGATTTGGAGGGATGTCCCAAAACATTTGGCAATATAATAAACCTGTAGCCTATCTTTTTTTTTTTTTTTTTTACCTTATTTAAATTTCATATAAATTCAGACAAATAGGGATAGTGGTTTGGTTTATTCAATTTCATACAAATGTAGTTATAAGAAAGGATATGATGGTTTCTGCCACCCCTGACCCTGATTATATTGTGACTTGAACTGAACTTGAAAGTGTGTGATGGTGTTTGCATTTTCGCCTACTATTATAACTCATAGCGCAATAAATCCTTTCAAATGTAACTGTATTTTCAATTGTTTCTAAGGCATACACATCAGCAAACAGTAAATGTTATTTTCTGAGATCAGAATTTATGAGTCTATTCTCTGAGGCTTTAACTAAAGTGTTTTGTATTTGCTTTGAGTGCCAGAGCAAGACCTTTCCAGTACTATCCAGTACGATGAAAGAGACCATTCACACCATGAATGAATAATGAATAGCTTTTTCATTCATTTTCAGCGATCCAAATATTTCAAAACACCTTCTGTGTCCAAATATTGTCTGAACTACAGGGGGTTTTATAATAAAACAGAAGAATTGAATTTTAGCAGCCTAGACTAAGGTCTTCAGAGGTCTCCTCTTCAGAAAAGAGATCATTCAGCTGAATTCTGCTTGGTCCAGGGTGTATACCTCCCATCTCTCTCTCTCTCTCTCTCTCTCACTCTCACTCTCATCTCTCACTCTCTCTCCTCTCACTCTCTCTCTCACTCTCTCTCTCTCTCTCTCTCTCTCTCTCTCTCTCTCTCTCTCTCTCTCTCTCTCTCTCTCTCTCTCTCTCTCTCTCTCTCACACACACTGAGAGTGTGTTTGTACTCATTGTTGTGGGTGTGTACATAGAGTTTTGAGGACTTGTTTTCTGTGTTTCAGGGTGATGAGATTGGTGAATCTGAACAGGAAGGATATGGCAAGCCAGATATCCAAAAACTTCTCAGCCAGAAGCTCCTTAAGTTGCCATGGAAACCAGAGGTAAAGCCTCATTTGGTTGCCTTCATTTCTTTTACAAGCTGTAATGTTTACCCTCTAGAGGCTGGGCGAGGATGAAGTGTACACTGTGGAGGTTTTGTTTTCCCCAGTCATGATCTCGCTCCTTCTTTCTCTCTGCTGCTAGCTCTGTCTGAAAACACTGAAAACACACACAGTTCACGATTTATGTAGTCATGTCTAAAACCATAGTAAGCCAGTAGCATACACTCATAAGAACAGCATACCCTGTGAACATAATCTGACCTATATAGTAACTAGGTTGTGGTTTAAAACACATCTAAAGTGGATTGAGCACGGTGAGACGTTGAGATAGTGTTTTAATGGGAGACTATACCAAGACAAAATAATGAGTTTAGTCTATTTAAGGTAAGGAGTATGTGCTACCTCAGGAAATCACGTTCACTCATTAGCAACATCACAGCATCAGGTAATTAGTATCGACTCCTTATCCCTTCTATTAGTAGCTAAAAATATCTACAAGTGTCTTAGCAATATAAACTACATGCATTTAAACTAGATAGATAGATAGATAGATAGATAGATAGATAGATAGATAGATAGATAGATAGATAGATAGATAGATAGATAGATAGATAGATACGTAGGTAGGTAGGTTATGGTCACTAAATAATATATTAGCACTATCTGTAGCAATAATGGTATTTTTTACATGCTGTTCAATACAGTTGTATGCAATATGAGATATGGGCACAATGCACATTCTTATTATCATATGAGACCAGTATGTTTCAGACTTTACAGAATACAAACTATTTTGCCTGTACTGAAACAAATTAACGAGTTTAGTCTATTTACGGTGAGGAGCATGCGCTACTTCAGGAAATCGTATTCACTCATTAGTAACATCACAACATCACAGTATCAGGCAATCAGTATCTGTGCTGTGCTTCCAATTAGTAAATAAAAATACCTAAAACTACACACACACACACACACACACACACACACACACCCACGTATGGGCCCTAAGCTGATTTTTATGTTGTTTAATTGTGTGTAAAAGTGAAGACCATACATTCACTAGTCACCAGTGTGAATTCCTGCTCCAAAGGAATTCATCCTTCACTTATTTTTTTGTTGTCCTCAAAAATCAAATCCTTGCATGGTGGCACTGTGAATTCCATTGAGACCCATGCTGTGTAAAAGCACATTCAGTGCTGCATGTTGCATGTTGCTATTGAGAATCGGTACATCCATAAACAGCATAAAATGATACACAGATGCATTTTGCACATTTCTTGGACTTATTTATTTTGTTATTAACAGTGTAGTCGAACAAAGCATTGAAGCTGGAAATGTAGCCTGTTTGTGTGATGTGTGATGTGTGGTTTGACACATTCCTTGTTGTTTATCAGCATTTAACTGAATACAATACACTAAAACATCAATCTATTGAATCAGTGCATTCAATGAAAGGGGGAAAATTCTGCCCATTGTTGTAAACCTTTCTGGATGATCAAAACACTGCAGTTTCACCAGATGATTAAAGAATAAAGAGATTAAGAGTCAGAACCACAATTTCCACACGAGTGAACTATTTTTTGAATTACTGTTCAACTGCTAAAAAATCATTTTATCCCCACTGGTGATGTCCAAGCCGCCTTCCCATAAAGGAATAAAATAGCACAGAAATTGCTGATATAGTCTATATGCTGAGTACTGAGCAGTCTATAAAATAATTAGCTGAAATCAGTCCTCTAGACTACATTAATGATTAATTTTATAGTAGCATTATTCCAATAAAGGGAATAGTGTGATGAGAATGAATACATTTGATGATAACATTCTAAGATATTGTATAATGAACTCGCCCAAACCCCCTCTCCGTCTATCAGTCTCCCCCCATTAGAATAATGCGTGATTTCTCTGAGGAAACATCCACCCACATTTTCTCATCCCTTTAGGAATTATGCTAAAATTACACGAACAGGTGGCCAGAAGGACAGGAGGAAAAGCGATGATGCGCCAGTCCTTCTGCAGCACGGTATGATTTCAATCCAAATATAGATGTGCTAGTCACCTGCAAACATGAGAACCTTCATTATTCAACCTCACAACATCAAACTATAAAACTAACAAGCCGGGTCGGTCTTTCTGTATCGTTAGTGTCACGACATTGTTTAGTGCAATCCCGACGGATAAATCTAAGTTGAATGTGTTATTGACCTATCTAAATAATCACCAGAAAATGCTTGAGCTCATCACACCGAGTCAAAGCCAAAGCGGCAACACGGCTGCCAAGCTCTTATCAGCCAGTAATGAAGAGCACAGTGTTCTGCCACTCGCCGCCTCATTACTCCCCCTATTAATTAGCAGAATCCCAGTGTCCTGCCAGTTCTAAATGTGTGATTATCTGGCATAACAATGTCTTCAAAACAGACAACTGCCACCAAGTAACATGGTTGCTAGAGAGCGATGGGAAAAGAGGTGAATTATCTGAGGATGATATCTACAGGATACAGAGTAATGGAGAACATAATTATAGAAGTACCAGAGGTGTGGAATACTTACACAATTTAGGAAGTACAGAGAAGATCCCTAAATAGAAGATAAGTGAAAGAAGAGGGAGGTTTTAAGCTGATATATGAAGGAGGAGATGAAGGATAGATGAAGGATTAGATAATGAGACTTTCCTCAAGGTGCCTTTCCTCAAGGTGAACAGTTTCACTGGAAAGCAGGAGCCAGAGGAACACAGTCATAGTGTGTAGTGTCCACTCAGAGGCTCTATGGATGGAAAAACTCTGCCAGGGAACATGGAATGAGCCAAAATCATCACAGAAAGTGGGGCTTTCAAGGTGTTGAACAACAGCCATGCTAGTAGTTCCAGCTGCAAGACAAATAATATATAGATTTATATTAATGTTCATCCTAACTGCTAGTGTAACAGCTAATTCATAAGCACTTCTATGGTGGACATTCCATGAACAAATGTGTGTGTGTGTGTGTGTGTGTATGTTGAAGGTTCTGTAAGGAGTATTTTATATTTTTGGATGTCAAGATTTGTAACAGAGGTAAAGATGTTCCTTTACATTTTCTGTTATGGGAAAGACTGCATCATATGAACTTCAAGACAAAAAAAAGAGAAGAGGACGGTGAGAGAACAACTATTTATAGATGATTTAATAATGACAAAGGATAAAGGAACTAAGTTGTTTTGTAGATATTCCACAACAATACGTGTAGCTGTGAACAGATACTGTATATGTCATAATATTTTAAATAATTTTTAAAAATTGCTTAGAGTTGTTAAATGTCTGTAGTATGAGAGGAATCAAACAAATCAGGACATTCTGTTACAGGAACATGTTGGTCAGTCAGTTGTAGAGCTATTATAGCATTATATTCCTTATTTCTGAAATTGGGGGCATTGGTGGCTCAGTGGTAGGTTTCTCGCCTATCATGCAGGGAAAGGCCCGGGTTCGAGTCCCAGCCAATGCCTCAATCCCAGTCACTGGATGCAGTGCCGGTCCCAAGCCCAGAAAAATGGGAGGTTTGCGTCAGGAAGGGCATCCGGCGTAAAACATTTGCCAAGTTGATGTGCGGACCAGTTGGTCCGCTGTGGCGACCCCGAACAGGGAGCAGCCGAAAGCATTAACTATTCCTTATTTCTGAAATAATATATCATATATCTGTGGGGGTATTTTTTCACGAACGTCTTAAGACCTGGTTAGTTTGTAATGTAGAGCACCAGACACAATGTGAATGTGATGTATAAATCCTATAGTGAATAAAATTTATAGTATTTATAATGTACATCTTAAGCAATATAATGATATTAATGTAATCCAAAAAGGTATGAAAATGGATGATACTAGTTTCATAAAGATTATTTTGTTGTTACAAAAATGTGGGGTAATTGCATGTCTGTGCATCTCCTCTCCAATCAACTAAAAGAAATCTGCAACACATATGTCAAGAATTTATAAAGGCATGGATCAGTGGTTCAGTGTTGAAAACATGTCAGCATAATGGGAATGTCATCTTGCTTTCCAATCTCCACTGCTGCAAACCATCCTGCTGAATGATGATAAATGATACGTTCGGCTTTGCTAGCCATGGTGTTGACTAATCACCGTCTCAGTCTAGCACTGTGGGTAGTCTGCTGTTTCCCAGGAGAAAGGGCACATGCAGTGAAAAGGAAGTGGTATCATGATGGCAAAGACCTGGTGTGGTCCCTAGTGACTCTTCTTCTAGAGTGTGTGATATATGAGCTGCCAGATTCAGACTAAACCTAACCAATATGTGTATGAACACTTCCACCCATTCTTACATCAAGGGAAAGCTCAGGATAGTGTTAGCCATTAAACGACAGCGTTTCTGATTCGAGTGATTTGAGTATAAGGATTGTGTATAAGTCCTCTTGTTATGCTGGAAACATGCTTCCAATACACAATAAAGTCCAATCCTTCCCACCATCCTGGGCCTAAACCCACCATGGTGAAGAAATGACCTCTGGTATCACCTCATGATTTACGAGCTCCTCAGCGCTGTTATTGAATTCCATTATTTGTCCATGGGAACGTGTGGGGAATGCGTCAGCGGGGCTTCATCTGGAAGTGCAGAGAGATCATTCTGATAGAAGGAAGTGTCCTATCAACCACACTCATCCTCCATATGCACCCATGGCTCAAAGCACACACTTATCCAAGCTGAGTATATTTAAGCTCTGCTCATTTTTCTCTGAGAAGATGAACGCTATCTGGAAAATACGGAAATTACAGCTGATAACACAGGGATTTGGTGAATGTTGGCTTCTAATAAAGAATGAGGCTGCATATTAGGCCATGGGTGTTATCAGTTTCTCTGCAGCATTGCCTTGTAAACAGGATTTTTGGATTTAGAACAAGAATCCATAGATGTTGTGCAGAGCTAGAAAAATTTATCCTGTGGTAATATAAATAAATGAACACAGTTACACATTTACATTTTTTCAATACTCATTGCCCAGTCATGCATTTTTGTAACTATTCTTAGTGCATTGTGTGTGCAAAGAAATATGAAGTGATGTATTGAAAATGAAGTGAAAATCACAAGTAAATTTCCATGCATTTTTTTTCTTTTCATGAATACAACATTTCTTGTGTAAATGCTCTTGGTAAACAGTTTACTAGTAAATGTATTCATATTTAGCTTGATAAAGGAGGCCCACTGATTGGAACATGGAATTGGAAGCAGCCAAGGATATGATTACTAAGAATTATAAGCTCTGTTCTAATAATTTATTAATACAGGCTTAGTGGAAAGTCTTATTGATTTTATTATAGGACTTGCTGAAATATTTAATGGCTAAGGCGGGCATGCTGTACAATACTTGGTGTGATTGGCATGTATGAGAGATAGGACAGCACAGGAGATTGTGGAGTGTCTGCCATGTCTGTCTGAGATGAGTCAGGTCAGTCGTGAAATGCCCGCTGTCCACCCCCATTTGGGGTGTATGGGATGCCAAGGCCTACATCCATACTGGCTGCAATTAGAAAGGCTAAAATTAAACCTGACGGTGGCGAGAGACCCGGAGCTGATGGGCAGATAGGAGGGGGCAGTGTGTGAGAGCATATCAGCTGCTCAGTGCACCGTTATCCTCTCACTTCCGTAACACCCAGGGACACACAGGAATGTATGAATTTTGATTATTTGCTGGAATGTGAGAAATTGCTTTTAGTGCATTCTAATATGAGGGAGCTTAGCAATGTTCAGCTTCACCTGTTTTCTCTCTCTTATATATAAATATCTCAGACAAAGATTTTTCCTTTCCCATGAATTCCTGAGTAGCTTGGCACACACCATATGTGACTACAGGTAGAAGCCGTTATCCATAAATGACCCTGATGGCATGGCAAGAGGAAGCCTGCTTTCACACTTCGTGTGGCGTTGATTCGCAGCCAAAGCCAGAGCAGCTGCAGTTTTTTCACACACTCTCTCACCTCTCTTGGGGTTGTTCCTATTCACAGACACAATTTCAACAGGATGGAGCCTGCATTAGTCTGAGCTGGACATGAGTGGGCCTAATCTGGGGATGTGTATTAAGCACAGCTCTCTCAATAGCTTTCTATCACCTGCTTGTCCTATGTCATTTTTGCCTTCAAATTGAAGTCTGCACAGGGTTTCATCAAGTCAGCTGACTGATTGGTGGAGCTTCCAACCCTAAAGACAGACTAGATACTAGACAGTATTGCAGGAAATATGGAGCTACTGCAAGGAATGAAATAAGGGATGGTCCAGAGAGAAAGACAGAATGAGAGAGAGAGATCTTGAATCTAAAATCGTGTATGAATCCCTGACCCTGAAGCAGTGATAATATATTACCTCTTTCTCTCTTCACATTCTCACAGTATAAAGGCCAGGCCAACCTGCACGTGTTTGAGGACTGGTGCGGCTCTTCAGTTTCTCAGCTCAGGAAGAACCAGCACTTCCCATTGTACCCACATGTGAGTAAGCCAATAGCTTAAGACTGATCAGCTCCATACATCCTAATAATCTATTAATAATCCAATTTACAATCAAAATTTTAATCTGAATTTTAATAAATATTGTGGTATTCCTAATTAGGACTTGAGGATTCAGGTGAGTTTTTAATTTAATATAGATTATAAATAAAGATAATAAAGACTTTGTTTTCTTATTATTTCAGTAGTTACAATGAAATTCAGAGGAAAGATATGAAATAATGAGAATTATGAATTTAAGCTCGGATCTGTGGAGTGGTTCTAGGTGTTAATTTATTCTTTCATGAATTAAAACATTATTCAAATGAATTTAAACAAAATTGTTAGGTTGTATTTGTGGCTGAATGCATCAGCATTCAGCTAATATGAAGCAGGATGATGCACAATGCTGTTCCCTTCAGTAAGGATATTTGGAGATTGCTAAGTAATTATGTATAAAAAGTGAAGCTACTTCTTAGAATGTCAGGAGTCTCATTGTTATGGTGACACTGACAATTACTGTCGCTTCTCACATGCAAATTTAGATTTGTTCGGATTATATGTGAAACATTTCAACAGAACGTGGAGGTTATGGCGGATGTAATTTATTCAAGTTTTATCAAGATTTGGAATGTAATTGATGGAAATCTTTGTATACGTGTGTGTGTGTGTGTGTGTGTGTGTGTGATTGCAAGGCAGCAATGAAATGTTTACATTATTCATTAATGTTGGTGGAATTCAGTATTTTAGAATATTTTAGTAAATCTTAAAAGCGAAAAAAATGGATTGCACTCAACTTCAAACTCTTCCTGGTGAACAACACAAGCTTGTGTGATCTCCTTTGAATCTCCTTTGAAGCCTGAGACACAGAGCTAATACATACTACATGAAGCTTGTGCATCAATTAGTGTCTTTTAGATGTTTGTGTATTCACTGTTTTAATGGGACAAAAGATGAATGCTCATTGCACAGTAGGCTTTTAAAGCATCATTGTGAGTCTGATGCACAGGCTTCACTGGGATTGAATGGACAATGAGGAGGTGTGTTTTGTCCAGAAAAACAAGCATCTCAATGTTTATTTGACTGTGTGCTCTTCGTTTGTCCTGCTTGATTGCACAGTTTGTCCTTATGCTGGTTGGTGAACCTCTGAAATTGGCAGAACCTTGTAACCAGCTGCCAATCAATAAATGGGGAATGAACATGACTGACATCTCAAACTTAAACATAACCGCACCAGCTGGAATAGCTTAGATCCTGCAGTAGGTGTAATATGTAAATGTCCTAATTAAATCTTGTGTGATGTTCGGGTTAAATTGATCCGTTTTATATTTTGACTAAAAATAACATTTTGCATTTGTTGTAAATCAGCCGCATTTGCAAATTCATTAGTGTGAGTATTTCACAGCCAGTGACTACAATAATTTGTTGTTTCTTGTGCTTCTATTGTTGTTCATCATTTATATTTGATAAGTCAGTTCAAATAATGAACATTAATTGAAACATTGTTCCTTGGAGTTAAGGAAAGGAACCTAGAAGGACAGATGGTAGTGGACTTTGCTAAGAGGATGGACATGGGTGTGGTTAACACTTATTTTCAGAAGAAGGAGGAGCATAGAGTGACTTACAAGAGTGGAGGTAGGAGAACAAAGGTAGACTACATCCTATGTAGAAGAGGCAATCTGAAAGAGATTAGTGACTGTAAAGTGGTAGTGGGAGAGAGTGTAGCCAGACAGCATAGGATGGTGGTGTGTAGGCTGACTTTGATGGTCTGTAAGAAGAAGAGGTCAAAGATAGAGATAGGGAAGAAAACCAAGTGGTGGAAGCTGAAAAAGGAGGAATGTTGTGAGGAATTTAGACAGAAGTTGAGGCAGGCTCTGGGTGGTCAGGTAGTGCTGCTAGATGACTGGGAATCTACAACAGAAGTGATCAGGGAGACAGGGAGAAAGGTGCTGGGTGTGTCATCTGGAAGGAGGAAAGAAGATAAGGAGACTTGGTGGTGGAATGAGGAAGTTCAGTATAGTATCCAGAGGAAGAGGTTAGCCAAGAAGAAGTGGGACATGGACAGTACTGAAGAGAACAGACAGGAATACAAGGAGTTACAGCACAGAGTGAAGAGGGAGGTGTCTAAGGCCAAGCATAAGACATATGACGAGTTGTACACTAGGTTAGACACTAGAGAAGGAGAGAAGGACTTGTACAGGTTAGCTAGGCAGAGGGATCGAGATGGGAAGGATGTGCAGCAAGTTAGAGTTATTAAGGATAGAGATGGAAGGGTGCTCACAAGTGAGGAGAGTGTACAGAGGAGATGGAAGGAGTACTTTGAGGAGCTGATGAATGAGGAAAATGAGAGGGAAAAAAGAGTAGAAGGGGTGAACTCTGTGGAACAGAAAGTAGATAAGATTAGAAAGGATGAAGTCAGGAAGGCTTTGAAGAGGATGAAAAGTGGAAAGGCAGTTGGTCCTGACGACATCCCGGTGGAGGTCTGGAAGTGTCTGGGACAGGCAGTCCCAGTGGAGGAGAAGTGTGTTAGTGCCGATCTTTAAGAATAAGGGTGACGTGCAGAGTTGCAGTAACTATAGGGGGATAAAGTTGATGAGCCATACAATGAAGCTATGGGAAAGAGTAGTGGAAGCTAGGTTAAGGAAGGTAGTGGAAATTTGACATATGACAGGTGCCAAGAGAAGAGATGTGGTACTGTATGAAGAAGTCAGGAGTAGCAGAGAAGTATGTCAGAGTGGTGCAGGACATGTGTGAGAGGAGCAGGACAGTGGTGAGTTGTGCTGTAGGTCAGACAGAGGAGTTCAAAGTGGAGGTGGGACTGCATCAGGGATCGGCTCTGAGCCCCTTCCTGTTTGCTATAGTGATGGACCAGTTGTCAGAGGAGGTCTCTCTTCTCTTTGGGAGTGACAAGATTGGACAGGATTAGGAACGAGTACATCAGAGGGACAGCTCATGTTGGACTTTTGTGGGACAAAGTTAGGGAGGCCAGATTAAGATGGTTTGGACATGTTCAAAGGAGGGAGACTGAGTATATTGGTAGGAGAATGTTGGACATGGAGCTGCCAGGCAGGAGGCAAAGAGGAAGGCCAAAGAGGAGGTATATGGATGGAATTAATGAGGATATGAAGCTAGTGGGTGCAAGTGTTGAGGCTACAGAAGATAGTGATGGGTGGAGAGAGATGATTCGCTGTGGCGACCCCTGAAAGGAAAAGCCGAAAGAAGAAGAAGAATTGAAACATTGTTCCATTTCAATTGTTTTGTAGATTTATGTTGCCAATGTCTTTATTACAGAATATTCTGTTACACAAATTATAACTTTATCACAAAAAAGACACTTTTATTGTTAAATGTGATCTAGTAATTGTAAACATTAGCCACAAATGTTATCTATATTGTTTGGGATGGAGATAAAGACACTGCGTGGAAAAGGCTATTATGTATTTTTTATTTCTATTTATTTTATTGCTTTTAAAACTGCTGTAATGTCTCAGGTCAGTTTGCCTCAGCACCAATTGGTCCAAAAAGTGACCTTATTTAACTATAAAGTTCTGTATGTATTCATCTCTGAAATGTGTAGCTAGCTGTCACTTTCTTAAGCTAGCAGTTTAGCTGCTTTTTGACACCAAATGTTCAACTGATTCTTTTTGTCTTCATACTTATAAGGAGAGACTTAAAATTAATCGAGAGGCAAGACCAATGACCAATTAGCCCAAGCTTGGTGGCACAACTTCCTGTGAGGACCCTTGAAATGGAATGCTTGGCTTTGGTCAGTTCTTTGTAAGCAGCCATACAGTCTACATACGCTTCGTATTGGCAATATTGGTAATATTTTTGGGTGGCTGGAACGGATTATCTGCATTTACATTATTTCTTATGCGAAAATTCGTTTCACAATACAAATTGTGGCTTAAGAACTCATCTCCAGAATGAATTAAGTTAAAGTTATTAAAGTTAAAGAATTAAAGTTCTGGAGTAAGTGTCTCCAGTTGACTAATTTGACCAGACAAGCGGAGTTGATTATAGAGAATGATTATATTTAGTATATATCACTGGGATGTTTCACTGTTTGCATAACTCCGCTTGTCCCTGTCCGACACATGAAATTAGAATTTTAGCAACAGTCTAATTGAAACTGTTACTACAGCAGAGATAGTAACATCATCAGCGACACCCTACATTTTTCTTGAACATAAATAACTTCTTGCTTCAAATGTTAGATATATATCAGTATATCAAATGGCACTAATATTAATCATCTGCTGCTCTACCTTTGGTGTTATCTGTATTTTTAGGTCCATTTAAAAGTTTAATCACTCCCTAGAGCCTTATGAGTTATGTGAGTTATATCTGTGCAGTGCAAATTAAAATCCCTGAGTTTCTCACCTTTACATTCTGTGACTATTATTTAGTCACAACTTTAAATTACTGTTGCTAATAATGTCAGCAAAGTGCTTTGGAGGTGGACCTGGATAACAGGGCATTATCTAGGGCAAAGAATAGAGACAGTGTTTAATTCTTATATTTGATACTTTTTGTTTACAGGCCAGAACCACGGTGAAGAAACTAGCTGTGGTTCCCAAGTGGAAGAATTATGGCCTACGCATCTTCGGGTTTATTCATCCATATAAAGACGGTTTGTTACAGTGCAGTTGTACAAACAAATAGTGATATGGACTTACATCTGTGGAGCTCTGCTTTTATAAGAGAAATCCACTTACAAAAAAAGTGCTGTGTTTAGAGCATTGCTTCAGGCGAGTTTCAGAAGAGCTTCAGTAGAGTGAAGTGGAAGGAATTAGGAGTGAAAGAGTGAAGCATTGTCACTTCATCTTATAGTAAAATACTGACTATTAAACTGCTGATGTTAAGAGTAACACATTTTACACCTGCATTTTGAGGATTTATATAGGAGCATGTCAGTGTACCTGTCTGTTGATTTCATCCTCTTTTTTTCTCCAGGAGATTTCCAGTTCGCCATATCGTCTGATGATAACTCAGAGCTGTGGCTGAGCTCGGATGAGAATCCACTCAATGCAAAACTCCTGGTGTATGTGGGAAAGGTGGGTACTAAAAATATTTCAAGGCTAATGTTTAGTAACCTTCTAGTTTTATAGTCCAGTTAGGGAAACACACATGATTAACTGTGCTAAGTACTAAAGTACTAAACAACTGAAGTACTTTTCGAGTGAAAGGATGCTAATAACCAAGACCATTCAAAGGTTTAGAGTTAAGCCAGACACAAAACTGGCATAGATTTAGAATTAAGCTAGACACAACACTGGCAAGGAAAAAGCTTCTGAGATGACATGTGGAAGACCAATCAGGCTCATCTTCTTCTTGTTGACACTGGTTACTCCATCCAGCCATTTTCTTTACCATTTATCTAACAGAGGGTTGTAGGGAGCTTTATGTATATCCCATGAGACTTGGAGCATAGGGTCTCTCTATCTCTCTCTCTCACACACACACACAATACAAAATTTTTTAGAGATGCCAGTCAGCCTACAACTCTGATTCTTTTGGGACTTGTGGAAGAAACCAGAGTACCCAGAGAAAACCCCCTAAAGATACTAACCACTGCATCACCACACTCCATACACTGTAGAGTGAAATTAGAAATAATTCTGGTCTGCAGGTGTAAACAAGAAGTAGTACAATCACTACTGTGTTGAAAGGATGGCTAATATGTGCATATTATGGATAATTGTCTATTATGGAACAACCGGTTTTAAAAGTCAGGCAGTAAAATTTAAAACATCTTGAAATTTAAATCAAAATTTAAAACATCTTGAAATTTAAATCAAAATTTAAAACATCTTGAAATTTAAATCAAAATTTAAAACATCTTGGCAGTGGTGGCTCAAGTGGTTAAGTCTTTCTAGTGGTTAAGACTCTGGTTGTTGATCAGAAGATTGGGGTTCAAGCTGCCAAGTTGCCACTGATGGGCAATTGAGCAAGGTCCTTAACCCTCTCTGTCCAGGGATGCTGTATCATAGCTGCCCCTGTGCTCTGATCGCTTACCTGATCAATAACCTTTACTTTAAGTCAGGTCTTTTTTGAAAGTCAGTGTTGTAAATTTCTTTCACCATGAGTATAAACATAAGTAGGTTAGTGGCTAAAGTGTTGGCCTACTAATCGGAAGGTTGTGAGCTTGAATCCCACTTCCACCAAGCTGCTATTGCTGGACCCCCAAGCAAGGCCCTTAACGCTCAGTTGTATGAAATTATATAAAATTGTAAGTCACTCTGGGTAAGCGCATCTGCCAAATGTTTTAAATGTATATAAACTGACAAAATAACCAAATGTGAGGGGCACGGTGGCTTGGTGGTTAGCATGTTTGCCTCACACCTTCAGGGTTGGGGTTTCGATTCCCACCTCCGCCATGTGTGTGGAGTTTGCATGTTCTCCCCGTGCCTCGGGGGTTTCCTCCCCCGGTCCAAAGACATGCATTGTAGGTTGATTGGCGTCTCTAAATTGTCTGGATTGCGTGAGTGAATGAGAGTGTGTGTGTGTGCCCTGCGATGGGTGGGCACTCCGTCCAGGGTATGTCCTGCCTCGATGCCCAATGACGCCTGAGATAGGCACAGGCTCCCTGTGACCCGAGTATAGATCGGATAAGCAGTAATGAATGAATGAATGATCAAATGTGTTTTCTAGTTTAATCATACCATTTCATGATTTCATTCATTAATCCATTATGCCAGCAACAATAGCAGCAACCAGTGGAGTTAAATGGTAGCACATTTAGCACTGGATTTGGCAACACTAAGCAATGACCTGTGCATCATAATGCCTGGCTTCTAGTTCAATACTTTACAGAATTTTATGTGGTGTAATTTAAAAAAATCCACATTTATTTATTATACCGAACATACTGCAAATTGCATGATGTTGACAAACTAGAAAGCATTGTTTCATGATTATTCAAATCTGGATTTAACTTTTTCAAACTTTTCTTTAGGTTTGTCCGTTTAATAATACTGTAAAAGTTTTTTTCTTTCTTTTAAAACTGCAGGAAGCACTGGTTGAATTTTGCTTTAGAAAGTCTTTTTGCATCCTGAGTAATATACTGATTACTGGGCTCGATATACTGAAACTTGGACAAAACATATCGTGGATGAGACATTAGACACAAGATTAATCATTCCGGGTGGGTGTTAGAAACGATCAAGGAGTGTTGTTATTGATATCCTTTCCTTCTGTCATCTATTTAGCCTTTCTGGAGAGAAAAAGCAAAGAAAAACATTTACAGAGCACATTTTAAAAAGAAGATAATCTAACCCTCTATATTGTATTCAATATTCTAGTTATTATTGGCCTGTGTTTATCTAGCTAACACATTCCCATCAGAATGGTAATGAGCTTTCTTGCTCACACTTTTACAAATAATTGGGAAGAAGATGCTAGTTTTCTGTGTACACAGTGACAGTGGGAGAATTTTAGTGCCAGCATTGTATCACTCTGGTGCAAGTGATGTGTAATATGTAACAACTGGCAGTTTTAGTAAGAAGAACATGACAGAGTGAAATTTTGCTTCGCAGCACGGCTCTGAGTGGACCGCTCCAGGTGAATTCAGCAAGTTCAGGTCCCAGACCTCAAAGTCTGTACAGTAAGTATAACTTTTTCATTTCTTGGGTTACAATAAGTAATACAGTCATTTGCAAGTTTAAAGACTTTTGTTAAGTCTTCACGATAAAGGTAGAGTTGTAATTTCTTGTAATTTGTTATAATCTATAAATAATTGCAGTGTTCTTTAATCTTTCTGCAGATTCTAATCTTTCACTAAATCTGAAATCTAAATTATTTAATATTAGCAGAAATGTAAAATGAATACACAGAAAAGATACAGTATTCTGTCTACAGAGGAATTAATACAAAAGGAAAATACCAGGGTTCTGTTATACTCTAGGAGCCCCCTGTCCCCTTAGAAGAAATGGTCTTTTTTTTTGTAAAGATTTTGTAAAGATTATTTTGACTGATCACCTTATACCAGACATATTCAAGCACACTTTCTATTTGTTTTGTAAATTTGACATTTTTAAAGTGTTAAATTTTACACTTCATTGTAGAACAATTTAATACAACAAATCCTAACAAGTTCAAGCTTGGTCAAAAAGTGCACTTTTTTAATATTTTTGGCAAATATATACCATTTTCAAGGGAAGGACGCTGCATCAGTGAATCTTTCAAACACAACACACACCAACCAAAACATTACTAGTGTGAAAGAAGGAAGTGGGACTTCTAGAGAGTATATTTGAACAGAAAATCCATTTGTCAAAATCGTTGATCCTTTTGATTATGTAGAGGAAGGCAGATTTCACGCCGATTTAGTCTGCATCAGAGCAGGGTTTGCATAAAAATTCATGTCATGTGGACAGGGAATCTCCCCTTGGTATAGAACCCAAGACTTCCTGTAGGAGGTGGGGTGAGTTTGGGTTGCACTGGAACTGTGCTGCAATTCCTGTGAATGTAAACGCAACCTGTACTAGCGTACTTCACTTTTTCAGGAAGTAAAGAAACCCAAGAATGTGTTTTAGACATCACTGCTGTGGGGGTGCTGTGAACAATCGCACTCGGGTTCAGACTGCAGCAAATGTGCACAGTATGAAAACCACTGAAATATTCATAAACACATGCATCTACCAAGAGTTAAGATGTTCAGTATTACTTTGAGTGATGATTAATTGAATAAGAAGCAGTTGAGCAGATTAACCCACTGACTCATTTATTTGTCACTGCTCCTGTAGGTGAACTCTTCTTCACTTCCTTCACTGCAACAGAAGATGAAATGTCAAAGACACCCATTACTGTTAATTTTTAATTTTCGTTTCACAGACGACTTTGCAGCTGTGAAATCCGCAAAGGCGTAGAGACAAACATCAACATCAAGCCAAGGTGCTCAGGCAATAGACAGTACCAGCCAAAGCAATACACTTTAGCTGTCTGTTAATTGAAGGTGTTCGATGTCTGTTTTTTCTTCAGTGCACCACAGTGCATCTACAGCTCACTCGACCAGTGAAAAACAGTTGTCAGCTGCACTTGTGAAAATAAGCAGCCAGGCAGTTTACCACGAAATAAATCAGAGGAGATGCATTAAAGTGCCATTCGTCAGAGCCGAGTGTCAGTCACTCATTTTAATTGCTTCTGTCGCTCTTTTTCGAGGTGATGCTGATTGCCGTGGAAGTTGAGCGTTGCTGTGTGTAGTGTGAGCTGCTGAATTATTCATCACTGGAGTTGTGCCTTAGGATAAGTACATGAACGCTCCTGACTATCTGAGTACCATTACACGGTAAACATTGTTAATGCTATTCTATTGGGACTGGCAGACAAAACTAAAGAGCAGTGTCCACTTCATCTGACAGTCTCCTGGCAGAAAGACAGTAAGAGTCTGAAAATGATGTAATCAGTTGGGGAATTATTTGTATGGTAAAAGCATTTAGTACTAGAATGAGTGAGGTTTCACTTCAGTTACTTCTAAAGCTACCAATTTTCCTTAAAAAAGTGTGTGTGTGTGTGTGTGTGTGTGTGTGTGTGTGTGTGTGTGTGTGAGAGAGAGAGAGAGAGAGAGAGAGAGAGAGAGAGAGAGAGAGAGAGAGAGAGAGAATTTAAATACTTGGGTGACTATCTTCATTAATTATGCCTGACAAATAATTACAACTGTAGGGAAAAATTCATTCATTCAATCCATTAATTTATCACGTCCAGTCGTCCATCCATGCATTCATTCATTAAATCAACTAAATTGAATCAAGGTGATACTTCTGATACCCAAACCCAGGATTTCACCAATGCATCTATCTTTCTCTCTTTCATCCTTTTGCCCCTAACCAACCCCCCCCCCCCCCTTCTCCAATTCTCTGAATCAATGCGTGGATTGTTACTTTCCTGCATCAGAGCTTGTTAGTTCGATGCCAGAAAGAAGACAGAGCCTTGTGTGTTTTATGGCCTAATGGGTCGGTTCTTACAGAAAAAGAAGACGGCCCATATGACAGGCAGGGTTCTCTCGGCCGAAATTTCCCCTGTTGCCGGGGAAAGAAGCGCTAATGATGCCGAGCGGAAAGTTTCTAGAAAAACTTGCATGCAGAAAAGAAACGCATCTGTCTGAGGCTAAGAAAGCAGACACAATGAAGATGAAGATCTTTGAAATAAGAGAAAGGTTAGATGGAACAGAAATATCATAGCTGAGAGGTGAACCTGTTCGGGAAATGTGGAAATGTCAGTTGTGCAGATGAAATGCCACTTTCCGTCTCACTGCATATAAAGTAAAAGTTTCATAGAAGTAAAGTCTTCAGTTTAGTGTTTACCTAAAGCCGACTTTCTTTACAGAAATAGAATGAGCTCAGAGAAAAAATATTATGAATTCTCATATATATTATTATATGTATTATATACGTATTATAATAATATAATTAGTATATTATTACATATTATTATATATATTATTACAGAAAGACATCAAGGTCTCTCATAGAACTTATATTAATAAATAGATTTTTTATATTGTCTCATACAACATAAAACAGTACCTTCATAATAATTTCCCTTATCATATCTGCTCGCTTCCTTCTGTTATATACTCTTGTATTCAGTTTGCTGTAGTCAGTAACTTATTTTGTACTTGACTGTGGCATACAGAAGATCTGAAGTACTAAATAATTAAAGGACTGCTACTTGCAAAGTATAAACACACCAAAACTAATCAGAGGGAGTGCTGATGCTGCTGAAGATCAATGGACTCCTTCCTGCCCTCCTAGCTACAGAGGAATGAGAAAAATCTTTCCTACTCTTAAATGTATCAGCTGGAATTTATGAGATTATGGCAGGTCTCTGGGGTCAGAGTAAGTCCAGTCCCTCCACTGACATTTATCTAAATATCTCCAAAGCGTGTGTTAAATTATAAGGGGATTATTAATCCCTGAGATATTATTATGCTCTGATTTGTGATGGTGATTTCACTCAATATTATTTTAACTTTATTAGAAGCACATGTATACCTATATGCTGCTACATACCAATGTTTACATACTGCACAACAATATTCTCACTTTAAGTTGAATTTATTTATTAGTATATGCATCAATCTATTTGACCTTCTTCTGATTTCTTCTTCTTCCTCTTCTTTTCGTTTCGGCTTCTAAGCAATACCTTTTCACAGTTTAGTCAGCTTATATTTATTTACAGATATTTTATATTTTATACACGTTTACTTTTACAGATATTTTATACAGCTGTTTACTCAAAGCTTTTTGCACTAATGGACTTATTCCATTTATCATCATACAACAATTGTATTTTATTTATGTTATTTTATTTTATTTTGTGTTTGAGGGCATTGTTGGCTCAGTGGTAGGTTTCTCGCCTACCATGCGGAAACCACGGATTCGATTCTCAGCCAATGCCCAAACCTCAGCCACTGGATGCAGTGCCGGTCCCAAGCCTGGAAAAAATGGGAGGATTGCGTCAGGAATGGCATCCGGGGTAAAACCTGTGCCAAGTTGTTGTGCGGACCAGTTGGTCTGCTGTGGCGACCCCGAACAGGGAGCAGCCGAAAGCAACTTCTATTTTATTTTGTATTTACAGTGATCTTTTTTTATTTTAACTACTCTGCGTGCCTTAAATTGCCCCTTAGGGATAAATAAAGTTTTTTGAATTGAGTTGAATTGAATATGCACATCAATGATAGTAATTGCTGAGATCTTATGCACCTCCACCTCCATATTTATATATGTACTGCGCTGCTGCCACATGATTGGCTGACTGGACAAAAACATATATGCACAGGTATACATGTGCAGCTAATGAAATTAAAATAATATTTCGTGTCAGAAAGCTCAGTATTTTGAGGCAGATGGAGTGCAGAAGCAAAAATCCACATCGGGTTTCTCTCCATGGTTAAGACGTTGGACTACTGATGAGTTGTAGAAGGTTGTGAGTTTAAATCCCAGAAATACCAATCTGACAGTGCTGGACTCTTGAGCAAGGCCATTAATCCACAAGTTGTATAAATTAGATAAACTCTGGTTGTTGAGCTTCTGCCAAATGCTGTAAATATCTCTAGTTTTAGCACCACAGCTGTTATTTATTTTCTCTAGATAAGTTGTCATAATGTTAAAGTTCAGGAAAGCATAAAACACTTCTTTTGTTCAAATTGAACAATTAAGATATGCAAATAAATACATTAATAAAATTGTAAAACACTGCAAAATTTCAAGCAGGGTAAGTTGATTAAAGAAATTAAAAGAAAATAATAATAAAAAAAAATCAATTAAAAAGCAATTATGGGAAGTCACTTTATCTGCAGATCCAAATACAAAAGTGTTCAAATGAACAGCATGAATGAACATTAACAAAGATTCAAAAGATGGATGAATGAGCCGGGTTTCAGCTTGGGTTTTTACCAGACCATTCTTATCATTCCTGTTCACAACAAGGGTAAATTCACGGTTGGTAATTATCCCTTGGCCACAGCATCATATTTTATTGAGTGTGGAGGTTTAATTACTATGATTGGTGTAGTAGCTCAGAATGCTGAAACGCCTTTCTGAAGAATAGCTCATTAAAGAGCCATGTGCAGCCAGTTCAAGGTTTTCAGCCTTGCTCCCATTTTGTCAAGAGGGCATTCAAGTATGACTGAATTTACACAAGACTATACAACCTACTCAGTGTTTCCTCCTGCTTTATCTTTCGGCTTTCATCACTCAGTCCGCCTCGGTTATTAAAAAGAATGCTTGCCAGGCAATTAGTCAACCAATTAAAAGCCCATTGTACCCTTCTCTCTTTCTTTCACTCTTTCTATCTCCCCTTCTGTTTGGACATTTTGCTATCATCTCCCTGTCTGTGCTCGCTGGCTCGCTTTATATAATCTGGGCCTGATCAGCCATGCATTCTTTCTGTTCTCATAATTTCTTATGGTTACTCTTTTGTTCTGGCTCTGCAACAGCCTCCAGACAGAAGTGAGACATGTAGCAATAGCACACACCATCACACGGAGGATTTATCAGATGGAAAACACACATACTGCCTGATTTCTCTGCTGATGTCAATAGTTTGTCCCCAGGTGTTAACAACAAATTGTAAACAAGATTTTTTTTTTCTTGTCCCCAGGTGTGTGTGTATGTGTGTGTGTCTAGAGTATGCCTGTCTTTTCCTTATCTTCACTCATGCTTCTGAGACTTGTCTTTTTAAATGACATTTTTTCTTTCAGCCTCTATTCCTCATTTTCTGATTAGAGCCTTCATTGTAATATAGCTGCATTCACCAAAAGATCTGCATCAGCAAATGTCAAGCTGGATTTAATAGGAGAATGAGAGAGCCATTTTGGGTTTGCACACGCTCAGTAAATGATTATTTCCCAATTATAGTATAATGAAATGTAGTAAGACAAAAACAATGTATAGTATATAGTACAGAAATGTAATATGCCACTTTTTTTATTCCTGCAATCAGGTCCTCCGTCTTTAGAATGCAGTAAATCACAGGTTTTTGTTACAACTCCAAAAATATATGGGCTCCATGAAGAATATATACCATCTTGTCTGTCAGAGTTAAGGCACCGCTCAAACCAACATCAATCCCAGCCATCTGTCATCCATAACTCTCTCTTCCTGTCTCTTTATTCAACCTTCTGTCTTTATACTCTTGCATCCTTCTTCTTGTTTCCACTGTCTGTCTTACTTGCCCTTAAGGTCTTATCTCAGTTTTTTCCACATATAGACTTAAAATGTTTGTAAAAACACAAGGCACAGTAAGCAAAAAAAAAAAAAAAAAGGAAATAGCTATTCCAAAAAATCGCCTTCATCTTGCATTTACAATTCAGATAATACACCGTAGACTTGGAGAGCCTAGTATGCATTAGTGAGCTGACTAGAATTGGAGCAGCAAGATATATACAAATTTTGAATCTCATATATTGGGTAGGTTTATGACTGCTTGTTTCACTGTTTGTTTCACTAAAACCATGTGAAGACAAGGTAGCCAAGCAGTACCAAGTGGTTTGTCCCTCTGGGAGGACCTTTAAAGTTTTTTGTTTTTTTTGTTTGTTTTTAGACCCAACAAAAGAGGGCTTCAGTTTTCAGAGAGGATGTTCTTTTATGTTCTTTAGAAAGCTAAGAACCATTACAGACAACTATTGCCAAAATACCACTGAGAAACCAATGCATGTACTCCTTCGTCATGTCTTTCCTCCCTGATAATGTTAAATAAGAATGTAAGGCAAGAGTAAGGAAAATAGTCCAGTGGATAGAAGAACCCTATTGTTGTAGGTGGGGACAGTGTTAGGGCACATAAGAATGGGGGGAAAAATCCAGCTGGAGCATGGGGGACTAAGCTGGAGATGGTGAATGTGTACATGGATCATATGTTGGACTCTGCAGGTATGAGCAGAAATTGGGTTGGAGCATGTCGTGATAGCTGAGAATGTGAATGGGTTTAGGATGTTGAGGGATCAACAGCCACAGACCACTTACCTCAAAGCAATTGATTATTTAGAACCTGCACTGCACCATGCTCGCTTCCTCAGCTTGACTGGTCCCACCATCTTTTTGGGTACAAAGACGTTACAGTATGCATCAAGACTCTTCTCTGTTCTGGCACTTAGGTAGTGAATAAACTTCCCCTAGATGTCCAAACAGCTGAGTCACTGGTGGTCTTCAAACCTTGTCTAAAGACCTTCCTCTTCTTGAAATACTTAAACAAAAACTTAATTAATAAATTAATAGAGACTTCAAAGCACTGCTGTAAGCTACTCTGGATAAAGGCGTCTTCCAAATGCCTTAAAGGTGCATGTAAATGTTGGTGTATGCTGTGGTGGTATTGTAGAAAAGATGTAAAAGACAGTCTTGAAATTTATGTGAATTTTGCAGAAGGTGTATAGATGGAGTTTGTGCCTTTTGGAATTTTTACAGATCACAGTGATGAGGTGTTGGGGGATGTGGTGAAGACATTGTTGGGGTGGGATTGAGACCGAAATGAGCATGGAAAGGGCTTCAGGTGATGCAGGGATGGGATTAGAAATGGCACCTGTGGATAGGAAGACAGATTGATGTAGGTTGGGTTGGGAATGGATATGGAGTGTTCAGGGACAGAGCAGATTGTTTTTGAATAGTAGAAGAAGGCGTTGGAATGGACAGGGTTGGGATCTCTGCAGAGATGAATGGGGATGCAGTATTCTTTCAGATCAGTGCATTGCTATTCTGTTGCATTTTGTTCAATTAGTTACTGTGCTACAAAAAAAGGGTATAAAAAAAGATGAATATCTAGCCGTACCCCAGATTTCCCAGGCCCATTGAGGACACGGGGCAGCAAGCAGATGGTTGTGCCACTGTATTTTATGTCATGGCTCCCTGGAGACACTGTACCTGACAGAGTACTTAACCCAGCATGTGTTCTCATACGGAGCTAGAGCCGCACTGTCCTCTTTCTCCTTACCTATCTGACTCCCCCTTTCCACTTCTTTTCTGTACTGATGCTGTGTTTCCTGTGTCCTCTCTTTTTCTGCTTCCTTTCACAGCTTGATGGCCTCTAGGCGCTACTACTTTGAGATTTTACACAAGCAGGATGACAAGGGCTCAGACCATGTGGAGGTTGGGGTAAGTTTTGCAGTGCAAGATTGACATAAGTCTGGTTTGGCCCTAAAAAGCTTAACCCTGGCTTAGATTAATAATGCCTCCAGGTCTAATCCAGATGTAGGCACAGGGGTTGATAAATCACTACCTTGGGCTTCCTGGGATTCAGGGACAGGTTGGTTTCATGTCCTGGGTATTAGTTTTTAATTTGTAGGTTCAGCAACCAGAAAAAAGCCCTCCTCCTTCTCCTTATTGACTTTCATTTGGTTTGGAGGCTGTGTTTAATATTTAACAGTGATGAGACTCACCTTGATGCTATATCTTTAGCACAAGGTACATGTTCCTAATCCCACCTCCTGCTGGACTACTCATTATTACTAGGCATATTAAGTGTGTTCAGAGGGGAAAGATTTCCTGCTTTTTTTTTAAATAGTTCAATATAAATCTTACTGTCCCAAGATATAGTCAGACCAGTGAATTGATATCACACCATATTCACTTGAATGAAAGGACAGACATGTGCCAACATTTTAAAATATCACTTAATAGCTGTATAAACCAAATAAGCTACAGTAAACTACAAAATAAAATAAAATTGTTGCAATAAAATACAATAAAATTGTTTCTACCTGTCAACTCTATTTTATTTATGCCTTGTTGGAACTTTTTGATGGTGAAACTATTTGGTTTTTGTGATGTCCCAAATACTTAGCCATGTTACATCAGGGGTTCCAGCAGGCTGTAAAGAAATCTTGAGATGACACATTTGTTCAGTTATTGAGTGCACCAAAAAAGAGCCAATGTTTCAGATTAAATTTACAGATGGACAGTTTATTACTTTGAATGAAGACAGCTTTTGTTGATATTGTTGCTGTTTTCTTTGTATTAAACCATCAACACCACTAGGGGCCTGAACAAGCAGGCTACTTTGCATGAAGAGGTGACAGAGAGTACTTTCAGACTCAGAACATACAGATTCAGATGCTATAGAAACACAATAGCTCTGGTTTTAACCTGCAGTTGTCTTGTGATTAAACATGAAGAGATTTTATATATTCTGAGGACTGAATACATCTCTCTATAGCATTTTCACAAAGGTAATGTATTACGTTTTAATGTCATTTTTTCTTTTGTTTTGATAAAAATAACTAGCATGCTAGCTCCTCAAATGTTATTACATGATATTATTACATTGTTAAATCTAGTTAGATTTCCAGGTCACCAAAACATGGCTCTGAGAAAGCTCACTTGAGCTTTTACTTGCATAGTGGACTAGCTAATGAATTTATGATTTGTTCCCCAAAACACAATTCTGCATCTCCAAAATACTCTTGCAAGACTTAGTGACTTCTGCATCTTAATATAATATCTTTCATCACAAGCAAAGAAATAGCCAGGCTGAATGGCCTATGAACCACTCAGCTTCTTCTGTCTTTATCCTATAATAGCATCATTTTGTTGTCTCTTTCTCCCTCCATTTCTATCTGTGTGCCTTCTTTGTCTATGTCTGTCCCTGTATTTTCTGACATTTTGGAAATGCATTATGTAAAGCAAAGTCTAAACCAAGTTGGCAGAATGGAGGCAATTTAGGTCCTGAAAAAAACCAAGAAAAAGAAAAATTCACCAGCAGGATTTTGATTTAAAGCTACAAAATGCTAAAGTAATGGCCTGAGCTGAGATGCTGCTCCTTGGCAATACCAAATATGTCAGCGAATACACATTTACAGTGGACATATTCATAGAAATGAGGCCTTATGAATCTGCTGTGCATGCTTTGTAATAAATCTTGGACCGTAAAAGTGTTTATTGATGCCGACACTCATGGCAGTACTGCATATTTGATTTTAAATAGCATGATTATGGTCAGCATAACAACATACCTATGTGCTTTTACGAGGGAGGTTGACCGAGAGAGAACACTGGAATGGAATGAAAACTGGAATGAAATAAACACATAAAAGATCAAGAGTAGAGGAGATGGAATTGCACCCATAACACACAAATAGAAGATAACACTTTATATGAATGATGTCTACATACAGTAATATATTCATGACATCCAAAATAAACACCTCATAACGTATTCATGAAAGTTCTACGATCTAGAGAGAATGGTGGTATTATTATAGCACTGGGAAATGTTTCCAAGACACAATGAGTTCCATCATCAAGCATGTGCATGGCTTCATTAAAAATAACAAAAGAATTATATAGCTCCTACAGCATGTGTGCAGGGTAACACATATTGTATTGTATGAATCACCTGCTGTTGTAAACACGCTATGCACATATCACATATAATCTTGCTGAAGTGAAGTGAAACAATTGTACGTAAAAATATTGTGTTTCTCAACAAAACATGATTTTATTGCTTATGCTAAACATAATTTAAACAACTTTCTTTATTACTAGATTGAATGATGAGTGGAGGAGATCCATCCACGCAGTATTCACTAAAAACCAATTACATTGTGAAATCGAACAAGGATGTTGGTGCCGATTGGAACTATAACTGTAATATTAAATTCAGGCACTTAAAATGAACATATTATAGTAGAATAGTACCGTTATAATGTGACTGTTGTTTTAATTTTCAGCTCAGGTCTGAACTCTGTGTGTACGTTTATTCCATTAAGATTTCCATAAATTTAGTGACATGAAAGTCCATATTAATGCCATGTTTATAACAAAACCAAGGGGAGACTAGATGCTAGTCTGATGCTATGACATTGTGACTTGCAAGCGCTACTTCATACAGCAGTTTAGTAACTAATGGAAAGGGAAAAAAAATGTAATATCCTTTTATGCCTTATAGGGTTTTGGCTAGGTTTTAAAGACTAAAGCACATTAAAGCTTAAAAAATAGGAGTGAGATAAGCACATAACTGAAGTATATAGATTGAAAGGACATGAGGGTGTGTAATGGTTGAAGTGATCAGCCTTCCTCCTGCTGTTCATGTTTCCCCAGATACCCATCAGGTAGAAAAGAGCTCATCTGTATCCACACAGCTCACTTAAGCACTCTGCAAAAGTCTGTCTTTGATGAATTATTAATCATAAAGTAAAACGCCGCCTGTGCTCTTCTCTCTGAGTGTGTCTCAAACACAGTACAAGTGTGACAGCATTAAGTCAAGCCTGTAGTGAATTAGTTACAGTCAGTGACCTCAGACTTCAGTTTCAAGGGCTTTGTAATGTAATTATAAGAGTGAATATTTTTTTTTTAATAAACTAGCTTGATTTGACTGTATGACTTTTTTCATTATTATATAAAATACACTGCTAAAAAGGGGGGGGGGGTACTTAATAATCACAGTATATGACTGATTTGTCTCCAGTTTTGTGTTTTATTAGGGTCCTTGTCACTACTTGTAGAATAAAGCAGTACCTGCCATCCAATCAGGTTGCATCTGTAGTTCAGCTCTTCTAAGATGGCACATCCATATGTCTATTCACACATCCAACCCAGCAGAAGGACCGGTTTCTGCTACTTTGTGTGAGGAGGAACAGGAGGAACACTACCAGAGTCCTACAAAAAGACTTCCAGCAGGCTACTGGTGTGCATGTTTCTAACTAAACTGTCTCTCCATGAGTGTGGCATGAGGGCCCGACATCCTCTAGTGGGATCTGTGCTCACAGCCCAGCACTATGCAGCTTCATTGGCATTTGCGAGGAAACCCCAGAATTGGCAGGTCTGCCGTTTGCACCCCGTTCTCTTCATGGATGTTCACACTGAGCACATGTGACAGACATGAAAGAGTCTTTAGATGCAGTCAGGAACATTACGCTGCCTGCAGCATCACACAGCATGACCGGTTTAAAGGTGGGTCAGTGACAGTCATGGAAGGGTTGCACAAACCTCTACTGTACGTGCAAGCAAACAGTACCCTAACTGCTGTTAGGTATCAGGATGAAATCCTTAGAGCCATTGTCAGAACTTATGCTTATGTAATTTCCTGGTGCATGACCGTGCTTGGCCTCATGTGGTCAGAGTGTGTAGGCAGTTTCTTGATGATGAAGGCGTTGAGGCTGTTGACCGGCCCTTATGTTCCCCAGACCTTAATCCAGTCAATAATCTCTGGGACATTATGTATCTGAGTATCTGAAGCCATCAAGTAGCACCACTAGAACTGTCTAGGAGTTCACTAATGCCATGATCCAGGTCTGAGTGGAGATCCCCCAGGACCCCAGCTTGTCAGGAGTGCATACAAGCATGTGGGGACCAGACATACTACTAAATTATATTTTGAGCTGATGTGATGAAATTCATGTAATTTTTTTAATTTTATTTTTACTTAGATTTTTAGTGTGATTTTAAATCCGGCACTCAGTGGATTGATGGTTTTGATTTCCATTGACCATTGTCACATCATTTTCTTCTCAACAAATTACACAATGTTTACAAGTAAAGAGTTTCAACTTGAATATTTCCTTTATCAAGATCCAATGTGCGATTTAAGTGTACATTTTTTTGAGCAGTCTATGTCCATTGAGAGTATGTCACTTGAAATGAGCAACTGCTGATAGTCTTCTGAGCAGCTCAGATAAACTCGGGTTATTTGCTTCCCACAGAGAATAAACACCACCACAGATGATCCTCACACCATGTTTTTAGGACCCGGGCTCTCAGAACAAATTATTCTCTTTCAGTGGTAAAATAAAAGGCTAAGCACTGTGGCACATGCACCTCAGAGTTCAGAGCAGAAAGCAAACCTAAAAGATGAAGCGTTTCTGCTTTAGGTCTATTTTGTCTCCATTAAAAATTGTCGATGCTGTGTAGGAGTTGGTTCAAAGACAGGAGACGTGTGGCATGAATAAATTCATGGAGTTTCTCTGTCAAAGGAGAATTTCAACAAGTACGAAAATCATCAGGAGCTTTACTCGCACTGTCTGTCTCTTGCCAAAAAATATATTTAAACATTTTTTTTAAAAGAAAGAGAGCCCTTAATTAGGCATGATGAACAAGGGAAATAATTTATTCATCAAAGTCCTGAATTAGTAGTGCAGCATGTGAATTTTTTTTATTTTTTTTTAATTCCATCCCCCAATAGTAACTACTGAATTCTTAGGGAAAATGTCACTGTTTCTGTGTGTTTAATTTCATATTTTACGTATAAAGTAACATCACCAGAACATATTTGGCATGAGCTATCTACTGAGCTCCATTAAGACAATTGCAGGTGTTGAAGTAGGTATGAAGCAACTTAAATTTTTTTTAAAGAGATAGAGAGAGAGAGTGAGAGAGAAAGAGAGAAAGAGACCCAGGAAAGCAGAGAATGATGAAATGAGACTGTTGCTGATGCAATGCATGCAGAGAGAAGAAAGCACACATGCTGTGCAGTCAAGGGATTGGCATATTTGTAGACTTCCTACCAGCTTTCCTATTTGTCTGATATTATTTGAAACAATCAAGATTACAATAAGTAATCTTCAAGCTCTTTTCCTTCCTTTCCTTTTATGCATGAACTCTATCTATTCATGATGTCTCAGGGTGTTATTTATTACATCATTACAGTTTAAGATTCATTATTTTGCATTATGTTCATTTTATTCTTAAACCCGGTTTAATCACCGGTTCCAGAGTCACATTCTACACTTTTACACACCTATGTAACTACACATTCTTATTAAAGTTCCCGAATAATATACTTTCAGCTGAATAATTAAGTTATAAGCCGTGATTTTAAGGTAGAATTTAATGTAAGTTCTTTTTGCTGTACACTTGAAACACAGCACAGCATGCTCAACAATGGTGCTGTTACTGTGTCATCAGGCATTACATCATGCGTGTGCAAAATTTGGGATAGTTAGACATCTCAGCAGTACAGTATATATTTATGTGTATCAGTATGTGTATCCCAGATCCTGCCATTGTGCAGTAGTAGCACGCCATCGATTCCTGAAAGGCACAACTGACCTTGAAATGTATAGGCAGATGTGTGGAGGGAATACTGAATATACCAAACCATATGGAGGTGAAAGTGTATGCATATGTCTGTGTAGTTGAGCGATGGACAACACTATTATACCCTTTGAATGTGTAGTAGTGTTGGCAGAGTTGCATTTATTCTACATTTGTTCATTTGAAATGAATTATAGTTTACAATGGTTTTTCTATGGTTGCATTAGTAACTAAGAGAACGATTTTTATTGCATGTCTATTTGACCAGAGTTACACTATGATATCTTATGGTAACTATGGTCGTTATATTCTCAACCTTGACATCACCATAGTTTATTATGGTACATGTGTTAACTATTATCTCACTAGGTTTCTATTATAAGGTGCAGTACGATGATCCTGGACACCTTTTGCAAGGGCTCGGTGTATGTTTTATTTGAGTGAACCCAATAACTGTAACTGTAAGTCCACAGCAGCATTCAAAAGAAAAGCAGGCAACATCAGATAAGCCACAGTATAAACCATTTTCAATAGCAAATGGAAAAATTCAAAGGTCAAAACCAAGAAATCATAGAATTACATAAAACAAGAATCTTACCTGCTACAAACTATAGCACAACAGGGAAAATATAGATATACATAGACAAATAAATTATGAACAGGTGAACATAAAAAGGCAATAAACCAATAACAGAATGGGTCGGAGATGGGACTAGAGCAAAATTGTTGCTTGTCACCACAGGAACTATGACACTGAGGGGGAACTCTGTGATATCTATATGATGGAAAGATGCAGGATTCTGACTGAAATTTTATATAGGAGGAAGAGTTTAGGATGAATCTAATTATATAATATAGTAAAAGCTACTGTACTCAGTGTACATTATTCAATTAATACAATGCATCACACAATTTATAGTGTTCGTATCAAACATCTATGCAATGATAACGCAAACATTCCACCCTCAACAAGAAGCACTTTATCCTGGTCAGTCTTGCAGTGGATTTGAATCCTATTCCAGGAAGAGGTTAGATGGGAATACATGGCACTATGCATATACACATTTGCATATTTACACCTGGGGGGCACGGTGGCTTGGTGGTTAGCATTTTTGAGTCACACCTCCAGGGTTGGGGATTTGACTCCCGCCTCCGCCGTGTGTGTGGAGTTTGCATGTTCTCCCCGTGCCTCAGGGGTTTCTTCCCCCCGGTCCAAAGACATGCATTGTAGGTTGATTGGCATCTTCTAAATTGTCCGTAGTGTGTGATTGTGTGAGTGAATGAGAGTGTGTGTGTGCCTTACGATGGGTTGGCACTCTGTCCAGGGTGTATCCTGCCTTGATGCCCAATGACACCTGAAATAGGCAACAGGCTCCCCGTGACCCGAGAATAGATCGGATAAGCGGTAGACAATGAATGAATATTCACACCTAGCAACAATTTAGCATACTACAGTCCAAATACCAGCAAGTTTTTGTTAGGTAGAAACCCTGAGGAAACCCATGCAGAAAAACATGGGAAGCTGTGCACAGACAATAACCCATGCACTGGATCGAACCAGGCACCCTAGACCTGTTATGCAGCCAAATTACCTGTCATCATCTTCATTCCCATTTCCTTTAAACTTCAGTCAGTTTCAATTATGTTTCCTAGAGGGGTGATATAATTACCATAGCAGTAGTAAAGGTGTGAGAGATAGTCCATGTGCAGATATACACTACAGTACTTACACTGGAGTCTTAAAACCATTGAGTGTGTGTCTTAAGTGACTAGTTAACAGTTTGTAAGACTGTCTTTACTTATTTATCCACTTCTTTTTCAGTAGTCTCATTATATCACATCCATTACAATACATTAAAGGAAGCATAATAGTAATAGAAATGTTCAAGACGTTTGTCTGAGTAAGAGTGTGTCTGTTTCTGTGTGTGTATGTGAAGGCTACAGCTTGCGGCAGTGTAATTAGAGTTTTTTGTTCTGGTAAATGACCTGTCTTGTGCAATCACAGCGAGGCTAAGAAGATGTGATGTAGTAATTGCACGGCCTCTTTAGAAGAATTGCAGCCTGTCTATCTAACAGCTATTTTAAAGTGGCAGAGCCATCGCTGATCACCTTATGGACTAAAGCAATAATGGACCCCAGACATTTCTGTCTTCTCATCAGCTTCTCTTACTTTTCTTTTCTCTTTCAGTGGAGGCCCTTCCTGCCTGGCTTGAAATATGATGTCATAGACTCAGCCTACATCTCCTTGTATACGGGTAATCGCATATTCCTTTCAAATCGAGTCACAGATGCTGAGATGTTTAAAAGCCTTAGGTGTGTTATAAATGCCATACTTCTATTACATATTCCACCATAAACTGTATACTACACTCACTGTAATATGCAGTAGTTCAAGAGTAAAAACTTGTCATGTTACTATTTTTCGTTCAAATGACAGATGACAGTATTCCTTCATTTTTGAGTACTGTGATTATAAGACATGTTGACATTTTGAGGTTATCAGCATTAAAAGGCTTTATGGCAGTCAGAAACTACTAGAAAAGGATACGCAATGTAAATGAAGTGTCACAGCTAGCACAAAAAGAATTAGCATTAACCCTGGATTTTTTTATATTAAGTAACAGCTTTTCATCTTGCAAGTAGATGAAATCTTTTCAAACATCACATCAGCTCATGTTGTACGTTCTACAAGTTGGAACTGTGTGATATCATTTCGATATGGTGGCATCCGTAGTGATAGTGATAACGGGAAAAGAAATGCATGATGAAACATGGTGTTGATAGCATCATGTTGTGGTGCTTTTCATCAACATCAGCCGGGACTTGGAAAGTGGTCAGGGTAATGCTGCAAGAAAATCTGTTTCAGAGATATGTGACTGGCAAAAATGTTCACCTTTCAAAAGAACAAGATCTCAAAGCATACTGCCAAAGCAACACTGGAGAGGTTCAAAACCAAGAATCTGAATGTGTTAGAATATCCCAGTCAGAGCAGAATTCAACAGGATCTATCCAGTCTGACAGTCTGAGCAATTTTGCAAAGAGGAATAGGCAAAAATATCAAGATCCAGATATGCAAAGCTCATAGAGACATATCCCAGAAGACTTGTACCTGTCACCGAAGCCAAAGGAGCATTACCCATAGTCCAAAAAAGTGCGCCTCCAATCTTTATTTATATGTGTTTGAAAATCATTCATAACTGTCAATTAAATCATACCATATCTACCAATTCAAAATATCACAAGTTTCTGTTCTCTATTATTCTCCCAACGCAATTGCAACACAATCTAAATAACAAAACAGAGGATTTTACATGTGCACAGTAGCAAAACAAATGCAAATTTACGTTCTGCATTTATTTTTCCCTCAGAGTTGAGATTTCATGAATGTTCTGAAGTCTAAACAAGTTCAGATTTGAAGAATAAATCCCCACTTGATTTGAGCAGTACATTCTCTAAACAATGTGGAAATCCTTCTGTGGAGAAAGACACAACACAAAAATCAATGAGACAAACAATGTCATGATTTAAATCTCTAATTTCATAGCACTTGCAGTCACATGCAATGGTAATCACACAACTGGGTTGCTTTCATGTCCTTCTACTTTCTCTTATCTGCATTCACACGCATCCACAGCCCCTTATATTAGCCTCCATTGGCAAGGGAAGTTCACATTCATTCACACATGCTTTTACCACGAAGCCGTAAGAGTCTCTGCCCACGTTCTAGCTCTTGCTTCATTTATAAATTTTTAGGCTAAAGCACTTTTTCCTTTTAATCCTTGCTATAGTTAACAAGCTGAGGGAGAGAGGGACATGCATTAGAGAACACAGCCTGGCCGCCCCCGCTCACCCAGAGAATACAGTGCAAAGTGTAATACGCTGTCCCAATCATTAATCACCCAGACCACTCTGTCAGAGAGGAACGCACAGAAAACCCACACACGTTTAAACACACACACACACACACACACACACACACACACACACACACACAAACCTGAGCCAATCGATGCAACTAATTAAAGTGCGTTTTCACCACTGGCCAGTCCAACAGACACTTGTGAGAGTTCACATAACGCTGTGAGATAAAACTTAATGAAGGGATAACACACACACACACACACACACACACACATGCCTCACTCAAACAACTGGATGTCTGCATATGTGTGTGTGAAGAGTTAATATGCTGAGAGTGGTACGTACTGCTACTCCATTTTGTAGTGCTGTCTAGACTCAGCTGTCACACCACCACGGAAATGTCTAGGTCTCTGTCTCTTTATCTGCTTCTATTTATCTGCTTCTCTTTATCTGCTTACAATTCTAGTACACAGTACAAGCACACACACACACACACACGCACACACACACACAAACCCACAGATGATCAATACGTCTTAAAGTGTGTTTTCAGTACTGCCCAGTCGGACAGACAATTGTGAAAGTAGTGTTAGCAGACAAAACTGTCCCGTTGAACACAGAATAAACTATAGGCACTCGTGTTATGGAGGCCTCTTAGAGGCACAGATTCATCTATTTAAATTCTGATTCAGTGATTCAGTTCTTTTATAATACAACAACAAAATTGTGTAACAAAATTCAGTAAAAAGTATTAAAATGAGAATGCAAATAATAGACAAAAATATAAAACAAGTAAAATACCAAAAAAAAAAAAAAAACAATAAGGGAAATTTACAGTATCAGGTTTCCCCCGATGCAAATAAAATATAATAGTATTTGTAAATAGAATTATATAATTATATTTGTAAATAAAAACAATATTTGTGTATATTAGTAAATACATTATATCTGTATATTATAATTTTATCTATTTATTACTGTGTGTATTTAGCACTGTAAAGCACTGTGTCTGGTGGCTGAGATGAATGCACTTGCAGGTGAAACGCTTTAATGCAATATCTGGCAGATTGATCGTGAAGCAAAGGCAGAATCAGAAACAGGCAGAATGTCAGGAGATTAACAAAGAAAAGACAGTATAAAGCAATATCCTTAAAATTCTCAGCCAGAATGCAAAAACAAGACATAGATCCAGGAAACCAGACACAATGAACAAGACTTGGCACATCAGATAAGATTAACTGAGCAATACCTTGCGTTTGAGTTCTGTTTGGTTTGTGTAAATATAGTGGACTGGTGTTTGACTTCAGGTGTGTGTAACCAGTAATTCGGTGAATGGGAACGTGACAGGGAGTGTGTGAGCTGTGAAATGAAGTTCAAGGTGGACATGTTTGTAGGCCATGAAGCAGTGTGTGAACTGGAGTTTGACACTGATTCGAGCCTTGACATGACACACTGATATAATACTGAAGCAGAAAATTTGACTTTAAGGTCAGAATTGCACCTGGGAAATGCCTTTTTTTGGCAAAACTCACACTCATACACACACACACACACACACACACACACACACACACACACACACACACATATTGCTAAGCAACCATTCACTACTATACACCGATCAGGCATAACATTATGAGCACTGAGAGGTGAAGTGAATAGCACTGATTATCTCCTCATCATGGCACCTGTTAGTGGGTGGGATATATTAGGCAGCAAGTGAACATTTTGTCCTCAAAGTTGATGTGTTACAAGCAGGAAAAATGGGCAAGCGTAAGGATTTGAGCGAGTTTGACAAGGCCCAAATTGTGATGGCTAGACCACTGGATCAGAGCATCGGAGGGGTGTTCCTGGGCTGCAGTGGTCAGTATCTATCAAAAATGGTCCAAGGAAGGAACAGTGGTGAACTGGTGACAGGGTCATGGGCGGCCAAGGCTCACTGTTGCACATAGGGAGCGAAGGCTGGCCTGTGTGGTCTGATCAAACAGATGAGCTACTGTTGCTCAAATTGCTGAAGAAGTTAATGCTGGTTCTGATAGAAAGGTGTCAGAATACACAGTGCATGATAGGTCAGGGCTGTAAAAGGGGGACCATAACAATATTAGGAAGGTGGTTATAATGCTATGCCTGGTCGGTGTATATTAACTCAGAATAGAATGCCTCTAGACAAAGATCTAGCATCATGTGTATCAAAACCTATTGCTATTATACACAGGCAAACAAAAATAATCTTAAAAATCCCAAATCTTAACTGAATCACTAAAAATGAATTTATTGAGTTTATGTCTTTCTATGCACAATTGAAGTTTTTGCCAAACCGATTGTGTTCATTTCCATATGATATATGAAATGTGGTCCATTGATCACACCGAGTGCTTGCTCATATCCTCCCTCATTTTTCTTTTTCTCCTCTCTGCTGTCTTATTGCCTGAATCACCACTCTGTCATTATCTCAGATTGCAAGACGTGTGTAATTTTTCGTTGATAAAAAAAAAAAGAAAATATCAACTGTTTGAAAGTGTTAGGTGTCCTGTGATGAGAATGAAGCAAGAATAAATCAGACTAAGTTCATTCATTCATTGTCTACCGCTTATCCGATCTATTCTCTGGTCACGGGGAGCCTGTGCCTATCTCAGTCGTCATTGGGCATCAAGGCAGGATACACCCTGGACGGAGTGCCAACCCATTGCAGGGCACACACACACACACACACACACTACAGACAATTTAGAGACACCAATCAACCTACAATGCATGTCTTTGAACCAGGGAGGAAACTGGAGTACCTGGAGGAAACCCCCGAGGCACAGGGAGAACATGCAAACTACACACACACACACACACACACACACACACACACACGGCGAAGGCGGGAATCGAATCCCCAACCCTGGCGGTGTGAGGCAAACATGCTAACCACCAAGCCACCATGCCCCCCCAGACTAGATGAATGATAATATTGTGTATTTTATCTAAGCTTTCCTCGTGAATATGCAGGGTTTTTAATTTCCTATTTGATTAATGATTGCCCTGTGATTTCTCTTAGCATTTCTTTCTTGGATGCACTCAAAAATATTATATCATACTTGTGTACTGTCTCTGTCTTTCAAATATTATATTTACCTGCATGACAAGACATGATAGAGCCTGACAGTTTGTAGTGAGTGCAGCATTATGGTTTGCCTTTCTTGCAGTTCTTGCCTGAGTTGATCTCAGTGACCTACACTGTCATCTTTCATCCCCCAAGCTGTTGCTCATGTGTGTGACGTTGACCGGATGACCCTTTTCTCACTTTTCTCTCTCGTTCTCTCTCACCTCAGACGAGTCCAGCCTGAAGATGAACAGTGTGAAACACATCCCTCAGACTTTGGCCAGCCACACACACACTCTGCAGGAGGTCCGCAGTTCACACACACATGCTGCAGACATGCTCAGACCAGACCCACGCGACACATTCTACAAGAGTGGGTACTCCTGTGTGTGTGTGTGTGTGTATTTTTAAAAGAAAAAGAAAAAGATTTTTGTAATAATTAAATGATGTCAAAAATACATTAGAGAGCCAATTAGCAATATTGCTATACTGTCTATAGTGCAGCTAGTGAATTTTAGGCTTTTGTTTATATTTTGTTTGGTTTGAACATACCTAGACTCCACACCCTTAAAAAACAGAGCAGGTCAATGTAGAAACCATAAACTGCTAGTAATTTAACTTAATATTACAGAATCATGTTGTGGGATTAACAGTATGTTGTAAAAAACCTCAGTTTGCTGTTCTGTATTTAAAAAAAAGGAGATCTATGGAGAAAATTACAAAACGCTGAACAGAGTGTACTGCTGTAGAGAATATTTCATAACTTCATTTCTGGAAATTGTACATTAGGTTGGTAACGAGGGATATTTTCAGGGTAAATGTGTTACTCAGCTTCTGTTTCAGTATGATCCTAATTGTGTGGAAATTGTGTGCATCCTTCAGATCTATGTCTATAGCCCCAGTCTTGTATTTTCACTTCACTGCAGTAATTTTAAGAAAACGTTTTTCAGACGTCTTTCAGGGCTAAATTGTGATCAAATTTGTCTACTATTTTGAAATATCTTAAATAGTCAGACTTTGAGGTCTGCATACTACGTCTTTTGTCTCTTTACTGAGTTTTTTGGGGCTGTAGTGAGTATAGTCAATAAGGGAAAGGAAAGCCACTGTAGTACTCCGTACTTATCAGACTATAGTGTTCTATATGCGGAAGGAAGGACAATCCATCCATCGACTGCATTATGTCAGAACCAAAGCTGGAATCCCCAGGCAGTTTCAGGAAATCTTTCTTTAATGGCTTGATCACAGCCTGTTCTGGGATGAAACTGTCTTTGTGTTCTGGGCTGTCATGGTGGCACAATGTGGTCCCCAGTGTATCCCATGTATCTTCTTCTGCTTTTATTCTTGCTGCTGCAACATAGTGAAAGCACTCACAGTTTTCTTCCTAGTGTGCTTTGCAGCCTTATCTGATGTTAGCTTCATTCCTCAATGCAGCCATGAAGCACCAGAGCACCATTTGTGGACTTCTTGTGGACCTAAATAGGCCATGTGTCTTGCACAGAAGGATAGTCAGTAATGGCCTTAAGTAAAATATTAGAACTATCATTACCTGTCAGCACTACCTTTAACACTCTCACTGAGACCGTGCTGGTTTGAACAATAACACAATGCACTTCCTCAACTACTTCACAAGATGCGACTGGAAAAGAGGTTGACATAATTCTGGCCTTTTATAGACTGCAAGTGTGAGCTCACGGTCACGAGGTGACAAATTTGCAATTAGTACTGAGGAAAAACAGCAAATGAGGATGTAAAACCAGTCATACACTGAAAAAAAGGTTTAAGAAAAAATATTAAGTTTAGTCTACATCAAAATATTACATTTATGAATAAAACATGATTTTGCTGCTCATAAACTTAATTTAAACAAGTTTCTTAATTACGTGGATTATGTAGAGTGAGTGAAAGCTCATTTGGATGCTGACTTCTATCAGAACTATAACTATATATAACTATTAATATAACTATATATATAAGTATTAAATTTACCTACTTAAACTAGTAGAATAGTGCAGTGGTAATGTGTCTGTTGCAAAACACCAGTTAGTTGGTCTGATTCTCAGCTCAGATGTGAGCTCAGCTGTGGATTTTATTATGCTTTGAAAATTAACGCTCAGATTGTGTTGTATGTACAAAAAACTGTGTTAATGTTACACAGTTTAATCATGTGGAACCGATTTACACATTTGAATTAAGTGAATTCAACAACTGAAAAAGAAAAAAATGGTTTGTCATTATCTTTGTTAAGTACGGGGGCCGAGAACAAAACAAAAAACAAAACAAAAACAAATCAGAAACCAAAATAACAAATCAGAAAACACAATAACAAATCAGAAAACACAATAACAAATCAGAAAACACAATAACAAATCGGAAACCAAAATAACAAATCGGAAACCAAAATAACAAATCGGAAAACACAATAACAAATCGGAAACCAAAATAACAAATCGGAAACCAAAATAACAAATCGGAAAACACAATAACAAATCGGAAACCAAAATAACAAATCGGAAAACACAATAACAAATCGGAAAATACAATAACAAATCAGAAAACACAATAACAAATCAGAAAACACAATAACAAATCGGAAAACACAATAACAAATCGGAAACCAAAATAACAAACCGGAAACCAAAATAACAAATCGGAAAACACAATAACAAATCGGAAAACACAATAACAAATCGGAAAACACAATAACAAATCGGAAAACACAATAACAAATCGGAAACCAAAATAACAAATCGGAAAACACAATAACAAATCGGAAAACACAATAACAAATCAGAAAACACAATAACAAATCGGAAAACACAATAACAAATCGGAAAACACAATAACAAATCGGAAACCAAAATAACAAATCGGAAAACACAATAACAAATCAGAAACCAAAATAACAAATCGGAAACCACAATAACAAATCGGAAAACACAATAACAAATCAGAAACCAAAATAACAAATCGGAAACCAAAATAACAAATCGGAAAACACAATAACAAATCGGAAAACACAATAACAAATCGGAAACCAAAATAACAAATCGGAAAACACAATAACAAATCGGACACTAAAATAACAAATCGGAAAACACAATAACAAATCGGAAAACACAATAACAAATCAGAAACCAAAATAACAAATCGGAAAACACAATAACAAATCGGAAAACACAATAACAAATCGGAAAACACAATAACAAATCGGAAACCAAAATAACAAATCGGAAAACACAATAACAAATCGGAAACCAAAATAACAAATCGGAAAACACAATAACAAATCGGAAAACACAATAACAAATCGGAAACCAAAATAATAAATCGGAAACCAAAATAACAAATCGGAAAACACAATAACAAATCGGAAAACACAATAACAAATCGGAAACCAAAATAACAAATCGGAAAACACAATAACAAATCGGAAACCAAAATAACAAATCGGAAAACACAATAACAAATTAGACAGGTAGGTATATTTTACGGTAAAGAATTGAATTCATACCGCTGATTGGAAGAGACATCTGTCACTCAAGATATACAAGAAGTCCAGCAAGCTACAGCAGTAGAAAGTGGATTGGTGTGTGTCTGTGTCTGAACACAGGTCTGCTCTTATAGCATTCCTTACATCGTTTAATCTGGAATAGTTTTGTCTTCAAAACATACCTGCTTTCTTTGGGTGTGTTTTTAGACATTGTAAACTAATCTTTATGCCATGATACTCTCTCAGTATGTACAAAATCATGGCATATGAACGTCCTTCCTCAAAGTAGCGTTGAACAAATTCCATTTTCTTATAAATAGAAATATGTTTATTTTTATTTTTTTTTATTTAAAGTTGCACTATCGAAAAAATGGTTTAAAGTGAACGCAGAGCTCAACCCCAGCCACTGGATGCAGTGCCGGTCCCAAGCCCGGAAAAATGGGAGGGTTGTGGCAGGTAGGGCATCCGGCGTAAAACCTATGCCAAGTTGTTGTGCGGACCAGTTGGTCCGCTGTGGCGACCCCGAACAGGGAGCAGCCGAAAGCAACTACTACACAATTTCCTACTTCTTGTATATCTTGAGTGACAGATGTCTCATCCAATCAGCGGAAAGAATTCCATTCACAAACTATACATACCTTTTCCGGTTTGTCTGAATTGTTGTGTTTCCGGATTTGTTATTGTGTTTTTGAATTTGTTATTTTGTTTTATACTTCTCAGCCATAGTTAAGACTTTAACAACTGAATTCCTGAAATTGGATTGTATGATTATAAGGTCCTCAGAGATTTCAGCAATTATCATACTGTTTGTTGGCAGGAAATGACACACTGATATTGAGTTATATTACTGAGAACTGATGTGGATATCATTTGCATTGGTTCTGTGATTAATGAAAGACACAGTGTTGATTAGGACTCAGACATTTGGACCCTGCTATATACCTGTATGAGTGTTTGTGCTCACTGTTGTCAAGCAAGTGACCTTTCCATCTGACAGGCTGCACACTGTCCTTGCTGCATTTTTATTTCTATTTCGTCAGTGGACACACTCTATCTTGTGCATGATGGTTTTCTTTTGTGCTGATTTACATGATCATGACTGCAGGTCTGCATACTAATTCTAGCATGAGGCAGATTTATTCTAACCTGTAGACGTTGGAGCCTATACACTAAGATGTCCGTGTCCGTGTCTCACTACATACTAATGCAGGCAAGCTTAGTTTGTGTCTTGGCACATGCAGTATAATAATTTCCAAAAGTTCATGTTTGTACTGATTTCTGTTTAAACTTTGTGTAGTGATTTGTTTCTTTACTCACTTTATTTAAATAGGAAAACAATTTTAGCATGCACTAGATTGCCCTTATTCAGCCCTTATCACAAAACCAGACTCGAGCACATGGATTAACGTACGACATCAAAACAGGTGGCAATTTGAACACAAGCAAAAATGAATCAGTTTCATCTATGTGGAATCAAGCTGCCATTCACTAATTTCTTATTTCCCTTTCAATTGCATATGCACCAGCTTTCACTCAGATACATACCTTAATTTATAGACCTGCTGCAATAGATAAAAGAAATAAAAGGACAATCATGCAGCAGGCTAACTAAGATTCAATGAAGACTGTCACAATTTGCAGGCAGGTTGATGTAAGAGCAAGCATGAGTCTATTAAATTCCACATCAGCAGGCAGATTTGTGATCAGAAAACAGGTTAAATCAGGAAATCAATTAGGGAATAAGGCTGAGAGTTGCAAATAAAAATTATAGCAAAACAAACAAGTGAAGGCAGAATAACTAGCGGAGTACAACTAAACTGGAAACAGGTGAATTAATCTTCAGGTGCATGTGACGGACACAAAGTCTGGATGTGGAGCTAGAACAATGGCTCAGAGGTGGAATCAGACAGGACAAAGGTCTGAGTCGAGAAAGCTGTCCAAAAAAAAAAAAAAAGAAAAAAAAAGAAGACATTTACGTGATTAAGAATTGTTTCCGCCCCCACAGTTTAATGCTTATAGCTGGGTTTTTGAGGACTCTTTTAAAACTTAGATAACACCATTAATGAAGACAAGGTTTATTGTACAACAAATTATTAAAATGTACGGTCTTCAGGATGAGGTTTCTTCAGAGTCTCAGCCTGTGCAGGTGGTAACAGCAGTGGTCTAAACACAGGAGGCATGGGTTAGTGAAGGTTTTCAGAACGTGGCAGATTCTCTCTCTAACTATGTTACTCACTCATCAGTATCTTGGCGAGTGAATCCAGAAAACAGTAGTAAAGTAGAGCTGGAGCTGAGGCCAGGTGAGTGGGTTCTGAGGAGGTCAGACGCACACAGGTTTATAGGTCAGGACCAGGTTTCAGGTTCAGGTGGCTCAAAGGTGTTGGCTCTCTGGCACAAAGCACGATCTGGCAGAGTAACAGGGCTAGAGTAGCTGCTTATATGGGAGAGAGGACACACAGGTGAATGTCATCAGGCAATTAGTGCAGCAGAGTGAGTAGACAGGTGAGATTTGTCAACATTTTATTTATTAATTCTTTGTTGACAAAAAAAACTCATAATTTTGTTAAAAGAGTACTCTCAAATTTAGACACAGATATAACGTTATGTAGTGTATGCTTGTTTTACACTAATATGTTACAAAATGCAGGTTTGATAAAGGACCAGTATGTGTATAATCTTATTTTTTGGCATCATATGCACGTGTTGGAGTGCAAAAACGACGACAGGAACAAGACAATGACTAAAAACCTCTTAATTTTTCTGAACCAGTCATTTTAGCATGTTTATTTCACCTATTTACACCCAGGTTATATCTGCAAGTTAATTGCCCTTATTTTTCAGTATATCTTGTGTGGAAACAAGCTCTGATTTAATTGTAAGGCATGATCTACAATATGAACAACATTGCAAGTGATTCATGAAGCGGTCATTTGAGCACGATGATGAATCAGGTTTTACTGCATGGGCTTCAGCTCCCACCCACTAGTCATGTATTTGCATGTTATATGTTTATATTTACATAAATTACAATTGTTGTTGCAATAGAGAGGCAAAAATAGGGAAAGCATTCAGCAGGCTAACCAGATTTGAGGAAAGAAAGAGCTGTGCAAAATTGACAGGAAAAGCTAATATTTCAATAGAAAATATAAGTGCTTTTGTATGAGATGTATTGCAGCAAATATGCTCTGATTTCTAGAAAACTGGATGTTTCTAGATGTTTCTAGCATGCAAATGCAGATAATAATCAACTGAAAGACTAATGAACTGATAAAAATCCATGTCTAAGCATTCTGATTAACACTTACACACTACATACAGAATCTAAACCCTGATTAACCCTAAATTTAAGAGATTCCTGCATGCACAAAAGTGATTATCAACATTATTACTTACATGCTCCACCAATTATAACCAACTCACCTGAATACCGATATTAACTCTGACTATTTGAAACTTTTTCAGTTTGCCTTAATGTTGCTCTCAAATTTAGCCTTTATTATCACCACACATACATTACACAGTGGAATACTTTTCTTCTCATATCCCAGCTGATGAAGTTGGGGTCAGAGCACAGGGACAGCTATGATACTGCACCCCTGGAGCAGAGAGGGTTAAGGGCCTTGCTCAGGGGCCAAACAGTATCAGCTTGGTAGTGCTGGAACTTGAACCCTGACCTTCTAATCAACAACCCCTAGCCTCAACCACTTGAACCACCACTAAAAAATGTCGGTCAGTGTTTCCGCCAGGTTTTACACCAAAACTGCTGATGGTACATATTTGCGTACAAACATTAAGAAAATCATATTTGACTATATACTATATGACTATATATAACTTTAATAAATCATGGTTAATATAAATACTCTTAAGAGTTCTTCAATTTAACCCTTACATTTAATGCCTAAAACAAGATTGTTTCCCTATTCGAATATATAAAGTATATATGTGATTTTGATCCAGATTACAGATTACAGGTCATTTTTAAATGACACTGTTTTCAGAAAACAGCATCCGTTTTATTCAGTAATACTGCATACTACATCCATAACTCCTCCCCTTTCAGTAGGGAGCAAAACTGACACAGTGAACCCTGACTGTATTGCTGTATTATTATGTGCACTATCACAACTTACAGTATTTACAATATGTACGTTAATATCTTATCATGCAATATCAAGCACCTTTTTTGTACATTTTGTATATAAAGCATATTTCACTTATATATTTAATTTATATTTATTTCTCTTGTGTACTCTGAGGCAGTCTCTGGCAAAAGAATTGCCTTCGGGATTAATAAAGCTTATCTTATATTCATGCATTACTTAAATATACAGCTTAGCTATAACAGTTTATAGCAACTGAGAGTTTTTAGCAGCTGAAAATACTATATTTAACATTATGGTTTATTGAATTAACTTTAATATATTTTATCCTGTATTAGTTCCCATGATGGATCAGTCCAGGCTAGAGAAGGTGCTGCCATCTTGTGTTTACTCTCCAACCTACGTAGTGAGAGATTTCCCCATCGCACGCTACCAGGGTCTGCAGTTTGTGAGTAACTGCATATGAGCTGGATTTATTTTACATGTATTATATGCTGATTCAGATTTTTGGCACCTTCCCCCACTTGGATATTACTAATATTACAATTAAAATCTATGTGTTGTTTTTTTTCCTAACATGCTGATATTGATTCTCATTAATGATAATCATCCTTTTAGGTGTATCTGTCCTACGTCTATCCAAATGATTTCACACGCCTCACTCATATGGAAAGAGAGAACAAATGCTTCTACAGGGAATCTCCAGTGTACCTGGAAAAGTATGACTTGCCACTTAATAGATTATTCCTACTTTTAACATCGCCTTTAAGTTGATGAGTGACAGGTGCGATTGATCTTAAAAGGTTTCACCTTGTACTCTGTCTGAACAGGTTTGGCTTCTATAAATACATGAAGATGGATGAAGAGAATGACGACAGGCCTCTTTTCTTTCCAAATCCTGACGGTGTGTTGTGACATGCTGTGAAGAGAGCGTTTAACAGTTTGACGAATCTCAGCACTGTCAGAGATGAGGATACCACAGCTGTGTTTGTGATAATTGCTAAAAAAAAAAGTGTGACTGTGCTTGTGTGCTTAAGTGATAGCAAAAAGGCAGAACTAATGCTGTATCAAGATTAATGTTCCGTTGGTTACACGATATGTCTTGACTCTTTTAGTGTCCTGTACATTTTACAGATCAATAAACTTTGTCTAATCATCCTCAAGCATGCCTTTCCTGATTTTTCTTCAGATTTCCTAGAAGAAGAAGAGATTGTAGATCTAGAGGAAGACTCGAACCACCTTCCAGATCGGAGGACAAGTAACACCAGCGTGTCTGATCAGCTCTCAAGTTCTTCATTTAGTACAATCTCTAGTAAGGACCAAACAAGCAGAGACTCAAAAGGTCATGTTTCAACCCAAGAACGTGTATACTCTCATTTCAAAGCGAAACAAAGCAGAAGGTGGATTAAAGGAGAGGAGCATGGGAGACATGATGACTACTATAAACACACTACACAGGAAAACAAGCAGAGAAGGACAGAAAAAGACAGGAAGCTGAATCAGCATAGAAGCATTATAGAGGCAGACCATGAAGCTCTCACAGACCACAGAGAGAGTAAAGAAGAAGCAGACGAAACCACGATGCGAATCCATGGACAGCGTTCTTTAAAGTGGGTTCCATTAAGTCCTGTGCAGCAAAGCAACAAGATCTCTCCTCTAAGGCTGATCAAAACTTCCCTGAAGAATTCCCACCGATCCTCATTATACACGCTGGCAAGTCACATTCTGAGCAATCCTGCGTCTCAAGAGAAAGAAGTTAAGTCAAGCAGAATCTACATCACTAAAGCTCATCCACCAAAAAGTACTCCAAAGCCGCCGGTGGAGATTTTCCCTGGGGTCTTTTTGTACCAAACCGCAAGCGGCAAAAAGCTTGTGGATTTTAGTTCAAGGTGGAAATCCATGAAAAGGCATGATTCCTGGCCAAAGTTAGACCATAAATCACCTGCACAGCAACTGAAGCACAGCTCCTTACTCTCATCTACTGTACAACAAGTAAAGGATTTTCCACCATCCTCCATAACATCATCCATAACAGACTTTACTCCATCAAGTGCAGACCTTGCAGGGACAAACCCGTCTGATAAAAGACAACCCGTGAAGATCAGGACCACCAGAGCTTCAGAGATGGTGGAGGAGTCGCAGCATGCGGAGGGTCCTGAGCTCAAAGACGGCGCCACATCTGAATATAGCTACGAGGACGACGAGCCGCGACCCGGCTGGACCGAGGAGGCCATCAACTGGCAGCGTACTTTCAGTGTGAACCCGGTGGACTTTGAGCTGCTCAGGTCGGACTGGAATGACTTGAGGTGCAATGTGTCTGGAAATCTGCAGCTGACTGAGAGCGAGGCGCTGGAGGTGATCTCGCAGTATGTAGAACGGATAAACAAGTGCAACAGAGGGTGAGTCTACCTTTTTGTGCATTTGTGTTGTTAGCACTCCATAATGCTACTAGAAATAGAAATGTTTAGATATGAGATTTATCATCTAACCTATTTTTTATGCAAAGAAACAAATATCCAAACATCTAAATATCTAAAATCTCCATTACTCAAATGCAAGCAGGAATTCATTTTATAAATATTCACTAGCTAACTCTCTTAGCAGGGCATCTAATACAGCATTACTGTAATGAGAGACACAATCATACTGTATCTCTCGACACCTTCACATATTAAAAAATGTGCAGGTCCTGCTGCTCAGTGCTGACTCCTCAGTTTCCCTTCTACTTCTCTTTTCCCCTTATTTATCTCTCCCTTTTTCTCTCTCTGTCTTTTTATTTTGTCTCACAGTTTCAGACTAGCTCACATGATCTTTATTGTCCCGGTCACAGGGAAAATGTATTGCACCTAAATTAAACTGAAAATTAATATCTGTACTTTTACAAAATTTGATACATTTTTCCTGAAAAAGGTATCCGTTGTAAGCTTTTTGGGGGGGATTTAGACATTCCAGGTACTTCATAAAAATTCTGAATAGGTAATGATTTTCTTTAGTCCAGTTACAAATGTAATCACTTTCCTGTTCAGTTTTACTTATTAATCATATTTAGAACATTCAGTACCAACAACAGCAACACATTCAGTACCAACAACAACAACATAATAACATAATAAGAATGATAATAAGAAGAAATATTATTCATGTCATGGCAGTGTATTTTGATTCTTTACAGTGAATCTTTTTTCATGAACATGCTATATGAATGTAGCTTGGTATTATGCTATTATTTATTTCTGTGCACTGAATGCTAAGTAGGTCATCCTCTCTCTCTCTCTCTCTCTCTCTCTCTCTCTCTCTCTCTCTCTCTCTCTCTCTCTCTCTCAGAATATACTCCCTTCTCCGTATTGTGAATGTTGAGAAGCGCAGAGATCCAGCACGGGGAAGCCGTTATTTAGTGGAGCTGGAGCTGATGGAAGCCGGGGACAGAGTTGTACGCCTGTCCGAGTACATCTACTTCCTTCACCAGCGCAGCCGCCATGAAGAAATCATCGAGAGCAGGGAAGTCAACACTCTGTCTGCCCCCGCTATACCCTCGAAATCACCAACCAGCAGCAGCTCCAGTGCACAGTCTCGGCCCTCCACGGCTTGGAGAGGCCACTGGCCAAAGCCGCTGCTCTGTCAGCCTATTATGCTACAGTGGAGGCATGACGTCATGGTGCACATTGTGGTGCCAGGTACGAAAGCTTAAAGTTCATAGGCCTGCAACTGAGGACTTTTTCTCTCATGCTATGATATTGATCATTTCGATTGGTGCTTCCCATGCCTTCAATTCTTTTCTTGCCATACACGCTGCATGAGGCATGGCTGTCTACAGTGAGGTTTACAAAAGAATCATTTAATCACATATGTCAGGATTTCACTTACTGGTTTTTTTTTATTTAGTTACCTAGCAACCTAGATGGGTGAATTAATCAACAGCAGATGTGCCATTATTTTCAGTCGGACAGCACTTTGTCTCACTTTGTCACAACTGGTCAGCATTCCGCATCTGCTGCTTTTAATCTGAATAAAATTGAATTCCAGGACAAAATTTTTCATCAAGTCACAAATACCTCCTCACCAGCTCTCTCCTCACCATCCCAAAGGCCCTTGCATTTTTGTGCACCGAATAGGATGCAAAATATCTGTGGTTGCCTTCAGAGTGCATTTACAGAAAAATATTTAAAATATCAGTTAAATGGATGTGTTTGGGGTATATGGGTCTCTCTTCATCATGACCCTACATATTGATGGAACACGATAACATAGCAATATATAACATAATTATAATTATAAAATAATATATAACAAGATAACAATACCTCGTGCTTTTTCAGTGCAGTTTTATGTCAGATCAGCAAAACTAAATATGTTATACATATACATGTAATACATTACCTAGACTATGGAAAGTGAGGACATATAATAAAAGTGTCTAAAAACATTATATTGGTGACACACGCTATTTTTTTTTTTACTTTGAATACATTTTCTATACATTTTCTATATGTAGAATATTTCATTTATATTTTATATTAATATTTGATTTATATTTCTGAATACCTTTTGTACTTTTGACTTTTTAATACGTTTGTATATATAGATTATTTCATTTATTTTTCTTGTAATTTGAAGCAGTCTCTGGCAAAAGAATTTCCTTTGGGAGCAATAAAGTTCTATCTTATATTATCTTATCTTATCAATTCAGTTTGTGAGGATTGCACAATCCGCTAAACTCATCGATGCTGCACATCATGTCTTCTGTATTTGAACAGGAAAAACACAAATTTAGTGATTTTGACTATAATATGATTGAAATGGTCTGAGTCATACAGAAATTACAGTTATAGCACAGACCAGTGGATTAAAGATAATATTTCATTTTATCATTTTTTTTTAATTACTTTTCATGCCTCCCCTGACCGCACGTCCCTGCTCTCCAGCAATCACTTAATCCAGTTTGGAGTCCTGCAAACATGTGCAGGCTGTACAGGATGCTGTTGCTTCCAATCAAATAATATACTCATTCATTCATTCATTGTCTTCCGCTTATCTAGAGCCGGGTCGCGGGGGCAGTAGTCTAAGCAGGGATGCCCAGACCTCCCTCTCCCCAGGCACTTCCTCCAGCTCTTCTGGAGGGACCCCGAGGCGTTCCCAGGCCAGCCGAGAGACATGGTCTCTCCAGCGTGTCCTGGGTCTTCCCCGGGGCCTCTTCCCGGTGGGGCATGCCCGGAACACCTCCCCAGGGAGACGTCAACGTAGGCATCCGAAACAGATGCCCGAGCCACCTCTGCCCCCTTTCGATGTGGAGGAGCAGCGGCTCTACTCCGAGCTCCTCCCGGGTGACAGAGCTCCTTACCCTACCTCTAAGGGAGCGCCCCGCCACCCTACGGAGGAAGCTCAATTTGGCCGCTTGTTTCCGGGATCTTACCCTTTCAGTCATGACCCAGAGCTCATGACCATAGGTGAGAGTAGGAACGTAGATTGACTGGTAAATCGAGAGCTTCGCTTTCCGGCTCCGCTCCTTCTTCACCACAACAGACCGGTACATAGACCGCATTACTGCTGCCGCTGCACCGATCCTTCTGTCAATCTCACGAAATCTCACGGAGGAGTTTGAGTACCCGAATGAACCTAGGAGCCATGTTGTCAGGGGTCTAGTGCTCCTGGTAGGGTCTCCCAAGGCAAACGGGTTCTAGGTGACAGGTCAAATAATATACTATAAATTTTAAATATTTTTATTGTTAGGCTGGTTACTTTTATAAATCCATTGCTGTTGTGAAGTGTAGCATAGCTCTCAGCACTTGACCTGAGTGCTTTTTCTCTGGCAGTGAAGAACCAGGCACGCTGGGTACAGCAATTCATCTCCGACATGGAGTTCCTGCACAGAGAGACTAAGGATGAGAACTTTAACATCATCATCGTGGACTTTGAGAGTGAAGACATGGATGTGGAGCAGGCCTTGAGAGAGAGCACAGTGCCCAGGTGAGCTTCTGTCCTATTTACTTCAACATCAACGTCTCTGTGGATCAAGTCCACTCAAACCATGCTGGTGTGTATGCTTGTAAGACCTTTCATTGTGGAGAGTTCTGCTTTCATATAGTGTGTGTGTATATGAGTGCAGGTACGAATACCTACGACGTGAAGGAAACTTTGAGAGATCTTCTGGACTACAGATGGGGGTGGACACCATAGCAGTAAGCACACATGAAACAAACTACACTCCCTTTTCTAATCTATATAAACTCACCGTAAACGTTTGTAGACATCACAATTCTGTGTCCTCCTCAGGACAGCCACAGTATCGTTTTCCTGTGTGATCTGCATATACACTTCCCCATGAGCATCCTGGAGAGCATCAGGAAGCACTGTGTGGAGGGCAGACTCGCCTTCGCCCCCATCGTCATGAGGCTGGACTGCGGGAGCTCACCGCTGGAGCCAGACGGTACCGCTGCAACCGTATTCAAACACTCAGCGTCGTTTTTATTATTGAAATGTTTTCTCTGAAAAACGTATTGAAAAGTGGTTGGTTTTTTTAGGCGAGGTGGAGAGAGAGCAAGAATAGAAACTGATTTAAAAGAGGTTTCTGTTCACCGTTGGTATTATTGTGCACTTCAAACTAGCATGTTAGCAGTCACATATCTTTTTGTGAACAGATACACTTATCATATTTGATACATTTATCTTGATTTTCAAAGTTTAGGGGGCTTGATTGTTTTTGTGTGTAAATATTTAGATATTGAACTATTCTTTTCAAATTAATCTGCTAGCAAACGTGAATCATAGATATTATAAATAAATTGTTTTAACATAAAATAGTTTGCTAATATGCTAGTTAGGCAGTTGTTTCTGATTAGTATTTAGACCAGACTAATCTCTGCTTTGAAAAAGAGAATAAATAAATAAATAAACAAATAAACAAACAAACAAACAAACAAACAAATCATACATACATACATACATACATACATACATACATACATACATACATACATACATACATACATACATACATACATACATACATAAATAAAATATGTAACTAAAACTGGGGGGGGGCACGGTGGCTTGGTGGTTAGCACGTTTGCCTCACACCTCCAAGGTTGGGGGTTCGAGTCCCGCCTCCACCATGTGTGTGTGGAGTTTGCATGTTCTCCCCGTGCCTTGGGGGTTTCCTCCGGGTGCTCCAAAGACATGCATTGTAGGTTGATTGTCCATAGTGTGTGGTTGCGTAAGTGAATGAGAGTGTGTGTGTGCCCTGCGAGGAGTTGGCACTCCGTTCAGGGTGTATCCTGCCTTGATGCCCAATGACGCCTGAGATAGGCACAGGCTCCCCGTGACCCGAGAATAGATCGAATAAGCAGTAGACAATGAATGAATGTAACTAAAGCTCCTATATGTTGTTTTTGACAGATTGAGAGAGTGTCATTAGGACGATAAGATACCATAGTTCTAATTTGAGCTCCAAAACCTATGTTAAAAAATCAGACTTAACGGGTTGAATGTCATTTACTGAATAATATAATATACTGTTCAAGCTCAGAGAGCAAGCTGGACATTAGTAATTCGTATATTAGCTCTCTGACAACAGCAGTAAAATCTCAGCACTGGATTGAAGACTCGCAGAGAATCACAACATGAAGAGGTGTCTTTGTGTAGCCAAACCAAGGACCAGTCTACACTGGAAAAGTGCTTACTGGTGTGGACTGAATAAGTAGTGTAGACCATAATCATCATGTTCTTTACATTTAGAAAGAAAACTTAGCTCCCATTAAAACATGATTAGACAAGACTCTTGTAAAACAGTTTTATGGTGATTTGCATGTTTAATATTAAATAAATAGATAAATAAATAAATAAACAAAAAAACAAATAATTTTTTGCATTTCATTTGTATTTACATTATATACACTATATTATATATTATATCTATTATATATTAGATTTTATTCACATTCCATTTCTCTATAGTCCACTATATTTTTTATTATAAATCTATTCTATTTCATTATATTCTATTTTTTATTATGTCCTTAGTTTGCTGTTGGTTCTGTTCGTTTTTGTGATGTAGGACAGGGAAAAATTTAAGAACCTTACCTTAAGAATATCAACAAGCGTGTTGTTAGATAAGAAATTCTTCAGCATGCTTGTTCTCCTTCCCTCCATTTGCAGGTTACTGGGAGGTCAATGGCTTTGGCCTGTTTGGGATTTATAAATCAGATTTTGATAAGATTGGCGGTATGAACACTGAAAAATTTTAAAAGACCGCTGGGGAGGAGAAGACTGGGAGTTCTTGGACAGGTGAGAAATATTCGAACAATGTTTTATTCCCTCACTTCACCAAACTCAACCCTGTACATTTAAATGATTTGAATCTGTAACCTGAGAGTCTTTGACTCAGCTCTCATCAACTGATCTGACCTTAACTTTAGTCTCCAGAGAGGAACAAAAACACACAGAGACACAACAGAACATTTTGTGAATGTGAATAACATAGAAAGATCTAACACATCCACATGAGAAGGTCTAACACAACTACTTACTGGTGATCGTGATAGTCTAATATGATTAAGAATTTGTGCATATCATGTTTAAACACTGTTTGCTTTAGCTCTGTTGTATCTCACTGGTCTTCTTGTTAATTCTAAGGATCACTCAGAGCTCTGTTTTTTTTTCACCGGCAATGTTTGAATAAAATATTAGAAAGAGTCCAGAATTGTGTAGGCATCTTTAAATCTAGATTCAACTTGTTTAGGCTGACAAATACGTCATTGTTCTTGTTTTCTTATATTTTGTATACATTGTATAGCAGCATCCCAAGTTAATCCCCAGCATTTGTTGTTTGCTGTTCAAAAATTTCTTTCTTATTATGTACTGTAAATAGATTTATGTCATTCTTATAGGGGGGTGTTGTGGCTTAGTGGCTAATATATTTGCCTTCCAAATCTTCCAAATTATTATCTCTGGCGTTGGGGGTTTGATTCCTGCCTCCACCCTGTGTGTGGCAAAGTTTGCATGTTCTCTCTTGTGTTTTGGGGATTCCTCTGAGTGCTTCACTTTCCTTCCCCATTAAATTGTACATCACTAAGTTGAGAGAGAGAGAGAGAGAGAGAGAGAGAGAGAGAGAGAGGAGAGAGAGAGAGAGAGAGAGAGAGAGAGATATTGTGCCCTGTGATGAGTCTCTACCCCATCCAATGTGTCCCTTCTGCCCCAAGTTCCCTAGAAAAGGCTTCAGGCTTCCTGTGACCCTGTGTAGAATAATCAGTACAACAAATCGATGGATGTTATACTATATACCTAAAATGTCACTCTGGCTGAGTCACTTCACTCACAGTTCCGTTTAGCAACCTAAAGATTCTCCACAAGGGGGAGCTGTGCAGCACTGCTCCACTTACACTCTGTTTTTAGAAGTTCTTTCTTCTTCCCTTTGTAAATAATAAAATGTCCACAATACGGAATATCTTCTTGAATTGTCTGGCTTGTTAATGTTTATAATCTACTATAAAATATCTATAGTGTTTTTCCCCTCTGTGTCTACTATTTGCTCTTAGGGTTTTGCAGAATGGTTTGGAGGTTGAGAGACTCAGACTTCGGAACTTTTACCACTACTACCACTCCAAACGGGGCATGTGGAATACTCCTATAAAGAAACCGAGTCAAGGCTAGCCATCTGGGATGCTGTGGTCGATTAGGTTCAATCAGATGGAGCAGGTTTGAGCCCTTCGAGCTTTCCAGAGGCTGCATGAAGAGTTCCAAAGCACAGCCTGTCAGCCTTAAATGCACCGGGGCAGTTAACACATATGTCGGATGGTGGAATTGAGAGTCATGGAATGGAAAATTTTGGATGAAAAGTTTAAATATCATGCACTTTTGTAGTTCCTGAGAATAACTGTATAATGTGCCGGAAGAAGCACACACCAGAACTTACTCAAGGTCTGGACATTATGAACATTATTTGTAATTTGGAGGAGTGAGAGTGCTCAGGTAATATGATGTTAATATGATGTTTCCATTAATGGGTTGATGTATTCAAATTATTTGGAAAAAAAAAATGGTGCTTACTAACAGAGACTGTATTTTATCTTCAGAAATGGTGTCAACAAAAATGCCGTCCAGTCTATTATACTGGATCTTCTCTTTATTTGTTCCTTCTAATCTCTCTCTCTCTCTCTCTCTCTCACTCTCTCTCTCTCTCTGTCTCTCTCTCTCTCTTTCTCTCTCTCTCTCTCTCTCACTCTCTCTCTCTCTCTGTCTCTCTCTCTCTCTTTCTTTCTCTCTGTCTCTCTCACTCTCTGTCTCTCTGTCTCTGTCTCTCTCTCTCTTTCTCTCTCTCTGTCTCTGTCTCTGTCTCTCTCTCTCTCTCTCTCTCTCTCTCTCTCTCTCTCTTTCTCTCTCTCTGTGTCTCTCTCTCTCTCCCTCTCTCTCTCTCTCTCTCTCTCTCTCTCTCTCTCTCTCTCTCTCTCTCTCTCTCTCTCCCCCTCTCTGTCAGCCCTCAAAATTAGAAACTGGTTTTCCATAGCACACATGATGTTTGTACTGTAGAAAGGTGCCAAAATGCTGAGCTGCTGCCCTTAATTAGTTAGAGATGTCTAATTACATTTCAACATAAGGAGAACGTATGAAAAGACATGAAAAGTAACAACATAGTGGTCACTGGTGCCATGTTTAAAGGATAATTTCTGTGAAATTGTATGTAGAGTATGTAAAGGATGTACATTTCTTTCCTATTCTTTTATTTTCTTGTTTTCAAGAATAAATGGGGGAGTAACTGGATTTTTTTTTGTAGTGATACTCCATCTCTCCACAAGAGAGCGTCTCCAACAATGCAAACCTTATGCTTATTAATTATTTTTAAAAAATCTGTTTGTTTATTTATTTGTTTAAAAAACAATTATTATTAAGTCAGAGCAGAGTAATTTCAATAAAGGGAAAAGCTATCAAAAAATGAAATGGAAAATAAATCATTTTAAGCAATGGTATTGTACACCTGTATTTTTCGGGCACATGTGCACAGCATTATGATCCACAGTGTACACCTTCAGCTCATAAACTACTCCCTCATATCACCTGCAGTTTAATGAAAACTAACCCTAAGCTGTCTTTGTCAATGAATTGTCCAAAAATATAATTCCTCCTCTAGCCAGCTTGCAAAAGAGCTACTCCATAAGGTGTAATACAAACCTACAGAAATAAACCGTATTAAGAATACTGATATAATATTTATTTTTGTCCAAAATGCATCAGAACATATTAACATTTACATCAGATATGATTAACAGTCTAAAGGTGGAAAATGACCAGAAATTACCCTGTATATATATATGACATTATTAATTATATATTAATAAATTATTAATTATTGCTGCTACAGGAACAGCTGATTCTCTCCACCTTCAGCGTCCTAAAAGGAACAGTTTGGTAAACTTTGTTCGAGACTGTGTCTCTGCAATAAGAATTATAATGTATATTCATGTAAATTTTATTCTTTTTATGACGAAACGATTGGTTAGTCACCTCGCTTGTTTGTGTCTGATTGGCTGAGAGAAAGGAGGCGTCTGATTGGCTGAGCGAGAGGAGGCGTCTGACTGGCTGGGAGAAAGGAGGCGTCTGATTGGCTGGGAGAGAGGAGGCGTCTGATTGGCTGAGAGAGAGGAGGCGTCTGATTGGCTGGGAGAAAGGAGGCGTCTGATTGGCTGAGAGAAAGGAGGCGTCTGATTGGCTGGGAGAAAGGAGACGTCTGATTACCTGGGAGAAAAGAGGCGTCTGATTGGCTGAGAGAGAGTAGGCGTCTGATTGGCTGAGAGAGAGGAGGCGTCTGATTGGCTGGGAGAAAGGAGGCGCCTGATTGGCTGGGAGGAGGTCCGCAGCCTCTCAGCTGACTTCTAGGCAACAAACTTTTCAGCTGTTGCTTCAGCGCGACTTTCCCCAAAAGCACTCCGGCGAGTGCACACAGCTGTATCACAGGAAGCAGATGGATGCACGTTAACTTTGGCGTTACGAGATCAGTGCTGCTGTTTTACCGGTACACCGGGAACACCTGTCGGTCAGCTGAACCGGAATGGCTGCCTTAAACAGTGTTAACCTGAAGACTTTGGAGGATTTGACGTTGGATTCGGGATACGGCGCGGGAGACTCATATCACTCCCTCAGCCTCTCATCCTCCAAGTCCAACTCTCAGCTTTCCTCCGCTATTTACCGAGCAAACCGGTGCCGCCGCTCTGCCTCTACTAACAGCCGCAACGACAGCTGGGACTCCGTGAACACAGTACCGGAAGACCCGGAGGACATATTTTCCAGATGCCCGCGTTTGCCTGACCTCGAAGAATTTCCCTGGACAGACGACGAGGTGGATCGCGTGCTGCGTAAAGTTTCCGGGGAGCGCGAGCCGCCGCCGTTCACGCGCGACACCGTGCGCGCCGTGTCCAGTCTGCTGCGGCGGCCGCTGCTGCGCGTGGCGCGCGAGGCGCAGAGGCTGAGCGTCCTGCGCTGCCGGTGCACGCGCTACGAGGTGCAGAGCGCCGCGCGGCTCGTGCTCAGCTGGCCGCTCGCCGACGCGTGCGTCTCGGCCGCAGCACGCGCCATGTCTCTGTACAGCATGAGCACCGGGGAGCTGCTGCGCAGGAGCAAGTCCTCGCGCTGCGGTCTCGTGCTGTCCGTGGGTCGCTTCTTCCGCTGGATGGCGGACACTCGGGTGTCGGTGCGCGTCCACGAGCACGCGGCCATTTGCCTGGCTTCGTGCATGGAGACTCTCACGGAGGAGATCGGTGCCAGGGTGCTGACAGCGCGCGCCGCGGGGAGTGTCCGGTGTCCAGTGCCCGCAGACGCCCTGGAAGCAGCAGTGAACGGAGACCCTGAACTCTACGGGCTCCTGCAGAGCTATGAGCATCTGATCTGCGGGAAAAACTCCAACGGTGAGGCGAAAAAGCGCAATAAATAAACAGAGTGCAAGCTTTAACCTTCCATGTTTTGTTTGCATTCGGTGTGGAAGCTGTTGTTGTCGTTGTTGTACGTGACATTCCTGTGCATGCAAATGAAATGTTCTTTTTCATCAACTTTAATGTTAAAATGCTTCATATGAAACAAGTGAAGATTTAATGACATAATTTTCTTTATGTAACAAACAGTTTATAGATATTTAAAATGTGACCCTTGACAGGTAAGTTATTTGCCAAAGGTTAAAGTGTCAGGTGAGGACAGGTTTAAAAAGGGGCAAGTTTAATTGAACGAAAAAAGTCATGACTATTATTGTCAGCACCTGGAGTTATAGTTATAAGTCACTCCATCTGTATTATAAGGAGTGTATGATGTACACACATCAGTTTCTGACTATTTGACTGTGGACTGTAAATATGTTTAGTTGATGGACTTTGGAGTTTTGACAGTTTGATGAACTTAGCACACAATACAATGAGCAGTAGTCACTGTCGTGGTCATCATTGTCAGTAATGTTCTGAGCATGAATAATATCCTGTTAATGGAAGTCCTGGTGGTCTTTTTCCACTGACAGATGGGGTAGAGAGGGCTGACATGAGTCTAGCAACAGATGAGCTCCACTCAGTAATCTTACATCTTACATTCAAACATTCACTGAACAGGGAACGAGGACACAAAAGCCCATTGTTCTGTCCTGTGATTTCATTGCCAAGCTGTACATGGATGGCAAAGTAAGCAGAAAGCAGTGAGCGAAAGAGGCCAGAGTACAGGGGAATAAAAAGCCATCACACTCGTCTCTCTCTCTGTTCTGGCTTGAATCAGCATTTGGAGTGGGTCTGTGACAGACTGGCTGTGCAGAATTGCTCTGGATCTCAGTGATTTACAAGAAAACGTGATGCAATACAGCTCAAGAGAGGGGAATTGGGGAGATATGCGTGTGGACGTGTTGCTGCTGTAAAACATAGCGCCTGTAATAGAGAATGTTGCTTCCATTCCCAAGTTATTGCATTCAATCTGAGAAATATTAATGAGTGCTTCCAGGTCTGGGTGAAATGGATGTAGATTTGATGACCCTCCAAGGAGAAATTTTTGCCTAATCGAATTACACACACTTGCTCTCTGTGTGATTGAATATGACAGGTTGGTTGGGCAAAAATGTTCCCAGACGTTCACTTCCTCATTCATTTATTCAAGAGGTGAAGCTCAATATCATATCTGCTTAAAAGCAAAGAAAATCATGTGGCACTTGATATTTTGATTGGTTGAGAGACCATGAATCCATAGATGAGCGAGTTCTTTAAAAAAAATCTTCACACCCCTAATGCGTTTTTGTATTTTTTACCATGCATATGGACAAACTTATCAATTATTGGTGTATGTTTGTGGTTGATTTAGTGGTTGCGGGAGTGGAGCTACTACTGCTTATGGAGAACAGATTGAGACATGCAAGCTCATGGTTGGCACATTCACTTCCATACAAAAGCAGCTCTCTCATACACTGAACAGGCCCACATCTGGAAGTCTTTAAGACCTAAGTGACCTCCTCGACTCCTGTAACAGAAGGGCCCCTTTTTCTAGAGTGTGAGATATTCTACAGTCTTGTTCATTCATTTCTTTATAGCAGTCAATGTCTGTATGTTTTTTTCAGCAACTCGTTAATTCAATTATTACAGCAATAAATGTCCATATTATCAAAAGCAAGGTCAGAAAGATTGCCTGTTGTTACAGTCCCATTCAGCGTCTTTCCATTAATGACTTCCACCCTTTTTATCAGTAAACCTAGAGCTAATCCTGGCCAATCTATGTGCTTTTTCAGCAGTTCCAGTTTGGTGGCTTTGCGCTTTGAGTCTTGAAACTAGAAATGCTTAGATCTTTTTGTTGGAACTGAATAGATTTATGGTATATGGCTTGGGTAAGTCTTTGAAATTCTAATAAGTCTCAGCTGAAACTATATTAAAACCACCAAAAACTGGAAGCATGTCAAATATGAATATAAAAACAAGGATTTCCCTCAAAATCGAAGGATCGACCAAGGGTGAGGCTTTACTAAGATATTTCTTAAAACCACTGAAATCTAAGATCCTTCTGTTTATCTCATTAGTCAAGTTGAATTTCTTTTCAATTACGTAACATTCTAGATGTAAATCAGTTGCTTCTGTATGCTACAAAGAGATGGCTGGGAGGTAATTGCGGAGTAAAATGGACAAAACCAGCGACTTCATGTCTAATCGTCGGAAAAGTTCATTAACAATCATAACCGTGACAAGACCACACCAGAAACTCAAGAGTTCAGATGATATCAGCAATGTCAAGTGGAAATCCCAGAGTGAGTAAGCGTGCCCTGCGGCTGGGATCTAGTTGTTTTTGTCTGAACCAAGGGAAGTTGTGTTTCTCATAAGTAAACAGTGAGGTTCTATGAGCTTGACAATAATGGCTGACTGGATATTTGCAAGAGAGTGGGGAAAATTAGAGGTTTTGCAGGTGAGGTGGCCCCATTGGATGGTGGGAACCAGAGTTACAGTGGTGGAAACCAGAGATTTGTCAGAGTTTTAAGCTTTCCAATTACCCCTGCTTAATTACCCTCATAAGGCATAATAAGCCTCATAAAGAAACTCCACAAACAGTGAAGTTTCTTTGAATTTGGAGCATTTCCAAAGCCTGTGAAATTTAGAACCAACTGCATGCATTTAATATGGATTTTTTCCCATTTTAACTCCAATAAAGCCCTAAATATTGTGTAAGCTACAGTTGGTTGGATTAGTGAGTATTTAGCAGCTACATAGGTTCAAACATTGTTTTGCTCAAATAACCCATTACTGGTATCATTATGCTCAGAATGTTTTCTAAAGCCATTGTGCAAGGCTTTATACAAGGCTTTGTTGGTACCCTGTACCAGCTGACCTAGGCAAATGTTGCAGACTGAGCAGGGTGAGGAAGAGGCAGTTTGCAGTGACAGCTGGTCTTCCTGCCACTGACCTTCCTCACCTCTCAACATGGAAACAAACGCCACCTGGTCCGGAGAGGTGTGATAAAGCCTAAATATAGACTTTGAGTTTATAGAAGTGGCACTTCTTTACATTTATGAATCCACTACCCAGGAATCTCTCACACTTTTATTCTAAGGTGTACCTCTACACATTTATATGCTAAGTCAGCTATTAGATGGATATTTTGAATTGTCATGTCCAGCAGGTGCCATTTGTAACACTTGTTCCAGTGAGCTTTTTAGACTAACCTAAAGAGACATCTCTAAGCCCCGATTTTGCATTAGTCACACTTCATGGGTTCTCAAAGTTTTTGCGGCCATGGAAACTTGCCAAAAATGTATAAATAATGAACACAGCACAGATTTATTTATTTAAAAAAAAAAAAATGAATGATTTAATTATTTAACACATGCAGCAAATATACTGTATTATGTAGTTATTTCTTTGGGGCTATAAGAGCGTTATTCTGGAACTTTCCTTCCAAAGAACATGAAACTGTGTCAGAAATGTAGATACAAGATACTTGTTACATAATTCTTTTCACAATTGTTTCTAGTTTTATTAAAAGTTGTGGTTTAGGTCATTTGACCAGACAAATATGCTTATGACTTTGATAACTAAGAGTATGTATTATTATTGCATTATAACATCTTTAATAATAGTTAATAGTTCCAACAGTGTAACATTAGTAAAACAACAAAAAATGTAATTAAATCACAGATCACACTTTTATTACATGGCTCTAGTGTAGGGGTTAAAGACTCTAGGCTTGGGAATGTACTTCCCTGCACAGTTTCAGTTTTTCTCTACTCTGGAGAGCGTAAGCGCCACATTATTCATGATGATGAGTTGTAGCGTCTATTGGAACAGCAAAAAAGCCTCCCGCCCCAAGTGTAAATATCTTTATGTCAAAAGACTCAGATTCAAGGTTCTACAAACAGCTCATTAATAATAAAACAGGATATTAACAGTTCATTAATTCCATTCCTAACCTCCCAAAAATAATACCATACTTTTGTGGCTTTTGGATTTTATAGCTCATTACTCATGTGTGCAAAAACCAAACCACAGGTACATCATAAACACTAAACGCCACCAACACCTTCGAACATTTCATACAAGCAGTGAATCACTCACACACAACACTCTCACTCTGAGCACTCACGTGGGAATAGCACTTAAGTGACTTCCTCTGGGTCCTTAACAACTAATAAAAGTTAAACGAGGTGTTAATCAGCCATTGATGGGAAACCGTACCACCCAGGTGTTTGCTGAAATGAAGCCAAATTTCTTCTTCTTCTTTTTTTTTTTTTTTTTTTTTTTTTTTTTTTTTTTTTTTTTTTTAAATCTCTGACTCACACTTGACAATTAATCATAGCGCAAATGAAATCAGTTAGACGACAGCAGGTGATCGGTGTTCGGATATGAACTTTGCCCCAAAGGGTGTGAGTAACAAGGGGTGTGTCAGCAGGGCTGGTTCCTGAACAAAATTTAATTAAATGCAAATCACACATCTCTGGATAGTTTTTTTTTTCCTCTCATAGCTTGAATATCAGATTTTATCTCTATTTATTAGCCTATAAAATGAAGAAGAAGTTGCTTTCAGCTGTTCGGGGTCGCCACAGCAGACCAACTGGTCCGCACAACAATTTGGCACAGGTTTTACGCCGGATGCCCTTCCTGATGCAACCCTCCCATTTTTTTATGGGCTTGGGACCGGCACTGCATCCAGTGGCTGGAGTTTGAACCCAGGCCTTCCACATGGTAGGCGAGAAACATACCACTGAGCCACCAATGCCTTCTATTAGCCTATAAAATATTCCACATTAGAGTACCTTCAATCTGGGACATATATTCAATACTTGTCATATTATTTGTTTTGTAATATTCATTTACCTCTGAGGTAACCCTGGTGAACTAATGGCCAGATGTCATCTCTCTTTAACACTGTGCTTAGCAAGCGCCCAAGCTTTGATTACTATTTCAATCTGACACACTTAATTATGTTGAACCATCTCTCAGCGACAGCTCTCTTAGCTGGTGAAAGTATGATGGATGGTGTTTGAGAAATAATATCATCATTAGGGAAAGAGTCTGTTCTCTGCTTATCCAGGAAATCCAGTCCTCAGATATGGCATTTTGGGAAAAATTGCTGCAATTAAGTAAAATGCAGCCCTGTTTAAAATTGGCTCACATCTTTAGGGCAGAATAGCAGGGGCAGATGTTGAATTTCAGTGCGTAATGCAAAGCTGCTCCTGTTTTTTCTCTCTCTCATCCTCAAGTGGAGTTTAAAGGGAAGGAAGGATTGGCCGTAGTGTTAAACACCTCTGCCGACTGGCAGCCTGTGATTTTGGCCACTCTGGGTGACGTTAACAGTTTGTTCCTATGATGGCTGTGGCTAGTTTGCGTATAATAGTTTGAGAATTTAAATAAAACATATAGTTATAACTGTTATAGCAGCTGAAAACATCCTCATTTTCTCTTCTCTTCTGTCCTGAAGACTTTCCTGTGGTGGAAAACATATTTGTTACAGAGCACTGAAACTGGAGACTCTTTCCATAAATGTTAAATAAACCTCCTTACAGATATGTTTTTTAAACTCATACAAATCCATGTGTATTAGTTTATTCAGTATTAGATAAAGCACCATTTATAAAAAGGCATTGTTTGTGTAACACTATTGTACCGTTATTGGAAATAAATCAAAACCTTTGACTAATCAGGTTTAAAAATCGCCGGCATTGTGGTATAAAGTACATTAGAGCATGATTAAAAAAGAAAGAAAAACAGCTGAAGTTTGCAATGTATTTGATTGGTGAATGCATGCATGGTTTAAGCAGCTCATCACATTTAATGCAGAAGAGGAGTTTGGAATTCTATAAATTTACAACACTAATAAATTCCTCTTCTGTTGTAGCGACAGTGTTCCAGCAGTCGAAATGTAAGCTTTTATTCCATGCTTAGGTATGTATATAAGGTCTAGAATGAAAGTAAAATAAAGAGAAGACAGTGGAAAAAACTCTTAAGGCTCAAAAAAGACTAGAGTCTTTGTCCGTCTTGGTTGAATTTGTAAGCTTTTCCACTCCTCAAGGAAATCCATTAAACTCTGTTTAAAATTAAAAACAGTTATCACTCAGTCATTTGGTTGGTTCTCAAGAGAAGTGCAGGCTCGCGTGAGTACATAGTCATATGAATCCATCCAGGCTTCATTTCATTCCCCTTGGTGTTTCCGAGTAAGCAAGCCAGCCTGCATGTTCATATTCACAGAAGGCTCTAAAAACATCAGCATGCAACACAAGGCCTGATTGAGCCTACCTGTGCAGCACACTCGCATCATTGTGCCCTGCTCAGAATGGCACAGTTGTACCACGGTGTTACTCTCTGACTGGTTTACTGTTTTCACACCACGCTGCTTAAGAGAGGGAAATAGGTTAATCACTCATATTTAGGCAAATAAAGATGGCTGCATTTTGGGATTTGACTGGAGTTTCTTTCAGACGTTGTTCGGTAAAGAGTAGGCTCTTTTACAAGACCTGAAATTCAAATGAAACCTACTCTCAGACATGCGCTCTTATTGAAAACGGATCCGACGGAATTTAAATCGGAAATATTCTTTGAATCTTATTACAGAGGTGTACCTGCACTGAGAGGAACCCTGTTTGTAGAGCTGCGGCTTGAAGCGGCTTAACTATGTTCAGTTAAGGGTTGTAATTATAAATATAAATATGGATTATTGAATTCAAGTGATTTTTACATCAAGTAAATATTTATCCTTTCTGCATTGCAGTTTTTCAATGTGCTTTGGTGGCTTGGTGGTTAGCACGTTAGCACGTTTGCCTCCAGAGTTGGGGGTTCGATTCCCACCTCTGCCGTGTGTGTGGAGTTCTCCCCGTGCCTCGGGGGTCCCTCCCCCAGCACCCCCCACCCCGCCCCCGCCCACCCCCGCCCACACACACACACAACCCAAAGACATGCATTGTAGGTTGATTGGCATCTCTAAATTGTCCGTAGTGTGCGATTGCGTGAGTGAATGAGAATGTGTGTGTGTGCCCTACGATGGGTTGGCACTCCATCCAGGGTGTATCCTGCCTTGATGCCCAATGATGCCTGAGATAGGCACAGGCTCCCCGTGACCCGAGAATAGATCGGATAAGCGGACAATGAATGAATGAATTCACTAGCTGAAATGTGATGACAGATCCAAGATACAAAAGCATTTTAGACCAGGTTTTTTTCCCCAATGTTTAATGGATACATCTTGGAAAATATAAAAAGAATAAGTTTTATTTCAACCAACAGTAGTTTTAAATTATATATATATTTTTTACAGTTATCTTTGTGGAATTTTTTCGGGTAAAAAACAAGTTTTTAAACTAAAAAAGTGGGTTTAAACTTTGCAAAAGTTGGTAGGCGATAAAAAAAGCGTCTTTTAAAAAAAAGGGACGGGGAAACCGGGTGTGGGGGTCTGTGAAGTGTCGGGTGTCGGGTTGTGTGGGGGTCTTTTGTGAACTGTGTGTGTCTGTGTTTTCTGTGTGTGTGTCTGTGTGTTTTGTGTGTTTTGTGTGTGTCTGTGTGTGTGTGTGTGTGTGTGTCTGCGTGTCTGCGTGTGTGTGTTTTTAGGCTGCAGTGCATATTGGGAATTGGATTCCAAAGTTTCAGTAGACGTGACATGAGCAGAAAAACTTTCAAAAATTAAATAACAATCTGCAACTAGCAAGCTTTGATTTTAGCCATGCCTTTTTTATCATTTGCAGGAGTTGGAGAATATACATGGCAATGAATTGAAGGGGTTAAAGTGAGGTCCTAAACAGTTTGTCCTAAAGCTGGCTTTGGCCAGTTTGCATATAATGGTTTGTGAACTTAAAGAAGGAATAAAACATGATGGGGGCATGTCATTATAGGAACATAATCTATGACTGGGTGGTGTGATGAGGCACAAACTTTTTTAACCCTTTCTACTTGTGGTTTGTACATGAGATGAGATCATGTTTGTCATAGCAACTATAAACAGCCTCATTTTCTCTTCCTTCCTGCTGTGGGAAACCCAGCTAGACTTGCAAATTAATAGACAGTATGACATATCAGTTTGGTGTTTTTGTTATTGTAGCACCAACAAAAAGGGTGAAGATACTTAGTAATATCCGGTAATAGCCTACGGTGTCCAACACACTCTAGCCAAGTGTGACAATGATTATAAAAAGAAATGATCAATTGTGCAACCCAAAGAACAGAAGTGTTCAAGAGATTCGTTGTAACTAGAAATTCATTATAAGAGGTCATCTAATGTGATTTGAAACACTTTTTCTCATAATGAAAGAAGACTGGCTGGCTGACTTATTTAGCAATATATATATACAGTATGTGTGTGTATATATATATATATATAATCCTTGCTTCCAATGTGAATGTGAATATAAACATACACAGCCAAGGTTTTAATACCTGTCCCTGGCTGTCTTTAGTAGCTCTAGCCCTGATTTAACCCACTGCACTAATACAGATTTCCCAGCCTCCCATCAGTGGTCTGTGTGATTTGTAGTGCAACAGTTTGCCAAGTTCAACCTCAATCCTCCTTATCCTCTCTCACAGTGGCAGCGCACATGCATTTCCCTTTCCCTCAATCCACTATGACGAGACCAGACGTGTGTGCATGTGTCTCTGTGTGCGTTTGGGTGTGTGTGTGTGGCTGTTTATGACGCAAATGTTAGCCTCAGGGCTGCCAGTGCAGGAATGGCTGGTCATGGGAAAGGCACTGGGTTGGATGTGCTGGTGAAGGATGGGTGTGGATTGAGGGGTTCGAGTCTTCGGGTTTACCACGTGCCCAGCTGTACAACACACCCTGTGGCTCACGAAAAACCCATCTGACCTTTGCATGTGTATAGACCAGGCTATACGATGTATTTATACTATATATTTAAAAGTTGGGCTGTGAGCTAATGGCCATGATATGAAGCACATGTGAAAAGAAGGCACGTTGTGGTCTCAGAATTAAAGTCAGCTTTGGTTTTCACTCTTAAATGTATCCTAATGTTTAAAGGGAGCCAGGCAGATTTTATAGATTGTATTAAATTTCAGAAATATATCACCCCCCCCCTCCCATTTTTGTTCTTCTCCTTTTCCTGTATTTCTGAGGGTACATTTATCATCAGACTGAAAAAAAATTGCAGTTCCTCTTACTGAGTTTAATACTCTGAGTCTGCATCACTGTACTGATTGGCCAGTCACCACATGCTGAACTAAGCGTTTTCTGCTCACACTATTCAGTCCTGCGTAGATTTTCCACACGGTTTATTTTGTGTTTATTTGACTCACTTCCTCCTAAGGAAATATTTTCAACTGGACTATATCCATAAATGTGCCCTGAACATAAAAAAATGCCCAGCGTCTGGATAAACGTGGGTTTTTTTTTTAACCATACCTAGCATGTGTATGAATACTAGAATGAATGAGTGCACATGCCTGGACGGATGGTCAATCGTTTACTTTAATTTTGAAAACAAATCCATTTCTTTATCCTCATTTGATCCTTTTATAATACCTACTGAATGAGAGTTCCCAGGAATAAGGGATGGATTTTGAATCAGAGAAGAATCCCCAAAGCCTTGTATCTTACTTGGAGCTAAACATCATTTATAAATCGGAGACAAGCTTGAGCTCTTCTTATTGTTTTGTTCATACTATGCTTTATATCCCCTGCAGCTTGTAAGAAAGTAGAGGTAGACATGGACTCTGTTCCAGAGGCAATCATCTGCCATTTAGTTCAGCCTCGCATTCATGACTTTTTCAGAGTTTCGAGTGGGAATCAGCAGAACTGCAGAGTTCCAACGAAGAGCAGCTGATCTCCAGCATGGGAAAGGATTCAAACAGGATGTTTAATAATTAAAGCCGTCTTAAGGCTTTACTATAGTTATCTATTTGTTGAGACCAGTTTTACTAAAGCCTTAAGTTGGTTTCATTAATGTCAAACTGTTCCAGCCAAACCAGTTTATTCAGCAGTTTAATCTTTAATGATTGTCTGCACAAAAGCAACAATAACTGGATTTTTGCATGGAATTTTAATTGATCTATTAGATTAATTACTGTCCATCATTTATACTTCTTTTGGAAATGGAGCTGGAGCCTATCCAAGGAAAATACCCCTTGATCAATTAAGATGTTTGCACAGAAAGCTTAGTTTAATTTACCAAAGACATCCAATGAACACAACAAACTGATAACACATCCTGTTTGCTAAACACATTCATTTTGCCGACGATTCTATTCAAAGCAGCGCATAAAGTTACAGCATTCCTGTCATTTAAATGATTAGCTTAGTCTTAATCTACTGTATGAGATCCAACTGCCCCAACAACTCACTCTAAGGAGAAAGTAGGAGGGATGTGTTCACAATGCCTGAGGTAACCTTGGGAAGAAAATTGCAGCTAGACTTCAAAGTTCTTCCTCTTCTTATCTCTAATAGAGACTAAGTCTATATGAGGTTGTGACTTATTACTCTAATGGCACACTGGCTTGCTTCGCTAACCGGTAATAACTTCAGACCTAGAAAACTAGCGCTATCGGCTTTGCACCATCATGGAACTGACGATAAGGTTTTAGGGCATTGTATTCGTAAATACATGGTATCTGATACAATGCCATCTTGGGCTGTGCCTTTTATGCCAGTCCTATCTTGCTTGCTTGAATTAAAAATAATTAGAATCATTTGGCCTAAAGTATGGGTGTTCCTTTTCGCTAGCAGTTTTATTTCCATGGTGTTTTTCTCATATCTGATTGTGGTTTCTGTGTGTAGGTGAGCTCTCCTTGCCGGCCCACTTCAGCCCGTATGCCGAGGGTCATGCCCCAGGCTCGGAGGGCAGACAGGAAACATGTGTTCATATGGAGGTACGGACGCTGGAGCAGGCTTTGCTGGCCACTTGTGTGGGAAGCATCTCAGAGCTGAGTAAGTATGACTTCCTTAAACTACAAGAAGACCAAACAAAACTTAACAAAACACAACTCCTCGAAAAATTCCTAAAAAAGATTTGGTGATATTATGGATTCATGTTCTATTCATCTGTAGCTGTGTCAAAGGAATTTTATTGTCAGAGAAAAAAACTGGGGAATTCTGATCCAAGCATGACTTGTAGAAAGCCATCCATGTTTTTTTTTTTTTTTTTTCTGAACTGTTCCAATGGTTCCTTCAAAGGACTTTCCAAAATCATTAAAATGATTGCTACAACATGGCTGGAATTTTCATCAAGAAACAGAACATTGCTCTAGTTCACGGATCCTTATGCTGTCTTTCGTCTGCTACACGAAGTTTATTAATCAGCAAATAACCTGTTGTACATAATATTCATGTGACATAAAAATCTACAAGCAATTTTAGAATTAATTGTAAATTTCATGAAAATGGATAATGTGCATAAGGGCTATTTTAAACCATCCCAGACTTTCAAAAGCTCTTTATTATAGCCCTGGTTATTTTTATTTGTTTTTTAAATTGTTTTATGATGTAATGTCTATTTTCTGATATGTTTGTAGGATAACGTTATTATTTAATAAAGAAGTTCTAATGAGAATGATGTTTGTCAGCGAAAAGACATGGCCAAAAGTACTGTCTATAGACATCTCTGTATTGAATTGTTCCCCTTTTGCTGCTATAACAGGCTCCACTCTTTTGGAAAGGTTTTCCACTAGATTTTAGATCATGGCTGTGATGATTTGCCCATTCATATAAGAGAGTGTAAATGCCAGGTAGGGCACTGATGTAAGGCCAGACGTCCTGGTGCACAGCCATCATTCCAGTTCATCCCACGCACAATGTTGTATTATCAGTAAATTGCAGCAAACCTTTTCATATAGTGAAGAATGATGCAGTTTAAAAGGATAAAGATGAGTTGACTATATGAATCAGTAATTCACCTTTCTATCTATAGATTTGTGCACATATGTGCTATCTTTTAAAAAAAAAGAGAGCGTTAAACAATGCAGAATAAGAAAATAGTTTTAGTTGTGGTGTATTTACGGCCATCATGTGCTGTTTATTGGCACATTAACCACTATTCTTCCGAATGGACTTTAAAAAGAGCTTCTTTGTGTCATTAGTATTGTTGCTCACGCTTGACTTGCTCTGCTCTAAAACATGTGGCTGTGCTGCTGGCCGTGTGTTTATTTTCCAGCCCACAGCTCAGGGTGAGGGCAGCATGTGTTCCTGGCCTCTGCTTGGTCCAGGCCTCAGGCGATCTCAAACACTCCATCAGTTGTGCTCCTGCTACAAGAGCATCTTCTGTTTGGTCCCGAGGAGGGAAAAGTGCCTCCTTTGTGCCTTGTGTTTGCGACAAACCTGCAAAATAACACCACACCCAATGCCCATGAGGGCTGAAAAGCAGGTCTTTGTGGTAGATCTTTCAGAAATCATTCATCTGTGTTCGTTTTGATATGGTAATTGAGGAGTAAGTGCAGAGCGGCACAACCTCAAGGCAGATGGGTTTCCAGTTATAGAGCACCACTATATTTGAAGCCTGGCCAAAGTTTGGCCTCTCCAAAACCTGGAACTCAATCCCTATAAAGACAATATCGGTCCCTGTTTATTAGATCAGTGTCATGCTCCTGTGGCTTGCTTACTCTATTCGGTGTGATGTTTTCTCCATGTGGTGGCTGCACTTTCTCCTGGCTTCTGATTTTTTAATGATGAACCCAGATGATAAGGAGAGGATATCTGGCTTCCTCTGTTTATCTTCTGCTCATCCTTATGGGAATAACACAAGCCTGGATTTCTGCACAATCAAAGCTGGTTGTATTGATTTAGGTTTCTGCATTGTGTATTAATGCCTGCATTATATATTTGGTCACATTTCCACTTTTGCCATGAGTCAGTGAGAGACACTGTAGTGGATTGTGTGTTTGTAATGCTTTTAAAATGCGAAGGTGCAAAAATAGCAGATGTTACCTGAAGAAATAGAAATGAATAGATATCAGTATGATATCAGTAGAACAGCTTTAAGAACAGGTTTATGGGAGTAAAGATCGGATATTTCATTAGATTTCACACTTTCACACTAGAGCGCTTTGTTTCTTTGAGATTTGATTCATAGATTGATATTTGTGTTTGAGGACCTCACCAGTAAGATCGTTTCGATTCCTTACAGTAAGAAGCAGCTACTGAGCTACTGGCTCCTTCCTATAAAAACAAATCTTTTTTAACAACAATAAAAAAAAATACAACTCATGACTATTTTCTTGCTCTTCATGGTTGTTCTACCAAAAGGTCCTTTCTTTAAACTCTGTGAAAAATGTACCTCAAATATTTTTGATTAGTGCTGCTAAATTTCTTTTTTTGTGAAATGGAAACTCCTGGAGATCATCCTTGAGAGACAAGCCAAAAAGTGTGTAGGTGGAGATAATGCACTCTTTCAGAAGCACATTTTTTATCCGTCTGTGAAAGATTTTAGAGCCTTTTAAAAGCCTGTTTTCCAAATCATTTGTGGGAACATTTAATACATAGCCATGCTTACATTTAGGGTCCTTTTTCTTGCCCTCAACAGGGGATTTTTATTAAAGGGTCAGAGCACAGCACCTCTGGAGAAGCTAAGAACTGATAAAGTTAACTCGCAAACGCACATTTGGCAACCCGCCTTCTGTTGTGATGTTCTCAGGTGACCTGGTATCCCGTGCCATGTGGCACATGCAGCGTCTGCTCTCAGGGGGATGTGTCCTCAGTCCTGGTCGTCCCAGCCACAAGCAGCAACTCTCCTGGTCTCCTGATGCCCTCCACACTCTCTACTATTTTCTGCGCAGTCCACAGATGGAGTCTATGGAGAATCCGAACTTAGAGCCACCTCGGATGGCCCTGAGCAAAGAGAGGTGTGCTACAGTACAGAAACAAAACACTTCTTCTGCTTACCAATGAATAAATCAATGAATGAATGAATGTTCTCCTGTACATTTTTTCCAGCTGATTTCTTTATGGAATTCGATCTGCCAGTGAAATCGTTTAGCTTTCCCATAGACTTTTAAAAAAAGTATACATAATTATGTTTTTATAGAAATTCCACTCCTGTGAGGATATTGTAATGGCATCTTTTTATGTCACAGAATGAGCATGTGGAAACGTCTGTGTTTATCCATGCCGGTGAAAGTCGATGACTTTAGCAGGTGTAATCTCTCATATTGAGTTCCAGTACACCATGGTAGCTGCTTTGCTGGCTGGTATTAGGTGGAAAGAAAACCATAGATCTTTGATGAAGTGCAAAATCAACACAGTGATTCACATTTTTCTGACAATCACGTCACTTTGGCTTATGTCATAAGTTACTTAACAGAGTCTGAGCACCAAAAGAGAAGAGCACTGATACACATATCTGTGGTTAAATGAGGAGAGCAAGGTTACTTTGTAATAAATACAGAGAGATAAATTAATAGAAGAACATGTTTTTCATATAGGCCGTTCCCTTTACTGCCCCCTCTGATGGAGTGGATGCGTGTTGCGATGGTTCACGCAGAGCATCGGCGGAGTCTCTTAGTGGACAGTGATGATGTGAGACAGACAGCCAGACTGCTCCTGCCCGGACTGGACTGTGAACCCAGACAGCTTAAGTATGAAAAATTCTTCATTGTTCTCCTGTAAATGCTTTATTTTACACAGCATATAAATAATTTGCTTTGTCTTGCTTTCTTAGGCCAGAGTGCTGTTTCAGCTCCTTTAAGCGTTTGGACTCAAAGTCTGCATTAGACAAGTTCAACCTAGACCTGGGTTTCCGCATGCTCAACTGTGGACGCACAGATCTGATTGGTCAGGCCATCCAGCTGCTCGGTCCCGATGGAGTAGATACCATGGACGATCAGGTTGGAACTATTTCTATATGTACAGTCCTCTCCCAAACAACCGCTTTCTTTCTGAAGTTAATGTTAAATGTAAAATATAAGCAGAAGCTTAAAATGTGTAAACCAGATGTTAAACAGTTTTTACAAAATATATATTTGGAAATGTATGATCATCACAGGCATAGAAACATTTTTAACTTTGCAACCTATAATCTTAATGATCTTAATAATTAGGGTTATTTGCCAAAATATAGGGATAAAAGTAAAACAATTTAAAGTCAAATACAACTCATGATGAAATATTTCAATTGGTCTAAAGTATTAAAAGAAACTCAACTTTATCATTCATTCATTGTCTACCGCTTATCCGATCTATTCTCGGGTCACGGGGAGCCTGTGCCGATCTCAGGCGTCATCAAGGCAGGATACACCCTGGACGTAGTGCCAACCCATCGCAGTGCACACACACACTATGGACAATTTAGAGATGCCAATCAACCTACAATGCATGTCTTTGGACCGGGGGAGGAAACCGGAGTACCCGGAGGAAACCCCCGAGGCATGGGGAGATCATGCAAACTCCACACACATGGTGGAGGCAGGAATCGAACCCCCAACCCTGGAGGTGTGAGGCAAACGTGCTAACCACCAAGTCACCGTGCCCCCTGAAACTCAACTTTAAAAAAAATTATAAATCTAGACTCTGAAAGGCTCTATCTAGAATCCAACATGTTTCCCTTTCAGAGACGATTTTAAGTAAAGCCTCTTATAGGAAGCTATAAATTCTGAACTATTAATGAACTCTTTATTGAGTGTGATTTTAAAGAAAAGCTATTGATTTTAGGATGCAGGAAATACATTTACATGTGTGTGTGTGTGTGTGTGTGTGTGTGTGTGTGCATGTATGTGTGTGTGTGTGTCTGTGTGTGTCTGTGTGTGTGTCTGTGTGTGTCTGTGTGTATGTGTGTGTGTGTGTCTGTGTGTGTGTCTGTGTGTGTGTCTCTGTGTGTGTGTGTGTGTGTGTGGGGTGTGTGTGTGTGTGGGTGTGTGTGTGTGTGTCTGTGTGGGTGTGTTTAGGGCATGACACCTCTGATGTATGCCTGCTCAGCAGGAGATGAGGCTCTGGTCCACATGCTCATTCACGCAGGTGCTAATCTGGATATAGGGGTAAAGAATGATACTTACTGTAGAGAGTACTTATTAATATCACATAAGAACACATTGTTTATATTGCTTTATCTAAAGGGTGTTTCTTCTTGCCCTTCACTGCAGGTTCCTAGCTGTTCACCTAAACACCCATCTGTTCACCCTGACAGTCGCCACTGGGTGGCACTAACTTTCGCCGTGCTGTACGGACATTTATCAGTGGTTCAGGTGAGCTGTAGATTCTCATGTATTCAGAATATACTCAAATTTTGTAGAGCATAGATTTATTTAATTTTTAGTGAATGAAAAGTTTATCATGTTTATCATTCATCATGAATTTCAGCTGCTGTTGGATATGGGGGCAGACGTGGAGGGCCGTGCTCAGAAGAGCGGGCACCAGGGCTCAGCAGACACACCACTCCAACTAGCATCAGCTGCAGGTACGAATTACTTCACTCAAAGCACTCATAGTTGGTTAACAATGTTAACCTCTTCACAGTACAATGTTTTCTCTTCTGGATGTGTTTAGGGAACTATGAGATGGTCAGCCTGCTATTGTCCCGTGGTGCTGACCCCATGTTCCGAGTGCACAGCGGGGGTTCACTCACATCACTGTATGAGGATATGAACTGCTTCAGTCAAGCTGCAGCACACGGCCACAGGTAGAGGAACAATATAGTATTTGGAGTCCAAGCTTAACCTTTATGTCCAAGCTTACCCTTTATTCACCCATTCACACTAGCATCAGGCATGGCATGCAATAGTCTGCTGTTTCTCATGCTTTTTGGATAGGAACGTGCTGAGGAAGTTACTGAGCCAGCCTCAGCGGCTGCAGGAGGACGTGCTTTCTCTGGAGGAGATTCTGGCCGAAGGTGTGGAAGAGGTACAAAGGCCAGAGCATCATTCTGTATCCACTCCTGGTGCAGGGGTAGTCCTGCCGCTCACCAAGGCCCGAATCCGAGCTCTGCAGGAGGCCAGCCTTCACAGCGCAGAGCATGGCTACCTGGATGTCGCCATGGAGCTCAGAGCACTTGGTATGGTCTGAAGAAGAAACTGTCTAGATACAGACGGGTAGAAATACAGTCAGGTAGATGGGTAGACAGGCATAAAGACGGTTGGATAGTAAGGTAGACACAGAGAAGTAGACATATAAGCAGGAAGACAGACTGGTTGTCAGACAGGTGGACATATAGACAGATGGATAGACAAGCAGGCAGACAGATAGACAGACTGGTAGTCAGACAGATGGATAGTAAGGTAGACATATAGGCAGGAAGACAGACTGGTTGTCAGACAGGTGGACATATAGACAGATGGGTAGACAAGCAGGCAGACAGATAGACAGACTGGTAGTCAGACAGATGGATAGTAAGGTAGACACAGAGAAGTAGACATATAAGCAGGAAGACAGACTTGTTTTCAGACAGGTAAGTAGGCAGACAGATAGACAGACTGGTAGTCAGACAGATGGATAGTAAGGTAGACACAGAGAAGTAGACATATAAGCAGGAAGACAGACTGGTTGTCAGACAGGTGGACATATAGACAGATGGGTAGACAAGTAGGCAGACAGATAGACAGACTGGTAGTCAGACAGATGGATAGTAAGGTAGACACAGAGAAGTAGACATATAAGCAGGAAGACAGACTGGTTGTCAGACAGGTGGACATATAGACAAGTGGGTAGACAAGTAGGCAGACAGATAGACAGACTGGTAGTCAGACAGATGGATATTAAGGTAGACACAGAAAAGTAGACATATAGGCAGGAAGACAGACTGGTTGTCAGACAGGTGGACACAAAGATGGGTAGACAAGTAGGCAGACAGATAGACAGACTGATAGTCAGACAGATGGATAGTGAGGTAGTCTCAGAGAAGTAGACATATAAGCAGGAAGACAGACTGGTAGTCAGACAGATGGACATAGATAGATGGGTAGTCAGGCAGACAGATGGACCGGTAGACAGAGAGGCAGATAGATGAGTAGACAGGCAGGCAGACAGTTGGTTAGAGAGGAAGACACAGACAAGTAGACATATAGGCAGGTAGACAGACTGGTAGTCAGACAGGTGAACATGTAGACAGATGGGGAGACAGGACTACAAGACAGACTGATGGGCAGCTAGACAGTTATTACAGTAGTTAGGCATGCAGGGAAATAATAATATATATGGACAGACAGACAAACATACAGAAATGTAAACAAATAGACAAGTGGTATGAAAATGTGTGTGTGTGTTGCAGGTGTGCCGTGGAGGCTACACATGTGGCTAGAGTCTCTACACACAGCACAGCTTCAGTCCAGAACTGAGCTCACTCTCTCCCTCCTGAACGACTTCAGCTCTCTGTGGGAGGAGAAACACTGCGAGGAATTGATCTCAGACGGCCTTCCCCTGCTCTTCTCCATCATCACAACCACCAAGGTAAACAAATCCAACAAACAGCCAAGCTTTCCAGATGCACATTTAGAGTCTGTTTATGACCTAAATCACACTACCAGTAGAAAGGTTATAGACTTGATCTGGTAAACACAATCATAAGTTTCACTGGAACAATAGTTCTTTTTACCTCTTTATTTAAACAGTGTTTAGAATCATGAACTTTGCCAGCTGTAAGCTTCCAAGTCTCTGTCTTCCCTCCAGAATAAAGAGATTCGTAAGAAGCTGGGTTGTGTGTTCAGCCACTGCTTCGGTTCTGCTCCTCTGCCCCCTATTCCAAAACTGAGGAACACATCAGCAGCTCAGCTAGGTAAGACACTATACCTCATCCTCCCAGATCTCCACACAAACATAAGCCTGTCCTGTATAAACTGTCTTCCTGCTTGTGATCCAACAACATGCTATGACAACTGCTTTTAAGATATTACAGAACAGATAACATAACTGTAAATGACGTGACATACAAAACAGCTGTTACAGGAAAACAATCAGTGGTTGGTTGATATGATACAACCTATTTTATTCTCTCTTTTGTATTTCTCAATTAGCAAATGAATACATTTTTATAGTAAGTAAGAAATGGCACATTTGATCAGTTTGTAGTTATGTTTTATGATGTGTAATCTGTGAAACAAGGTAGTTCCTGTTATCACTTGTGTTAAAGCAACTATAAACAATTATTCTCTCAACAGCCTTCCTTTTTTCTCTCTCAGTTACTTAGACCAAGAAAACACAAAAGCTCCATGTTTGAAGAGTCCTTTCAAAAATTACAAATACATTTTTCCTCACAGAAAACCTCATCATATCAGTTTCACACGATTCTTTTTTTTTTTTTTTTTTTTTAGCAATTAATGTTGGAGTATCCACCATATAAGTCTCTGTGTCAGTTGGCTACAGAGATAATAACATAGAACGAGCGCACTAATATAATATTTACAGCTACTGTTATAGAACATTAATCATCATCTTCTAACCATAGATTTTTTCCCCAAATTTAGCTCTCGTTAACGATATTAATCCATATTTTCCGAAAATTAATCTTTTGTCCTCATCAGAAATACAAAATATGAAGCATTATGATAGCTTATAGCTCATGAAGAATAAAAGGGGGAGCTTGTTACTTCTGTTATCATATCTTCACTGTCTGTCGCTTCAGTTGACTGACTGACTGACTTCAAGATCTTATTACTGGTTTTTAAAGCGCTACACAACACATTATATTCTAGATCTCTTAAGCCGTTCTACTTGGTCTAGGCCTCTGAGGTCTAAAAATCGAATGTTGTTGGCTGACCTCTCTGTGCGAAAGTCAAAGGGTGATCTGGCATTCTCCGTAATTATGGAATAATTTCCCACTTTATATTCACTTGGCCCAGTCAGCTAAGATTTTTCTGCTGAAAACACATCTTTATACTTCGGGAATTGAATTACGGGAACCTTGAGTACTGGAGATATTTGTTCTGATAATGATTGCATTTTTTTCTGTGAAGCACTTTGATCATCTCTGTTTTTAAGAGTGCTACAGAAATAAAATCGAGTTTAGAGATGAGTCATTTAGATTATTCCGCATCAAAGTTGGTAAATATCACAGATCTCATGCTACATGTCTTCCTGACTAACAGACATCCATTTCCTGAATAACTCGGAGATGTCAGACGTGACGTTCCTGGTGGAAGGCAAGCCGTTCTACGCACACCGAGTGCTCCTCATGTCTGCATCACAGAGGTTGGAGACTAAACCAAGTTCAGATTTGCACCGATGCATGCTATAGCGTTAATAATATTATTTACTCAAACATCCGCCTTATTTCCCAACTAAGGTTCAAAGATTTGCTCAGCATTAACAAATCAAATGGCACAGAGCATATCATCGAGATCACGGATATCAAGCACAGCACTTTTCAGGTGACACAACAAGCAAAAGTGAACACAAACACTTTTAATTTAATAATTCTGTGTTTACTAAAAGCATAAATTTGGTATTTCAGATGCTGATGTCTCATCTGTATGGTGGAGGAGAAGAGAACTCAGATGCAGCCATTTCTGATATGTTAGAGGTGAGAGAACATTCGGTTAACTCAGTCGATCAAAGCTGCATGTGGAGCAGTGGAGGCTCAACACGAATCACTGAAATTTTAACATAATTGTATAGCACAGTGTTGTTGAGTTCTTCGTTCTGATTGGTCAGATGGCATTGAACATTTTTCTTAATGGTATATAATGGAATATGTATGTTAATAATTGAGGCATTGGTGGCTCAGTGGTAGGTTACTCGCCTATCATGCGGAAGGCTCGGGTTCGATTCCAGCCAATGCCTCAACCCCAGCCACTGGATGCAGTGCCGGTCCCAAGCCGGAAAAATGGGAGGGTTGCGTCAGGAAGGGCATCCGGCGTAAAACATTTGCCAAGTTGTTGTGCGGACCAGTTGGTCCGCTGTGGCGACCCCGAACAGGGAGCAGCCGAAAGCAACTTCTTCTATGTAAATAATTATATACCTCAGCACTGTTGAATTCTTGATTCTGATTGGTCAGATGGTGTTGATTAATTTGTATAAACACTCAGCACTATTTGTTTAAGTAACCTGATCAACATAAAATTAGATCATGCTGAATGTAGCTCCTTTGATCTGAAGTTAGGAAGGTTAAACATTACACCTTGTACATCTAAAGCACTTGTTAATAAAATTATTACTGAGCAGAAGTTTAGTCTGTCATAGCATTACATGTAGCACTTACATTAATAGCTGCCAAATTGTATCACTTCTCATTAGCAGAAAGATAAATTAAGCTTGTGTTATACCTACATCTCACCTAGTTTTCATTACTCAGCCTTACTACTACTAAAAAAAAAAAAAAGAAAAAGAAAGAAAATTCTATTCTGTGCAACTCACATATAAAGATGGAGTAGTAATTACATCTGTTTCATTTCCAGCTCCTGCCAGTGGCTGACTCCTTCCAGCTCGGTGCTCTGAAAAGGGTGTGTGAGATACACTGCGCTGAGCACATGACCATCCATAATGCTATTTCCATCTACCATGCAGCCGTGGTGAGAAAACTTACCTCAATCCACAATCTGCAAAATAAACCTCGTTTTTTTCTGATGACTCAACATTTTTACTCATTCCGACTTGGGATTTGTTGTTTGTCTGTAACAGGCGAGTGATGCGATGGAGCTGGCTGCCTTCTGCCAAAGCTTCTTCCTGCAGAACATGTCCGTCATGATGCAGAGACAAGACTTTGAAGAGCTGCTACTTGGGTCCGAGTGCAGCGACGCTCTGGAGGATCTACAGGAAGCGCTTATCTGCAGGCTTCGCCCTCTCTGCAGCTCAGGGTGAAAGGAATGGGATCTGACACATGGACAGTCGGGCAGTGCCTTCTTTCAGCTCACTTATCTCACCTAGCATTGCATCTCTCAGCTGTCTAGAGTTGCATTCTGGACAAATATACAATAGTTTCTGGATGTTTAACATTAAGATATGATAGCACTGCAGGAAGTAGTATTAAGAATCATTGTATATCACTGTAAATTTCTACATGAGTAAGTGTTCATTTATGCAATTGAATAACACAGATGCTCCTTACAGCAGTGCCCTCTAGTGGACAAAATGTGAATCAAATACTTTGTGATTAATATACAGGATGTCTGAAATGTCAGAAACCAGTGAGAGTAAAACTTCTCGGGTCACGGGGAGCCTGTGCCTATCTCAAGCGTCATTGGGCATCAAGGCAGGATACACCCTGGACGGAGTGCCAACCCATCACAGGGCACACACACACTCTCGTACTACAGACAATTTAGAGATGCCAATCAACCTACAATGCATGTCTTTGGACCAGGGGAGGAATCCCCCGAGGCACGGAGAGAACGTGCAAACTCCACACACACATGGCGGAGGCAGGAATCGAACCCCCAACCCTGGAGGTGTGAAGCAAACATGCTAACCACCAAACCCCCCTAAAATTCCATTATGACATATTTAATTTTGTTTTTATTATTAACAACATATATGCTATATGTTCACCTTTTAGCATTTTCTCAATGTTTTCCCACTAGGTCCTGACTTTCACGCCCCTGTATTTATAACCTGTACATAGTTTTGTAGCATTTTATACTGTTAATATATGTATTGTTTGTTACACAAGTGTTACGATGGTACTTTTGGACATTTGTAAAGACTAATTTATTAGCTATATTATTATTATTACTTGTATTCTCATGCTCTTTTTCTCTTTCTTTTTTTAAATTATTAACATTATACAACGTTGTACATAGGCAGTGGAAGGCATGGGAGTTGACAGCAGTCTTAGAAAAAAGTTCTAGCACCTTCTTTGTTTTGTCAAAAATGGGAGTTTTATGTAGAATGAGACACCAGAGACTTTGTCTTTCGGAAAGCTAGAACTGTTCAGCATCCTAAGAATCTTATTTTTGGAGTGTAGTCCAGAATTTAAACCCTTTATGTGTCATTTTGTCATTCATATATTCTTCTTCTTCTTCGTGAATTGTATTATGCTGTAATTACAGTGACACTATTAGGAAATATTTCAGCAGTAGGGAATGTAAATCTGTTCTGGGTGTGTAATTAGGTTAGCTTTTTAATCTCTGACTGGAAGAGTGATAGTTTAAGTCCCAGGACTGCCATTGTTAGGCTCAGCTTCACGCTTGGACACTATCCTGCCTCACATTAATAAGTTTGAATGAATAAAAGCTGAATATCATTCCAAAGCTTCCATTAATAAACAAAATTTCACATCCAAGCTGATCTATAGGTTCATGACTGATGCACAAATCCAAAGAATCCAATGGATTTATTTCTGTTTTGCACTGAATTCATTCACAGTAGTTACAAGGGGATACATTGGGGGGTTTTTTTTTTTTTTTTTACCTGCTCATATTAAATCAATCTGTATTCCAGCTTATCTTCTCACTCCAAGTAGAAAATAGGAAGGATAAGAATAGGTATTGCTTAGTTTATTTCTCTTTATCTGAAGTCTGCCGTGTTGTGGATATGCATCTGCAACAAGGTGGGTTATGACATCAGCACACCCTCTCAGCGAAAACCATACAGAACCAAAAAATACTAAAGGACAAGCAGGGAGTGAGACGTGAACGAAAGTAAACATTGAAAAATAAAACAAAAGTGAAGGAAAAAAAACCCAGTTGTTCTGATAAGAAAAATAAATAAATAAATTGGGGAAAAGGTGGTGTTGGGGTGGCACAAGAGAGGGCAAATTGAACATATACATCATCATCATGCAGAGAAAAGCTGGATGTCTGACATGCAATGGCAAATACGAGAACACAGCCATGAGCAGGACGATCCCCTTGGTGCCTTAAGAAACTCATTGGCAAAGTTATCTATTTACATCACATGTGTTTCGACCTGTTTGTACACACACTATGAGATTTAAAAAGTGACAAATACGAGTTCATAACGTTATACCCGCCCCATCCCGCGTAGAGGCTAGTCTACATTCTTAAATTACTGGTAAATAATTTAACATATACTACAAGCTCTTTTTCTGCTCAAAGCCAGAAAAGAAAGAGTGCTTTGTTCACAAAATTCAGATGAGTCCTAACAAACAACAAAAGACAAAAAAAAAAAAAAATGCAAACAATTTGACAAATAGCTCTGATACGAACACTAAACTACCCAAATTTTGGTTTATAAATAGTCCCAGCTGCATAAATTAACAAACAATAAGAACAAGAACAAATAAAACACAATGATAAATAAGTTATAAAATTATACACAATTATGGCCAAAGTTCTCTGAATCCTGCAGATGCTTCTCCAAAATGTTTTTTTTTTTATCCTCAAAAATGCAAAATTGACATCAAAAGTAAATCAGTATGCATCATTTCATTCAAAGGTGACAAAATATTTCATCACTACATGGAGAGAAAAAAAAAAAATTAGCAACACAATCAGTCCAAGCAGAGTCACAACTAGACGAGGTTTACGGAATGAACATATACAGGATGTACACCAGAATAGAGCATTTAGTGAAACATTTCCCCCTTCACATCCCATCCCAAAGCACCCCGGGAATAGGCTCGGCCATATTATTTTCCCAATAAGATTTGAAAATCTTGTACAGCAATGACACAGAGTTCATAAAATAGTTCAATTCTGTCATTCATAAAGAAACACTACATCGAAAAAAGAATTACAGTCCAACGAGAGTCTGAGTGGGCTGCTCCTCCAACGCCATAATAACCACTTCACTGGCTGCTTCTTCCTCATCTGGGGTGTGTGTGTGTGTGTGTGTGTGTGTATGTGTGTGTGTGTGTAGGGGATAAACAATAGCCAGTAGATTACATATGAGTTAAAGGAATATGAAATAAGAACAGGAACATTTGTAGATTCGATTTTTTAAGGCATTTGTCAATTTTTCAGAAGGCTGTGGCTCTGAGGAACAGGGAAGAAGGTGAAGCGTGAATGAATCTCGGTGGTTTCCGTGAAGCGATGTTGAGGAGCATCCATCCGTAGCTTGTACTTGCTGTGTAATGTGCCTTCCATCATCAACATACTGTACACGAGGCTCATGCGAGAGCAGCAGTCGGGTTCTAACACGTTTTCTGGATAACTCCTGGCAGCAGAAATGTGCAAAAGGCATCACAAAAATGGAACAGAAAGACACAAAAAAACATGAAATGCAATGCAAGAGAGTAATAAGATATTCTGGGAAAGAAAACAAAGGACATCCGGGTGCGGCTCGTGTCGATGTTCGGCTGCAGGAATCATCCCGAGGTACAAAAGTTTATTGATTGAATTTTACTCAAAAGTCAAAAGCTTTGTTGAGATTTATTCAGAAATGAATGAGCGGACTAGAAAAATCTAGTCATCTACTAACACTCCTGGGTTTAAGGCTGCTCCTGTGTCCCGACTGAAGATGCCACCTTGGTTTTGTCTTTGCTCTTGGAGGCATTAGAGTCGGACTCATGTTTCTTGGCGCTGGCGCCGTGCTTGGGCGTGCCGGGGGGCTGCGACACCTGCCCGGACTTCTCGTCTGAAAAGAGCTGTTTAATTACGTCAAAGAAGCTAGTCAACGGGCTGCCTGGGTACACACCGGGAAGAGAAGAACGAGAAAGAGAGAGAGAAAGAGAGAGAGAGAGAGAGAGAGAGAGAGAGAGAGAGGGAACAAACAAATGAACAATGTAGATCACAGGGAGGAGGACACAATGAGAGTGATGAGACAAGATAAATGAGAAATGTTCACCCATGTCAAACAATCTTTCTCACTCACTCACACACACACACACACAGTCCCTCTCTCTCTCTTCCACAAACACACACATTTATGTGTGCGCACACACATGAACACACACCTGTAGACACACAGCGTCTTTCTTGCTCTCTCTTACACACACACACACACACACACACACACACACACACACACACACACACACAGTCTCTCTCTCTTAGACACACACTCGTGCACAGCGTCTCTCTCATGCTCTCTCCCTTTCACACACACACATATGTATAGTCTCTCTCTCTCTTTCTCACACACACACACACACACACACGCACGCACAGTCTCTCTCTGTCTCTCTCTCTCTCTTCCACACACACATACACACACAAAGTCTCATCACTACACAAAACTAAAATATGTCATGAGGCTTTAAACAGTCCCCCATTTGATCTTGTCTGGATGGAATGAACATAAATGGCATTGTAACTATTCATGTTGACATTTAGGACTCAGTAAACAGTCTTATCAGTACAGGCTTCACTTTGCTTTTATACTGCTATATTTATCTTGCAGGTGCATTCAGGATCATGCAGAATACTGCCCTTTAAAGCAGCACTTCACTGACTCTCAGCCTACAGTGTATATCTGTACTGAAAAAAACATAAAAATTCAACATTTTTTTTTACTGCAAAAATAAAAAAAGAACTGTTGACTTAAACTTCACTCACTCTTGTGTGCATTTTGAGTGAGTGTGCAGTAAGTGCTTTGTCCTGGGCAGAGCCACGGTGCTCATGTTCACACAGGACTAAGGGCAATTTAACTGAGCTTTCACACTGACGGCTTAGTCGGAAACAGAGCTTGATTTTGCATGAAAAACTGGTCATGTAAATGCTGTCATGTGGAGCAAGAAATGCACCATGGTATTGAACCTGAGACGACCTGTAGGAGTGATGTGAGTTCGGGTTGCACTGGAATTGTGCTGTGATTGCTGTGAATGTGAACGCATCTCGTACCGGGGTTTGCTCTGGTTCAGGAAGTGACGTAACCTGTGCATGTGTTTTAGACATCATTACTTTCCACAACACACTCATGTTCCATGAGTAGCTGAAAGACCCATTAATAGCATCAATCAATCAATCAATCAATCAATCAATCAATCAATCAATCCACTGAGCCATGTTGTGTTCTCCAGGTCTCTTTGTGATGTGTGAGATGAACACATAGTGGTCTCTAGTGTCAGCAGTTTGTAACAGTTAAAGCTGGACATCTTCAGGACAATGGAGTCCTCAGTTTCTCAGCTTTTTTTGGTCTTATTAACTTTAAGAGAGTTTGGTAAGGTATTGATTATTTATAGCTGAATAAAACATGCTGAGGTTTGCGAATATATTTCAATAAAAACGATTTTTTTTTGAGTGGAAACAGAAACTCTGCTTTGCACTGGGCCATACAAAGAAGATTATTTTTCTATAAGAGCAAATGTTTTAGTCCATACACACATATATATATATATATATATATATATATATATATATATATATATATATATAAATAAAAAACTAAAAATCTCTCTCTCTCTGTCTCACTCTTTGTCTCTCTGGCTCTCTCTTGATATCTCTCAGACTCAAACTTTGTCTCTCTGTCTTACTTTTTGGCTTTCTGTCTCTCTTTGTCTCTATCGTTATCTCTCTCTCTATCACTTGCTATCTCTCTCTGTCTCTCTCGTTATCCCTCTCTCTCTCTCTCTCGTTATCTCTCTCTGTCTCTCTCATTATGTCTCTCTCTCTCTCTCTCTCTTGCTATCTCTTTCTGTCTCTTCCTGTCTCTCTCTCTCTTCTTGCTATTACTTTCTATCTGTTTCTGTCTCTCTCTGTCTCACTTTCTGTCTCTCAGTTCAATTTGAATGGGTTTTATTGGTATGACAAATTGAACATGTATTGCCGAAGCATTTAAAATGGCAAGAAATGAAAACAAAACTGAGATCAACAAACAAATAAATAAACCAACAAATAAATAAATAAATATCAAAATAAAAGCATATAATCTATATGTATGGTGGAGGTCTGTGTGTGCGTGTGTGTGTGTGTGTGTGTGTGTGCGCGCATGTGTCTCTCTCACTTGCTATCTCTCTCTCCCTATCTCTGTCTCTCTCACCATCTCTCTCACTCTCTCTTGTTCTCTCTCTCTTTCTTTCTCTCTCTCTCTCTCTCTCTCTCTCCTGTAAAAGAGTGAGCCCTACAAAAGATTGCTTCAATTGCAGCACTTGTCTCAGTAGCAGACCTATTTTTTATTGCTGATTCAGAACCGCAGTCTTTTCGCACAGTTCCATCTGACACAGAGAGACTCTTGACCATTTGGCTCTGGAAGAAATTGCCATGAAAGTGCTATGACACAAAGCAGGCCGAAGATGAGCGACCTACCCCAAGCCAACCTTTCCACGTTACTACTGTCTGCTCTTTAGAAAAACAGAAGACGCTACTTTTTATGCACTGTAATCGTCTTTAGGCTAGTGAAAAGAGCTATATAAATAAAATGCATTATTAATATTGTTGTTTAGCAAGAGCTGAGTCATTATAGATGGAGAAGTTACAACCCAGTAGCCTAAGCAATGCAACTGATTATTGTATGCGATTTAAAGCTACATTAATTATGCAGTGCCTTTTGAATCTTTAAAATCGGAGCATGAACAAGTCATCGTCGCCAATCTCTTGCCAAATTTAGCTAATTATAGCACGGAAAACCTAAATAATAGAACATGCCTTGACTGTGTATTTCTCTTGCATAAGCTACATGCTGGATGCATGATATTGAAAAATTCATAGCATAAACAAGGCTCTAAAAGAGAACAACTTAAATAATATGTCACTGGTTTATCTAACAGGCTGCTAGTTAAGTGGTTAAGTAGGTCACATAGATAGCAACAGCCTTCCAAAAGGGTGTTTGAATCCGTACAGGAAAGAGAAAGCAACTCATGGTTTATCGGCACAATTATAAGGCAAAATACTCTAGATCAACTCAAACAGAGCCTCGGGTTTGTTTTTGTTTTTTAAAGATCATAGTATTCTGAGAATTCTGATTAAAAATCACTTGTGAAGACTGAAAATTGAACTCGAATCGCTCAGAACCTGCACACTGCACCTTAAAGCAGAATGATGCAAGAATTAAACTAAGGCAGAAAAACAGCATAAAGAATGCATGAGTGCCCAAAACTGCTTTGGATGGGAGACTTTAAACTTTCATGAATCGAGACTTGTGTGAGTGAAAGGAAAGTGCGAACCGGTAAAATGCTCATGTTACAGATATAATAATAATCATTATTTAAACTAGCACTGAAAATAACAATTGTGCTATTAATAATAGCTGTTTATAAGAACATAATAACACTAACATAACACTTTTAAAGCTGCAGGCTGTAATAATAGCAGTATTCGTTTAAAGGTGCAGTGTGTCATAATAGCAGTACTCTTAAAGCTGCAATCTGTAATAATAGCAGAACTCTTTTAAAGGTGCAGTCTGTAGTAATAGCAGAACCTATTTAAAGGTGCAGTCTGTAATAATAGCAGTACTCTTTTAAAGGTGCAGTCTGTCATAATAGCAGTACTCTTAAAGCTGCAGTCTGTAATAATAGCAGTACTCTTTTAAAGCTGCAGTCTGTAATAATAGCAATACTTTTTTAAAGGTGCAGTAAGTAATAATAACAGTATTCTTTTAAAGGTCCAGTTTGTTACAATAGCAGAACTCTTTTAAATGTGCAGTATGTAATAATAGCCTTACTCTTTTAAAGCTGCAGTCTGTAATAATAGCAGTATTCTTTTAAAGGTGCAGTATGTAATAATAGCCTTACTCTTTTAAAGCTGCAGTCTGTAATAATAGCAGTATTCTTTTAAAGGTTCAGTAAGTAATAATAACCTTACTCTTTTAAAGCTGCAGTCTGTAATAATAGCAGTATTCTTTTAAAGCTGCAGTCTGTAATAATAGCAGTATTCTTTTAAAGGTGCAGTATGTAATAATAGCAGTATTCTTAAAGATGCAGTATGTAATAAAAGCAGTACTCTTTTAAAGGTGCAGTATGTAATAATAGCAGTACTCTTAAAGCTGCAGTCTGTAATAATAGCAATACTATTTTCAAGGTGCAGTATGTAATAATAACAGTATTCTTTTAAAGGTGCAGTTAGTTATAATAGTAGAACTCTTTTAAAGGTGCAGTCTGTAATAATAGCCTTACTCTTTTAAAGCTGCAGTCTGTAATAATAGCAGTATTCTTTTAAAGGTGCAGTATGTAATAATAGCCTTACTCTTTTAAAGCTGCAGACTGTAATAATAGCAGTATTCTTTTAAAGGTGCAGTATGTAATAATAGCAGTATTCTTAAAGGTGCAGTATGTAATAATAGCAGTACTCTTTTAAAGGTGCAGTATGTAATAATAGCAGTATTCTTAAAGCTGCAGTCTGTAATAATAGCAATACTCTTTTAAAGCTGCAGTCTGTAATAATAGCAGTATTCATTTAAAGGTGCAGTATGTAATAATAGCAGTACTCTTAAAGGTGCAGTATGTAATAATAGCTGTATTCTTTTAAAGGTGCAGTATGTAATAATAGCAGTATTCTTTTAAAGGTGCAGTCTGTAATAATACCAGTACTCTTTTAAAGGTGCATTATGTAATAATAGCCTTACTGTTTTAAAGCTGCAGTCTGTAATAATAGCAGTATTCATTTAAAAGTGCTGTACGTAATAATAATAGTACTCTATTAAAGATGCAGTCTGTAATAATAGCAGAATTCTTTTAAAGGTGCAGTAAGTAATAATAGCAGTACTCTTTTAAAGGTGCAGTCAGTAATAATAACAGTATTCTTTTAAAGGTGCAGTATGTAATAATAGCTGTATTCTTTTAAAGGTGCAGTATGTAATAATAGCAGTATTCTTTTAAAGGTGCAGTATGTAGTAATAGCAGTATTTTTTTTAAAGCTACAATCAGTAATAATAGCAGTACTCTTTTAAAGGTGCAGTCAGTAATAATAACAGTACTCTTTTAAAGGTGCAGTATGTAATAATAGCTGTATTCTTTTAAAGGTGCAGTATGTAATAATAGCAGTATTCTTTTAAAGGTGCAGTATGTAGTAATAGCAGTATTCTTTTAAAGCTGCAATCAGTAATAATAGCAGTACTCTTTTAAAGGTTCAGCTTGTAATGTTTGAAACTTTTTCTATCCATGTCATTATTTGATTCCTTAAAAATTCTGAGCTATGTGATAAATCTGTGCAATAATACAAGCAATAAATGCTCCCAGATGCTCTGGCTGTGACATGGAGAAAACAGAAGATTGATATTTTCCACAGGCAGAAGAGCACTCTAAATATTGCAAGCTGCACCTTTAATATTCAAGTGCATTATTCTAGAATAATAATAATCCAAAGAGAGCACTTGCTGTCCTGTTATTTGTGCTCTGAAGTGTCTGAAGATGAAGCGTGATTGCTCTTGGGTTTTGGTGTCTTTTCGCTGTCCTTACTGCTGCTTACATGCCATTCATCCATCACGTCATGTGGATGTGTGCTTTCAGCTTAGATGGGAGGTGAAGTGAAGCGCAGGGCTGTGACGGTGACAGAGGAGAGACTAGCAGGATGGTGGAGGTGACTGAATTCCTCATAACATCTTCCTCTATTTGAAGGCCACATATTACATATTACTTTTAATCTTAATGTCATCTTTTAGACAGAAAAAATAAGAGATTAGCGGGGCAATTCATCTCACTTTTAGCACAAAGAAGCTACTGATACAGGTTAGTTGAAGCAGGAATAGGGTTGATGACATTAAGGAGGTTTTTTCCCCATCATTTCTCTCTGTTTGAGCTACAAACAAGACCTGCAGGTACCAGGATCATATTATAACTCATGTAGCCACTAGAGGGAGCTGTTATAAGGGGATCTGGCACAAGCACAAGCACAGCCATGTGATGAGACAGACAGAGATAAAGAACAAAAGGGAGTTCCTCTCTTTTCGAATCCGTTCTTCGACTTTTCCAAGTGGTCCCGGTATGTATCCTACATATATGA